>JBAPLH010000056.1:5840000-6590000 GCA_037897445.1 Ceriops zippeliana
GCTGTCCTCCCCAGAACCATGAACAACTGAAGCTAAATATGGGGTATTTGGACTGCAAACCAGTAGTAGAAAGGTGAGCAACGATGGATTCACCAAATGCAAACGTTTCACCTAAGAATTTGAACCAATAAAACTGTGTAATACAATTGATGCTGACAAAACTTACTCTACAAACCTCCAGAACCACTAGCATTGTTGCTTTGACAACCACAGGCACATGTTGGGCATGGTACTATTGTGCTGCTGTAGAAGGATGAAAGTGACACACAGCAAGTGGGACTCTTCTGTGCCAGAAATTGTGAATATGTACACGTAACATTCCATGTCACTGCAATGATGAGGGTAAGAATAAAAGGAAGAGGTCATACAGTACCCATGCGAACAACAGCACAACGGGATTACACCATGCCTTGGAGAACACCATATGTTAAAGAAAAATTAACTACAAGATAAAATTATTTGACTCCTTTAAGAATAAAATGCATAAGGGCGTTCAGAAATAATGAAATATTCATTGATTTACTCACTCAAAGCTTGTGTGACCCTCCTTTGATCTGCAGTAATGAATCTACTAGGCGTAACAATATTCCCAGGCCCGCATGTATAACCAGGTCCTGGTGTCACCAGGGTGAAGTTTTTAGGCACTCTGACTGTTCTGTTGCTGGTTCCAGCTCGACCTACACTAAGCTGGAATGAACTAGCTGCTTTGGCTGGATCCTGTGCCCACGAGCTAATTACACCACCTTTGCAGCAATTTGCAATTTGCTGGTTGTAAGGAGTTCCTGGCAATAAATCCACAATCGTTGGCTTCTTCTTGCAGCAATGTGGAATGTTCCCTTTGAATTTTGAACAATCTCCTTGGTCTGTGGCTTGGCCTCCCGTCATGCTCCATATTACCTCTTTCTTTGCCCATGTCCATCCTAATGTCCACCCTGGTGATTGAATGTGGCGATATTGCTGGAAGTTAAAGATGGTGACAACAGCCTACACATTCCATAGGGCAGCTGATTATCTTTCAATCAAGACTAAGATAAAAGGATAATGGGTGCGAGGGAGACAAGGAGAAAAGGGCCCTGATATAGGAGAAATCGTTGCATAGTTCTCTAGACAAAATAAAAGAAGCTAGGAGTTCAAATAAAAGCAACTTGCGATCTGCAGATTTCTATTCTAATGATGCCGTTTAATTCAGCTCTTAGTTGCATAACAAAATCGAGATAGGAAACGGAAACTTCAATCAAAGAAATAAAATTCTAGAAAACCTCACTCATGTTCTCCTGAAGAAGCCTTAGTCCCGAAAAACTTTCGTATGGAATAAAATTGAACATAAAAGTTAAGAAATTTGTGGAAATTTTTCCTTCGGCCACCCATGGTATACTCCTAGATGGCCTACAGAACGAAATGACTCTAAATTTTCCGTACTCAGATGAAAAGAAGTGCATACAAACATAAAGATAAAAAGCATCGTACAAGTTGCCAGCCATGGAAAGTAAGAAAGAGAGATTGTCTGCTGTTGGGCATTCGTCATTATTGAATGTAAAGCTTATTAACATTGGAAGTGAATCTTAAAGCTAATTAAGACTTACGACGTAGCCATCAGGAGTCCAGCTCATAATATCCCATTTGATCGTGATATTTCCAGTTGGGTCAAGAGCATCATACGCCTCTGGAGAAAACATACAATCGGCAAAGAAAAAGACAAAAAACAAAAAGATTAAATGTCTGTAAATACTCAAATAATCAGTGTACTCGAGCTTCCAAATCGTCTTATGTAGTTGTAACAATCAAGGAAGCCCCAAGAAAAAGTGAAAAAAAAAAAAAAAAGGAAGCCTCCTTTTGGGATTTCTGTGAAGCACCGAGAGAATTCCAATCATGAACAGGTAAGCCTCCTTGTCGATAATTTGAACTGGAAATCATCCCAACTAAGTGCCAGCCATTGCATGTAGATAAAAACGGCATAGTTTTGAACAAGAACTCATAAACTAGACATCAACAAGAGACTAAAACAGCAAACCTGCTTAGACTAATGGATAAATAAAGAAACCTCATTTCCACGCTTATAAAAAGCAGATTGCAGAAGGAAAGAACCTTTCCAAATTACTCATAATATTCTACTTTGGTCAATCAAAAGAACCACATAAATCACCATTTCAAATGGAAAGAAAAGAAAGAAAAGAAAAAATAACCCAATAAATGCCCTTTTTTTTTGACTTCTTTTTGGAAAGACTAGATGATACAGGAAGAGAAAGATAGAGACTTTTCCAACCTGTTGAAGGAAAGCCAATGCAAGAAAACACAAAAAGAAGCAGAATGGTGTACTTAGAGAGAAATCTCAAAATGGAGCAGACAAGAAAACTCATTCCTTTGAAGCCGATAGGTCCCTCTGTAATCCTGATTTTCAGGTTCTTGCTTTGTGTTATTGATTGACCCAATAAAATTGTAACTGAGAAGGTCGGAGAGAGAAGGCAGAGACAGGGAAAGTAAAGAACGCGGCCGCGAGTAACTGGGGTGTGCTGTGTGCTATTTGCAAGCCCACATTTGAAGGTCAAAGAATCAAGTTTAAACGACTGACTACATATATATATAAAGGAAAAATTAGACTTCAAGGGCCACAGCCAAAGCGTGTTGGTGAAGAAAGTACGCCATTTTAGCCATTGTTTCCGCTGGAAAAGAACAAGTAACTTTTCTGGGTTTGCTCATTTCAACGCCTCCTCTCCATTTCATATTAGGGGGCCTAAGTGTAATTAATTAGGGTGACGAATAATAATAGCAATAATAAATGATACCGTATGCAGGGATCTCTGCTGGCTGTCACGATGATGGAATATTACTAACAGTCTAATTCTATGCGCTGGCAACTAACGGGCACCCAAGCAACTGTAATTAATTGGGGTGACGCTCTTGGTTTGTCTCTTGTACGTGCGCCAAGGCAAGAGAAATCGACCTCAACCTATATAAAAAAGTGATGAATTCGAGAAAATGTATAAATATTTTATATTATAATATCCATTGTTTGCACCTGCTTATTGTTTCTTTTTTTTTATATATAATAAAAAATATTGAACCGTGAAAGATTTGAGCTTTTGGGCATTAGTGAGAAAGTCCCTTTCAAGCTTTGAATTTTGGCATACTTACACGCGAAAATCCAGAGGCAACTCGTAGGCGGCTTGCATTTTATTGTCTATGGTCATATGCATGTATTTGACCCGGTAAACCATCTAAAGAGGCGCAAAATGGATCATGTTTTGTCTCGTTGGTCAACTTTTACTACTCAACCTCTACAGCTCCCATCGATGGTGAATTCGGCTAAATTTCCGATTCAGCCCCTCTCCCGGAGAGAACGAAAGAATCTGCACATTCGTAGAGTCTTCTCCGGTCTACTGTTTAATTGGAAACAAGACGAGCAGCCTTTGCTTTTGTAATGGCAACGCAAGATATTGTTACCACTTAGTGGGGTCCATAAGAGGTGTTTGCAGGAGGCCGCTTGCCGCAGTTTGAAGTGCTTTTGAGAAGCATCTCCTTCTAGGCAGCAGATTCTGAGCCAATTTGCAATCATCTGGGCACATGCCATAAACCCTGTAAACTCAAGAAATGATGTAAATGGATATCCATAAGAGCACGAGCTAGTCAAAGGATTCATTCTACCCCAATGAAAATTTTCTTTCGACTTTTCCTGTTCGATTTCAGTGAGCTATGGTTATGAAGTTCACCTGATTTGAAGACTTTTATACCTAGTAGTCTTTTGTTATTCACTTTCCTCAGGTTCACTGAAGTCTTCACCAACCTTACCAATTCCATCCCCATTAGCAGGAAAACCACTTGCGAGACCGCTGGCAAGCTTGTCCAATGGTGTTCTCACCACTTGATAGAGAACATGAGAAATAGTACAAAGATGAAATGTGCTGTCCTTCCAAAATAGTACAAAGGCCTGCACTTTTTCTCACAAATGATCCGAAAACTACTTTCAGCTTAAAAGGAGAAACCGAGAATAAAGAAAAAATACATCTCTTTATCTGTGTATGTGACATCTAACACTTAAGCATAAACATTGGTGACATTGTCCCCAATTGTGACTATAGATTCGTACTTCGCAGCAGATCCCAATGTTGGAAGGTACCTCCGAGCAAAACATTGCAATCCCTCTTACACACAAACTCCCTTCCTACCTATTATCCTTAGCTTTGTCTTGGTCTTCATCTCCATATTCAGGTTCATTCTCAGTGTTATCCTCATTGTCATCGCCATCAACATCGCCATCATCAATCCCACAACCATTTTCTTGATCACTATCATCATCATCTTCATGAACATGAGTGTGTTGACCATGATCTCTGCTTTTTGAGGTATAATCCTCAAGTGATGCAGCAGGAAACAAATCCCCAACCTTGTTTCCATCATTGGTTGGAATTTTTGCTGAATTATTGGATTTAGATTTGTTCATCTGGTGCAATAAATATCAAAAACACAAGCTGATTATTTTCAATTCAACAAGACTCCATTGCATTTGGAAGGACGGGGCAAAAATAAAGATGAGAGTATGCTAGTGTAACAAGTGAAAATAACAATCTCTATCTTCTTGAAGTACTGTTCTCTACACTACAAAAAAGTTGTGTCTTGACAAGTTTTACTGACTTGTATAAAGATGACGTATGCAAGACAACCCAAGTACATGAACTGAAGACTCCTATGTTAACAGCAGAATAAAATGGGTTTATGCAGCTTACAGCACGCAGAAGCGTTCTCCGAGCCCTTTCTCGGGCATTCTTAATGGCCTGCAACAAAACCACAAAATATGAATTATTATGCTGGGCGATGTGGACATACAATTTAGCCCGGACAAGCAAATGTACCTCCTCGAGCATCTTTTGTTCAGCTTCCAACTCTGCCGAGTCTCTACAAATAAAAAGGATAATTCAATTAAAACCTCACATAGTTTCCACAGTTGAAACAATAGCTAGTAGATACATGAACGTCCACGCAAATTCCAACAACACCTGTAGCTCATCTGCAATGGAATATATGATAAGAAAAAAGATAGACCGAAACCTTCCAATTATATGATCGACCTGGCAACAACACTTAGCACACACATTTTGCTCCTTTGCACAAGCTGAAAATCAACAATCAATTAGCCAAAACAAACATAACAATCATTGAATCAACCCAAAAGAACATAAACAGGAAATTACCTGAACATAGACTATGGTAAGCCTGGCGCACTGCACGTTTTGAGCACCGCTGGCTGTCAACATACACATTCAAGTGAAAAAAAAAAAAACATTACGCATTTTCACTCTGCCACTTCAAGAAACAGCAAGAAGCCACCCATCTTGCTCTTTTAATTGCCAAGCACAAAGAGGACAATAAAAAAAAAAAAAACAAAAGCCCTTCTTTGAAAACCCAGAAGAATTTGCCTATTGAAAAACCCAAAAGAACCCAACTCTTCAACTCTTTTCACTTCAAATGCAGTAAAGAGGCACTTCTTTGAAAAAAAAAAAAAACCCCAGGAAGCCAAAAAGAGGAAAAAATGAAATTACCATTTAGCAGGCTCGGTAAGGGGCTTGTACTTGCCATACCGGCGTTTCCAATCAATCTGCTCTTTACAACGAGCGCAGACTCCGGTGATCTGCGAGTAAGGTCTCAGCTTCCCTCCAACTTCCTACCAATTGCCAACCAATCCAAAAAGGATAACTCCTCAGTAAAAGTTTCCATGGAAAATCTTCTTTTTCTTTTTCCTTTTCTTTTTCTTAGTTAGAGGGTGTTATCTGTACAGAGTACCGTTTCGTTGATCTTCTGGCCGGCTTTGGGCTTCCATGCGAATCTGTTCTGATGCTTGGGTGGACCCTGTCTCTTGCTCATTTTCCTTCCCGGCGAGTTTTCTTTCCTTGCCAATCAAACCTTAAAACCCTCGAATTAACGTTGTTCTTTGTTCCTTTCTTTCTTGAAATATTTAGATTTATTTTTTTTTTCTTTCCCTATCTTTCTCTGTTATTATTATTATTATTATTTTATATCTCTCTTAAAATTTAAAATTTTAAAAATAAAATTTTATATTTTTAATTAAAAATTTTTAACTTTAATTGACTTGAAATTTCAACCTGGGTTTAGGATGATACGTTTTCTAATCTTTATTGGGAAAAAAAAAAAGAAAAGAAAAGGATTTTTACCTAATAAAGTTCCTTCGTGCCCGCTAAGTAAACATCAATGTATATTTAGGGAAATTAAAATATACTCTAAAATATTAATATTAATATTAGTATTTAATTATTTTTATCTATTATTTATGATAAATTAACAAAAATAATAAAATTTGTATATATATATATATATATATATATATATATATTGATTAAAATAACATGTAAATTAAATTATATTTATCTAATTATTACTCTCTGTATAAATTATTGAATCGATCAGTACTTGATTTTTAACCTTTTTTTATATAAATATTTGATATCGGATTTTATTTTAAAAAAACAATGCGATATATTTTTATGTAAAAACAGTTGGTAAAGTAATGATTAGGACCAAAAAAAAAATAAAATAAAATAGGGAAAGACAAATAATAAAATAAATAAATACACGGAACGAAAAAGTTTGTGTGGTAACCCATCGCTAGTAGGGTTGGCCGTGTGCCGGCGGCGTTGTTGTCTTCGAAATCGGAAATCGGGAGAACGTTTTCGTTGACGTCCGATCCAGACGTTTTGGTCCTTCAATTTTTCCGATTGGATAGGGATTTACTCCATGGAATCCAAGATCGCAAAGAATGTGTGGAGCATGTCTGGCTTGAAGAGGAAGCGAGCGTTGACCTGTTATCCAGCAGATTATGCTGGAGGAAGAGGAGCAGCCTGTGATCTGGTGTCACCGGAGTGGCCGCCCTCTTCTGTGGATTCGCCATCTCTCAACGCCGTTGTTGGCCTGGGAGGGAAGCGAAGAAAGCTTGTCGGTGGTCAAATCAAGCGTATGTACGCTGGTCATCGTTCTCCTCCGGTCCTATTCAATTTTTTCAAAAACGAAGGTGCCGCAGCGTCTTATGTTCTATAATAACGACGAATGGGTTGATTTTCCTGAGAGTGTTCTGGGTTTAGTTAAGAATGAATTTCAGGTGAAGAAGGCCGCCGTTCTTGAGGTTGAGTTTGATGGTCATCGCTATTTGTTGGATTTCTTGTACATGCTTCGAGTTGAATTGGAGACTGGTTTGCAGAAGTCGATTGCTTGGATTGACGAGGCAGGTAGCTGCTTCTTTCCAGAATTTTTTACTGTGGAGGATGATAATAATGATGAAGATGATGATGATGAAGAACTGGATGAGTGCTACCCAAATTTTTGTGAAGGGTCGCCTTATGGGCCCCGTGAGATTAAAGTGCATCTTGACATTGACCTAAATGGTGTAGATCAGTCCAAGCAGATTCAACTTTTTCAGAATTCTGTTGGTGCTGTAGCAATTGAGGACTCTGCAGGGCAAAGTGATGATGATGGTGTTGTGGAGGAAGAGTTGGATCCTGGTATTGTCCGGCAGGTGTTTCTCCAGGGTATGAGTTTTCTGGGTGGTGTAGACATAATTGATGTCTACCGTTGTTCTAGTGATTCCCGGGAAGCTCGCTTGCAGCTTTTTGAGAAGCAGATTGAACTGACTAGGATTTATCGTGGGGATGCAAACGTCCGCTATGCCTGGCTTGCTGCTTCCGGGGAAGCACTACCTACTATCATGCAGTATGGTCTTGGTCATTGTGGACCATATGCAGCTAAGTCCAGCACTGGTGTTCATCTGTCTCCGGCAAACTGCTGTTACACCAGGTAGTAGAGTTTTCATATTTTATTATGTCAGTAATGTAGAAATTCCTGTCCTTCCCTAATTGGAATCCTGATAAATATAGATTTTGATCTATTATACCAGGTAGCTCATGTGCCAGTGGTAAATGATATGGAACCACTAGTTGAGATGGTGTGCTCATGGAAACATTCACCATTATTATTGTTTTTAGTTCTTAAAAAGCTAAAATGGATTCTTGTTTTTTCTATGCCAGATTGTGAGAATTCAATTTTGACCCAGTTAACAAAAATGCAGAAGTTTTAAATTTTTTTATTCAAATTCTGTGAATGGTGTAATATATAATGTGTATTTGTTCAAATGATTGCAAATTATTGTTGTTCTGGGAAGATGTTTCTACGAATCGTCTACTTGACTCACTGCCTGACACACTGCCTTTGTTTGTTATTTTTAATGTTATTTCACTACATGTCATTACCGGTGCTTCACCGTGTTTATTTAGCTGTTTAAAAGAGCTTGATCCTGTATCTTTTCAGCTACTTATATGCTATTTAAAAAAATTGGAAGTTTCAACTCTTAATTTTGTTTTCAGTGCAAACTTTTGTGATGTTGACGAAAATGGAGTGCGACACATGATATGGTGCCGTGTGATACTGGGGAATGTAGAACGTCTGTCGTCTGAAACCCAACACTACCATCCCAGCACCAAGAATTTTGATACTGCAGTGGATAATCTCCAAAATCCAAGACACTATATAATTTGGAATATGAATGTGAACACCCACATTTATCCAGAGTTTGTTGTTAGCTTCAAGGTTTCTTCTAATGCTGCAGGTGATATACTGCTCCTTCTAGGTTTTTCAGTTGCTGGGTGAATATCAATTGAATACTTGTGCATACTATCAACGTCTTATTCCTAACATTGAACTGAAAAATTGTACATCAAGTACGATTTGTGCAAGTTACTCAATTGAGTGGTTGTTGGAAGGATCATGTCCACTTCATGCTCAATATCATCTTTCAATTTGTGCTTTATTTCTCCTTGGTGCTGATTGTTTAGAGGTCATTGCTTTTGAAAAACCTCATGACATGCATGCCTCTGGTTTTGTTGGGTTAATCATATCCAAGGGATCAATTGCCGGCTAGCAGTCCATCCACCGAATCAGTCAGCTCTCTCTCCTGCAGATACTGCTTGCTCATCATAGGTTTTCTTTCTGTAATGTTCTGAGTGCTAGAATGGTACCATTCTATGGTGTTTTTGACAGGGTTTGCAGTTGGAAGTGAGAGTGACTCTTCTGTTTCAGGCATCAGTTTTTGTTCTCAGACATCAGTTTCTGTAGATCTGAACATGCCAGCAGACCCTAATCTGCCAATCGAGTCCTCTTCAGCTGATGCAGTAAGTACATTGGTGGTGATGTATTTTGGTGTCTCTTCACTTATCTATAATTGATTACACTTTGCATTTTTAATTACTCAGCTTGTTGTTATTACTAGTATTGCTGATGATTTTATGATCTGAAATCCTCCATTAAGCTGGGATTTTCTTTTTTAGACTTTATAAGTCTATTGTAGGTAGTTCTATATGTTAGTATCTGGTAGGAGGTCATTTGTGTTATTTAAGCTGAGATCGTCTTTGTTGACTGTATGGAATCATTGTTGCTGGCCAGCTTGCATTTCCCCTTCTTTCTGTCCACCTTCCTTGGGCTTCTCTTTATCCCTATGTTGCTCATTTTCTGGCATGCTTGTTTTTTCTGTTTGGGGAGATGCATGTTTTTTCATTTCTGGGCTAATAGAGTTTGTGAAGCTTAGTTTTGCATGATGTTTTGAGGTTTCAATTCGCATCCTGGTGACTTAAAAATTTATGGATAAAGGAAAGGTTTGTTATATGGAAAATAAAACGGCATGATTGCAAATTGTGGTGCCATGCCCTTGGTGGATTGTCCTAATTGGAACAATTTATTGCTCATTGATTGATGTTAGGTTTGTTAGTGATAAAGACTTTAGTCATTTTTTGACAATATGTTGACTTTTGATATACGAGAAGCACATATCAGTGAAAGTCAAACAGATAAACTGTTACTTTTGGATTATAATTTGTATGAGACTGGATCTTGGTGTGCCTAATTCTTTTTGTTTCTTTGTGGTCTGGCTTATATAAGTGCTATATTTTGGTAGACAAAATGTGACTGGAAGGGATTTTAAGATGGTGGCTTCCAACATTTCATAACACTGTGAAGAAATGACTGGAGTCATAATTCTGAACCATTTAAAGTCGGTCACTTGTTCCTTTGCATTTAAGTTGAGCTAGTGTACATGAATGCGGCAAGTCATTAATGACTTCATTAATAAAATTGCTTGTTCCATGCCATTAACAAGTTCTTTATGGAGCTTTTGGCACTTCCTCTTGTTTTAGTAAATGATTTATAATTGTTTGACAATTAACACTGTTATAGCTGAGTGAAAAGCAAGCAGCTTTAGGATCTGGGATGTCTCTGGGAAAAGCCCCAACTCTAAGTCCAGGCAGCACAAAGACTCCTAGATCCCCTTGGATGCCTTTCCCTATGTTATTTGCTGCAATCTCAAATAAGGTTCCTCGTAAAGATATGGAACTTGTTAGTAACCACTATGGACTTTTCAGGGTATGTTGAAGGAATTATTCATTCTGTTGCTTCTGTTCTGATTGAAATATTCTCTACTGCATTTAGATTACTTCATGTTGAATATTTTCCAGGCCAAGAAGATAAGCCGGGAAAATTTTGTCAAAAGGCTGAGACTAATAGTAGGAGATTCACTGCTCAAGTCAACAATAATGAAACTCCAATGCAAGGTATGATTAATTTGATTGGCATGGGTTACTACCTGATATTGGTCCTTTGGTTGCTGCATCCTAGGGAATTGTTTTTTGTCAATCTTTTGAGGTCAACAGCAGTTCCTGTGTGCGCTCAACACAGAAAAGCAAGCCATGATATGAGTTAAAAATATTGCTTAAATCTATTTCTTGAGTTGAGCTTCTTGCTGCCACCAGTAAGCAGTGAAGTGACACCAATTGACTGTTTTATTCTGGGTAGTTATTTTGCGATGCTAATGTAATCGCTAGTATTGCTGTCTTGCCAAGTGCTGAATATGGCTCATAGTTTTATTCTAGGGCCAATCACTGTCTTTCTTTAATTGGCTTAAGATTGTTAAAAGTATCAAGTTTCAGAATGTTTTCATGTCTCCTGATTTTTAAATCAAGTCTTTAATTGGCTTAAGATTGTTAAAAGTATCAAGGTTCAGAATGTTTTCATGTCTCCTGATTTTTAAATCAAGTAGCAAAGGTTTAGGACTAACTTTGGATGGGGTAGGGTTAAGACCATGAGTCTAACTCATACAATTGATGGCAAGACAAAAATTATTGGGTGATTTGTATTCTTGATTGAATGTGTAAAGTGATTGTATTACTGATGCATAGACACAGACATGAGCATGCAAATGAGGGCACCCTAACTATTATAGTATTGGGGTGCAGATAAGGCAGAGACAGTTGACATGTATGAATATGTGCATAGTAGGTTATATGTATATATTAATTTATGTTCTATTAGCTTAGTATCTTTCGATACAAAATTTAATAATTTATTTCTATTGCTTACAAATGGAAAACTCAGTTTTATTTTCTGTTCTTGGTACATTTGTTTTATTTTCTTGTTGTTAATGATACTTAAGAATAAAATGAGTAATAGTAATACTGTTTCTTTTGCTATCTAATTATGGTTCTCATAGTTAAAAAAAACATTGTGCAGGATATTAAAAAAATGAGATTAATTTTATGCATCTGATTTGTGTTTGACACTAATAGATGTTTTGGCCCACTGATGGATGTCTGAGATATTTTAGTCTTATATTTTTGCGGGGCACATTTTGACATGTCAGCACATGTTTCGGCAAGGGCTAGGTCCTGCATGTTGTCTGACATCAACTTGCATACATATTAGAAGTGTCTATGTTTCATAGGACACTGTTCAATGTTGTGCAATTCACAAGTCAATCATGTGGTTATGTACAGAAGGGTGATCAGTAAGCTGAATTGCTTCTTTCTTTTTTGGCTGGAGACCAAACTTTTGCGTTCAACTAAATTAGGGGTCTGCATATCCCATTTTGCATCTTTAAGCTCTTATAAGAAATGAAGAAGCAAGAGAGTATTGAATGAATATTTTGTAGGTGGACAGATGTAACTACTAATCAGATAAAGTAGTTTTCCAGAATGTGGTTAAAATTTCCCATCTTTGTTGTTAAGTCTGGGAGGTAGTCAGGACAATCCTTCAGTCTGGCTCTTTGCTGGATGCCTCGTTGTTCCAAAGTGCCTGATAAAAGCTTGGGAATGTTGTGCCTGATCTTGTTTGTTGCTGGAGGATATCTTAATTGTGATTTGCTGATGCCAACTTTGCTGGCTATGTGCAGGTACCGGCCAACTGTCTTAGGGAAGACCCAAAACCAAGTGTAGAAGGCTCGACTGGTGTCTGATTAGCTGAGAACTTTCGTAGAGTCTGTTCTTCCTAGAATGCGTCGACATGATCATGTGAATATATCATGTGTTAAGGATATTGCTGTGTCTCTGTCCAAGTTTGTCGAGTATATTGCCATGGGGTCTGTCAAGGATTTCAGGTTTTCTTTCCCTTCCTTTTTATGGAAAAATTGCTGCACTGAAACATGGTTAATTAGTGGAATTAGTTTGCAAGATTTGTCTCCGATGATCCTACTCTTTGACCTTATGTATCTGATTCTGGAGTCGCAACCTAACTTGGCTATCAGATTGACGGTGGATACTTGCTGGTGGTCCTCCAGTGAAGGCTGGAAACATATTGGACAGGTTCAACTTGCAGTGTAGTGCCCGGATTGAACCAAAATTAAGGTACCGGGGCCATTGACACTTTCCCAAATATGTGACATTTGATATCTTTCTCGCTTTAAGGTTTGTTTAATTTGGTACTTTCATTAACGAGACTTAGCTTGCGAGATAGAAAGGAAGCCTACAAGTTAATACGTACTGCATTTATTAAAACGGGATCTGTTTTAGTATCTTTTGTGGAGGTTTTGGCATTATCTGCAAGATCTTATGAGTACTAGTCTGGATAGTGATTTAATGTGTCTATTTTGCATTGACCGAAGTTCTAGGCGTAGGCTCAGGCCTCAAAGTTCGAGTCTTTATGCTAAAGTCAATAAGTCTAGAAAGTGTCTGAGATAAGTGTCAAGAAAGTTTAGATTCATGAATAGGATGAGAGAAAGGTTATTCGAATTTAGAAGTACTCAGATTTTAAGTCGTTTTACAGGTAAGATTAAACGAAAACATATAATACTCAATCTTGAAATCTAAATTCATGAAGATATGCGTCGCGGTTATGAACACATGCAATCAAAATTTGTCCGGTGTGTTTCCCTGGCAATTGCTAGATCAAAGGAGAGCAAAGGAAATAAAATATTAGAAGAAAATTAGAAATTGACTTCTCTAATAAACTCCTCTTCCTCTAGTAAAAAAGGAAAATATAAAGGAAAAAGAACCCCCCCCCCCCCCACAACACACCCCCCACAACACACACACACACACACACACCCACCCCCAAAAAAGAGAAAATACACAAAACAAATATGTTCAGTCAAAGTGAAGGGATTTGGGTCCTAGTCACGATGCAAGTCATCTGTCTAATTTCTCTTCTTTTTGTCCTGCGCGCATCAGTAGTTGCCTCTTCATTTCCTGCTTTGCGCTCTTTCCTGGCTCTTACTTTTTCTAAAAGCAATGACAATAATTACACTGTCCCGTTTGTACTTTAAATTTTAAAAAGAACGCCCGCCACTTGTTGAGCAAGCGGGGCTGCCAGGAATTCTTTTCTTTCTTAACGAGGGAGACCCATTTAGGGTTCTCTTTCGATTTTCTGTTTCTTACATGATTCGACTATATTTATTGAATTTGGTTCGTTCCTGACGGTTGGACCGGTGGTCCCATGATTTGTCTTTTCAACTGAATTGGGATGCTAAACACCCGGATGGACATGTAAAATGGGACGTCTGGTTGACTCGGCCGAGTTTTTTTCAACCGTGTGATCTATATATATATATCAGATCAACTCAGACCGGATTAACTCTTAACTCTCAGTGACCCTGCCCATTTTTAAGGATTAAAGCTTCTATTTGTTTGCAACTTTTTTTTTCACCATCCCAATCTTAACAAATATATACAGAAAAAGAACGTGAGAAAGGGAAACAGGGAAGATAAAGTTTTCCTTCTCCCTTAATTCATACATCTTGAAGTATCCTTTTCTTCTTCTTTTTTTTTCATTTCTTTTTTTTTTTTTTCAAAATTTCTAAATTTTCTTCTTTTTTTTCTTAAGCAAATTTCATTTTTGGAATTTATTTTCCTAATATATATTTTTTTAGTTGAACACTTTGGATTAAATTTCAAATAAATTTTGATTTATTTCAAAAACAAAAAGGTTCTTCAATCCACTTGACTTTTTTTTTTTCATCATCTTATTTAGTATTCCAATTTTCCTCCAATTAATTAAATGCCAGCAAGGTAGGATTTCATTTTGTTTACTTTTTTTTATTAATTATCTATTTTCAATCACAATGAAAAAAACATTTAGTTTTTAACCTTCTTGTGTACTGTCTCAGAGCTCTTGTGTGCAATGTCAATTTCTCTTGCTCATATCTGCTTTCTTCTTTTGTGATGTTGATATTGAATTCTGTTATTCCTTTCAGTTCTATTTCCCTTGATATTTGCTGTGTTTATTGATTTTAGTACAGATACTGCTCGGTCGTATTTCTGCAATTTTTGTATACTGGGTAACATATACTGTTTATCAGAGGTGATTGTAATGTTTTGTTGTGTGTATTTTATAATACTTGAGAGGTGGAATGGGTTCACAAAGCAAAAGGACAATGAACCCAAAATCTTGATGAATCAACTTAGCTAGAATTGCATTAGTGTTGGTGGATCTCCGCATGCCAAAGAATTTAAATTCTCCTTACTTCATGTGCTCCCTCTTCGGAAACATCAAACATGTGCCACTGAAAGTATATCCAACTTAAGAAAGTTAAGTTTCTCCTACTTTTGCAAGTTGATTAGATGGACATTATGGATGCATGATAATCAAAGCAATCCAAGGCAATATCCATCAGATCTTCTCTGACGTGCATTGATTGCTAAAATGGGTGGACAATGTGATCCAATGGGGGACAGTGTTGAAGTTGCTGCTATGAGAACCATGATACCATGTCGTGCAAAAGTAATTGTAAAAGCAGAAATTCCTGCAGAACTCAACATGTCTTGTTCGAATTTTACACCTTTTTTTTTTTTTTCTGATAGTAGCAACACTGGTACGAGGGCATAACAGTACAACACTTGCACGGGGAAGAAATGCATTGCAACACACACAATCAACATAAACGTGGAATAAAACAGTCAATGAATAAAGATTTAAGGATAGCAAATAAAGATGCCAGTGCATGGTCTTTGCTCGAGGCAAGGCGTTGTTGATGTACCCGGGGGACAATCTGGTGCAGTAGTTGTGGCGTCTTGTGTGAAATGCGTCATGTTTATGCCCGGTGGAGGCCTGTTGAGAATTCGGCCCCTGTGGCTGCGGGAATCCATCAGCTCCAAGGAGTCCGTGTAGCCCCCAATATTCAGGCACTCCTCATGGTCGGCCAGCTGGCCGCCATTGCAGTGGAAGCTAGTGATGCCAGGGTGGCCCTTCACCAGATCAAATGCAGCTCCTCCATAACAAGTTGGGTTGATGACAAGTATAATTACCAACACAAAGAATGCAACATGGTATTCTGTCTTTCTGTTGTGAACACCTATATTTTCTTTTTCAGTTCAATTACATGCACACACACGCACGCACCCAAAACACACCACACCTATGCCATAAGTAGAGTTAAAAAGTGGTGATGGACTAAAGATTTTACGCTCTTTAACAAGTGGAATCGATAATTGTGCAATCATGCAGGAAGTTGATAGCGAAATGACACGAGTACGAGTGCCTACATGCATGTGTTTCACGCCAACAATATATATACATATACAGATATATATATATTCTCAATGAGGTTGTTTTGGTGCTTGAGAATTAAAGCCCCGTATATCATCATAATGTGAGGGAGATGGGGAAAAAGTTAAGGAGTGATTTACCGTAAAAAGAGCTAAATGAGATCGTCATTATTGAATGAATGACAATGCCAGCCTAATTAAGTAGGGGATCTAACTTACTGTTTTTACTAAATTACGCTGCATGTTGCTCGTAAACCTAAGCATCTATCTATATCATGTTAGGTGGTCGTGTGACTTTAATTTGTCTACACTGTTGTATCCTTTTTTTTTTTTTTTTCCCTTTTGAGTTGTCCTTTTTTTAAAAAAAATAAAAAAATAAAACGATAAATCAATCAACTTTAGCTTTATGTTATGTAGATGATGCTGACATTGCTTTCTCTTTTAACATTTTTCTTTGGGTCAAGCTGTCTGTAAAGCTGGATAACAATGACATCCACCACCTTATGGGTCTTTTATGAGTGATTGATTTCTCTGATGCCTCTTAACACCCCCCCCCCCCCCCCCCACAACCACCACCCCTCAGAAAAAATATTTTAAAAAATGCTGCTAAATCTTACTGGGCTTGGGTTGGATTGTTACATATAGGCTAGTTATTTGTTGACTGTTTGGGATCGGGAATCCATGTTTCGACATGCATCCATGTGTTGGGCTCTGACAAGCCCAATATTTCATCCAACTCCCAAGTTTTTTTTTTTTTTTTTTTTTCATTCTTCTTCTTCTTCTTCTTCTCGTTAGGCTTTTGTTGTTTCTTAATGGCCAACTGTGTGTGAGATTTACGAGGGTAAGAGGTTGTTGTTTTTGTTCAAATGAATAAATGGGGAATTTTATAACTCGATTTATTTGCTCAGAGATGACTCCAAGGCCCTCCGACGCACAATGAAAAGAGCTTATCATTATTTATTTACTTATTTTTTAAACAAAAAGCCTATTATTATTATTTTATTGACTTCAAGAGTGACCCCTCCCTTATATTAATTCAACTACCCCTTGGTGCAGATGGTGGGGGATAGAGAGGAGAAAAAAAAGAAAGAAAGAAAGAAAAGATGATTATTAGATGGGAGACTCGAAAAAGAGACAGCGTTGACTTTCAAAATGAGCCTGTTTTGGCCTTGTGTTCGTCACTCAGGAATTTTACAATATTTTAGGTTTGTTTTATTATATTCGATTTAAATTCCAAAAGATCAATTTAGAGATGGCCGTAACAATATAATTAATATAAAGTTCATTGATACGCTGAAATATTTAGATTCAAAAGTTTTGCAAATTAAAATGAGACAAACTATTAACATTATTCATTTTCCAAAGGCTCATGACTTTCTTGATTATTAATTTTTTTGGCCGGCGAATTTTCTTTGTAACAGTGAAATTTATTTTGTTGGGGAAATTTAATTCTTGGGTTTCGAGTTTCAACTAGAAAAATTTTAATCTGTGAACAATTTCAACTTGAATGTGAATATTTTTACACTTGGCCAAATGAAAAAATTAGTTTGAAAAAAAAAAGAAAAAGAAAAAAAAAGGTTATTGAGGTGAGATTGCCAGAGTATTTGGTTGCATCTTAAAAAAAAAAAAAAAAAATCCTAATTTCCGGGGCAGACATGGAAGGAATGTACCCTTAACACGACTGACGACATTTTCCTCGTAAAAACAACAAATGGTTTCGAAGAGTTTGATAAATGGCACAGGTAGGATCTTTGTAATTCACCAGCGACTTGTATCAAGGAACTGACAGGCAAAATCTCCATTTTCCCACGAAGGATTAGACGAGTTCACGTGTGTTGATGGGCAAGAAACAGCACTTGGATTGGACTTCAAACTCCATTTCCTCAGCAGGAAGTGAGAGAGTCTCTCTTCTGAAAAAAGAGGTTCGGTCTTTCCTTGGTTTCTGTTCTCGTTCAATTTTAAAAGAATATGTGTGTATTGTTGTAAATGTAAATGTGGCTGTGTTTTTTTTTTTTTTTTTTTTTTTTTTTGAAGATTTTACCCATCAATGTCAAGGGCAAGAAATTAGCTTTTATGAGACCCATCTTTTCTTTATTTTAATAATCTGTTCTTGTTCAGTTATTGGTTTCAACTTTTTCTGGGTATTTGTTAAAATTGTTTTTTATGAGCAATAATTAAGCATGCTATTGCTTGCATTGCCCCTATTCGGTCTGGATTCTTGGGCATCAAGATGGGAGGTTTTGGTTGCTACATGCAGAGGAAAATCTTTCGCCTGAAATTTTGGAAGACTGATTTTTGACTTCCTGTTTATGGTGATTCGTCAATGAAACTCTTCATTTTTTATAGCGGTTGGCACTTCGATTCGGGTTAAGGATATTCTTCTTTTTTGTTTTTTTTGCATGCCGCTACAATTGTGTAGTTCCACTTCGTTTTGAATACTTCTTAGGCTTTGTTGCATCTCCGAAATGGAATCACAACTTCTAGCCAACTGGTGGCAGAGAAGTACAAAAGCTCAGGGTATTATGCCCTGAACAAAGCTCTAGTTGATATGTGACTTAATGGTACGTAGGCACGCAGAAAAGAAAATGAAGACCAGTCAACTGATTGGCCCACTGCCGACCTTGAGCTTGGAGATAGAGTAGAGGTGGTTTTGTCTCAATTTGCAATTTTCGTTTTTAATGGTTATTCAATTTATTTTCTCCTCCATTTGGTTTTGTCTGCAATTTGGAGCTCCTTCCGACGCTAATTGATGTTGCTTTGCAAATTCAGGCAGCAAATGTTGGATTTGGGCGAATTTTTTCACTTGTAAGTCAAGAATTTCTCCTATGTTCACACTCTAGAATCATAATAAGAAGAATTTAGTATATAATTGGAACTTACTTTGCAGGCAAAACCTGATGCTGGGAAGCTAGTAGTCGGCACCATTGCACTGTTGATAGCTTCCACATCAAGCATTCTAATTGTATATTGCTCTCTCTCTTTTAGGCCATTCACATTATCTTTGTGTTTTTATATTTCGAAGCCATAAATTAAGTAGGTTCCAACGTGCAACTGATCTCCTATATTTAACAACTCGAGGGATCTTACATTGCAGCCAAAGTTTGGTGGAATGATAATAGACATTGTATCAAGAGATATAAGGACTCCCGAGGAGCAAGCAGAGGCCTTGGATGCTGTCAAGGACACCATTCTAGCTGTTGTGCTGATAGTTGTAGTTGGGTAAGACCAAGCTTTATGGGCATTGCCCAATATGTATATTTTATAGCACTTTTTAGCCTTATAGATGTATTACTTTTTGTAAGTTTCTAATTTCCCACACCACTTTGAAAAGTGAGAGAGTACATATAATGTAGACTTTTCATTCCTGCTACCTATAATGACTGAAGTCCTTAGAGTCCCAATCAAGATTCTTCCTTTGGAGACAATATCTGACAAAACTTTTGTTTTTCCTTTTCAATTTCTCACTATTATCCACAAAGTATATTGCCAATGCTTCAAACTAAGATTTTCTGTTGAATTTTTTTTTTTCTTAGCATATGAGATGGCTTTCCTTTTCTAATTTGTATCCCCACTCAGAATGTTTTCTTGCACCCCCCAAGAGTAAAAAATATATTTTTTCCCCTCATCATATTTGTCCTATGATAAGTGTTTTGTGGACCTTTTTAAGAACAGGCTTCACAGCTTCATAGCCAGTGTTTCTGCAACAGAGACAGTATCATTTTTTCATGCCCAATTTGTTTTCGCTTTGGCATTTATATTCCGTGAAGTGGGTACCGACCATAAATTTTGTCTTCACATTTTCTAGATCTCTCTGCACTGCACTTCGAGCATGGTTATTTGCATCCGCCAGTGAAAGGGTTGTTGCTCGATTGAGAAAGGACTTATTCAGCCACCTTATTAATCAGGTAAGGCCCCCTAGTTATTGAGTTGGAGACCTGCTATCTTCTTGATTGCTTAGGATTTTGTAAATATTACTTTCTTTGTTATTGCTAGAGTTCTTTGTGGCTTGATACATTTTGTCATGGTTTATTACAATTTTTCGACAGGAAATAGCCTTTTTTGATGTTACACGAACAGGGGAACTGCTCAGTAGGCTGTCTGAAGACACACAGGTCATAAAAAATGCTGCTACAACAAATCTTTCTGAGGCTCTCCGTAATTTAACCACTGCATTAATTGGTGTTGCCTTCATGTTTTCTTCATCCTGGAAGTTAACATGTAAGCAATCTGTTTGAGATGATTTATTACAAATTGTTCTTTTCTATTTCAGTGATATTTTGTGAAGTTGTGGGGGTATGCCTACTTAATGTATGCTTTGTTCCTTCTAGTGTTAGCTTTGGCTGTAGTGCCTCTCATCTCGGTTGCAGTAAGAAAATTTGGGCGCTATCTTCGTGATCTTTCGCATGCAACCCAAGCTGCTGCAGCGGTGGCTGCTTCAATAGCTGAGGTTTGTGAAAATTAGTGATTCAATCATCTATAAATTTTTATCTATGAAATTTGCATATTCCATATTTGTGGAGCCAAAAGTCATACAATTGTTTCACATTTGATTTGAGATTATGAAGCCACTGAATCTTTATAGTTAAGGCTGATGAAAAATATTTAAAATTTCGAAGATATGCTGAGAATGATGAAGCTCAATGCTGCAAAGCGAAAGTTGGACTTTAGTTTGTTATGAGGATCTGGGGTTCACAATTGGCAAAAGTAGATTGATCTGCATCTCTCATACATGTAATTGTTTGTTGTCATCTCAAGAATTGTGTTTGTGCATGTTCTACCAACCTTAAGTTGGTACACCGGGTCATTTCATGACGTGGTATGAGGCCAAATGCCTTCACCCAAGCACCATGAAAATTGATATATGATTATTTTTCCATTCTAGGTTTTTTGATTTATGATATAATCTAAAAATGGAATGCAATTCTGGATTATTTTCTATATTCTTTATCAAGTTTTCCCTCTTCTATGAGATGCCACTAGACTAGTAGGAAATCAGCTAACATACTTAAGCTCCTCTGATGATAGTTTTTTGTTGATTATTAATGATATTTAGGAATCTTTTGGAGCTATTCGCACAGTAAGGTCTTTTGCGCAAGAAGGTCATACAATTTCCAGTTATTCAGAAAAGGTCAATGAGACGCTGAAGCTAGGGCTCAGACAAGCTGTGCGTCTCCCTTTTTTCCTTCTATATATTCTGGATGTTAGGAGTTCAAAATTAGTGAGGTTTCTGAGGTTTTGCTCTATTGCTAATGCAGAGGGTGGTTGGTTTATTTTTTGGAGGACTAAATGCGGCATCCACTTTGTCTGTGATCATAGTAGTAGTTTATGGAGCCTACCTGACAATAATAGGCTCCATGACTGCAGGTGCTCTTACATCCTTCATCCTCTACAGCCTCACAGGTACTCTCCTCTTCATTTGCTCCCTGCAAGTTGTATATGTTTCTGCTTTCCATAGGAGGAAGGAAATATGTTTGAAGACTTTGAGAAAAGTTTTGTCTTGCATCCCTTTGGTAGAGAAATCAGCCAAACTATGACAGGCTAAGTAGATATAATTGGGAAAAAATTATTGCTATGTACATTTGTAAAATCTACAGGACTCTGTTCAGTTAGTCATAACCTTTGTACATTTGTTATTGTTATGTACACAACCTTTTACTGTGTTTCTGTTTATTAGGGCAATAACTCGTATTTTGTTGGGAATCAATACTGCAAACTCAAGTTAGCTTGTTGTCAGGGCCAAGCAGCCAATGAATGGCTTGATTCAATCTGAAAGCTTCATAATTTTATGTTTGCTGATGTAAGCCAATGTTTCTGCCTGCAGTTGGTTCCTCAGTATCTTCTTTGTCAGGATTATACACAACTGCAATGAAGGCAGCTGGAGCAAGTAGGAGAGTGTTTCAGTTGCTGGATCGGGTCTCAAGTATGCCAAGATCTGGGGATAAGTGCCCTATGGGGTTAGTAATTTATTTTCTTAGGGGAAAAAACTGATCAAGAGAATCTTTCAATCATGAGTTGTACTTCATGGAATTGACTATCTTAAGATTTGGTACACTTTAAGAGTCTCATACCGTTGTATTATTTGAAAGAATGCAAGAAGACGGCTTGATTGATGTTTTTAAAAGTAAAATCCAGGCCAAAATTTGCTGTATTCTTCAATGAATTCAATATTGTATACTCAAGTGATGCCTTTTTTGACAGAAATCCAGATGGAGATGTGGAATTGGATGACGTCTGGTTTGCTTATCCTTCTCGCCCAAGTCATTTGGTACTCAAGGTAATATTTCTCCTAATTGCATTAAAAATGTACTTTAAGCATAGGAGAAATATTGTCCTCTGCTGAATTGCTTTTGTTCTTCCATCAACTAAAGGTTAAAATTAGCCTAAAATAATTTGGCTCCTTTGTGTGCTCATGTATGGTTAGTACATGCCAGTTTCCATTTTGTTGCAGTGGATAAGACTATTAAAACTTTGAATGGCATGTTGAAAGCACCAAAACATAGAATCAAAAAATTTCGCTCTGTTCCAGTACCTACAAATCTAGAAAGAAGAAGAAATGCAGAGTCTTCCTACCAACTGAATGGATTACAGCACTCACTGAAGTGGAAAACATGCAGGAAATCCAATACTTATTGATGTAATGACCTTTTTGTTCATACTGCAGGGTATCACATTGAAGCTGAGGCCAGGCTCAAAGGTTGCCCTTGTTGGTCCAAGTGGTGGTGGCAAGGTAGCATTGCTTTCATTAGCTTTCTTTGACTCCATTTTTTGTTTTCATCATCGCTGCACTGTCATATCAGGTCAATAGCTTGACATCACTTTGCCATTGGAGTATGCATTGGGGGGAAATTGACTCACTCTGTCTTACATTTTGTTTAGTTATCTTTGATTTACCTGTTTTGTTGCAGACCACAATTGCAAATTTAATTGAGAGATTCTATGACCCTCTCAAGGGAAAGATTTTGCTAAATGGCGTTCCAATTTTTGAAATATCACATGAATATCTACATAGAAAGGTACTTAGAATCTTGTACTTCTTTATATTTAACCATGATACTGTGTTTGGTCAGACTATCAAGCCAAATTTTATGCCAGCTTTATCAAAAACAATATGGTGTTGCATCTGTTGCTGGAAACATAATACAAATAAGCTTAATTGTTCTCCTTCATAAGATCCTTTGTTTTGCAACATATAGGTCAGTATAGTGAGCCAGGAGCCGGTTCTTTTCAATTGCTCCGTAGAAGAAAACATTGCCTATGGGTTCAACGGCAAAGCTAGTTCTGCAGATATAGAAGCTGTAGCTGTATGTCTTTTGGCGTCCTTTCTCTTTTGCTTTTCTACAAAGCTATCCATTCAAACTTTGTTTTTACAGTATATATGTGTGCTAATAAAGGATGATATTGCAGAAAATGGCTAATGCCCATGACTTCATAGATAAATTTCCTGAAAAGTATCAAACATTTGTTGGTGAACGTGGATTGAGACTGTCAGGAGGCCAGAAGCAGAGAGTGGCAATTGCGAGAGCATTATTGATGAATCCAAGAGTTTTGCTCTTGGATGAAGCCACGAGTGCTCTCGATGCAGAGAGTGAATTCCTTGTTCAGGTGTGATTGGTGTTTTATCCTATACATTTAGGATACTTTAATCCAAATTTCAAAGGATGGACGTTGGCTTGATGGTTATCGGCCTAGGCATCGAGGTTTCCTTTTATTCTTTTTTTTTTTTTCCCATTTTAACATTGCCACTAATAAATTCACATGTGCTGCATAGGATGCCATGGATTCTCTCATGAGAGGCAGGACTGTTCTAGTTATAGCACACAGGCTTTCAACTGTCAAAAGTGCAGACATTGTTGCGGTCATATCTGATGGTCAAATAGCTGAAAGTGGCACCCATGAAGAACTTCTAAGCAAGGATGGCATCTACACTGCTCTGGTCAAGAGGCAACTATCAGGAGAAAAGCAAAAGGAGCCAGAACTGACGAACAGTTTCTGACAGTTGCAAAAGGCCTCTTAAGATAATGAAATGGTGTTGGGTTTCTCTTCCCATGGAAGACAGTGAAAAAACAAATGAACCCCCGGAAGGTTTACCAGAGGTGCAGGATGCTAGAAAGTACGTTCAGAAGACAATGTTGTCTTGCCAGTAGTTCTAAGTTGCTGCTGCTGGCCCTTTCGACTCTTGAAAATCTTGAATACTTACATATTAATTTGGACATTTGGCAATGGAAATCAAATTACACGACAACGAGCGTTTCATTAGCAATTAAAAACTTTTTAGTTGATGATGGTCAAATACAACTTTGTGTGAATTTAAGTATAAATTTTCCAAACATCATCCTTAATTCTCACCCAGTGCTTGAGCTGTTCCCCTTATCACTGTTGTCGTGTTGGTCCACCCATTACCCACCCAGTTGCTCCTAGACTAAATGGCCCACAAGCACCTCTTGGAACTCACGGCCTAAAGCACATGGGTTCATAATGTTCCTAAATAACAGCCTTATTATCAAATCATACATCCAAGATTTTATTCAATCAAGTAAAATTCAGTTGGACTTCTAACCACAAGGTAAAACATGTCCCCAATTTATGACCCGCAACCAATATTGAATTATTGATAGCCAAATATGAATGATGTAATCTTAGGCTTAATTGCAGAGTTAAAAAAGAAACAAAAAACGGACAAAAGGAAACCTACAAGACACAAGCAACTCATTGACAAAACCTTTTAGGAGAAAGATGCTAAGAAACGGAAGGGATCATCCATCAATAGTTTCTTGGACAAGTCCAACGTTTCGCCAGATAAAGATGTATCTCAGCCCCAAAACGAATTCCAACGTATCACGGAACAAAGATGGTCCTTGGAACCAAATGACTGATGAGAAAGAAATCAAGCCTTGCATCGCCAGGGAAGCATCTTCTGTTATCTTATTGGCTTGGATGGTGTTTATCACACTTGTAATGTTTTCCTAGTAAAACATAAAAGCACAACAAAACATTAATCACACTAAATGTTTAGAGTTTTTTGGTGCTCAAACTAAGTGTTAGACATTATCAACACAAATTCAATTATTGCCCAGCTATCACAGTTTGGCATATTTGGCGGCACAACAACACAACATGATGTACCAATCATCTGAAAGCTTAAATGCTGAGGCTACATAATGCGTGTTGAAAATGGATCTGATAAACAGTATTGATTGTCATTTGTTCTTACCCTCCCCTAAGCTAGCTTTTGTCTAATTGCCTGCCACCGATGCTGCCCAAATCCATGCTCAGTAGAGCAACTGCAACCCAAATATGAGTATTTCCCATCATCCAAGAGTCAATACTGCCCTTTTTTAGTGTATGGAGTTTGGGAAAAGGGGAGATTACCTAACAAGTACAACCTGATTAATCTGGTCCATCTTACATTTAATTAACTTGGAATTTATGGCCTTCATTACCCAGAACTCCACTTCATCATCATTAATCTGCAACAAAATTTGCAGCAATGTAAGTACACGAGATGATGGCATATCTTATGGGAACACAATAATGAGCCCATTTACCTGCAGGGTATCATTCATAACAGTGTAAGGGATTTGGCCATATTCATTGGAGGCAAGATCCACTATGACATCAATTCTCATCTTTGCTATACAATCTTCATGCACAAGACCTAATGCTGCACAAGCAAGTTTAAAACTAATTTACATCAAGAAAATATCGTCTAAAGAAAAGGATATCCCAGTGCACAAGGTTCCCACACTGTGAGGCTTGAGAGAAGGTCAAATATACACATCCTTACCCTTGTTTTCACAAAGTGTCTATTTTTGCAACTCAAGCTTGTAACTTCTAAGTCACAATAGGGTAACATTACTGTTACACCAAAGCTCACCTTCAAGAAAATATCTCTTCTAAGAAACCGATTACAGCTGTAATAAGAATAAGCATTACCATAGCTTTTCATTAAAGCAGAATTTGCTGCCTGAAACTCCAGGTAGTCATCCAGCCTTTGAGTAAAAAAGATCTCCAAAAGTTGATGCGCCAATGCATATTTAGCATCTTTTTCCAATTCCATATTGCAGGCATGTCTAGCAGGTTGCACTACAACAAAGCTATTGAGGATTAATTTCTAATCACCAAATACAGACGAAAGTACTGCTACAAAAACACAGTAGGGAATATGAAGACAGCACATATAAATGCAAACAGTACAAAGGAATAGACACAAAATCCAAGAGCCATAATAAACAAAGAGGCAAAGGGCATTCTGTGAAGCAAACAATTAGCAGAATGCAGTGAGTATAGACCATCATTCAAGCTTCATGTAGAAAGACAGTGGCCTAGGATATGTTCAAAATCTAACAGCACCAATACCTGAAAAATGTTGGGCACCTTAACAAATTTGATAATTGTGCGGACAACTTCCTCCTTGGCTTCACCTAATGTACGTGAATCCTCAACAGAGAAAGTTGCTAAATACTTTGTCAGGAATCTGAAAGAATCCTTCAATGAACTGGAAAAGCAGTAAGAGTGGAGAAGACTTTGAAATGGCACTCAAATGGATGAAAATGTAGTTTCAATTTCAGTCGGTTAAAAACATTCTGCCATACCTCTTACCCTCCTTCAACACATTAGAAATGCTGAGAAAAGCTGCCTCTGATCCTTGACCCCAAGATTCCACTCCTACAAAAAGCTGTCTATGTTCTTGAATGAAGGTATAACCAGTTCAGTTATTTTTCTACTCACTGCCAGATCTAAGGCCTTCATGTAAACATAGAAGCAGCTATATGCATTCTCCAGAAGATTGTACAGGTTGAACAAGCCAGCAAAAGAAAAGAGAATCAGAAAAATGCCTTAAAAATTCAGCTAACTTGAAGTTACCATATTACATTTTTAGGTGCAGTGCAGGCTTGTCATTTGGCTGTTGAATGACCTTTGCACATATAAGTTGTGTCATTTCAAGAATTTCATCAAGATTCTCAGACTTGGAGACAAGATTGCAGATAACAGTGAAGATGCACTCAACATCTGGGGCAACAAACAAGAAACGAAATGTTATGCTATACTAACAAGACCCATGCTCATCACCACTGCTTGATGCTTTAAACGGGTCCACACAACTAGCATAAATTGTGCTAGATTGCCAATTGACATCTTAAGTTTCTCTGCTGAAAGAAGTGAACAAAAAGAAACTACTGCTTGTATAAGGGAAGGGGACATAATGGATTGAGAAATTGGTAAAGGTGAGAGGGGCCATGATTCATTCTAGCTCATAAAATATGTTTAAATCTGACTGGATTCAGTTTACCATAATTAAAAATGCAACCTTACCCAGGATCCATCCTATGAGCAACTTCCGACAACTAAAAATTCAAACCAGTTTTCTGCATCCTCTGATACATATAAACACATCTAATCATGAGCAAAGGTCCAATATTAATCACAATCACTGAATAACAAAAAGAAAACACTTGGCTTATCGCATGGAATTACCTTGCAGTGTACACTAACTACCCCTAAAAAAGAATCATTAATCATAGACAAGACCAAGATCAAGAAAAACAGTCATAGGCCAAAACACTACCTTTCTCCAATAACATGGAGTTGGAAGAAACCATTTCAGCCAAAGTGAGCATCAAAGAGGCCAAGTCCAGCCATCTACCATCGACAATACAGTGTTTGGCCTCCTGACAAAGCCTCTCAACTTGTTCATCCATAACCTGGGTAACAAAGACACCAATATACACACATGATCAAGCAAACTTGTCGATTTCCATACAAATCGAATACCAAGTAATCAGTTGCAAACTACCAAGCAAGACATAAAAATAAAATAAAATCTCACACCACTCCATATGACACAAGAAAAAGTTTCAACCTTTCTTGCAAATTCTCACCTATCAAACAGAAATGCCCCAACCCCATGACCAATATGCAACACCAATCCACAAATTGACCACCTAACAATCAATCATAATGCCAGGTAAGAAAGCCAAACAGAAACAGAAATGACAAGAGAAGTTCCAAACTTTCTCGCACAATCTCAACTAAAAACCCAACCCATTATCAAATTCATTCCAAAAATTCACTAGATTTGTACCGTGCCCATAGCTAGATACATGAAAAGCGTGTATGTTTTGAGTATATAAGCGTGTATAGCAAATGGGGTGGACGTACCTCGCGACCGGAGCGGGCCCAGCAGAGTCCGAAGGTCCGGCGGACGACGGTGAGGGAGGGGTCCTCCTCGGAGGTTGGGACGATCGTCGCTACTGTCGGACGCGCTTGGTGATGGGAGAGAGGAGTGAAAACCCCCTCATTGGGCCTGTTTTCGGCTTTCTTTTTGTTACGTGTCTTCCACGCGAATATAATAATAACAATAATTTATAAATACTAATTTTTTTATTTAATATTGATTATGTTATAATTAAAGAAAAGCTTTGTGTTTATCAATGTATGTGAATGCATGCTAATGGTGCTAATAAATAATATAGATCAATATATTGTGAAATCACTTATAATAAATAGTGCAATTAAATAGATTGTGTCGTACAATTTTGAATTAATTATTATTAAATTTTAAATAAAAATTATAACCTATACTTTGTAATATTTTATTTTATTTTATTTTATGCATTTAATCTTGTATCGGTGCTTCATAGTGAACCCTTTTTAAGAATTATTACTTGAGAGTATTATTCCTTCTTGTAGTGAGATTACAAGATTATGGATTGGGGTGTCCCAAAATACGGATTCATGATTGGTTGACATCGTAATAATATAATGCATTCGATTAATTGTTTTCCAACAATTGTTAGTTTCTAATTTATTTATTTTTTTTGTTTAAAAAAATGTTAGCTTTTAAATAAGGTAATTAATATTGGTGACATTTGTCTGTCTGTGTGTATGAACAAGTCTGGCCCTTCGGACCTTAGTCCTATTTATAGTGTAGGATGAGGTTTGGATTTCACGTTTTCACTAGGACGATAGTCTTTTTTCACATATTTTAATTTTATATATTGTAATTTTATATTATACATGTATTTGTTTTTCCCTCCAACTTCAGACAAGTAAACCACTTATTATTACAACGTTAAAAAAACAAACAAAAAATAAGAACTCAGGGGACTACAAAGCAGGTTTTAAAGTGAGAGTGACGAGCCACCAGCTACATGAACCGTGCGAACAATATGGAGTTTGATATTTCAGAAAGCAGATTACAATGAAAAGTATAATTAGAAAGCCAACATCATGGCATCCGATGGCAAGCCAATTATTAACTTAAAAAAAGGTAGAAACGAGAGGGTGGTACAAGGGAACAACAAGTAATAAAATCAAACTGAAGTCCACGAAAGAAAACGCCATCTCTCTTGCACTTATTAATTTTCCCTTTGTTTTGCTCACAACTCAAACGGCATGAAAGCTCACTAGCATAAATATGAACATTTCTCCGGTAAACAAAAAGATAAAAAGATTGAAAACACAAAAGGATGCCAGCAGGAGAGGCCATAAGCATCTTTCGTTTGCTCTGACATAAGATGTTTAAATTAAGATCCTATGGAAATAGAGAACTAAGTGGAATTCACCAACGTCAAGGTAAAATGAATGCCACCTGATCACCAAGAATCTTTCCTCGTAGTTAGCTGCACAAAACCAATGCAAGCAATGATCCTATACCGTGTCAATGAAGCCCTACATGGGGGACTCTGGGAAGTTGTCTAATATTCGAGCCTTCAAGCTGAAGGGATCTTTGAGATCTCAACCAATAACTTGTGCAGCGCTTGAGGCTTTGAGAAAAAAGGCGAGTGATCAGAACCCTTCAACCGGAAAACTTTTTCTGGAGGACTCGAGTTTATCATGCTCTCTTGTAGTCCTATGGGTATGGCGTTATCTTCTGGTGTTTCTATATAAAACCGCCTCACAGTTCCATACTTCAAATCAGAAAGATAAAGCTTCTCCAAAACTGGAGCAAAGGGTATTGACCTCATTGAAACTGAAGCTAATGCAACATCCTGAGCCAGCAGAAGCCAAAAAGAAAGGGTAGGCGTAAGGAAAAAGGAGGACAAGAAAACACGTGCAAACACATAGATGCAGGATCAAACTTCGAAAATAGAACTACAGGAATATTATTCTTATGCAAATTTATTACACATATTTGTTCTAAAGGCAAGCACAAATATATCTTCCATTCGCTCTGCTTGCACAATCTCTCTGAAAAAATTCTAACCTCTTTGAAGAGCAACTAGTGGATGCCCTGCAAAATTGCTAGCCATACCCATCCAAAGGCATCATGTGCTTTTGCAATTAACAGAGAATTCCACTAACAGAGCCTGTTTTTGCAATTAGCAGAACCTATGAAATATGACTATCCACATTCAGCGGATAAAAGGCACTAGCAAGGTGACAGTTGCTCTCTCTCTCTCTCTCTCTCTCTCTCTCGTTTTTTTTAGGGCATATGACAGCTTGTATTTCTCATATATTGAAACGAATAACAAGTTTCAAAAGATCATAGCTTTTGAGAACTGTAACCTCAACTTATTTCTATAGCAGCCATTCAAAAACTCTTTTAGTGTGACTGCCCTTGCATGTCTCATACTTCAAACTACTAAGCCAAGAATACAGAGTCCTGATATAAAATTTACAGTAACATTAAATGAAATTGGTGATCATGCACAGCAGCATGACCATTGATCAGCCACTTCACATGTCACAAGCTCAGACATACCTTGCCAGGACTTTGGTTGAATAACAAATCTCTTATTAAGGACTTGTCCAGGTCAATAGCAGTCGGAGGACAGCTATTGCCATTAGCATACACAAACAACTGTGCCTGTCTCATTAAATCATTTGAATGTCCCTGCAATAATTCTTGCACTTGTTAGGATAAAGTAACAATGAGTATGCTATCTGAATTTGCAATCTACTAGTGATATGAACAGATATATTTCAGAAGATGAGATTAGTTCTGCCTAGAAAAATGCCTCAAAGAAAAGACTCATATGATACAATTACCATTCATATATGAAATCATTTATGCATTTCATAGTCCTTTCCTCACTCCAAGGAAGTTCTTGTTCAAATTATGACTTCATTGAAAACCCAAGCCAGAGAAGGGACTTAAATTTAAAATGGCAATCATTTCATGTTTAATACACTCAGTTGTGTCCACAGAAAAACACAGGAGCCTTACTGCTAAATACAGCCAGAAATAGTTCTTGAAAAGACCTGGTAACAGCAAACCAAAAGCAAATAGTTTTTTACCCATCTTTTTTTTCTTTTTTCTTTTTGGTATGCATGTTTGCAGATGATCCTAGTGGGATAAGAAGGTTGAAGCATTTTTGGTTAATCTAGAAATAAAAACAAAGTAAACTTGGGTTAGATTCCACTAGTTGGAAAGTTTCTTAGTGGATATTACATGAAATTCAACCAAAATGTATGTCCAAGGACTCCTATATATGGTGGATCAATTTAAGAAGTGGTAAAAAGTGCATAAAATTCTTCTGCCCAATAACTTCATGCAATGAGTATTGAAAGAAGGGGCATACCTGCTGGGAGAAAATATCAAGAGCACTTTGCCCATTGGTCAACATTGTTGCCCCAATAAAAATAGCCTTTGATATTCTATTAGGAAATAGCTCCATTGCATATGATATGCAAGCACCCCCAAAATCGTGCCCTACCAAGATTACCTGAATAATTTAAAGCTATAACATTACATTCTAACAGACAATTTTTACCAGCTTATATGTGTCTCCAATTAAAGCAGCAACAAAAAAAAATCAAAACTGAAAGCCAATGCTCAGTGCAAAAACAGACATAAAAATGTGGCAGGTGTATCCAAAATGAAGAGAAAAAGATGAACAACAGAGAGAAAGAACAGCACCTTCTCTCCATCAGCAATTTTTTCAAGTAAATCAGTAAGTGGTTTTGCATATTGAGAGAGACTGCTAATGCTGTTTGTATCAAAAAAGTGGATCCCTGAACCAGTTAAGTCTATTGCAGTAACTCTGTAGCCACCCTCTTCTAGAAGTGCTATAGTTTTGTACCAACACCAAGCACCAAAGCCTCCTCCGTGAACAAGAATGAAATTGTTGGTTTCAAGATCATCAAGCTTGATATCCTGCTGGACAGAAATAAGAAGTTATAAAGTGAATTCGATAATGAGAGGAATGAGCAAACAGTAGAAAATGTGGCACATGTTTTTTAATCCACTGGATATATCAGCTGCTTATTAACTAAATTTAAACCGTGGGCAGCAGACACCTGCTGAGGGAAATTTTTATTGCTCAGATACAACAAAATTCATCACCTGAAGAGCCACATTCCCCAACCCCAACATCCCCACCCCTCACTCCCCCCCCCCCCAAAAAAAAACACCTATTGTTACAGATATATCCATAACAGAAAGCAATATAGCATGAAAAACCAAAATTACCATCTTGATCACTTCAAGAGCAAAACTGCTAGTGAATGTACAGCTGATTCCACTCATAAGACAAAATCAACAATTTTCATGAGAAATAAGCATCAGAGAGAACATAGCAGGATTTGATCCTCTTCCCAATATTAGCAATTATAAGCAATCCAGCATGAAAAAAAAGTCGAGTAATTGTTCTTACCACGATTAAACGCCAAAAAAGCAATATTTCCAAAAGTTCAAACTAGGACTCATCATTTAAAACCAAGTCATCAGCCCCAGACCCCAGAAGGAAAAATAACACAAAACCAGAAAATCACGCATAGCCACAAACATTTACCGGCCAAGCTAGAATCTTCATTGCCAATTTACCAAATCCACGAACACAAACCTGGTTAACAAGCTGGTGTGGCTGCAACAATGGGTCAGTAAGCGAGCGGGGTCTGGAACTGGAGCTCCGGGGCAACTGGGTCTTCTTGGACCCGTGATTAGTCGGATACCTATGCGATGCAGAACGATCAATGGCCAATATCCCGGACCCCGCGTTCTGCTGCTGCTGGTGCTGCCTGAAGAGAATCGCGGCAGCCAAAGCCTGCTCTCGAATCAAAGAATCATTATTGCTGTCTTTGCGGGCGGATCGGATCCGGGTCCACCGGTTGCTCCCCGAGTTGAGAGCCGGCTGCTGCGTGCCACCACCACTGGGTAAACGCTTCGTGGGTTTTCTCTTTCTCGTTGTTTCAGGAGACAGACAAGTGCAAAGGTTGCCCATTGATCGTTGTTCGTGCAGACAAAGAGACCAGAGAAACAATTCTTACGTTTGCATAAACATGCGTTAATAGTTATATTTATAGTGCACAGAAATATATCGTGTATGTATCAATGTGGGGCTGCAAGGCGTTAGTCAGGTGACGATGATGGTGGCGGCAACGGCTGGTAATGGTGAGAGCTTTTTGCAAGGTTTGCAATTAATGGTTGTTGGGTGTCAGCAGCAGTCGTTCCTGTTCCCCTGCTTCTTCTGTCTTCCAACTTTTATGTTTTCCACCTTTTTATTTTATTTTATTTTTCAAAATTTTATGTACATGGATAAAATGAGCCTTTAAAAAAATAAATGTAAATTTATTTTCATTATTAGTTGTAATTGATACATATATATATATAATAGATTTGTGTCTCTCTCTGTAGCAAAGCTCCCCCCCCCCCCCCACCCACTAAACGGTCTTCCTCAACTATTGATTTAGTCAACCAGCGGAATGGTCTAAATGGGGTGGCTGGCAGACAATTCTAATTCTATTCTGTCTCGTTATAAGTGCTGCGACTGTCTTCCTCTCTCACTGTTATCCTCCGAAGTTTTGTGGGAAAAGATGGCAAGGTTCTCCATTTTGAGTATTTTGCAACGAGCAGGGTATTCAAATGTCTATGTTTTATTTGTGAATTTGGTCCAACGTGGTGGCAATTAAGTGTACATTTTAGCTTCTTCTCTTTCGATTCTCGTTGAATTAGTCTGTTGTATATGCAAAACAACAGTCAGCCCACCTAAATCTAATACAACCAAAGCGAAATTGCGCGTTGCCGGGGATAAAATAAAAAATAAAATGACAACTGAATTATGCCTGGTCCAGTATGGCTGCGCTGTTAGGAGCAGGAGCTGTTTGCTCCTTCCTCCCGTAGCCTCACCGGCGAAATGCAAAGCCCCGAGGAAATGATTGAGTTTTAGGCTGGATTAATAGTTCATAGATCACCTACCAAAACCTGAATTAGCCATAATTTAGCATTCACCTCTTAGAGGGATTTCTCTCTCAGTTTTTTTTTTTCTTTTTATTTTGGGGGTGGGGGGGGGTAAATTGACTCCAGATGAGGATTCTTTTAGAGGGATATTTTATTTAGCAATATTAATCTATGCGTACAGGCCTATTAGACAAGAACAAAAATGTTCTTGTTTTATGGAAAAAAAAAAAAAAAAAGAACAAACCATGGAACATGTTCCAAGACAGTGGGAGAGAGACGAGCCCTTGGACTACTAGACATCAAAAGGCTTTCATGGCAATTTCTATTTCCTATATATCATTGGAATATGCGTCTAGGCCTTTGGGTCAAGAGGACCACGGTAACAGTAAGAAGTCTGTACGTTAAGTGACCATCGAGAGAGCAAAGAGGTCTGTACCCTTCTTTATAAGTTTGTAGGCTTTTTCAATTGCTTTTTTAAATTTGTGTGCATACGATAACATCTTCACGAGCACGTTTCCCCGTGAATTGTCTGCTTGGAAACAATGCTTTGCTGGAAGGGAAGCATGCAGGGAAACTTCGCTCTCTTCGTATATGCTAAAGATTTTTTTTTTGTTTTTTTTTTTTTTTTTTTTGAACGTTCTGTAATTTGCATGTTGTTTAGTAAAATTGGTGTATATATATATATATATATATATATATAGATATAGATATAGATATTGATTAGTAATTCGTAGTTGCGATTTTTGTCTAAAGCTTGTTTGGAATAATCAAATATCCATGGCCATAAAAGTTTTGGTGACTATTGGGGGGTGGGGGGGGCAATTTTTCTTTCTTTTTCTATCATTTCTTGTCATTTCCTTATTGCTTTTTAAATAAGAAAAGCATATTCTTTGCCCAGGAACGTTTGACTAAGTTAGTCCGATGCTTTTGTCAATTATCGTAATAGGTAAAATGTTTGCTCTTGGCTTTGCTAGAGCTCGAATAAAATTCCATCATTAATCTGAGATGGGGTTATAGAAAAGGAAAATATTTATTTGGTTCATCGGAAAATCGAACAATCAAAAAAAAAAAAATAAATATATATATATATATATATATATATATATGTATATTTCTAATCAAACCAACTCCATTCTCAGTAATGCTATTTGCTACTACAGCCAGGGGCCACGAAACAGCCCATCGCCCCCGGACCCCTCTTTTCATAGATGTGATCCTTTTTAATATATTAGCCACACAAAAGATTTTCTGGGGCATTTTGTTTCGTTTCCCCGAAAGCTTCATTTGTTTACGATTGTAGTCTCATTTTTAATTACCCAAGAATTAAAAATATAACATTAATAATAATAATACATAAATTTAAATTTACTTCATCATTATATCTATAATATTTTCATTTTTACGATTAAAGCTTTAGATCTTTGACCCGAGCATGGAAAGAAAGTGGTAGATCAAACTAACTATTGATGTAATCATAGATCGGCATTTTGTATGGTAAAGAAAAACTTAGCTCATAACGCACAGCACATGATTCGCGAATGATCTTCAATTTATTGTACAATGCACTGATGGATGTAAAGTCTTTTTTCTTTTTTCTTTTTTTTTTGGGGGGGGAGGGGGTCCATGTTGCTTCTACTTTTGATTGAAAAAGAACGAGAGAAGCTGAAAGGGAAAGTGATAAAGAAGGCCTCATCCTGCTTTGATTTTAACTTTTTTCTACAAAGCTTCCATTGGCAGTTGGATGATGAGTAACATAATTGCTGCAGTTCTTATGGCTTAAATATGGTACAGACCCCAACCACACACTTTCGCTGGTCACGTAAAAGGATGGTAGTTATATGCTGGACTTGGGTACATTTCCTTTAATTTTTGAGTTTTTGATGGGCTTTTTCTATCTTTTAAGCACGCATGGGATGGTAGAAAATAGAGGCTACTAGGTTTTTTCCTTAAATGCCGACACCCCATGTCCCATGACATAGGTTTTTAGTTCACTTCCCAACTAGGCAAACTCAATATTTATCATCTCTCTCTCTCTGGCTCTCTTTTCTGTTGGACACTTAAATTGGATTTGGTTCAATTTACACTTACGGGTAAAAAACATTGGGATTGTCATGTGGTACACTGTACACGTCCTCGATGTGGCCAAGATTGTAACGACATGCGGTGCTGGCTTGTGCTGAGGTTTCTTAATATTCATACTCATAGCTAACTCAATAAATATTCATACCCTTTTTTCAGTCGTTGGAATGGAGTGACTGGTACGTATAAATTGGTCATTCATTGGGTTGGCTATGAAAGCCCTGCATAATAAGTGACATCCCCACCAGGTAAACTGCCCAAACTTTTGCATTTCCTGTATAGTTTTTCCTTTCCCGAGTCTTCGGTCATTCGATTGAATTCATTACTGCACTAAGAAAGAACATTTCATGGGATCTCTTATTGGCATAAGCCGGTCTCTTTCATGGTCAAACACTGGCATCCTTCTTCAATAATCAATGTGCTACTTTGTTGTTGTATATTAGTATCCTTTCAAAGCAGAAATGTTCGTCGCCAACACAGATCGTCTTCTTTGTGCAGTTCGATGAATCAGTGGTCCATGGAGTATTGGACCACGTTGCATCAGTAAAGTCAATGATAACTTGCCACATAGTGGACTCGCAGTGGAACGCTTATGCCTTAATCATCGAAGAAGAGACGCATATTGTAGAAATTTGACAAGCACAGCTGAGGGTTTCCCAATTATATGCTTTAAGAATCAAATACGTTGCTTCATGCACCATTTTAAGGCTCCACGCACAATGGGGCCTTTTTCTTTCCCGTACATTGAGTTTGGGTCGGGCTGGGATTGCAATTTTTTCTGATCTCCAGAGCTTTGGGTTTAGGGTATGCAATGTTACGTTAGGTTTTAACTCGTGATATCAAATTGTGTACAATATGGCAGTACTCTAGTCGAGGTTTCAATTGGTCCAAGTAGCTGTGGGCTCTTACTTTCCCAAGGAATTTGTGAAGCCCATTTATGCCGAGGCCTCATATCAGAGCCAATTTATGCATGCTTTGGGCCACTTTAAGAAGACCCCATGTGAGGAAACAAAAAAAATTACAACAAATTTTAAGACCACTTATCTTCTTCTTCTTTTTTTTAGATAATATTTGTGGGTTTCGAAATTCAGTAAAATCCGGTGGGAGTCCTAAAAGAAACTGACAATGAAGACATGCAAGCAGTAGCGTGAAGGACGCTTGCTGGGGTTTAATGGAATTGTGTTGGACAGGCACACATGGGTTAAGGTGAGTGTAGCCAGGCAAATGTGAGTGTAGCCAGCTGACTAGACAGTATTGTTGAATGGTCGTTTATAACTTAACATGGACACTTGGTAGGTGATTATGAAATGGCCATGACAAAGTTTAAGTGGGGTTTAATGGAATTGCTTCCCAGAGGCCCAACCGGGCAGATGCTTACAACTGAAAATTAGAGGAACGTGACAAGACTTTTTTTTTTTTTTTTTTTTGGTTGATAAAGACTAACATTAAACACCATCGAAAAGATGATACTGAATAAATCAGATAACAAATGCTAAAGCCCAAGAGATCAACAAAAATGCCAAAAATAAGTAAATAATATTGAGTTTTGACTACTTAACAACTTTAAAAAAAAAACATGTAAAAGTGGAAGATCTATTTAATAACTCATATATCCTTTATTTTCTTAATTCAATAAGATTTTCGCCAAATTACGTGATATTAAGACATGCTTATTGCATCACTCTCACTACGATGGCATCAAAAATTTTCAGTGATATAATGCATACAAATCCACAGCCACGTACCAAAGACAAGTAAATAATATAATGCATACAAATTTACACCCAAACCCATAAACAAATGAAGATGTCATCGTGATGGAAATTATTATCTCTATGTAATTAGTTTGAAGTTACTTGTTGATGTTTTTATTTTTATATTCCAAGAAAAAAACTTATCAGTTTAGTATTAGTAGATCCTTTAGTCTCCTCTGTATCTAAAAATATAAGCGGTATTGGACTTGAATTTCACCTACAATCCAACCCTTCTTTTTTGTCCTGAGGTGATGTCCATGTAAGAGCTCGAACCTTCATCAGGCGTGTAAAAACACCCAGGAACATAATAATATGTAGAGAGCCTGGTGATAAAGTCATCTGAGCTGGTAAGAGCAAGCAGGTTCTTGGTTCTATCCCCTGATGCAAGTCTGTTGTCACTTTCAGACAAGCACAATGTTAGCAATAAATGAAACATTGCATATTCAAATCATGGCCAACCCACACCAGACAAAGTTGCGGACCACACTTTCTGCACAAATCAACGACTTTGGCAAGCCCACCTACATTTTTTGCAATACATTTCTTTCACGCACAGAGATTTGGTGTAGAATTTCATCTCTCTAGGACCCAATGCCTTGAAACTGTGCAAGTCTGCTACAGTCATATATAAAAACGAGGACAACATAGCAATCATATGTACATGTCATGCCACATTGTATGGTAACCAATGATAAAATACAGGGTATACGGTCCTTGGCTCTAACGGCATGACATCTCTGTGATATGCGTGCGAGGATAATGCACATATATAGATGGCAGTGTCCTTAAGTCTACCCAGGAAATGTTTTTACATATATGGAATGCACTAGTTAGGATTCATGACCCCAAAGGAGAATTTTCCTAATTAAGAGAACACAATAAAGAGGGCGCAAAGGTAGCGTATTGCAATCCGATTAAGCCCCCACAACACGTAGGATACAATTAACTCAAATGGTATAAAGACGATTAACTTGTCATGTGCAATGCGGTGACGTTCGTGGGTCTAATGAATGAACTGGCAAGTTGATTGGGAGTTTGGTATTGACTTTTCGTGGTTGTCAATTTGACGGAGGAACATTTTATTCATATAAAAATTGGACTCAGAATCAGCGTTTTCATTTGTTTAAGTACGGAAAATCTGTTTCGTATTAATTAACATATTATTTGGGTGTTAATAAAAGGCTTTACGTAAGCAAATCCATCGACTGGACCCACCATCTTTGATGTGTCGAGGTGTCGTATACATACTTGAGCACTAAGCCATGCTTAATATGTAATATATATAACAACCATGTTCTTCCTTATAATGGGATATATAACGCTAGATTAATCTATACTGCTAAACTAACGTGCCTATATTCTTGAACAGGAAAATTAACAAGGAAGATGGGTTTGGACGACAATTGTTGGAACTCTCGTAACTCAAAGCTAGATTTTGTAAAGATTTCCTTTTCGTGTGAACAAGAAGAATAAGAAAGAATATGAGATTGAAATTGCTCATACTAACGTGAGAATATTCCTTGTTTAATGTTCACACAATCTCGGGATCCTCTACGAAGCTCCTTGGGATGTGACTTGCAAGTACACACTTTCTTTCTCTCCCACTGACTATAGTTTGTTTATTATTATTTATTTTCATGAACATCTACGGTGTCATCCCTTCTTATTGACTTTTAAAACCCCACCAAACTAATTAATTTGATGATTTGATGGGAGAAAACGGGGAGACATCATGTGCCAATCATGGTGGGTTGCTCGAGCAATGCTTATAATTGGAACATAGTTTTAAGTTGGTTTGAGTTGTAGCTGGGGTTGGTCCCTGCCAAAATAAAAGCTAAGGCATCTCTCATGTGATACCTCCACTTTATGCATGTGGCTTTGCGCCACTTTTTCAATCCATTACATTTAACAATCACAATCAGTCCTTGTGCTGTGTGTTCCATGTATTAGGCAAAGGAGAAGCGTGGGTTCTTGTGGATGTTCATTTACAAGTTACCATGGATAGACCTATCACGCCATCGAATGCACTTTTCCAGTAGTCTTAATGTAAGCTTCGTTGCAATAGTATCCCTTCCTTGTCATGTCCCGATTACCTTAATGTTTTCTTATGTTCAAAAATTCCCGTAATAACTTCAATTCATTCTAATTATAAAAAATAAATAAATAAAAAGGGAGGCCCATAAATTGCAAGGGACATCATACTTTGCCATAACTCTCATTACAACACAGATGTTAAACCTTGAACCAAACCAGATGGACCCTAACTCCACGTCATATTTCACTCAGAACAAGAGAAGAGATATTTAACTATTAAGGGGTGGATCTTGATCTAAGAAAACAATCACTGAAACGGCAATGCTTTATTTGTTCCCTATATTATATCACTCATCTAATTTCAAGTCATATGTCCCTGTCATGGTTGAGTTGAGGCCATGATGAAGGACAAATGTCATTTTCACCACTAGCAATAGCTATTTAATTTTCATCGGTGTTTTAATTATCGTTCTTGTGCAAGTATATTAAATGTTTTTTTTTTTTTCGACAACGGAACTAAAATAGTACTAACAACTGATGCTAATGGAATCACGCACCGTGGCCTGTATATACATTAAATTAATTAGACAAATAGTTTGACTAGAGATGTAACATGTGCCACATGATGATCAATTAACTGGAATTGGTTGCTATGATGATTTATTTTTCATGTTTACGATCGTCTACATGAACATAATATATATTGAAAGTGGAAGCCAAGTGGGGTTTTTGTTTGAAACACACTTTCCCATTGTGTAATCATGTAAGCCCCCATAATCCCAGCGTAAATGGCACACCTGTAACAGGATTAGGAGGATAAATATGATACAATACAATACAAGAAAGCTAAATCATAATGTTACCTAAATGCAATACTCAAAAGAAAAGGAATAAGAGATTCATAAGCCTCCAGTAAGTGTTCTTATTGATGGGGGTTATATTAATGACAACTCCTAATTAATCGCATTATGGATTTCAAATTTTGTTAAATATTGAGAGGACTATATTAAGCACCCTCCGCATGCCGTGAAATTCACTCGAATGCAATCAATAGCTCTCAGCTTGTGTGCCCATTCAACACTTTCTGTTTGTTATATTTCCCACAGGTTTCTTCAATTGAGGAGAAATGGAGAATAAAGCATCGTGATATGCAACTGACAAGCAAATATCATTCACAAAAAATTATTGGTCGAAGCCACCAATGATAGAATGAGTTGACTGTATACAGCGATGCCTTTGTGACAGGTCTACATGTAATCAGAGCACCGCATGTGCTGCTTTCCTCGGAAACACAAAACAATAATGGGCTAACGTCATAATTAGGTGAAATGTCATAACGGCAAAAACAAAACAACAAAATAACATACTTGGAATGAATATATATAAAAGAACCCCTTGGATTGATTTACCTGTTAAAAACCTGAATTGTTCTGGCAGTGTGGTATCATCAATCAAATGTAAGGTTGCAAAATTTCTCTTAACGTTATCTTAGCTGCTCAAGTAGAAATATTAACGTTACCTGCCTTTTCTGTTGCATAAGACGATTTCTCCTTTGTCGATGAAATTTTGTGTTGTGTTCACCAATGCGTAATCTGCTGATAAAATTATTGTAATCTCAGTACAAGTAATCAGAATCAAATCTTAGTACGCAAACACCCCCCTCCAAAAAAAAAAAAAAAACAATCATGCCTCGAGGATAAGTTGTAAAGAAGTGTTAGAAAGAAGCTCTAATGTATAGGGAGGAATAGACAGAGAGAGAGAGAGAGAGAGAGCGCCATTAACAATCTGAATGAGATCATGCACCCCAAATTAGTGATGCTGTTAAAGCTTCCGGATTTTGTATCGTTACGTTAAGAGGAAAACTGTGTGAGAGAAGGGAGTGGGGTTGGTGGAGTGGAGGGATCGGTGCATTGCCAATTAGATGGCCATCGTTTTCTCAAAAGACTTTTGTTTTGCGACTTGCGTAAATTATATGAGATAAATCCTCTCGATTCATCTGGCAGGACCACCTCTGCTTATACCACACGATTACTCCCTCAACTAGCATACATCGCACTCGGTAGGGCAGCAGACCGTGGTGTTATTATAAGAGTAGCTAAACATTGGTCCTTCTCACTTGCAAGGAACCCTCAGAATTACTGTATGGGGCAGTGACCACCGCATTTATGTGCGGTGATCAGCCCCAGTCCTCAACTTTGATAAAGAATGTTCATAACATGCGACGTGACCTTTGATAGTCCCAACCCTCCGTTTTATTTTTCATATGCATACCAAAAATAAATGAATTTCGATGTATTAATTAACTAATTAGTTGCAGTATTGTACCTTGGTGCAAAATTGATTGAGGAGGCAATAATCCCCCCCCCCCCCACCAAATAATTATTATCTTTCGGCTACTTAAATGCATTTGGTAATTAATTGTTACTGGCATTATTGATTCTACTATGTCATTATTTTAAGTTAACCTGTAAAACCACTTGAACATGGTAAAATGTAAAAACTGAATTTCCAAATTGGTTCCCATTGGCCGAGATGCATGCAAAATGTTCTGGAAGCTCATCCAGGGCACACACTCTCTTGGCCCGAAGCACTGCTGGTGCTTTACATCAAAATTTAGTAGCCATGTCTCTTGGACCACTCCTCTTCTTTGTGTACACAAAGGGCAATTGCACATGTGGCCAAATTATGTTTTCCAATGGCAGATGGCTTGCTAGTTTAAATTAGGGAAGTATTCCAAAAGTGATATAAAGGGGGTTGAATCTTTTTCGGTAGATCACAAAGAAGCACAAGAAGATACAATGACAGGCCTTTGAATACTGAACTCTCACCCAAAAATTCTCCAGGCATATTCCGGTTACAACAGGGAAAAAACAAAAGATGATTGCCAAAAAAAAAAAACAACAGTGCCACCAATTCAGGGTATCATGAACAGCTTAGCTTTTGAAGGAGTTACAGTATCCTAATTTGAACCGTGACTGGCTTTGGCTCTTAGAATTAGCCCACTATTAGAGTTGCTGCCAAAGGCAAAGCTGTGTCGTGCACGGGTTTGGGTTTGAATTCCTAAAAGTGCAGACCATTTTGTTAAGAACCACTTGCAAGTTGCAATAACCAATAGCTTAGTCTAAAGGATATGGACACGAGCCTTTACTTTGTACCGGAAATTTGCGTTACTGCTCAGCTGATTGCAATGTTTTTGAGGTGGATAATCATTTAGACAGGATGTATTGTGGGCTACACTTCTGCATAACAAGCCTAGCTGCCAGCTAAGGTAGGATATTGCATAGGCTGCAACCGGATAGCCAACGTACTGCTGCTACATTGGCAGAACTGATAGAGAAATCATTCATCCTTCTATGGCCTCCTGAAAACTCAGAAAGGGCAGCATTAAACAGGATGGTTGGATTGGCAAGTTGGATTGTAAGAGAATTGTTAAGAAGAGGAGGAAAAAAAAAAAGATTTTGGAGCATGTGGGGTTTAGTTTCCAGCACATCAATCCACTTTGCCATAATTCGTTGCACCCCTGACAGACTCCACATGCACATGTAGAGCTGTCCAGTGACCCAAGTACCCACATTATTTTGTCCACATGAAAGTGGAAGGAAAAATAGCAAGGTAGATCTGACCCACACAATGTCTCAACCCCTCTTTTCTTTATATTGATTTGTTTATCCATCAATTAAGATAATTAACATATTTATTTCCCAGGGGTCCGAAACTCTCTCTCTTTATCGCCAGTTCTCATTATTCCCAAGCTGATTTTCGCATGGGATTTGTCTTGACATACATTCATTTTTTCCTCCATATAAACCCTCAGCCTCTAGTAGCTGCCATTTTTCCTAGAGGGAGCCACGAGACAAAGCATTCACTTGTTATGTGAGGAAACCCAAAAAACTTCTCTGCTAGGGCTGCAAAACCTATCTGCTACCTCTCATTGACACTCCCTAGGAAGTGGGGACTATTAGGCAATTGCGAAGTGCTTTGGGTCCCCTTTTCTTTTTCTTATCCTCTGGCTTTGGCACAAGATATGGTCTGCCTTGTTCAGTGAAACCTGGAAGACTATTGTCTTACTGCTTCTGTGTAATGAAATGATGAGAGGTTTTTTGTTGGCTTCTTCTTGTCTTGTTCATTCACTCTTTTCTGGTGCCTAGAAGAATTTCTGAAACCCAAAGGAGAAAAGGAATTGTCTTCTAAGCTCTAGGTGCAGAGAATTCTATAGGCACAATGTATATGACCTCTCATATGTAACCAGCCAGAAAAGTAATAAAATTTGGCGGAGCCAAATGCCTGGTGACTATTCAAAGATACAATCTTTTAAATCCTTTGAACTATGAAACCTGAAAAGTTTCTTTCGCTTCCAAGTTGAAATTTTGGGACAACTTAGTACGACCTAAAGATTCTCTTGTTTCTGTTCGAGTCTGGTTGAAAACGGGAGGAGATGCCTGCAAAATTCATATATAGCTTATCAGATGAACTCCAGATCTGCAGAAGCAAATTGGATGCATGAATGGAATCTTCCAACTCTTTGACCGCCACCATTTTCTGGGTGGTGACCGCCGTATCTTTGGCCAAAACCACAAGCGGCTCCTGTCAGGTACTTCCTTCCTGTTGAATTTTTATGGTTCTGATTTCTCAGATATGTTAATTTCGGTTTTCCATTGCAGAATTATTGTTGATTTAGCATTCGAAATTCGAAAGATTTAAGTAATATTTTCCACTCGCATTTTTTAGCATTTTTCTCAAGTCCCAAGTCTGCAATTGCTAGGAGTCTCGTTGATTCTTGCACTTCTTTTCAATAATTTATAGAATCTTGCACCTCTTTACAGTAATGTATAATGTACATTAAAGAAAATGTTTGGTGTTACGGTAAGTTTGCTGCACCATTGTGACACACGGCCAGAGATTCACCGTCACCCTCCACAATGAACCTTTTACAGCAATTCCTCGAAGACATGACGTCTTTGGAATGAAATTGTTTGAATTATTAATTTCTGTCCTATTATCTGGTTTTTGCCCTATGGATGTTTCAAAGCGTAGAATCTATTACAAGATTCATGCAAGAACGCATAGGTTGCTCAGTGCTCACAATCATCAGCTGACATTTAGCTCTGTTGTAGGTCAAAATGGCAGGCATGGAATAGAGCCCAAAAGGGAACTACAAAACACAGTAAGCATTCAAAACTAAATCTAATATTCATGTTTGATGGTACTAGACAGAATTGTTGAAGCAAACATGCTTACAACTGCAGGAAATATATCGGAAGGCCATGAAAGAGAAGCACAGACCCTCGACTGAATCTTCAAGAACCTCTTTTTCATCGTCCTCTGGCTCATCTAGTCTCTCATCTCTGGAATGCAACAGATCATTTCAGGTGGAACCACCTGTATCGGTTAAAACTATCATTCCTAAAACTGGTGCTTGTGGTTCAACCATTAGCCAGCAAAGTGCTTCCTTGCAGTCAGGCCGGCTATCTGTTGATCTCAGGGACGTGGTCAAGGATTCCATATACAGAGAGGCCCGTGGCTTATCGGTTAAGACTGTAAGCAAAGGAAAATCTGGGGGCCAAACCTTGAAGTATATTGATTCGCCCAGACCTTTGCCACACTCCAAATCTGCCAACCCTAGATCTTCACATGGGAAGGAATCGTCAGCCTCTTCATAAGTTTCAAGATGGATCTTGCAAACCCAGTGAAGCAAAGCATGGCTCTATAAAGTCTGCAATGAAAGACACTCGACGATTCTCTTGCGATGGAAGAGAATCGAGAGACACTCGACGATTCTCTTGTGATGGAAGAGACACACTCAAATCTACGATAAAGCTCAAGGAACTCCCAAGGTTATCGTTGGACAGCAGAGCAGCCTTCATCAGGGGTTCCATTGCAGAAATCAAAGCAAATAAAGTTTTGAGTAGTTTGGAAAGGGGGGACTCAAATGACATTCTAAATCGACAAGAAGCAGGATGCTATGGGGGACCATCAAGTGTTGTGGCAAAATTGATGGGATTGGAGACATTCCCACAACCCACCACTTCAACCAATGACCCCTTCTCAGTATCATCAAGAACTCCCAAGTACAAGCGAGAACTAATTTCTGGCTCACCAACAAACTCTGGCAAGGAATCAATGTCTCCCCGCCTGAGAAATGCTGATGCAAACAAGAAACCTATGGCAAGCTTAAAGTTTCCAAAAGAAACAGCTCCCTGGGAGCAGGAAGATGGAAGCAGAGGCTCTCAAATGGCAGCTTTGAAGAGTCAAGTAACTCCGGCAAGATCCCAAAACTCCTCTGTTTTTGTTTATGGTGAGATAGAGAAAAGGTTGGAACAGCTGGAGTTCAAAAGGACTGGAAAAGTTCTCAGAGCTCCCAAGCAAAAACTTCAAACAATGCAGAAGACTAAAAATGAGTTAAAGACAAGGGATAGAGCTTCAAATCTTTCTAGTCAGACAAGCAGCAACAGCATTCTTGATCAGACCTCAAAGTCAAGAATTCAGCAGGACCTACAGGACAGCTGTGCAAGTTCCGCTGTAACCAAGGGTGCTAGTTCACCAAATAGATCTCATTCCCCAGTTGAGATCATGAAACCAACTAAATTCACTGAAAAGCCCAGCCACGTTTCATCTTCAGTGAGCCCAATCAACAACCTTTCCAGCCTCTCCAAACATACTGCTAAGGATCTAAGTCCAAGAACCAATTACCTTATGGAGCATTCCAGTCAACTCCTTCAACCCAACAAAAAGAAAACTGGTGCCAAGTTGATTAGATTGACACAAACTACAAACAACACACACTCCCTCACCAAAGAGAGCAACAACACGAGTAAGGGCTCAGGTTCTGTGAACCCGAGGCAGCAACACAAGAAGCTTGTTTTGGAGAAGCAATCTCGTCCCATGACACCATCATCAGACTCAAACAGGACAAGAAAGCAGCCTAGTAGACAGCTAACGGAATTGGGTTCCCCACGCAGAAAATCCAAAGCAAAGCTAAGTGATGATGAATATAGTGACATCAGCAGTGAAGTGAGAGATTTCGGTCACCAAGGGGATTCAATTTCTGTATTGTCAGAGAGCAACATTAGCTTGGGCTCACAAAATGACGAAGAGGTCTCGAGCACGGATAAATCTAATAAGATCAGGGACACCTCCATACAGCAATCCCACGGGAAACAAAATGTACAACTTCTTCCTAAGTCTATGTGCCCAAAATTTTCCTTGATATACTGGGACTGATCTGTTTCTCTTTGATCCAGAATCCAGCAGTACGGTCCAGACCAATTGCAAAGCCAGCAGTGCCTACCTCAGAACAGCCAAGCCCAGTGTCCGTTCTTGATGCAAAATTCTGCAGCGATGAATTGCCATCTCCCATTAAGAAGATATCAATTGACTTTAAAGGTACTACAACAACAACAATCTTTAATCCCAAATTTAATTGGAGTCAGCTATAAAGATCTTGAGCATTTGTAGATGCAAATTAGACATGTCCAAATTGCTATAATTACATTGCTTATATTCTGTTTTTGTACGAATTAATCTAAAATTCCTAGGTCTGCAAATAAAATACACCATGGGATATTGTCCCGAGTATAACTTGCCAATTCATTCATGACTAGAACGAATAGAAAAGGCTAAGAGCAGACCCTTGCTACAAACCAACTGTGATTGTGAAGTCTTTTGTGTCACCTACCAATGCATGTTAATAGTCCTTCATACATCTCTCATTAGATTACTAAATAAGGAGGGAATCCTCTTCTACGTGCTGTCCACGACACTTGCCTAAGAACTCTATCGTATGCTTTCTCTAGAGGTAGGATCATTTAGTAGATAAAGGCTGGAATACCCTAGTTAAAGTTTCACATGACCATGGACCAAAGTAATTAAGGATCCTCACTCATGAGAAGGAAGAAGATGAGAAACCTACATTGAAGATCAACACAATCGCAAAAAATTTAAACTTCCACAAATCATTAAAAGAAAGGAAAGATGAAAAAAAAAAACAAAAAAGAAAGAAAAACAAAGATGAACACTACAATTATGTTTTTTTGTGCGTGTGTTGGGTAGGGGGGTGCAGGAGAGGTGTGCTGCAGTTTCTTAATTAGAGACGCTTTAATTTTTAACACTTTATTCAATTTTCTTTCTGCAGATGATGAGGCAGTAAATTCAGGTGAGATGCAATGGAGTAATGCAGAAGCAAATCCCTCATTCAGCAACTCAAACTCTACTCTTAATTTTCTGCAAGATCACAAAAGTACGGAAAACATGAATCCCTTAATTGAGAATCTAAAGCAGATATTTTCTGCTCATGGGGAACCTATCCCCGATGAAATTGCACCCTTCTACAAGAGCAGCAATGCAGAACACAGATACATTTCAGAAGTACTTTTAGCACCAGGTGACCTGAATGATTTTGAATCTCATTTTATGATCATTAACCTCCATCCGACTAGCTACCCAATCAACCCCAACTTGTTCCTTGCCATGGAACAAACCAAGGCAAGCACCAGGCATGTCAATGAACCTCTCACTGATAAAAAGATGTCCGAACATCAACTCAAAATTCAAAGAAAACTGATGATCGATATCACAAATGAAATTCTCAATTGTAAGTTACAATTGGAAAGTTCGTCCAAAAAGTGGATCTCCCCATATTTGCTGGCAAGACAAGGACAAAAAGGACATCAGCTTCTGCAAGAATTGTGCTCAGAGGTACATAGGATGCAAAGCAACAAGACTAGCTGCAATTTAGATGAAGCGGACAACAGTTTGAGAAGCATTCTATGGGCAGATTTGATGAATCAATTAATGCCTTGGACAGAATGCCATAGAGAAATTCCTGGGCTGGTTTTAGATGTCGAGCGCTTGATCTTTAAAGACTTGATAAACGAAGTTGTGACCACTGAGACAATTTCTCTATGAGGGAAGCCAGCCGGGCATTGCAGGCAACTCTTTTCAGAGTACAATTTCAATAATCTGTCAAGATAAAATTCTTATCTCTCCCCTCTATGACTTTCAAATCAGAGTTCTATTTAATTTAAGCCCGTGTTCTTTCTCCTTTGATTTGGGCAAAGAGGGGAGAATAAAGTAGAAACTGGATTAATGCCATGATGTAAATCTCTATAATAAGATCACATCAATGATAATTACAATCAAAGTGCCCTTATCCTGTTGGGATCACCCAGCTATGACGTAGGACTGCAAATGGGCATGTTAGTTCTTTCCTCGTACAGGTATTGAATAATATAGATGCAAAATGTTGCATATATTTTCTGAGAAAGGATGCACACAATTACAGCTGGTCCATGAATTCCTCTTCTTAGAATTTGCAATCAAGTCTATTACACAAGGCATCGTTGTACAATGTACTGGCTAGAATATCAAGATTCAATTCAGAATAGAAATGCTGAAACATTAGATTTTCATGATCAATACTTTCATGAAATCAGCACACCAATTCCCAAAACCTTCATATGCATCTGAAGAGCACAGATGCTAGCCAAGCTCATCATCTTATAGCCCAACAGACTAAAAAATTTAACTTCAGCTTCTGAGAAGTGAGGTTCTTGAAAAGGTACATTACGTTAGAATGAATTTTGGTTCATACCTTGAATAAATCTATCATTTCTCATAGAGATGGTCACGTGGAAAAACATCAAACCTTAGAAAAAAGTTTATTAAAATGACTGTAAAGAATTAGTTTATCCCAAAGCTTTGAATAAAATCAATAACACTAAAATCTACAAAACTAAACAATCTAGAGCAGTAGATGAACTTCAGCAATAATTCCGGGATAACTTCAAAAGTATTGCTGATGAGCACATTTTCACAGCATAATTTCAAGTTCTAACCACAAATACCAAATTGAAACAATGCAGAATGCAAAAATTCATTTTCAGCCACAACGTACTTGCAAGATTTTCCAAAAGTCAAATGAGCAAAGGATATATGTGCATCTAGTGATCTAAACAGTCTTGAATTCCCAAAATAGAGACTTATGGCACAATCAAATTTCAAATTACATCTTCAAGGCCACTAAAATGAAAAATTGTTTAATGCTTTATGTCCGCTGTTTACATTATGCCTTTCAATGCCGCTTCAATGAAACAGGAGTGACAAGGAACGCTAAATTTACCCTTTAATCTGTGCTCCTTCTGCTACATATTTGGCTGAAGCTAAACAACATACACTCAGACACCTTTTAGCCCCAATACTTTAATGCACAAGCAACTTGTGCAAGTTTAAAGGGTGATGACACTCATTTTCAAACTACAGTCCAACTAAAAGAAAGTCAATGATAATTTCATGAATACCTGGCTCTTCAGTATATTTGCAATATCAATTTGATTCAATCATGTTAAGCACAACACACTTTTTCTTGATAAGAAATAGAGCACAGAAATGATCAGCAACATAGGGTATTTGAATCCAAAACTTGCAATGCTGATGTTCCATTTGGTGTAAAGTCATAAGGAGACAGAAGAATAACCAGTAGAAAGAATCATCCAATAACAGTTTTCATCTTGTATGGTGAAAAACTGCATGCACATGCCTCCAAAACTTGTCTAGTAAGGAATTCTTATCTACAGCATTTTGTAGTAACCATTGTATGGAAATATTCTGACAGTTACATGTCCTGACCACAACTACACTGGAACCAGCTTCTGCTGCTAGGTACCTAAATAAGTATACAAATTCTAATCAAACCTACTTTACAACTAATCCAGCTCCACTAGATTTTCCATGGATTGCTTTAGAATTTTCTCAACTCTCCTTTTCTTGCCATCCTCGCCATTTGCAGACCACTGATCCATTTTCTCAGCCCCCTTGTTTAGCATTGTGATGCGTAGCACCATGCCCAAGGACCTCTTTCCAATTCCTATCATAAATTGCATGTAAGGTCTTTGATTGAAACGAATATTCTTTCCCTCCTCAGTATCAGAAAATGCAATTTCTTCTCTTCAATAGTGGGAGCAGATACCTGCAACACTGACACAGCATTGTCTACAATAATATTCTGCTCAACAAGATTTCTCATGGCTGCCACATTTGCAAACTTGGCTGGAGGAACAACGTGGGACACTTCCCTGCCTCCAAACTACACTGGAGCAGTAAGATGGGCTATTCTCAACTCTTTATTCTTCCTTATGAGATGCACCAAGAACAAGAGAGGATGGGGCTGCAGCGTCATTACAAGTGAACTGCTCCTGCAGATTAAATTGAGACTTATCCATCTTTCTCTCTTGCCCTGATGATCCAATCTTCTGCATCCCCTGCATCACTTGTGGGAAAGGGGAGGTAAGTCTAGGGATCATGAAACACATGAAGCTGTGACGGTATGCACTCCCCAAGAGGCTCCTGGCCAATACATGAAACACTTGGTGCTGGCTTTCTATCTCTATAAACTAAGAAAGAGGGAATAGAATGGGCAAAAGGGCTATCCTCTGCTTCATTAACATACAGAACAATTTCCTTAACTGCAGCTGAACCTGGAATACAATGTTCTATGTCAGAGGAATTAGAGAAACCCTGCGTTGAAACCATCTCTTCCAGTCCTTGAATAATATCTAAAGCATCAAACTCCACCCTACCAGCTAAATTAATATAGAATTGTGCACTCCTTCCTATGCAGTGAATGTACCAGATGGCAAGATCAGATAGAATTTCAATTCCTATGTGCTAAAGAATTCTTTGCAATTCCTCTGGGAAAGTCATCGTCACGAGCACCATATTTCCCATTTGCAATGTATGTTTTCTCGTGCACTGTCCCACTCTTGCCACCTGCATCTCTCATGTTCAACACCTCATATCACTTACACGGAGATAACCCACATCCAAAACAAATGACCGGCCCATCGCTCATATCTCATTTAGCCGCTGTTACACAATCAAAAGACAGAGAGAAAAAAAAGAATCAAGATTCATCAATAAAGCGCACCCATATAAAGCAAACACCGAATGCCACCTCTAGTAACCTAACACACAAGAAAGTCAAAGTTCTAAATTTTTCTTTCATTTTCCACCATTTTCTCGGGGGCTAGAAAAGATTGAAGCAAAAGCAGCACCAATAAAGAAAGAAAGAAAGAAAATGGACAAAGTAACTACAAGCGGCTAAATTCTTACACGTAGACTTCTAGGGTTTCGAAGCAGCTCGAGCATTGTAAAACCATAGAAATCGAAGCAACAAAAATAATGTAAACCAGAGCACTTGAGGAGGGAAAAGAGAACTTGATTTTTTTCTAATAAAAAAAAAAGTGACTGAGGTTTTTCAATTGGGGATTCGATACCAAAACTAGGGTCTACAATTGGGATTTAAAACCCTAAATATAGAAAGACACCCAGGATTTGGGAATTTTCTTTGGACGTTGCGTTAATCATAGAAAGGGAGATGAGTATATAAAGGGAGAGAGAGAGAGAGAGAGAGAGAGAGAGAGAGAGAGAGAGGATAAAAAAATAAAGTAACCTTAAAAAATTGATCCATAAGAATTACTTATTTTTTATATTTTTAAAATTATTTTACAGCTTATTCATGATATATTCATCAGTTAATTTTGATAAATTTATTTATTTTTAATTAGAATTGATTGAAACACTTTAACTTAAAAAAATATATCATTAATTTAAAATTTATTAATAATATTATCCTGTCATAATGCATACAAAACTCTTTTAATTTTTTTTTTAAAAATATTATTAAGGGATTAGGATTTTAATTGGTAGTTTTCCTTTGGGGCCATTATGATGGCAAGCAATCATAACAGAAGGCCCTAAAAGTGAATGGGCCAAACCATCTGGAGGGCCGCGTTCTTGATGGGCTTTTCCTTGATCCTAAAAGTGATACCTCCCCACCACCAACCCCGCCCCCCCCGGTATGGACCCTCGCTCTCTTATTGCGTTCTGAGTGCAACAACGTCATATGAGACTTTTAGATGAATTTAATCTGGAGCGGGAAGTGACAAAATGAAAATTAAAATCGTGACAAATCTTTTTTTTTTTTTTCGAAACAAATCCATGACAAATTGTCTTATATATTACAAATTTTTCAACATTAATTGTTTTTACTAGACACGACATGATTTCATTTAGTGTGTGTGGGGGGGGTTCTTGATCATATTAATATACTAGATTCATTCCATTTTTTCTTTTTCCTTTTTTTCATCAAATTTCTTGGGTAAAATTTAATTTGGCACATCACATGGCTATGTTGCAAGATTAGATCCCCCTAATGGTTTTTTTTTTTCTTAAGGAATAAGGTACATGTTGAAGGCTTGTTCATTCCTCCATACATGTATATATATATATATAAATAGAGAGAAAGATCGATAACCTTAATTGCCTTTTAATGATACATACTTCAACATCCTTAATATCGGCTGGTCTATTAAAGTAATGTAATATTGGAGTGCTATGTATCTCTTATTATAGTTTATAACCTTAATTACTTTTTGTTGATAAAGGGGATTTGGCTGTCTGCATGTTAATATATCTACTCTTAAAGAATACGTCCTGATTAATTTTTCTTTTCTTTTCTTTTTGTATATATGTTCTCAAGCCGTGGGCCTTTTTTTTTTTTTTTTTGGCTTGATTAATTTCTGGTGAATTTTTATTTATTATTTATAATGCTTGATTAATTCGTTTTTTAAAAACTGATCCGGATTGCGTGTATCTACATGTGTCAAGAAAAACCCCCCCAAAAAAAATGAATCTATGCCAATATGTACATAACTATATCCGTTCAATATCACACAAAGAATTAAAAGTGGGACTAATAATTCAAAAAATATATTCAGCTTGCACTTAATTTTCTCCTTGATTTTTTTTTTTAAGGACTACAGTTTTTTGTTCATTAGATGCAACATTCCGTGGATCCTTTGAACAATTAAAGCTGCTCCATTCCTTCCATCGTCATGTTGGATGTTGTGCAAAGCTGACGCGTATTGCAGTCTGTTACCTTCATTGTACCCCTGTAGTTCCTTTTATTATCTCTAGGGTTTCAGTTTCTTACTGTAAGAGAGTGAGATTTTTAAGCCTGCTAAGTGCCCACTGAGAGAGGAAGAGAGTAGAGATTAAAGGTACTGCAGTATTCAATCTTAAATGAGTCAGCTAAGACGAGAGTCCAAAATTAATTTTCTGGCAAATTCAAACCATGACTTGGCCTTGGCGATGAAATAAATGCTGATATGCAGATGTGGAAAATAATTTTTGGCCATCTACTTTCTCCTGATTTTCAATTCAAAGTCGAGTAAATTCGTTAAAATATATAAAATTATATATTACCAATCTTTTTGTCGAGAAGATGTGTACAAAAGATGAAATGGTCGGTTCATCTTTTGTACACATTCACATTATATATAAATCTTCGTGCATTAAATTTTTTATTATTATTTTTAAAAAAAAAAAAAAAACAAGGTCAAACATGACGATCGTAGTTATTCCTAGTGAAGTGACCATGCAAAATAGCTATATCCCTGTAGTGATTCCGGTGAAAAGAAAAAGAAAATGAAAATAGCAACTGACAAGAGTTCGTGCTCTATGCTCGTCTCACAATCATCGATCACAGCAATAAATACTATCGTAGCCTGCAAAATGAGGTAGCTAAGCACGATATTATAACTGCAAATGCCACAATGAAAACAAAGACTTTCTGCAGACCAAACTTTATTCGATAAACAACATATATGGCATAAAATCTCACATTAATAGAATACATACAATTTTAGCGGTTTAGAATGCCTATGAACTTCACACCTTTTTTTTTTTTTTTTGGGTCTATATCCCCGAGGATTCACTCTTTTAATAAGTTCAGTTTAAATCAATTTAGCGCAGGATTAGTAGGGCCTTGTATTTGGTTTCATCCCATCATTCAATTCATCAAGTTCTCTTGTACCACGTTCTGATGGGATCTAACACTCGTCCAAGGAATGCTAAAAATATAAAATCTCACATTGATAAAATAAAATGACCCGACCTTATAATGTAAAGGGCACCTTATTTTCTTGTTGATAATCCTTGTATTGGTCCTTATACTGCCGACCACTTTGCTCGGTACTGTGAGATTGGAGCCTAGAGTTCACACTGAAATGGAGAGGTCTAACCGATTGGCTTAGCGGGAATGTTCTTGGGCTTGGAGTGAGGGCATTTAACAAGAAGCCTTGAGTACCTGAAGTCAACATTTGGAATTGGTTAATCTGCCTCGGATCAATCTCCGTTGAAGTTGTAATGGGTGAAGGGAAAAATGATGGTGGTGCTCCAGGTGGGTAAGCTAAAACCTGAGAGCCAGAAGATAGGGATAAGGAGGATTGCAATGGCACTAAGTTCAGGTTGTGCAGGTTTTCTGCTTGCGGTGCAAATCCTTGGCTTTCTAATTGGAAATTTGGATGCTCCGAATGGAAGAAGGAACCGTAAGGGATGGCATTGTTTGCCAAACCCAGCGAGGAAGATGGATTAGTTCCTGGTAAGAAACTGCCAGATGAATGTGCACCATGGCCTTCGTTTCTTTCATTTTTACCCTCTTCATTTCTTCTTGTCCAATTTTCTTCCTCATTGACTGAGTCTTTGACAACTTCTTTTGATTTCACCCCCAGAAGAGCATCCAAATTCAAAAAATTTGGTCTTGGCAATTCACTTGTATTCTCCCAACTGGTGTTGTTATTCGTCTTAAACCCTTCTTTATTTGGGTGCAAAGCACCCGCATCAAGAGAAGAACTAATTAGCATTGCACGATGTTGGTGATTCAAGCCAAAGCTTAGTGGTTGCATTGAAAGCGGAGGCAGTTCATCAATTTCATGCTTAGCTGCATCAAGCAACCAGTCAACGACCTTGCTGGGCTGATTTAATCCAAGCCTGTCTTGAAGATCATACAATTGAATTGCCGTAGGCACCGAAAGCCTAACCCTTCTGTCTCTCAGGCCTCTTACGGTGCACACTTTGCTATGCCTGTCTTTTCCTCCCAAAGCGCGCGACACACGCACAATTCTTGGATCCTTCGATCTCAGCCATGTCATTGACCTAGAAGAAGCTGTAGCAATTTTTCCATCACTTGCATTATTATCCTCTTTCGTTGGAGAATCCACTTGTTTTGAACTAGTAGTCATCTCATGGTTGCATAGATAACCAAAAGTGTCCTTATATTAACTTCGAAATATATGAAACAAGAAAATTAAAAGGAAAACAATTAGATATGCCCAAAAGCAGTTAAGCATAAGGAAGTATAGAAGATCTAGTGAAAACCTTAGTTTCCCTAGGGTCAAAGACGAGATTAAAAGAAAAAAGAAATGAAGGGACGGTGAATCTAACGTGAACAACCCCCCCCCCACACACACACATATGCACTGATAGCCAAGGTAGGAGGAAATTTTGAGAACAATCAATTAATGAAACATCGTTAAAGTTTTGTTTCAGATACTTTTCATCAAAGCAAGTTTATGATAAATAGCTTCTGTTAAGAAGGAAAAACCTAAATTCGATTGTCAAAGTGAGAGTTTAGAAAACGGCTTTGGGGAACTCATATATTAGTAAATGATCTTTCAATGATACAGTAGAAAATTACCCTTTTAAGGGTAAAACCTTAACTAAAGCTAGCCAGGTTCTGATTATGCATATAAAATTTTATACTTACAATGGGATATAGATGCAGCACAACCCTTATTGATGCCTTCAAATTTTGTAATGAGTTCAAACAAGTTGCTGCGCATGACTTTGAAGATTGAATTTTGGCTTCAATTGCAAAGAATCAATCTATAGAGGAAGTTGATCTGTTTGAGAAAGCAAGATGCCGGAATTCGACCGACCATGATCCGTGGAAGACTTGAAAATAAAGCAATGGCAATTGTGCAGCCACGTGGCGCCTTTCGCCATCCACCGTACGAATGTGCTAGTCTATATCTTATCATTTTCTTTCTCACGCATGTCGAGCAATCGTTGTCGCAATTAATGATTTCATGGACTAATTTTCCTGCATTTAAGTTCAAATTGGAGTGTGCCAATTCTATTGAAAGACTATAAAATATGCATGCAGCCGGCCAAATTTTTCTTACACAAAGCAAAGGATATGCAAACTAACTGGGGACCATTCTGCTTATTTCTAAAAGCGGCTGGGCATGCTTTATCGACAACTACAAAAAGGGTTTTGCTCTGGGTCCTCCTCACATGGCTGGATGAATGCATGCCCAGTACCAGTAAAGATGTTTAGGGATGATACCAAAAACTGAAAAGAGCCTTCCATTCTGATCTTAGCTTGCAGCCCTTGCTGGTTTAGTTTCAATTTCCTCGTCCGTAAAACTCTGATCATTTGTGACCTTGAATTTTCCCGGTTTTAATTAGCGCTAATGAATATTGTCATGGGTAGTTATATGTATAGGAAGGGCGAGCCTCGAAGTAACATAACTATTAGATTACTCCATTCTGACCAAATGTCACAGGCTCGAGTATAGTAGCATTGTTTTTCAACAATTGAAACTCCGTACTAAATAATGTTGGATAGTGAGAATTCAAGGACAAGAAAATAAAATTTAGTCAGATAGTTTGATTTCCGGGTCTCTTAAAGTTGTGGCTCTACTCCAATTCTAAGGAGCATTGTCAGCTTGATGCGTGTATGATAGGTACTTAAGAATTATCAAACGGAGAAGCTACCATATAGGTGAGGGACCAACATATAAAACATCCACTGAGAAGCAGGACCACACAAAACTTTTCTGCAGAGAGATATGCATGGAGCTGGCAAGTTGAAATGTGTTGAAACCTAACAGCTGACATTACATTAGAGAATTTTCTTTGGCGGAAAATGGAAGTCATAAAGGCCAATTTTAGGGAAAACAGAAACGTATGCATATTTATCTCTACATCTTTTATTAAGATATCAAACAGGTGTTTGTTCAATGACAAGGAATTAGTCATTTTGGGGAAGGGTGGATCCCAGGAGCTCTGAAACCCTAACACTTGCATGCAAATCAGCTGTATACCTTTTTTGAAGAATAAGTGGGGAAGGTGGCAATAATAACTTTGTAAAATCTTCATCAGGATCTTAAAGATTTTTCTGGATGGGACTAATCATAAATTCTCCATATCAAGCAAAATCTTTTAAAAATGACACTTGGGCTAGAAGAATTCATGTCACAAGAATTTGGATATATGGTTTTACCGGGAGCAATCCTTCTCTTTTATCCAGGCTTAGGATTTGTGTAGCCAACTCAAATTAAATTTGTGGTAAATCTTTTCCTGTTGTTGTACTTGGCCAAAAGAATGACTGAAATTTTATGTCGGAATAATATCTGATACTTAGTGTCACGCAGTTACACTAAAGGCTTATTGAAAAAGATCCATAAAAAGATTGGATTGGGCTTCCTTCCAGTAGGATCAGACTTAACTCTCCCTATTCTTTCCTAAAAACTTAATATCAAAAGGTACAGAAGCGTCTAATTAATCCTCTAAATACAAATTAACGATTCCAGTTCTTTTCTCCAAAAATTCACCAAACTTTATTAGTTGCTTTTAATCTTCCTTTACCAAATACAAATTATAAAAGGTGAAGAAGGAGCAAAGCCTAAAACCAAGTTACTAGCACAATGACTTTTGAAAGTAGCAGATAAGATACGGATACACAGAGACACAGAGAGAGAGAGAGAGAGTGGGGGCTCAGTACTGCCTATTTATTTGCAGGACGAAAGAGATGGATGAGAATGCTTTTAGGGTTTTGCTCTCCTTTTTGCCCCTTTCTCTTTCCTTCTAAACAAGCAGTGTTGGGCATCTCAAGATGAATGGAAGAAAGTTTCCAGCAAAGTTCTGAGTTCTGATAGACTGATAGGCTGATACAAAGTACCATTATTAATGTTGCCAAACAATGGTCCCCTGATTTGCAGACAACTAGTCCATGGCCAGCGCTAAATTTAACCATACCACACACTCGTACCCTACTGTATACCCGAGTGATTAAGAGTGTAGGCCCGTATCAGGGAAGGGAAATATGATAATTATGAGAAAGTTGATCCCTAATTATGAAAAAAATGATAGCTACTTATGTCTAAATTATACTGCAGACTCAAGAGCAGATTGACCGTATCATTGAACTGAGACCTAACTCACCTTGCTAGATTTCCATGTGCAATATGGAAATGCGTATTGCCAATTATGATACTTTAAAACAATTCATAATCGTGCGTTTAGGTGTATTTATGGTAGTCAAGGAACAAAATATGCAAGGTGGCCTTTATCTCATCCACGAGAACGCCCATTTCACCTATTCAATTCAAGAGAATTTGAACTACAATTTCCAATGGAAGACTATGGTAATTCCCAAATATAGGAAGCAAAAATCATTACGATACAGTTCAAGAAATGATACGTGGGCCTTTTCCTTGTATATATATATATATTGTCTTCAAGGGCAGGAATCAAATCCTCCCTTGCGGTCGTCTCCTATTATATAGGTTATATGTCTTCTATCCAATGACTGATACATAATTTCTTCACATTTATATTTGGGTTCTTATTAATGTGGTGTTCTTTGAGATGCATGAGGTTTTATATCGGAGCATGATCATCATGGACAATCAAATTCACTAGGATTGCTAAGTAATGGAGTATAAATTCTGTTCAATTTGCATAAGCAAATTAGACCTGTAAATGCTTTTTTTTCTCCTTTTTGGATGAAATACATTTAATATGTAATAATTTGATTGCATGTATGTGATTCTTTACCATTTATTTGTATGATTTGTTAATAAAGATATTTTTACTGAGCTTTGGCTAACGCATTAGGTTTGTGGGGTCCTCGTATTATTTTGTTAAACTTACTCCTTAGGTCAATGTTGGGTGAGAGAGAGACTTCTACGTTATATAATTTCGGTTTGTATGTCACATGTATATGAAAAAGATCCCCCCCCCGAAAAAAAAAATTGCTTTATGTGACGCGATTTGTTTTAATCAAGGTTTTTGCGGCTGAGTTGCAAGGAAATAGAAAAAGGACCATTTTATACTAAAATAAAAGCTCCTATTCAGTCTAATTCTGAATAATAACTCCGTATCTGTTAACTGATATTGATGCATAAAGGAAAAAATGCATAGGGATTTGAGTAAAACCACTTAGTTAATGATTTGAATATAAGAGTTTAACATATAATTCATTCTTAAATGTAGCAGACAATTTAAAATTTTAAATTAAATTAAACATGAACATTTCCCAATCCCTCAAGATATTAAAAAAGAAAAATTATTTCTTGTTGCCTCCTCATCCTCCAAAGCCTCCTATGTGCACCAAAAACAAAATTCTGTAATGGTAACTACGTGAAGTAGACATGACTGATGACTCATGAAAAGAACACAGAGATCGAAACAGAAAGAAATTCATCATTTTTTATTTTCTTTTGTGTTTCAATTTCCTAGCACACTCATAGGTTGTGTAATTTCACTTTCTCTGCCATTATTCACTGTACAGAATCCATACCTTTTCTTGTTTCTAGTGTTTCCCTCTCTGCTTTTTCATTGGCAAACAGCAGATATGACTGCTTCACTGCAGAAACGGCAATCCGAAGAAATACAGAGATTTACTCCAGAAAATAGTCTAATCTAAATGAAAATATGAATATCAACATGAGGAATTCTACATGAGTACTCAGTAAGATTTCTCAAAAGAATCTCTCTCTCTCTCTCTCTCACTCTGAACCCATAATTTAGGCCAATTTACAAGATGACAGATGTTGAGAGTGAGCTACAGTTGGGTGCAGACTCACCAATCCTGCTTGAAACCACCACAATTTTGTACACCAGGAATGCATGCACCCAGATGCTTTAACCTTATTCATGAAAAACACAAAAGTCAATTAGTTGCTAAAGCTATCTTTGTGTGCTACTGTACTGCTTTGTGCACCCCCTTTTTCATTTTTAGCAAAAATAATCAAGCATGCTATGTTTAGTCCAAAGCACTGTGCATTACGACCAAAGAAATGTCACCACCCCCTTGGTTGTTTCCCTGCTTTCTCATCAAAGTTGGTAAATGAATCTGACGGAAAAAAATAATTGAGAAATTTTAAAGGACGAGAAAGAAGAAAAAAAAAAAAAAAGGCCCACAGTGGTCTAATGTATGCGCATGACTGCTGCTAAAGTAACCAAGAAAATTCAGAGATGAAACGGAAAAGGTCTGAGCACGTTGTGACTTATTGGATGGTACAACGATTCAATGTTGTGCCTTAATGAGCTACGAGTGCCTAAAAAGAACTTACCATATAAGGCTAAAATATTATAAATTAGTGTATTTCTAAAGCATAATAAATGACTAATAATTGATATAAATAATTAATAATAATCACATTATAGTTAATTTAATAGATATTTAATAAATTAATATAATAATTATAAAATAAATAAAAATTTCAGTTAATTAGTTCTAATCAATACACAGACAACACTTTAGATTAAAATTTATTCTCTAAAATTTAATAGATATTTACCACCAAATATTATACCCTAATTGTCACTTCGTCATTTGTGTCTCTGGTATGTAGCAACATACAAGTGAATATTGTCAAAAGACAAGTTCAATTTTTATTATATGTTAATTACCACAACATTATGTATCACCGACACGTTGGGCTTGATTTCAATGATAACTTATTACCTAACTTCCCATGTTATTAAGGAAGAGAAGGATATTAAGTCTTATAAACATGAGCGTTGTATATTCCAATAGGTCAATCTTTAAGGAGAAGGTAATGACTTCATAACAAAGGGTATCAAAACCTACCCTGTTCGTCGTAAAACTCTTGACTTAGCGCGAAATGTCAAGAACTGCCTCGGTACATGTCTAAGAATATCGATGAAGTCGTCGATGAATTTAGTGTGGGAGCATGTTACGGGTGTATACTATACAACTCTCACATTGTTAAGAAAGAAGAGATATTAGACCTTATGAATATGGGCACTATACATCTTGAAGATATTATAAATATCATTGTTAATGATATTATATTAGTATTTTGGGTTTCCAAGTCTAATCTTGAAGAGTGGACGAACATGAAAAATTGGCAGTTGCACAAGTTTAAGCTTATTTAATGTAAGAGTTTGCGAGGAACTGATGATTGCGTCCGCTAGAAAATCAAGTTCTTCTTAGACCTGCCAAAATGACATATTCCAAATACGGCATTTCACTTTCTCTTCCCCGTTTAATTTCTTCAAAAGCCGCCCACGGAACCAATTCGATGGTTTAACTAATTCTCTAAAGGACAGCCAAGTTTTTCAGAAATCAATCGATGGCAGTATAGATTATATACTACATGGCCTCAATGCTAAAAACAAAAGATGATACTGTAGACCCCTTCTGAAAACAAACTAAAATGAAAGTTTAGGACAAATAAAAATAGAAAGTGTGAACTCCAGCCTGTAAGACACACGATTCACAACTCTGTTGATTTTTTTTCTTTTTCTTGGAATCAAACCATGAAGCAAGTGTGGGTTGCATTAATCTAGTCGTGCTGACTAACCAAGAATTTTCGCGGAAAGAGAAGCTTTGCAGTTGAATGGGCCAATGAAGAAAAAACAAAAATAGGGCATTCTTTCATCTCCAAGGAAACAAAATCAAGTACCCAACAAATCGAAGAGGTAAGAAATAAAGGATTTATAAAAACAAGAAAAAAAAAAAGAGGAAAAACTACTTCCAGTTTTCTGACTTACAATTTAATGAATTCCCTGATGGGACTATAAGGAAAAAAAATGGAAAAAGAAAAAGAGAACAAGTTCCTCTCTTTTCATGGAAGTTTGATGAGAGCAAGCTGGCGAGAAAAGCATGGACTTTGCCTTGTCTATGGGTACTTGGAGCCACTTTGGGATCCTCCAGTCCAAGAGAATTTGTCATGGTAACTGCATTTGGGTCGAATACTTCGTTGCAGAAGGAAGAGCCTTCGAATAGGAAAATGGGCTTTGCCAAGGCCGCACGAAGGATAGGCAAGGAGTTAGTTTGGGCTTTGGAATTGCTAAAAATGTGGAGGAATTTCGGCAAGCATGGACTCCTTTTTCTAGGTCAACCATGGAGTCCATACGGCTGAGCTCAGTTCTGAGCCGATTGCACCCTTCGACTATATGCTTGCAACACGGGTCGTTGAATGGCAGACAAGCACACCAAATTGGACTTATGAAGCGAGATTTCTTTTTTTGATTTTTATATCAAGCAAGATTTCAAAGCTGTAGATATCCATCTTAGAAGTTCTAAGAGTTGAACGGGTCCAAAAAGTGATATGAAACTTAGGAAACCTTGCGCAGCTTTATCAACTAATAAATTTCTTAATGGGCCAAGAGAGAGAGAGAGAGACAGAGAGAGAGAGAATCGAATTATTAATACCCTTACATTTTATACCTATTGGCAGATGGTTCCCACAATTGTATCTTTTTCATGATTGAATATTTGAATTATCAAATTCAACATCAGTAGTTTGAATAAGATACCATAAAGCATCTAGAGCTTTCATTAAAGCATCTAGACCTGCCAACTCTTTGTGCACGTTCAAACTCTTACACATTTTCACTTTTTCAAAAACACCCTGCAAATATTCATTTTACCCTTTCAAATCAGCAAAGGATTAAACAACCATTTACCATTGCAATATTATCTTTGATCCCGCGGTCTGCGTGGAGCGACCGGCGAAGCACGAATTGGCTGATCATGAAAGGGGCAGCTGAGTAACGGTGGATGACAGGCGTCTCTTTCTCTTTGCTGTTTACGATGAAAAGTTCCAGCAAATACGGTGACAATTTGTATTGGAGATGATGTAACATGGCAAAGTGTCTAAACCTCGGTGTTGACCCCTGAGGTAACGAGCGCAACAAGGCTTTTGTCTGCAAGTCTCGCATAGAAATGTATCATTAATATCAGATACACTTTTTAACAGCAATTATGCATAAAAATATTAAAATATGTAACTAATAATTATGGAATATATATATATATATATATATATATATATATATAATGGGCAGATTCTACGCCCAATTTACGGGTATCTATGTAAAAATCTATATAAAAATGAGCACAATCTCCTTCCATTAATCATCCTGATAAGGCTGATCTACAAACGCCTTTTCCACCACAGTTGCATATTTCTTTCTTGTCTCCAGCACATGGCGCAAACAGACCCAGTGAAAACATTAGATCAGTGCCAAATCGCCCCGGCATTCAACTACTCGCCTGAGTTGGCTGTTGAGTTCTCCCTTCCCCTGACGTTTTCTGACATACTTTGGCTGAGGCTTCCCCCCGTCGAGCGTCTATACTTCTATCAATTCCCCGATTCGAGCAGTACCGCCTGTTTCAACTCGGCGATCCTCCCGAAACTCAAGGAATCTCTCTCGCGCACACTTCTTCATTTCCTCCCTCTGGCTGGCCAACTCGTGTGGCCTGCAGAGTCCTATAAGCCCATCATTTTGTGCACGCCAAACGACACCGTTTCCCTCACAATTACGGAGTCCACCGCAGACTTTGATCGTCTCTCCAGCAACGAAGTCCATGAAGCTGCTGAGTCACGTCCATATGCACCCGAGTTGCCAAGCTCTGACACCATGGCTTCAGTAATATCCTTGCAAATAACCCTGTTTCCTAACAAGGGTTTTTCCATTGGAATTGCTAACAATCATGCGACTCTTGACGGGAAATCATCCACGCTGTTTGTTAAGGCATGGGCCTACGTGTGCAAACACATGGAGCCACAATCACCTATATTACCTGAACTTACTCCCTTTTATAACAGGGAAGTTATGAAAGACGTAGCCGGGCTCGAAACGGTGTATTTGAAACACTGTTTATCCATGAGCAAGGGGGATCCGAACACCAATCCTCGTACTTTGAAGATACGGCAAGATATGGGCAGTACTACACAAAGTCCAGTTAGATCCACGTTCGAGTTGACCCGTGAGGACATAAAGGTGTTAAGGGAAAAGGTCATGTCTCAATTCTCTAAATTGCAGGATATAAATATGATGTCACAACTTCACTTGTCAAGGTTTGTGCTTGTTTTTGCTTACACGTTAGTTTGCTGGGTGAAGGCAAGAAAACTAGGAGATGGTAACCGAAGGATTTTCTGTGTGTTCACTGTTGATGCCAGAAGCCGATTAGATCCCAAAATCCCAGAAAACTATTTTGGCAATTGTCTTTGTAGCTCATACTTTTGGGCAGAAGCAAGAGACATTGTGGAGGGAAATGGGCTGGCCAGGACTGCACGAAGGATTAGTAACATAATAAAGGGACTGGAGCACGGGTTATTCGAAAGAGCAAGAGATGTTTTGCAGCAATTGGCTTCCGTAGAACCAGGAACAATGTTTAGTATAGCCGGATCAACTCGGTTTGAGGTGTATGGTATTGATTTTGGTTGGGGAAGACCCAAGAAGGTGGAGATAACTTCAATAGACAGGACAGGAGCCATTGCCTTGGCGGAGAGCAGAGATGGGAATGGGGGTGTTGAGATTGGTTTGGTTTTGAACAGGCAAGAAATGGAGGCTTTTACTTATTCATTCATTAATGGGCTAAAAGTTGTTTGAGTGTGCATTATGCCTTCTGCCATTTCCAAGTTGTTGTACTCTGATTTTCGATATTTCTCAGTAGCAGCAATATTCTGAGTAACCTTACAGGAAATCCTTCCCTCTATTTTTTTTTTTTTTTTTTTTTTTTTTTTTTGTATCTTTACTTCATTTTCCTATCCGAAATTGGATATGGGTAATTGAGAATGAACAATGTGCGCAGCCCCAGTTCGAAATTTTAGTTTCTGATCATAAATCTCTCGAGCTAAGTATCAAGATGATAATTAATGGTATAATTCCACGCAAATTAGATCATTGACTGCATGAACATGTATTTCATAGGTTTTGGCATGTCCTTGTCAATCCCTTATAATTTCCATATATAAGCACGATTACATAAGGGGGTCTCTTGCGCCAAACCACTCCAGCATTGAATTGCTTAACTGCAGTTTCCTCATGTTGAGCGCATCACAGCATTCAATCTACAATTGGAAATTAATTCGTTAGCAGATTATTCAGCTATATTTTATACACAGAGCTTGAGGATAAAGGGCTTTGCCAATGCTTCTCCCCTTTTCTTTTCTTTTTTTTTTTTTAAATCTGAGGGGACCACTAAAAGCTGCAAATTTTGAAGTTAACATTTTTTTATCAAAATATATTGAAATCTACAACAAATCGCACTGACTTTTCAAACCATCAATCAATTTCTCTGTCCCTCGTGCCATACCACTTCGAGCTGATTGGCCCCGAGTGAAAAGTACGTCTGTCTGAGTGGAAAATAAATGGATTCGGTTGATACGCCATCCGTTTTTTTGTTCTAATTTGCAAGAGTCAGACTTTTTTTTTTTTTTGTTTTTTTTAGGGGAACCGTAGGTTACACGTAATAAAAAGTAAAAAATTTAGAAGCTAAATTTTTTTTATCAAAATATAACGAAATATACAACAAAGAAGAAAAGATGTCGCAGTACAAAACAAAGAAGTGATAATAATAATGATAAAAAAAAGGGGTATAATAATTTTAATTTAACAATTTAAATTTTATTTTATTTATGATATTTCACTATCTCATGTCATATAATTAATTATTATTTTTTTAGGTGCTAAGGAATGAAACCCCCCCAACCAACTAGAATTAAATAGTCGAAATATGAGGTCCTATATTTTATATTGTTTATCATTAGAGCAGCAGACCGTTTGACTATGCCTCGTCTTTGCACGATCATAATAAATATTGAAAAGTGACATCCATTTGATTTTAAAAATTAGAAAAGTATTGCCTGTACATTTACATTGACTTCATAAATTTACTATTTATCTCATCGTGGCTAAATTTACCTCGTGAATGCTCAACGTGAACACTATTTTGAGGAAAAAAAAAAAAAAAAGAAAGAAACAAATCATAACCTTTGGATCTCCCTCAGCACATCACCCGTACCAACTACATTCCCTGTACATTTGCTTTCATTTCAAATGACAAACAGTTCGCCCCTGCCTTAGAACTGCCAAATTTCTCGTCTAAGAAGTAAAAAAGTAGGCTGCCAGCCACATTGGAAAGCATCAATTGAACAAATTAAAAGTTTCTGATGGATGGATGGATAAAATTCGCAAATTTTCAGAATCGGCGATCTGTTTATTCCCATATTCTGTTTCGCGACGTTAGCTGGTATTTGCGGGTCGCAAATCTTGAGAGATGCTTTTGATTACATTGCCTTCTTTTGGACTATTGCCCGAGCCGGCTAACACAGTATGATATCCATCGACTAGTACTCCTAGTAGATGTATAATATAACACAAGCTGATGTTAAAAAAGCTTGGTTGAACAAATTGAAAGTTTCTGACCAGGAAACTTTGTGACCTCAGTGATGTTTTTATTCCCATTCATTATCTGGCAACGTAAACTGGTATAGCATGCCGCGATCTTTAAAAAATTGGCAGAGTCCCCCCCACCCCTTTAATTATCTCTTATTTACATGGAATTCTATTTAGTATTCCATAGCCTGGATTGCGCACATTAACGTCAGTGCTTTGCAGATCACTCATGCTATATCAATCGACTGATACGACTGGTATCGACTGATCAAACAGAATTGAGTGTGCCAGATAACATGATTGGCGATTCTAAGTTTTGGCCTAAATCATACACACACACTCACATATATATATATATATATATAGCAAGCTGTGCACAATCTGGCAGTCTCGATGGGATCATCCAACACTGATAAAAATCTTAGCGCCATCCCCTGTCGACTACGCTGACACCAACTTCTCACTTTCACTTACCCTTTATGACTTGTTCTGCCTCAAACTCCTCCCAGTGAAGCACCTCTTCTTCTATGAACTGAACCACTTGACCCCATCCCTGTTCAACTCAACGGTCCTTTCCAAACTCAAGCACTGTCTTCCGCTTACTCTCACCCACTTCCTCCCTCTTGCCAGCCAGCTTAATTCGGCCCTGGAATCACCTCAAACACGACCCATCATCAGCTACACTTCAAAAAGCGGCGGTGTTTTACTCACGGTCGGAGAGTCCACTGCTGATCAATTGGATCATCTCTCAAGCCCTGGTAGCATCCATGAAGCCAGTGAGTCAAAAGGATTCAGCATTGGCTATATAGCTATGACCATGGTGCTCTTGACAACAAAAGCGTGGACTTGTTTATGAAAGCCTGGTATTAAAGTTGCAACCAAATTGAAAAAGAATATATACTACAATAATCCATGTTGCCTGAGCTACTGAGAGTCCTTCTTTTGACCGAACGACTATTAAAGATCCTCATGGGCTTGAAAAAATCATCTTGAATACCGTAGCCACAATGGGTCCATTCCCAAGTTCGAAGCCGCTACCTCGACCTTTCCAGAGTTATTCAACCATGAAGTTAGGTCCACATTTGAGTTGACCCATGAACACATTAATAAAATCAAGGAGATGGAATTTTCTTAATTCGCAAGCACTCGTCCATCACTTCATTTGTCCACACTCTTGTTGTCACCTGTGCCTATGTATTTGGTTTGCTTGGTGAAAGCATAGAAACAAAGAAATGATGATATGATCATAGCACAATGATTTGTTTTTCGTTCCCCGTGGATGTCAGGGACCTTTTGGGATCCTCGAGTTGCAAGCAACTGTATTTTACCTCATCACTTAATTGCACCAGCGAGAGAATTTGTTGGGGAGAATGATTTATGCAATGTTGCAAAAGAAACTGGGTGACACAGTAAAGGGGCTGGACCAGACAGCCAAACCTCCCCGAACCATTTCCCCCAGGCACGTGAAGGTGTAGGAAATGGAATGGAGGATCTCTTGCTTTGTCAAGGCGTGAAATTGAAGCTTGAACCGATGATTTTTTTTTTTTTTTTTTTGAGTCTTCAAAACGAGTAAAACATCAATTTTTCTTGTTTAACACTTCATTTGCAGTAAACCTATGCAATGTTTTTTATTCTCTTTTGAATAATGAAGCAATACCCATTTTTTCTCATCCGATGAAAATAAACCAACGCAAAATAATTTTATATAATATACAAAGCATCTTATATTATGCCAAATATTGTTTATACAATTTTCGTAAATGTATATTATTTAATTATACATTTGTATAAAACATTATCAATGTAATATAGGATATTTTTTATATAATATAAAAATATTTGACCACTATTTGCATTCATAAAATTACGTCTTGAAGAATTTTACTTGTAATTTATTACCTGACACAACCTATTTTACACACAGGAAAACTGAACGGCCACAAATTTGGGGTGCAGAGAGCCTGATCTTGAATAAATAAATAAATAAATAAATAAATAAATAATAAACTTTTGGTCCTTGAATTGAACTTTTCAATCCCGTCTTAAGTTTTCCGCGAACAAAATCCACGTAAGGTGTGCTTATTTTGTATTGATTTTATTCTTTTTTTTTTTTTTGACACGTAACTTAAACTATTTAAAAAATTAATGTGAAATTTTAAATTTTAAATTTTAAATTCATTCAGACCCTATAAGCAATTAATATCAAAATTGATTAATTTGGTTTAATACGAAACTTTTTTTCTTTTTTTTTTTTTTCGTGAGGTAGCAACGAGATGTTTGGGTGCACATTTTATAAAAATAAATAAATAAATAAATAAATGTGTAACAAATGACAGTTTTCCAATTGATCTGGCCAGCTTAGATTTGATATTAATGGTCGCAGAAAATGTGTGCGGTGATCCTCCGGCTTTATAAAGTAGAGGGGTGTGGGACCCATAATAATAATAAAAAAAAGAATTGGTCAGAGACGTCACCAACTAATAAAATTATTGTAATTACGTTAAAAAAGAATTTTGTTTGGTTTATTAAGACACGGAAAAATAAAAATTAATTTTGTATTAATATTATCACTAATTATTTAGATCTGTTTTTTTTTTTTGGGAATAATTTAAAATATTTATTTGTGCGTACGATTGTTGCGGAGTGATTTTTTCTTAATAATTTAAAACATTTATTTGTACGTAAGATTGTGTATTTAAATACTCGTTAAGACGATTTATGAAACTAAACATCAAACGACAAACCCGACCCGAGTAACACAAAAAACGAATGGCACAAGCAAGAACCGGGCCGACCCGGATCTTTGTAATCGTATTCGAAGGCCTTAACAGCTCACAGGTAGCTTTCGTTCTCGCCCATTTTCCGCTGTTGACTGTTCAATTCTTTACCCCTCTCTCTCTCTCTCTCTCTCTCTCTCTCTCTCTCTCTCTACCCTTTGAAGGCACTGGTCGCAATTCCCCTCCCCCCACCATCAAATCTCCGCGTTGCAAGCTGTAAAATTTCTGTGTCGGGTACTTTTTGTCTCCTTTGTTATAGATCATTCCCCATTATTATTGACGCTTTCCTGGGGACGTTGCATTTTGTTGAGTTGTGCAATATTGTAGTGTTTAGTGTTTGCTTTGTGAGTTTTTGTTAATTGGGTGTAATTTATTCTTCTTTCATTGATCAGGCACTGTATTTGGTTACTTTTTTTCTGATTTTTTTGCAAGATTTGATCTTTTTATTTTTAGTTTTTTTTTTTTTTATAATGGCTTCTTCTTATTAGTGTCAATGTTGGCCAGAATGTTGATTGTTTCGGCATTTTCTGTTGATTTTTTGAAATGGGTACTTTTAGTTTTGTGCTTGATGGGGAAGTTTAGGGTTTAGTTTTGGGTTTTGTGCTGTTTGGATCTAGAAATGAACTCCACTTGTTCTCAAGATCTGAGTATTCTTATGTATCTTGTTTATTTTCTACTTTGTCTGAGTCTAGTATGCAAGATTTTGTGCTGGCATTGTCATATTGGGCCGCTGAATTTTTCTGTACATTGAGGATTTGTGCGAGGATGCTACCATATTTCTTTCGTTTTTTTTTTATTTTGAAAATTGGTTTGCTGTCTGTTTTTTTATGGCATTGATAACTGGCCCATTGACGTTATCTTTACTCTTTCAGGGAGTTTAGTTTGCTCTTCTCTCATGGGGCTTTAGCATGTTGAATGTGGTTATTGTTAGTGCAGTTAATGTGAAGTCTGGAGTATTCTCCATTTTTTTGTGTCCAATTTGTGATTAGGTTTTTGTATGATGGTTGCATCATCATCCAGGATACTCCATTTTGTGATTCATCTTTATCTCTCTCTTCCACCATACAATAATGTTTTCCTTATCCTAGTTTGCTGCAGGTCATTAGCCATAACGAGGACTGCATATGTTTGATGTGGTGCAGGGAAGATTTGATATTAATTTTCTTTCTTTTCTTTAGCAGAATGGCAATACAAGCTACAAGCAACTCACCTATTCCCAATGCCCAAATGGTTGGAAATGCTTTTGTTGAGCAGTATTACCATATTCTTCACAACTCACCAGAATTGGTATACAGATTTTACCAGGATTCAAGTGTGATAAGCCGGCCAGATGCCAATGGTGAAATGACATCGGTGGCAACCATGAAAGTAATCTCTCTGGCATTTTCTTTTCTTTTTCTTTGTTCTCCTTTTATGGATGCTGTTAGTATTTGGTACTCTTTCTCTTGAGTTGGATCCTCTCAAAATATTTACTGAGTTCTTGGGGCAAAGCTGGATTGTCTCACATATGACCGTGTATCGAGGAATTCATTTAACATGGATTATGATGTTGCAATGTCATTCAACAGTTTGCCATTTTAATCCAATCTCCCTCACAACACAAAATGTAAAGCCAATATGTTGCATTCTTTTCTTTAGTATCCATTACTCAGTAGTTTGAGCATTATATTCTTGGTGACTAAGAGCCTGGTACAAATATTTTTTCTTGGAATAGGGTATCAATGAGAAGATACTATCCTTGAATTTTATGGACTATAAGGCAGAAATAAAAACAGCAGATGCTCAGAAATCGTTTAACGAAGGGGTTACTGTGCTAGTTACTGGATGTTTAACGGGCAAGGATGACCTGAGGAGAAAGTTTGCACAGTCGTTCTTTCTTGCACCACAAGACAATGGATTTTTTGTACTGAACGATGTCTTCAGATATATTGAGGAAAATGATCAATTGGAGAATTATCTGGATAATGGTGTTGATAATATTGCAGCTATTCCCTCAACTACAGATTCTGGTAAAATTTTATGGTTGCAAGCTCTATTATTCCTTGTTTTGACCTTTACTGTTGCATTAAGAAATCTCTAGCATCATGTGATTGTTGTATCCAGATCCTTCTCATGTTTCCAAGCCACCGGCACCAGACCCTGTAACTTCGGCTGTGGAAGAGGATAAATTTGTTACCAAGAATGCAAAAATCCCATTGGACACAGAGAATCAGTCAGTTCAACAAAAAGAAGCTGCTGTGGAATCCTACCCTGGTGCAAATGGGGATGATTTCTGCGTGATTGGAGATTCAACTTCTGCAGCCCAAGAAGACACACCAAAGAAATCATATGCATCAATTGTGAGTTTATGACCAGAAGACTTTTGGTTAGGGATTTGCAATGGATAGTATTTTATGGTTCATCAATTCTTCTTGTAGGTTAAAGTAGCAAAGGGGGGTTCAGGCCCAACAAAAGTTTATGTACCAACTAATACCACAAAAGTGGCTCCAAAGAAACCAGAGGTGCAAACTGTAGCAGTAGCACCTCCCCCAGAGCCCGCAGCATCAGTGCCAAGTAGCACTGATATCCTTGAAAGCAGCAGTGTCCACGAGGAAGGTACATATAAGTTTGAATATTTTTGTTGTGTTCTATGTATTGCTGCAATAAGCTTCACTTCAAAACAATTCTTTAGAAAGAGCATCTAATGTGCAAATCCTTTTTCCTGTATTTGCATGTTAAATTAAAAATCATGCATTGGGTGGACTCCAATTATTATTTTTGATGCATGAAGAATTGATTTTTATTGTTTAAATATTATCTTTCATCTTGTTCAAAGAGAGCAAGTCTTGGCTCAAGGGTAAGCTCGCTCCTTGATGATCAAGAGGTCCTGGGTTTGAGTCGTGGAAATAACCTATTTGCAAAATGCAATAGGATGACTGTGATAGACCCTCTGACCCTTGAAATTTGGGTGTCAAGTGCCAAGGGGACTTTTGTTTTCTTTCATATTGTTCAAAACCTAGTTTTTAAGATTATGTTCTCTTGACAGTTTATTTCTGCTTGCAGGTGAGGGTCACTCCATATACATTCGAAATCTGCCCTTCAATATGATGCCTTCTCAGCTTGAGGAGGAATTCAAGAAATTTGGGCCTATCAAGCCGGGAGGTATTCAAGTCAGATTTAATAAGGTTGGGCTCAAACACTAATAATAATGTATTGCCCTGGTTCTTCCTTGCTTACCTGATAAAGATTTATTGGTACTCTTTTCAGCAACAGGGATATTGCTTTGGGTTTGTGGAATTCCTGTCTTTGAGCTCCATGAATAATGCAATTCAGGTGTGTCCACGGAGTTAGTTTTATTTCCAACTTATTGCTTTTAGGTTGTTGCTTGGTGATACATTTTCATTTTTTGATTTTTATTTCCCATTAAAGTCAATTAAGCTTCCCCTATGCGGATATGACCAATTTTTCATCTTCACTATTTACTCTTTGTTTTATTAGCGAGGATCATATATTCAGCAAATAGTTCCATCAAACTTTGGCCTCTATTCTGTTACTTATACAAATGCCAGTTTGAGCATTGGATAATATTTCTATTGCTAAGACGTTAGAATGGTGGAACTGATTTGGCATTCCTGTTGGTTGCTGAGTAGTTCCTGAAAATTGTCCACTTAATTGATGGTTTAGTTTTACCATGTGAATGTGTTGAGAACCCTGCATCACAGACAATGTATGAGTCCCAACATAGATTTTTCCCTTTTGGATGCATATTTCTGGTTTAATGAACCAGCTCACTAGCAATAATTCACCTGTGAGTGCTTCATTCCATATCTCCAACATACCTGTTTTAGATTTTTTTGTGTTCCGGGTAATGTGAATGTTGATTGGTCACAGGCTTCTGCTTTGTAAAAGCAACAAGCATCACATACCTGGCATGGCATGAGAATTCAAGCAACTGAAACTTTTGGTAGTTCTATGTTCTTTGATGTATTGTAATTTCACTTGAATCATATGGGTTGGAATTGCAAATGTGAGAACATCTGTATCTTTGTTGGACTGAAGCAAATTCTACACACACAAGAAAGTTGCTGTTCAGGCAAATCATCTGATTATTTTTTTCCCCATTTCTGTGAAACTACATTTAATTGGGCTACTCATGGGCTATCCTGCAGTCTTAATGCAAATCATATGTGTTGCTCAGGATATGCTTGTGTCATTATCCTGTTGTTATCTGTGGGTTCTCAAAATAAATGTGGCCCACTATAGATCAAAGGATATCATACAAGGGATAGATTTCTAATGTCCTCACTGGTTCTGCTGCCTGACATGTTACAGGAACCTGTAACAAAGAATGACTCATAGGCTTGCATAATTATGGTTGAGAATTGGAATGTTTTCTTTCTCCATATATCAAAGATTCAACTTGATATGTTGTGCTTGTCAAGACCTGAATTTTTCCATTTCAGTGAGAGCAAGCTTTGGCTGAGCCACTTTTCTAGTCGCTTGTTTGGAAAATCAGTGACATATTGCAATTTTTGCCGCGTTTCATTCAATCTAAAACTGCACACTAAATTTGCTTTTAATATTTCAGGCTTCACCTGTGATCATTGAGGGTCGCGAAGCAGTTATTGAGATAAAGAGAACGACCACCCGAGGTAACTTGGAAAGCAGTGGTCATTTGTAGATTCTTATTTTTCATTCCATTGGTCGTTAAAACCTCTTATAATACATCAAACCTAACACAATAAGCAGAAATTAGGAAACAATATGAATTGATGTCAGTTTTTGAATGAATTCCATAGAGTTATTGATTGGTAAACTCATGGGGCTTTGAACACTGTTGCTTGTTTCAGTTGATAGCGGAAGGGGTAGGTTCTACTTTGGGAGGGGAGGGTTTCGAAGTGACAGCTTTAGGGGCCGTGGCAATTATGGCGGTGGCCGGAGCTTTGGCAGAAATGAGTATCGGGAATTCTCTGGCCGAGGAAGGAATGCGGCTGGACAAGGTGAGGGTCATCAGCAAGGGAGAGGCAGAGGTGGCCGTTCAGGCGGCCCCAAACAGAGTACTACTAATTCAATGTGAAGTCAACAAGCCAGCCATTTTCTTTTTGGCAACCAATTTTGGATATGGCTAGTTCTCAGCATTGGAAAGGATTCAAAGATTGTGTATTTGTGTAGGCATAGAGACCTCTCTGAGTTGCAGTGATTCTGAGATAAAAAGGCATTTACAATAGTTTAGGGTCTCGTTGCATAGAAGTAGAGGGGTAGGACAAGAATTTTCATCTCGTGAACTGTGCAGCCCTGCAGATTGTAGGGTCATGCACCAGTTTTATTATTGCTGTCAATGCTCTGGAAGGTGCACAGTTGTAGTATCACGTAGCTCTAGTGAACCAAATATTTTGGTGAATTGATCGCTTTGTAAGATTTGCCTTACGGGATCATCTTCTCGTTGGGTATGATTGATAATGGCTCTCTAAAGATTTGGGAAGTCTTCGATGTCATTTTCCCATGTATTTTATTAAGAGGGAAGGAGAAAAATAAAAAAATAATAATAATAAAAGGAATTTGGAAAGTCTCTTGGTGTATCTACGTCAGTGGACGCAAACCCACAATTTGATGGAAGTAGACGTCAATTGTTGCCTCCGTTATTGTTACTGGACAACCATGTGGTGACATCTATTATTAGGGATGTTACTCGTCTTTGTTCAGTTGTTAGGGGTCACTGTCTGAGTCAATTTGGCCACTTGCTTCCACGTATCAGAAAAACTCACAAGAGACTTTAACAGTGGCATCCTTCATTCGTTGATAGACATCCTGCATCGTGCTTTTTGGGTACAGGATCGTGGATATGCGATTACAAGCCAAGATACGTCAATACCCCAAAACAAATAGGGAGGGACCCGAAATGGTGGGGTAGAGGGGGATGGTTCCAAAAGCTGAACGAAAACAAATTCTGACAAGGATGCCTATTTGCGTCGAGACACAATCGCCTTTTTTTCCCCTTACAATCCGAAGAACCTTACGTCAACTCTGTCCTGTTCCCATGTCTTGCTTAGCTGCTGCTCGAAGCACTTATTGACACCTGTGTTTCCTACAGCTGTTACGTGAAAAGGTGTCGTCTACCCAAATGGTTACTTTTGCTTAAAATATTGCTGAAGAAACACAACTTGCCAACTTGCTGGTCTTGCCGAAAGGAAGAAAAGGGCGACAAAGACAAAAACTTTCCCTCAACTTGCCACCATCTAAGACTGAATTAGAATAGATGTGGTCCCCCGTATGCCATGGCCTGGGCCCCTTCAAACATAGTTTAACGTACATCCACCAAATCAAATCAAAGGTAAATTTGTTGCACCATATCAGATCAGACCATATCATCTAATCGATCCCTTTTATCGTGTTTGTTAAAAATGTTGAAGATTTTTATCATCTGAAAAAAGGAAACGATTGAACGCTGGCCAGCTGTTCGAAAGCCACCCCAACGAGCAGAGGTGGGGTTTCGAAGCAACTGCGGCGGGCACAGCAGACAAAATAATTTCAAAGCAAGATATGGGAAATCTCGCATCATTGGGTAAGTTCCTATCCAAAAGATCTTTCCTTTTTCATGGAAGTATTATATTTTCTATTTATTATTATAAATTTGTAATAAAAATGTACCTAATTGCATTATAGTGTTGTGAGATTAGTTTGTAAGAGTGACATTATCTTAAAATTAAATTATTTTTTTATTTTACTATTTCCTCTGAATTTATTTTTTTTTTTAAAAAAATATCAAGTAATATTGTGTAGGAATGACAGCCGAGGTAGGACGGAAGAGAAGGTTGTCATCCCAAGCCTTATCCTTATTTTATAGTTCACATTTCCATCCTCGTACTAACGACGGGGGAGAGTTTAGAAATTTCATTTTATTATTAATAAAAATTAACAATATCTATTTTCATCTCGTTCTCATTTTTTAGTAAGAAAATAATAATTTTAAAATAAATTCTTCAATTAGACAATAATTTAAACATAAAAGACCATTATTATTTCAAAATTCAATTCGAATTTTCTCATTTATCTTTAAGTGGAAGACAATAAGTATTAAGAAAAAAATGTAATTTAATAAAAAATATCTTACAAAAATGTAAACTCAATTAGTTCACTTAATTTTTTTATAAAAAAATATTGTTATTATATGAAAGATAAAATTATAACATTATAATTTTTAAGATTGGGACGGAAACGCGAAATATAAATATTAATTTCATTTTTAATTTTCAATTTTTAGTCAATTATTTTTTTGACCGGCTCCTCGTCGAAATGGGGGGTGACGTGGCAGATTTTCCGTGGAGTTGGAGGCCATTACCGTCCCCAGCATTGTGGGGGTTACGAGGCAGACACAACAGAAGGGCACGGGAGGACGTAATAATCCCAAGTCGGGAGATACCATAGTACGACACGTGTCGCGTTGGTCTGTCGTTGTAGCTTTTTGGCGTCTCCTTGGAAACTGCTACTTCACCCATCACCAACCTCAGCTTTTACCATCCACGTGTCACCTCCCAACTCTTCACTTCCTTTTTTGGGTGGGGAGGGAAGGGGGGCATTTTCGTCATTCCGAAAACAAGGATAGGCCGTTCTTTCCATTTCATTTTTTGTTTTTTCCTTCTCGTCTGTTTTTCCCTTCAGTTTCTTTCCCAGTAAATTTTCTTCGTTGGCTCTCTTGCTCTTCTGTGGGTTTCCCATCATTCATTTACGTTTTCCGGGAAGTTTTGGATGAGAAAGTTGTGAGCTTTTATTGTCTTTTTTTTTTTTTATGTGTAATGAGGCTGTTGTTGGGATTCGCTTGCAATGGAAGAAATTTTGGAACTTTGAGTTTGTGTTTGTGTTGCTTCCTTTCTTCAAGTTTTGTTTTGGAGGAATTTTTAGGATTACGTTTGTTGAAACTCATTTTCTAATCGAAATTTAGCATCCGGGTGTTTTTAAAATCTAGCGATCCTTGCTGCTTTTAGCTTTCTTTTTGTCAGCAGATGGCACAAACAGAAAGACCTCAAACCGTAGGAGGAGCTCAACGGCAGTACATTTCTGTGAACAGAAATTTACCTGAGGACTTGTTGCAGAGATTCATATCTAGGAACAATTTCAACCCCAAGCTCTGCGAAGAGACAGGAGAAGAGGAGGAAGAAGAAGAAGAAGAAGAAGGACAGGTTGAGCTAAGCCTTGGACTTTCGTTGAATGGTAAATTTGGTGTGGATCCAAGAGCCAAGATGCTCAGTAGATCATCTTCCATACCAGATTTCATTAAACCAGAAAGAGAAAAGGGTAGTGCTTTTTCGGCACCTGTGGTGGGCGATAATCTTGTGAGGACTTGCTCTTTGCCTACAGAGACAGAGGAATGGAGGAAAAGGAAGGAGATGCAAACACTTAGGAGAATGGAGGCTAAGAGGAAGAGATCACGGAAACAATGTTATTCAAAGGCTGTGAAGTGTAGGAAAAGGGGATTGGAAGAGGGGGGCTTTGAGGAAGATAGGAGGGAAAATGGTGTTGTCGACCATCAAAATTATCACAAAGAACAGCTTGTTAAGAATCCCAATAGTTCGTCTGCTGTTGGTTTGGATAGTTTTGTACCACCTGCACTAGTACCAGCACCTTTGTCTCAGGTGTCAATTGGATCACAAGGGAGTGGGTCATCTGGAATATCAGAATCTGAAAGCCAACAAGTTCGAGGTAACATTCTTTACCATTTCTGCTGTTTTTTGTGATCAATTTTCTGTTTTTTCAGAGGTCAATGCTACTTCTTTATCTTTGGTTACTGTACTTTATTCTTCCTTGAACAATTTTAATTGTTGATATGGCTGCTCTCAGGTTTGTTGTTTGAGTTTCCGTATTGACAACTTGTTTACATTGTTATAATTACCCTGTGTCTTTCGGCCGCCTCTTGATTTGCCCTCCTTCTTGAAGGGTTTTAGGCTGAACTTTTATGTATGCCATTCTTGTTGGTTCTATATGCTTACTTGGCTTGTCATTACATGGAAAGAAATTTTCTTTTTGACTAGTTTGGGGGCTCATGCATGTTAAATTAGGACGATCTGTGGCTTTTTGTTAGAAATTCAGGTACCACTGGTGACCGTTTTCTGCTAATGCCTCTGAGGAGAAACTATCTTGCAAGACTTGCTTATTCCTGTTCTGCATCAAAAGTAATGGGAATTCGGAACTTTGGTTAATCATGTTAATTGCCTCAATTGTTTATCCTCTCCTACATTCGAATTCAATCAGTGCATTGAATTTAATTCACTTTTATGTTGTTGGCTGAGTAGTCTAGCCTCCTCCGATGCTGATCAGCATTTTGAAATTGAAACTTGCCAGACTGGGATCTTTCTGCCCAGATTATGACAGGGTGCTCTTTATCAATATCAAACTGGCACAACTTCTTATAGTTAAAGCAAAAGATTCTTTATGGTTTGTGCATGAGAGATACATTGGGTTAGTGTTATTTGTGGCCATAACAGAAATCCTTCCTCTCAATGTGAAAATTGCAAGGAGTATGCTTATGCTCCTGAAGATAACATTATGGGAAATAACTTTTGATGAGCCCTGGAAATTATTTCTCATTGGATGTTTACATCAAACTCAGTACCATTCCTACTCTTTTGTTGTCTAGGAATGAATCAATGCACAGAGGCAAGGAGCCCTGCAGGTGTTCAGTCTTTGTTGGAGTATGAGCAGAAATTGATGGTCCTTCCTGGATCAGCAGCTGGTGAGAAATCAGCCAGTGCTGTGGGGTATTCATTGGAAGGTAAATCTCATCAACTCACCGGTGCTGAGACCAAAGCTAAGGAGATGGCGAGGAGTGCGTTTGAAGATATGCCGTGTGTGTCTACAAGAGGAGATGGCCCCAATGGAAAACGAATAGAAGGTTTCCTCTACAGGTATGGGAAGGGTGAGGAAGTGATGATAGTGTGTGTCTGCCATGGAAGTATTTTTTCCCCAGCGGAGTTTGTCAAGCACGGTGGAGGGGCCGGTGCAGAACACCCGCTTAAGCACATCGTAGTTAACCCCTCTCCCCTTTTGCAGTGATAGCTAGAGCTATTTTAGACCTTTGGAGGAGCAAAAGCAAATGACTAAAGAGGGAATGACGTTTAATTATTTTATTTTTTTTGTTTACTTCCATAAGTCATGTTCTGCTCTTATGTATGTCATGTCTGTTGCAGGCCATACGGCTAAATTAAAACATAGCATTCCATACATCCAATCTGCCATTAAATTAGGCAGTCGTTTCATGTCGCTGGATTATCATCGATGGCAACATTGTAGGTTTATAGTTTACATGACGGAAAAATATGGACGCGACCTTTTTAATTTCATGTGCATAAAGAAAAGCCTTAGAATTATTCAAGAGAGAAGATCAAAAGTCTAGTGCGAAGCAGGTTCAGTAGCCTACAGTGTATTTCACTCTAAAGCCTAACTAATTTTGCCTAACTACCCATTTGGTTGAGCTTTGCACTGGGGAAATGAAGTAGCCATTATGATTGTTTCCTTTGCCAGTGAGCCAACAAAAAGGGAAATGAAAAGGAAAGGAGAACCACCAACGTTTGATTGCAGGGAGGAAACAGTACATATACTATCAGTTGTAACGTGAAAGTTTTCGTTGCAATGCGTGGGTTGGTGGTGGTAATTGATTCAGCCCGTGGCGATATGTTTTTCCCATACGGATAATCCAACACGGTGAGCCTGTGTTTCCAATGATCACATTTCTAAAGGCACCAAATGCTAACCTTCAACGCTTCCCAACAATTTGTTATCTTTTTTTTTTTTTTTTCTGTTCCTTCCTAATAATCTTCAGTCGTATTTCAAATCCATCTACTTGCGTTTCTTCCCCCGGGCACTCTGACAAGATGACAGAAGTTCCCTAGTTTATTGCAAAAAATAAAATGAGACAAGGATCGATCAGGTTTGATAACAAATTCCCGTGAGAAATTTCTCCATTCAATGAATAGTAAACAATAAAACTGAGATACATGTATACGTGGAGAATAAATATCTGCATTCTTCCGCAGATTCATCAGTAAGCCCCCCAATCATGAAAACGACATCAAAAAAAATTGGGGGCAAATCTATTTTACAATTTACAAGTGGAAATAACTACAATCTAGCTCTATCTAATGGGCAGTCCGCAGAGAGGACCAATAGAGCAAACTAATTACAATGGGCTTACAGCTTACAAATTACCATGTCAATCAAGCATACGCATTATCAGCAACTAGCATGATGGCGGTTGAAGTTGCCTCAACCGTCGGACAACCTGCCTCATTGTAGGTCTGGTAGACAGTGAATCAACAGTACAAACGACTGCCAGGTGTAGAACTTCTACCAAATCATCATGAGGACCTACGCCCCACAACCCTGCAGTAAAGAACTCCTTTGCCCGGCCTTGTCGTAAGAGCATGCATGCCCAGGCAACAATGTTGAAACCGTTCCCATATGGAGAAAATGAAGGATCCAAGGCCTTTTTATCTGAGAGCAATTCAAGCAGCACAACTCCATAGCTGTAAACATCAGCCTTATCTGAAACACGACAGGTCATTGCATACTCTGGTGCAACATAACCAAAAGTTCCAGCCACACCTGTGGTAGCATGTGTTTCAGATGTTCCTAAAAGCCTGGCTAGACCAAAGTCAGATAGATAGGCATTAAAATCATCATCCAACAGGATGTTGCTAGGCTTGACATCACGGTGAAGTACTCGTGGTACACGTTCGTCATGCAAGTAGGCAAGTGCACGACCTATGTCCAAAGCAATTTTGTGAAGGATCCTCCAATCCACGGTACTTGTGGACCTCTCCTGGATGAACTTTTCCAGATTACCACCTGGCAAATAGTTATATATGAGGAACATTTCAGTTTCACTAGCATGATAACCAATTAAAGTCACGAGATTTGGATGATGCAGCCTTCCAAGGGTTTTGATTTCTGCATGAAACTGTTGAACACCCTGAAATCGCCCAACTGCAAGCCGTTTAATTGCCACTAGAACCCCCGGAGAGATCTCTGCCTTGTAAGTAGCCCCGAAACCTCCATTGCCAATGCAGTTGCTGGCATTGAAACTCCCAGTGGCAAGAACAACATTCTCAAATGTCACAGGAACCCCAATGTCTGTGAAGATAGTCACTTCCTTTCTTGTAGATCCTGCAACTTTCGACTTTGGACTCCACTTTCGTGTGTAGAAGAATAGGACAATCAAAGCAAGAAGAACAGAAACAATGGCTGATGCAGATGCTATTGATGCTATTTCAATTGAAGTGAAACCATTATTCCCACTCCTCTGGAGCTGACCTGATGGTGAAACAGCATTATCCAGTGCATCAGTAGCTCTTCCTTGCGGATCTGGCGATGACACAGTTAAGGAAAACACACGGCAAGGGTGCAAATATGGGTTTCCAAGAACACTGCTGCATTTCGTTAAGTTGTTGCTACTCAGTGGCAGTGGTCCGGATAAGTTATTGAAGGACAGATTGAATGCTGAGAACACAGCCACATTTGCTAAACCCAAAGGTATCTTCCCAGAGAGTTTATTGTCATTAAGAAGAAGTGAAGTCAGGTTTCTCAAGTTGCCTAAACCATTTGGAATCTCTCCAGAGAGCACGTTTGAAGAAAGATCCAACACTTCTAAAGATTGCAACTCACCCAAGCTAGAGGGAATAGAACCATTCAATTTATTACCAGCCAAAGAAAGGTACTTCAACCCCTTTATTTGGCTGAAATTGGTTGGAATTTGACCTTGCAAAAGGTTCCAACTCAAGTTTAGTGAAACAAGAGATGTCATTTCTCCAATAACAGGAGGAATGGACCCAACAATCCGATTCCTTGATGCATCCAGAAGCCTGAGAGATCTACATATTGAAGCCATAGTAGCTGGCATCTGACCAAACATTCTGTTATTGCTCACATTAACAATCAAGTTGTTCAATTCCTTGCATTTGTCAAACAAAATCCCCGGGAAAGGGCCAGAAAGCTTGTTATCTCCAGCTAAGAATGTGTAAGATGTTTGCTTCCCTAATCTTATGGGTGCAATGGGCAAGGACTGGAGACTGCCAATAAAGTTATTGCTCCGAAAATTATGTATGACCACAATTTCACCAACTCCTTCAGCTTGAGCTTCATTTGCAACTAATGAAAGATAGGCAGATGCTGTGTCATAGATGCCCAAGGAATGCCCATTTGTGGAAGGAACTAACGGGCAGCTGCTACTGTTAAAAGTGGGGATCGAACCAGATAAGGCATTCCCACTAACATCAAACATCTTCATGCAAGGGACTGAAAGATCCTTGAGAAGCTCTCCATGAAGCCAATTAGAACTCAAGTCCAGATACCACAGCTTGTTGCAGCGACTGAAAGTTGGGGGAATATTCCCAGTGAAAAAGTTATGACCAAAATTGACCACCTCCAAATTATCACAAGAGCCCCAGTTACTCGGTAACATGCCAACAAGTGTTGTTTTTGGGGCCCAAAACATCCTCAGATGCGGAAGAGCCATGACTTGCCCAGGTATTCCCCCTTGGAAATAATTAAAATCATCATTCACAGAAGCGAGTTCACCAAACAGATAGTCTCCTCTTGAGCTATTAGCTTCTTGATGCGGATTAAACCCATATGTAAGCACAAGCACAGACAAACTAGAGCAATTTCCAAGCTCATGAGGTATTGACCCACTAAGACTGTTCCTCGACACATCCAGTACTTCGAGATTGCCAAGCCAACCAAGTTCACGTGGAATAGCTTCTTCTAGCATATTCGAATACAACAATAATGTCTTCAAATAAAGACAATTACCTAAACTATGAGGTATCCCTCCAGTCAATAAATTAGCAGACAAATCCAGGTGTTCTAGTTTCTCGCAATTGTCACCAATTTCCCTAGGCATCTCCCCACCAAGCTTATTCAATGACAAATACACACTTCTAAATTTGCCAACAAACCATGGAATTGTCCCATTAATGCCATTACCAGCTAAATTTAAGACCTCCAGATTTGAACAATGCAAAAGTGAGCCTGAAATCACTCCTTCTATCTTGTTGAGCCCTAGATTTAGAACCCGCAAGTTGCGTAACCCAGAAAAGGAAGATGGTAACGACCCACTAAACAAATTGCCCTCTAGATCAAGAACCTCTAGCATCTCCATGCCCCATATTTCACTGGGTATTACCCCAACGAGCCCATTAAAGGGCAATGATAAGACTCTAAGTTCAGTCAACTTGGCAATCAAAGGCGACAACTTTCCCACCAGAATCCCATTGCTACCCTGGCAGCCTCTCCTACTCGCAGGCATATAAAGTGGAAACTTAACAGAACCAGAACACAAGAAAGTCCTTCCATTTTCACTGATATTACCTTTCTTATCGTCCCCACCGCCATGTCCGGTGATGTTGAGTGCCATAACACGCAAGTCTCTGTTGCACGTGACGCCAGCCCAAGAACAGTGATTGGAGTTGAAGAGAGACCAGGTGGAAAGCAGCCCCGCCGCGTCAGACAGCGAGTTCTTGAACTCTAACAGCACGGATTTCTCAGAATCGCCCAAAACGACGCCATGCAGCGGCACACTGATAGCCCAAAAGATAAAGAAGAGCTTCAATCTCGTAAAGCAACCCCATTTAATGACTAAAGAAGGAGAACAAGAGGAACCCATTTTAGAAACCCCAAAAGGGTGTCCAGAACATTAGAGATTAAACCCTATGCCCTTCTCTTTCACTGGTTTGCAGGATCAAAAAGAAAGGGGCTTTCTTTCCCTGAGAACCCTAACCCCAAATTTGGGACCTCTTAGAGAGACACAGGGGGAGAGAGAGAGAGAGAGAGAGAGAGAGAGAGAGAGAGAGGGATAAGAGCGAGAAATGCAGATAGGAAGAGAGAGTTGAACAGTGATTTCCTTTTGATACAACGCGTTTCTCTTGCCCCCCCTTTTTTTAATTATATATATATATTATATATATATTTAAATAAATAAATAAATAAAAAGGAGGAGTAGAGGTCGTCGTTTTGGTCGGTGGGGCGGGGAGACGTCCGGGTGGGGGGGTCCTTCCATAGAGGTGGAAGAAGTGGGGTCCACAATTGTCAATAGATGCATCAGCCCCGTCAATTTAATGACGCATGGTGTGCTTGTGCGTATAAAGTTGGTTTAAGCTAAGAAAAAAACCTGGAAGAGATAAATAAATAAATATATATATATATTAAAAAAAATCATAATAAGAAGGACGAAAAGTTAAAAAAGGACTCCACGAGGGATGTTCTTCCAGAAGGAAGGCAAAGGTGAAGGAGGGCCCACTGACCTCTGCTTCACACCAACATGCGTTTATAAACAAAAAAAAAAAGAAAAAGAAAGGAAAAGAATTACCAATTTTTCCTTAATGATTCGTCGGGTATTTTACGTATCAAAATTAAATTTGAATTCCCTCGATTTATTCCGCTACAGCATCTAAAAAACAGAGTGTGGATTAAAATATGTTATTAGATTTTAAATATGGTATTTTGTAAATTTTTTTTTTTTTTTTGTTTCGAGACGTCAATATGTTGTTTTTTTTTAATTTGTAAATAATAAGATCAATGATTACACTTTTTTCTTTTTTCTTTTTTACTTTTAAGAAAAAGGAAAAGTTGTCAAGTTTGACTGTTGAGTGTTAGTGTGAATTAAGGTTAATGTTTACCTATTGCTTAAAAACAGAATCTCCAGCACATCTTTTGCTTGAAAATTTGCCCCTCGATCATAAATTTTACACTATTTTTGAAACTTATAAGATCAAAAGTAATTTATTGACGGGCGAGTTCCCCCACCCCCCTTGGGGACGAGAACTTTATACCTTTCTAATATAATTGAAAATGATATGAGAGAATTAAAACAATGGAGGATGATGACACTAGAAATGATTTACCTAAACGAGCTGGTCTGCACCAGGAAGGAGCACCTCCATGCTCACTCAGACGGTAGGATTTTTATTTTTATTCTTTTTTTTTTTTGTGGGGGTGGGGTTGGATTTAAAATGCAAATTTGATGCTTCCAAGCAAATATATAATAAGCACGGATCCTGAAAAAAAAAAAAAAAAAAAGTTTGATCCAGCCAAAAAGACCAGGACATAGATGCCAACTATTTCATAAAATGTAGCGTTCATACTGTAGAGATTTTGGATTTCAAGAATACAAGAGCAACTTTTAACAACCACGAAGATCCCCCCCTTTTCACTTCTTTTGCATTGGATTCTTTTGTGAGAATACTCGGGATCCGTGGGTAACCCTTGAGATCATGAAATCAGAATCTTATTCCAAATGCGCAATATGCTCGAGTTTCAGGGTGACGCCGCAGGAAAAAGCCACGACTCACACACAAGCAAGCAACCATGGGGTCTTTGTTGAGTATAACAAAACATTGGACTGGTTATTTGTGTAACAACCATAATAATTAATAATAATTTAGAGAAAGATCTTGAGAAAGTAGAGAAATCAAATGGGACAAGTCTAGTCAATTGTAAAATCATGGAAATATTATTTTTTACGTAAGGCATATTTTATAAGTGGAGAAAACATTGATAAAAAAAAAAAAACTTCAGAATGGTCAATTGCAACCCTTTGGCCGCTCCCTAGACACGGGTCAACGATTAATGTTACGTTGTATTATTTTGGCATTGATTGGACATTTGTAATTATTTGATAAATGATAGAAAAGAAAAAAAAGAAGAATAAGAGAAAAACAAATGCGACGACAGCCCTTGTCTCCAGCCAATTTTCTTCCTCAGCCTCATTTTTCCAATCTTCAACTTCCATTCTTTTGCCAATATTATACGACAGAACGAAGAATGGGTGACCTTGATTGCCTCACATGTCAGTGTAGTAGCGTACCCGTTGAGCGTGGGTAAGTTGTAATTATCTAGTTTGATGCCTTGTGTAGTCTTGTTCAATTTGAGCTACATAGCGTGGCTTGCCTATGGTTGTCAAATGGTTCGAAAGAGCTTGGATTGAGAGCTTTCCACCGTGTTTTTAAGTTCAAAAAGCTTGAGAAATGGAAGAGAAAAAAGATACTTCGGAGTAAAGACAAATGTTTTGCTAAGAGCAGCCGTGGCCATGTATTGCATGGTAAAACTAATGAAGCGCTCAAGCTATTCTGATTTTCCTTGACCATGGGAATTCGCAGTAACCAAAAAGAAAGAAAAATTGAAATTGATAGGCCGATCAAATGGAATTACAGTCAAAAGACTGGACACAATCAATCAATCAAATGCATGCCCCAGCCGAAGCATAAATTGGAAATTTTAACATCAGATAGATTTTGTACATAATTTTCAATGACAGATCAACTCAAGTCTTCTTTTCTAAAAGAATTAACCGAAGGCTGAAGCACCCAAGAGATCTAAAACTCGGTGAAAATTAAGATTGCACTCCGTGCGGCGACTCATGTTTAACAAAAGAATCCGCAATGCCTTCTCCACGGCCTAAATGAGCAACGTGAGAAGCAACCAAACCGATTATTTCTCAAGGCCTTCGGGGTTGCTCTAGGGGTTTGTGGCAGGGTTTCATGGTGCCATTGATCAAGTGAAACCTGTGAAGTTTGCTTCTGCAGTCCTACTTTCACGGAGGTACTTCCAGCATTTTCAGCTGCCAATCTGGATATGTTGAAGCCAAAAAAAAAAAAAGAACACATCAAACGAGACTAAGAAATTGACATAGCCTTGCGTGCAACAACACATCAAAGATGTAAAATAACTTAGCTAACTTGCAATTTGCTGGAAGAATAGGCAGCTGCTCATGAAAGAATTAATTTATCCCATGATTGGCTGAAAAAGAGAATCAGAAATGCATAGCTAGTGGCTGAAATTGAATATGGTTTCATTTGGAGTGAAAAAAACCTGACTAGGGCTTAAGGCAGATAATAAAGTCATCCAAGTTTCATAAGAAATAAACAAATTATCAGATTTGCCACGGTTCATCAGAAGTCTTGCCACCATCAGGAAAGCAGGTTACAGATATGGATTCGGATGCTTAATCGTGCACTTGCAAGTGGAAAATTCTATATTGAAGCTAAGGATTCTAGTAACTTACACTGGAAACTGTAAAGATCGAGTGCTGATGGTTGAGTTCCGGATTTCCTCAACAGGAGCTGCCTCCTCCTGTTTAATATTTTTCTCCGTATCTTCTGGAACTGCCTTAATAGCACTGTCTAACATTGCAGGTTCAACTACTGCATCATCAGCCAATTCTTCTATGATCACTTCAGAGCAATTTTCATTTTCTTCACTTTTCCTCTGAATGTTCTCTGCTTCAATTACAGTATTCAGGCTAGGAGGAACGTTGATCACATCTTCTAGTCGAGGGAGTTCGGTAGATTTATATAACATGAAGGCATGATCCCTTGAGAAGCTGGTATTTCCCATGTGAATACTGAACAACGAATCATTTGAAGCAACGCTCCAGTCCGTAGGATTGGCGGGTTTACTGGTGAAAATGGTTGATGGAATCCGATTTGGATCGTGATCATAGCCCACCGAGTGCCCCATCATTTGAAGTTGAGTCGAAAGCCTAAGCGCTTCTTGTGAGCTCATACGGGTACCGTGCCTGTGACCATGAATTCCCGGCTCAATTGCCAACGTAGGTCCTTGCAATTCCAAGTCTGCTTCTTTTGCCATGGGACTACCAGGATTATCCTTCGAAACATCAGCAGTTTCCACCGAAGATTCTGATGAAGAAGAAATCCTCATGTTTTCGTATCGAGAAAGACTATCAGCTTCATTGTCTTTAACCTCAGAAATCATTAACGGATTGCCATTCCCCTCAAAATTCATCAATTGTGCACTGGTTCCACTCTGCTCCATAGTAGCCATGGCCCCATCACTCAAAACCTTAAAAGATGCTGTGCTTCCTCGAGAGAAACTAAACTGGAAGACCCAAAAAAAAAAAAAAGAGCATATTACATCCCAAATTTGGCACAGCAATGGGCTATGCCTGAAGGAACATATGCTAAAGAAAACATAGAGAACCTGCAAATTCAGAGACAAGACGAACTAGGTTCAAGTCCTGCCATTCAAATTTCTGCATATATAAATCGTGCAACTTTCTGCATTCTAATATTTGCGAAAAAAATCCAATTCTCTGAGGAGGCCAAGCAGCTACTGATCAAAGCTTTATGTCCATTTTTCTTTCAAAAACTCTTTTCTTGATATGCAGAATGCACATGCTACGCTTAATAATTCATTAGAAGCCCTCTCATTGTTTTGATACACAGCAACCATATCTTAAACACACAAGAGGAAGGTTCATGCAAATCCATGTAAACAAACACATTTTATGAACAAGGGCACCAAAAGTGAAACTCACTTGAACAAATCAAATGTGCAATGATAACCCAAAAAGCTTCAATCGCAGGCTCTAATTTCTTCAGGGAAGGGAAAACTAAAGAATAAATCGGGGATTGATTGCTTGTTTGCCATAAAGTTAATAAGGGCAAGGCAACTGGAGCTTTTGTGCTGTGTTCTGTTCTACAAGTAACCAGGTAACTGACTTCGAGTTCCAATTTTAACCAAAACCACCAACTAATCACCCGGGAAATGGGATGTCTAGTAAAGTTGTTTAACCTGTAATAATGGGATAAACAAGATGTCGTTATAATTAACCATGCACGAAGAATAACGATCGATCTGGAGCCATTGGGCCATTTTGTATGAATATATCGCTACAGCAGTCCAACCAACCAACCAACCAAACCATTTTCATCCATGGTCCAAAATGCCAAAGCTGTTGGAAAATGGTATTTTTATAATTGCATTTCTTTCAATTTGTATAATTAATGCAATTAGAATTAGATGTCCTCAAAATTGTTAATTTAACTAATTTTGTCGAATTAATTAGTTTTTCTCGCATCAGTTAATTGCGATTTTAAAATTAGTCAAGTGTACTCACTAACAATATAATTTAAATTTATTAAATTATGTGTATACAATTGGATTAATAAATAATTGTGTCTAACTGACTTATTAAATACACTCATGAAGCTAGTTTTAGTTATGAAAATTAAAAAAAAAAAAAAAAAAAAGCAACCAAGCCCTTTTTGGCGTTAAGGTTAGTGTCTCTGCAGCCAACTATTAGAGAGAATCGATTTCCGTTCACTTGGGACAACAGACTCTCAGTTGGGTTTTAATGTGTGTTTTGTAATAAATGTTTTAAAAAAAAAAAAAAAACTCTTAAAAGTGTTCAGGCTACATATGATCAGTTGGGCTCCAATAACTGTAAACTACAGAAAAAGCATCCTTCCAAGAGCATATGAACTTGGGACCATTTGCTCTGCTACAATGTCGTGCAAAATCTGGCCGTCCATTTGTTCCAGTCGTGCGTAATCTATTAATAGCTGGAACTGATGGATCTAATACATTTTCTAACAATCAAATTATTAACTGATGCCGAATTAATTTAAAGTTTTTTAGTCATTAGAAATTTTCAGTAAATGCTGTGCCGTCCTGTCCCAGCAAACTCTGTTTCCACGAACCTTTTGTTTTTTATTCTCTGTATAGAAACCCTTTAAAATAAGAGCCTCTCCCACCAAAGTCTTGAAGGTTAAAAAAATAAAAATAAAAAACAAAAGGTGAGGAAGTTGTCTGTCCAATGTTGGTTGAACTAGTCTCTTCTCTACGTAGCAAATTGCGGTTGTGGACTAGACCGAATAAAAGGTAAAATGACAGTTGTGGACTGTCGTTTGTAAACCAATTTTTTTGTTGGAAGAATTAAGTATCGGAACAGAACAGGAGAAGGTTTGACCGTGACACCGAGAAATCAACAGGGGATTGGACAAAGGGTTTGGTTTGAATTTGCACATTAGTAGTTCGCATTATTCATTTCCGTGACTTGAAAGTAATAATAACTGAAGGTGAAATTACAGGCTTTTGTTGCTAAAAAAAAAAAAGAAAAAAGAAAATAAATCATAAACTTTTATATATATCTTTATTTTGATACCAAAAATATATTTAGTCTTTGTGTATTTTATTTTCTTTTTTATTTTTTAAACATTAAAAATATTAACCATTGTCCTTATAACTTTAAACTTAAAATAATTCATTAATAATTTAATTTAAATTTTTTAATAACAAAATTTACAAACAAAATAATAATAACTCTAAACGAATTTTTTCTGTTCTATCGTACTTAATTACAACAAATTAAATATGAAATTTGTTTATATTTTTGCCTATAAGTTTTTATTTATTTAATAAAGAATGCTACCTCCCTCGTACATTTGAAGTCATATCAATGAAAAAAATACCTCTAATTAGCACTAAATTCTTACGTTGAATGCCACAAGCCTTTGCCTGTAGAAGAAACTATATAGACTATTCAGCACGAGTCTTGTTTTTTTAGTTCACAAAAGTCCGTCCTTTACATGACAGCTAGCTTTTTCGAGTTCGGCAAGAAAAATCGACAAGAAGCAACGGGTGGAAATCTTTATTTAGACCTTTGACGGTTGGGAAATCTTGATTTTGAAAAGAAAAGCCAAAAAAAAAAAAACAAAAGTTCATACCAGACCTAATTGGACCATTGAAAATTTGAATTTCTTTTTCTAAATTAAAACGTAGTTGAGAGAAATTCCAATCCTTTGTTCAATGAGGAAAAAAGCGACCATTAAACGTCGGAAATCATTTGAGAAACCCGTCAGAAGATGACTCCAATTAGATTTAAGATCCTCCCCCATCAATCGGCCCGCCCCGTCTCAGCAAGCTAACAAGCTTGCTATCAGATTTAATAATTTAACTAAATATCATGCAAAAAGCATTAATCGTTTTAGAAAATTAAAAGGGTTTAAAAGTGCGTCATAAAAGAAAAAGAAAAAGAAAAAGAAAAATCCTAATAAAGTTTATGACTTTGAAAGGACATTTTCCCGGAAATTTGCATTATTCATTTCCATGATTCGAAGTCGATAACTAAAAGTGAAATTGCAGGCCTTTTGTGCGTGTCCTTTCTTAACACCCAAAGTATGGTATAGTCAACCTTTATTTGTTCAAAAGGTTGCCCCCCCCCCCCCCCAAACCTCTCCCCCCAATCCTTTAGTAAATGTTTCTTAAACCACAAAAGTATCGTCAGCCTCTCTCTCTCTCTCTCTAGAAACTGTAGATTATTCAATGTATATTGTACGGAAAGTAATATAGTAATATTCGCACGCACAAATAACTTGACACACGTACAAATGAGAACATTGACTTTATTTTTTATTTTATTGTTTATATATCCAGTTTTTTTTTTTTTTTTTTGCGTGTGTGTATCATTTTGGCCATGTTGTATGTATAACTATGGTCTTGTTTTTTTTTTTTTTAATTTAATTTTTTATTATTTTCCTTCTGTTCACAAAGGGTAAATAATTATTTATTGTAGATTATTATATGCATTATTAATTATTTTTGCTCATTATCCATAATCATACAAATAAATGGTCGAAGATCAACTAATCCTTTTCTTTTCTTTGAGGTCAAACTCATTACTTCCAGCAACAACAGGAAAAAAAAAAAAAAAACAGAAAAGAATTACAATTGCTCCCACTTCGCCTTGAGGAAGAAAGGTATGGGAAGGACCGGGCATAGCAAAATTGTAGTCCCAAAAATTCCGCCGCCGGCTGCTGCTAGTCAGTAATAAAGAAAGCAGAAAAAAACAAACCAAAGAAAAGAAAACACACACCTTGACTCACCACCAACAGGCAAAAAAGAAGAAACTTTTCACGTTCAGTTGATATATATTTTTTTAATGAATAATCAATTAAAAGTACAATACGTACACCCTTTGCTCTTGCTTTTCTTTCAGGGCCTCTGAACGCCTAATAATCTTGAGACCCATAAAAAAGAACAAAGCTTTGAACTTTATTTCGCTGCTTCTATATCATCTGCGTTTTAGATCCTAAAGAAATGTTCTTGCCTATCTTTTAGTAAGGTGAGATTCTGTCCTTGTTATGTTTTTTTTTTTTTATTCTTTTGTGTTTGAAGTTATTTTAAGTATCTGGAACCCGGTTTCTGATGTGAACAAGCTTTTCTTTGTTTCTTTTTATTTGTACTCTTTTGATCCTTGAGCTTCTCGTTTTGTTGGATCTTCCTTAATTGGCCTCTTGTTTTAATGGAAGCAGTAATGGATTACCACAGCATGAAGTGGGTTCTCTTTGTTTTTGCTTAGTTCTTCCTCTTAGATTAGTTATTAATTTTGTTCTCTTGTACTGCAATTTTTAGTGGGTTTTTTTAGCTAGAACTTGAGTTTTCTTTTCTTTTCTTTTCCTTTCTTTTTTTTTTTTTTTTGGTGAGGTGTTCTCTTGGTTATCTCCCTGTACTTACAGTTACTATTTGGCATCTGATTCAGAAATGTTTGGACTTTGAGTTGGAAATCATTGTTTGATTCCCGAATCAAGAAAGGGCAGCATTTAGTACTTTGCTTTTTGGCGTTATGTTCCATTAGTCAAGAGTCTTTGAGCCAACTTGGTGCTGTTGCTAAAGGAATCTAGGAGGGTTGATTTTCTGAGTTTGGCTTTCTTGCACGATTGTTGGTCATATTCATGAGTAATTTAGCTATGGGGGACTGTAACCGTCTGATTCCAGAGTTAGATGGAGAAGAGGACTTGGTTTCTGCAGCCCAACACATTTTGAAGGCATTAGAATCAAAAACGAACTTTACAAATGAGACAAAAAAATTTTTGACAGACCTTAGCAGCAAATTATCTAGCCTTATGGTGGTCAGTAAGAATGAGATTCAGGGAGTAGGTGAGATTGCAGGGCAACTAGATTTTGTTCAGGCAAAGGTCATGAGGTGGGAGGCAGATCAGTCGAGGATATGGGACTCTGGTCCTGAAAAAGCTATTGATTATCTAAATGCTGCTGATGAAGCTAGATTATTGATTCAAAAGTTGGAAAATTTGTCTTTGAATAATGATGGTGGGCAAAAGGAGCTGTTGCGGAGGGCTGATGATGTTCTTCAGATGACTATGGCAAGGCTTGAGAAAGAGTTCAAGAGCATACTTGTTCAAAACGCACTACTTTATGAGCCAGAAGATGTTTCTTTTCATTCAAGTGAAGAAGATCCTGTGGATGTTGGCTCAGTTTTCTCTGTTGGGGACGAATCGCTGGAGGATTCAATTCAAAGAAATAGTGTTAGCAGAACTGCAGAGCAGTTCATTATTGATGTGGTCAATCCTTATGTAATTTCTGACCTCAGACGAATTGCAAATCTAATGTTTGCTTCCAAGTATTGTCACGAATGTTCTCAGGCATATGTCAATGCTCGGAGGGATGCATTGGAGGAATGCCTCTTTATTCTTCAAATAGAGAAACTTAGCATTGAGGATGTTCTAAAACTGGAGTGGGGCAACCTAAATTCCAAGATCAAGAGATGGGTTCGGGCCATGAAGGTCTTTGTACGCAGACACCTTGCAAGCGAGAAATGGCTGTCTGAACAGATTTTTGGGGATCTTGGAAGTATTAATTTAGTTTGTTTTGCTGAGGCCTCAAAGGCTTCAATGTTCCAGCTATTAAATTTTGGTGAAGCCATATCCATTGGCCCCCACAAGCCAGAAAAGTTGTTTCCTATTCTTAACATGTATGAAGTCCTATCCGACGTGCTTCCAGACATAGATTCTTTATTCTCTGAGGAGGTTGGTTCTTCAGTTAGAGTGGAGTTCCTTGAAGTCCAAAGGAGACTAGGTGATGCTGTGGGGGCAGCATTTCTTGAATTTGAGAATGCAATTGCAACAAACACATCAACAAATCCTTGGGCAGGAGATGGAATTCACCTCTTACAAATTATGTGATGAATTACATCAGGAGTCTGACTGACTATGGCGAGTTCCTTGATTTTCTCCTCAGGGACTGTAGTGGAGATGATCCCATTTCATCATCACCTAGTATGAGTCTGACTATGGAAGAAGAGAGCACAAGTGAAGATATACGCAATGTTTCTCCAATGGCCATCCACTTCCGATCAGTTGCTTCAATTCTAGAATTCAACCTTGAGGAGAAGGCTAAGTTATATAGAGATGCTTCTTTGCAGCACATTTTCTTGATGAATAATATCCATTACATGGTTGAAAAGGTTAAGAATTCTGAGCTTATGCTTTACTTTGGGGATGAATGGATCCACAGGCACATCAGGAAATTCCAACAGCATGCCATGCACTATGAGAGGGCTACTTGGAGTTCCATCCTCTCTTTGTTGAAGCTTGAGGGGAATTACAATTCTGTTCGGAGGACTCTGGTCCAGGAAAGGTTCCGAAGCTTTTATCTTGCTTTTGAGGATGTTTACCGGACTCAGACGGCATGGTTTGTCCCTGATGCGCAGCTTCGTGAAGAGTTACGAATTTCAACGTCGCTTAAGGTTATCCGGGCTTATCAGACATTTGTTGGAATGCATGCCAATCGCATAAGTGACAATCACATTAAGTACAGTGCAGATGATTTGGAAGTTTTCCTGTTTGATTTGTTTGAGGGTTCTCCAAGATCATTGCAGTATCCCCACAGAAGATAATGGAAGAACAGGGACCTTGTTGTAAAATTCGCCAGAGGTAAGGATTCACATTTAAGCCCCCTCTGCATCATATTCATATTCCCTCTTCAATGCATCTTTTCAAAGTTGCTTCTAATTCTAAATGTGTTCGTCTATTAGTCCCTTAGTTTGTTCTGGAACATACATACAGTAGAAAAAATTTAGTTGATGTATGCTTCCTGTTGTTAATAAATTCCGCAATGAGGATATATGAAGTATGTTTCCAAGTCTTTGTCGTTATTGCCCTTGGTTGACCAGCAATCCATCATCATTTCCATTTTCTATGTGGGCGGCAGTAATCATGGCCCACATGCCGTAGATATTGCTGCAGCAATTACCATGGGAAGGTTGTAACTGAAGTCGCTAGGTCTGTAATGTGGAAAGGATGATAAAATAAGCTTGTCCACGATGTATTTGTAGTGTGGTGATTTGAGCCGTGTGAGAGGGATATTACCATTACTAAAAGAAGAAAAGCAATATATTCGCATATGTTGTCCTTTGCTGGATATTAAAAACAACAAAAAAAAAATATTGTCCTCGATGTGTGGAACACACTGGCAATTTGATGTTGCTGCCGAGTGGGAACCTGAGGGTGAAATGACATTTGTCAAATGGCTCTCATAAGTCATTTCAGAATTTAATGCAGATTGTTAAGAGACTCAAACTGATAGGTTAACAAAGCCATGCTGACAAATAAGATCAATTCTGTGGCGTAAAATCCAGCTTGTGTTTGAGACCACCATGTCATCCTTTCGTTGACCCCAGTTGGCCTAGCCGCTTTGACGCTTCCAGCTAAATGTTATCTAACAAAGACCACGAGCCAAGTCCGCATAAGGCTTTTATGTCGTCGGAGCCCGCGGATGGCAGCCACTTGCGAGGATAGGAAATTTTGTCCAAAACACACATATCTATAAAGCAAAAATGGGGAGTAATGGGATCAGGGTTTGCGCCACATTTGACCTTCGGTTAAAGGCATCAGCATACGTGAACAGATTCCCAGAACCTGGTGAAAAGCTGAGTTACACAGAGGTTTGATTCACCCTGAATAATGGGCTCATTGGGCTGGAACTCAGATGCTCCTTGCCTCTTTGGGATATGAAGCCTCAAAACAATAGCATAAGTTACCAGTTATTATGGTACCAAAACCAATGCGTTGGTATCAACATAGACACTAACTACTCCGGAAACTCCGTCCTTTCCAAAGGAGATTGTCCCATTCAAATCTCTGCTTCAACAAGCGGAACATCTCCTTGTTTTGTTCTACTGACGGGATACCAGGGCTCTACAATCACTAATGTACATCCCCACCCTGGCTATCACACAGTACAACACAGATCTATGCCTCCTCAAAGACCCATTGCAGGCAGACGCGCCATTAAGTTTCCAAAATTCAACCGCTATGCACAGCAAGTGATGACCACAGTCAAATTCCCTCACGGCCAAAAAGCTCCTCATCTTACATGCAGTTAAATGGCTCTTAACCCATTTAGTTAGTATCTGAAGAGATCAAAGAGTCATACAGCCCAAAATGGTTTTTGAGCTGGCAGAGTTGCATTGCCTTTAAAAGGTTCTTCACTAGTTTCTTCATAGTCATCGTCTTCCTCTCCATATTCCATTAGTTTGACCAAGGTATCTGAAACAACTAAACAGGTTTAGTAATACAAGTAAACAAAATGTAAGACTATAAATGTTACAGGTAGAGAATCCTTTAGCCTCTTCGATGGGGAATCACAGATCAGTTTCAATCCACCTATTATCTATCATCCTCAAGGATACTTTTGACCTGCTAATTAAGACTTCATGTTGCCTAACTCTTCCAGAGTTTCGATATTGTCATATTTATTTTCATTCTCTTCTTCCATGCATGTTCAATGTGATTAGCACCAGAATTAAAAAGAAAAGTTCCTCATGTTACATACATACCAGGCACACTTTCAGACGTAAGTTTGTTCAAAAGCTTGTCCTTGTCGTGCAACTTTGAAGGGGTTGATGCATTGAATTTTGGTGGAGGTGGTGGTGGTGGCATGGTCCGTGGAGGTGGGGGTGGGGGCATTCCATTGGATGATAATTCAGACAACTTCTTAGGAGCTGGCATCGTTGATACATTTCTCATGCCAGCATCTGCTGATGGTACTCCTATTGGCTTTAACATTTCTGATCCCTGAAATGAGTTAGAAGAAAACAAATACAAAACCTAATTTATCAATACCAACTGGATAAAAGTAGTACAAAATAAACTTGTGTCATACGTTGATCAAATTCAAAATGATCCTAAGGTGTCCATAAAATGCCTAGGCCTGCTCTGAACAGTGTACAATTGGGTGGGAATATGAAACAAGCCAAGCCTTGAATTTTCACCACACAATCAAACACGCATCAGAGTAGTCTATGGGCTACAAGAAATTGTCTTTCAAGGAGATGATTTTGATTCCAAAAGTATGTTCTCTAAAAAGATAAGAAAAATAACAGCTATGGTAGAAACTCTAGGTGTCTAATTTGGCATATAAAGCAACAAATGTGCCCTTATCATATTTCCAAAATGGAAAGGTCTTTGCCACATATGTGCATTCAACACAAATCAGGGTGTGCCTAAGAGGTGAAGTTTCTCATTGAGCATATTTCAATTGAATCTAATGCAAGGTTTCCTGCCATTGAAGAGATCAGACCTGCCCAGAAATTCCACAGAAATACTGAGGTGTTAATTATGATTTTCCTCATCCTTATCTTTAGCAATGTATTCAACATAGTTCAAAATGTAATTAATTGAGATCACAGTGCACCCTTCTAGACCTTAAGTGAATAGACTATCCTGAATAAACACCATGTGATCACTACTGAGGCCAAGCGACATCAGCATCAAAGCTGGCTTTCAAAATCTCAGCTCCAAGAAAAACTCTGCAGGTAATGCAGTCATCTCCATGAGAAACCAGTGCAGCATAAAATTCTAAATGCTAAAAGGCATGCAATGCACACTTTCTGCCACAAATGTTAATTAGATAACCAACAATAACTTATTGGCCTTGAGAGCTGAATCAGCAAGAGTCTATTGGTGAGAGCACCCAACTGAAAATCCTGTTCAAAATACAAACCAACAGCCCTAACAGAGAGGTCTGGTGTCAGCCTGTTAGCTTCTTAGAAGGTCAGAGAAAATACCTGGAATATTAAGCAGAGAAAGTCAGCTCAAGGTACAAAAACACTGTATAAAGGTAAAACAGAAACATCCATATAAATGATGATGATAATGACATACTAACAATAGTATGGGCTTCCAACCACAAAATTTGATCCAGCAGATATTCATGCTCATAATATTATTTAAAACTAAAAAAGATAAAATACTCACCCTAGAAAATCAAGCACCAATGTTTCATGCTATGTCTAAATATGAACAAATGATTTCCTCAGGTTGCAAAATCAGAAATGATAAGAACTCCAGGTGGAAACAGAAGAAATCATCCTAGAAATAGGGAATTTATAGCTCTGCTTTGAAATCCAGCCAAAATTTGTGAGTGAAAATAACCAAATCCTGAAGCAAACTAGGTTTACAATCAACCAAACCATGCGCAATTTCCACATATGCTCCTTTGCACACATTCAGTTTTTACATGGAAAAATTGACCAATTTAGACAGTCAAAGCAGGTATGACTTGACTCTCTGGCAAAAGAAGCACCAATTGCAGTTGCATCTGCCAGTGAGATTCTCATGTAGGCACACAAACATTCCAACCCTTGTCCATTGCTCACCCCATCCACCTACAATTCCTCCATCCCAGTATCTAACCACCTATTAAAATTTTTCTCTTTTCATTTGTTCATAGTAGCTAACATTATTGTTGCTGACCTAATCTTGCCTCACAGGGGGCATGATTATCACAAATTCTCAGATATATGGCTTCATTATACAAATGGAACACCTTAAACACCACGAAATTTATTTACTAGGAGCATGATCTGATGCACAAACTGCCAAACCTTACTTCTGTGAAAATAACGAGATGAAGAACTAAGCCATTTGGTGACAAGCTATTATCCAGGTGAACAATAACATAGTCAGTGCAAACTAAACATAACAGCTCCAATGAAACACAAATATTCACCAAAAAAAAAAAATCTGCTACTTGATTATTAATGCAAGGCATTCTCTCTACAAGCTTATATCACAAAGTGTAGGAAATGCTTCATCCCTCTATGTGAATGAAGACAACTTTCTTAATACAAAGATTTATTCTAAGGGGAATGGATATTAAGCTACATGGTTAAAAAATGCAAGGCAATGCAAACGTCTAACAGTTAGGCAAAGCCTTAAAATTGAAAATTTTCCCACAGCATTGTTTAAGAGACAAGATTGTGGATAATTTCAGGCCAGTAGACACATTTTGGGCATTACCAAATGCCTTCCGAGAAAGCATCAGCATCTTAGGTTGCCATGAGCACTTTGGTAATTGCAGACACACAGCCTCTTAATTCTTTTTAGCCCCCAACCAAAAGGTGTTTTCCAGTGACAACAATGTATTCAGACATGCATGCTACCCAAAATAAGAATTCAGATACCTGATGAAATCTGGCTGAATCCTTTAAACTGACCGGCAATTCCTGAAATTTCCGCTTCTGTGTAGGTCGCTTATCCTTTTCAGAAATGGAGTTTGTGCTTGGCTTTGGTTCTGTGCTTACTATTGATGTTGCATGAGACACTGTAGAATTGATGACAGAAGGTGACTGTTTAAGGGCAAGGGCAACTTGCTGCAAAGGTGTGGCCTGAGGATATATACCACCATATCCATTATAGCTTGTTCCTCCGGTTACTAAAGGTTGGGGATGGCCAACCATGTTTGTTTGTGGTAATCCACAGCTCATTGTTCCCCCAGTTGCTGATGGTGTCCCCTGGGAAAAGAAAGAAGTGGTGGGAGGGGCAGAAGAAGCTGAAATAGATGGTGCAGAGCTCGTTGTTAGTAATGGTAAAGCAATAGCCTGGACTGAATTTATCTTCTGTTCATTCCCTGAGCTCTCAACTCCAGCCAATAATTGCTGTGGAGGTGGAACAGCACCATAAACCTTACAAGATGAAATCCTATAAATTGTAAAAATAACCAAAAGTTAGTCTGGAAGAAACAGAAATCACATGTAAAACAGGATCAAGTAATCTCTCCAGCAAAGTTGTCAGCATGCCCACAGTAATTATGACAGGAGCAAAAACTGATGGGTACTATGCCATGAAATCTTCTACTTGGATATAATGCAGGCAGGACCATTTGAAAATCTGCTTATGCACATGTTCATGCATATAGATGCATATACACATACAAATGCAAATGTGCAAAACAAAATGAATGCCATTGAAAACATACTGGTTTATCTCAAGTTCAAGCCAGTGTATTACAAAAACCAGAACTGCAATATTCATCCCTTTTGAATAACATACAAAGAACCCTAGTAGTAGTGGGGCACACAAAGTAGGGCATTGTACAAAGCCTAATTACCTGGAGGCACCACACTCTAAACTAATTGTATCCAGAAGGTTTTCAGCCAAACGCTTTGCATCTTCAAGACTTTTTGAATTACTAGCAGACAAGAACAAGTGAAGTGGTTGCTGTGCTTCTGAAAGAGACAGAAGAGCAGCTGTAGTCCTGGATAAAAGAAAAACCCAACATGCAGAAGTAGATAAAAGTTTCCATTGCATGCTGAATATTACCTCCGCCAATGGAGCTTCCATGGTTTTCAGAACCTCGCCCTTTTAGTATGACAGTTGCCCCTGTTTCATTCATAATGTGATTTATGTACTGATCCTGCAAGTCAAAACCAAACCACCACCAACACAAAAACATTCTCTCCCAATGTTGTGGAGATGTGAGAGAAAGCTTCAAAATTAGAATCTCTCATCTTCATAATGATTTAAGCATAATAAATATTAAAGATAAAATGATCAAGCATCAAAGTTCAAATCAGAAGGTAACAAATAGAAAATTGGACGGAAGAATCAGTAGTTTCATAGCTGCCTGATAGAACACCAATGACACTAAGATGGCACACATAAAATAAAATGATGCAAACGATATAGCACCATATAGATCCAAAATAACTCATGAAAATCCTGCCAATCCCTCGTATGAAAGAAGGAAAAGAGGAAATTACATTTGGTCCACGAATTTGAGCAGCAATGTTCATAGATGGGTCTGTGTCAAAGCCCAAAAAAACAGACGTGCTCAGTGCCTGAGAAACTTGATTCAGTTAGAGAATCCCAGGTTTAAAAAACGTTACAATGTTGTAGTTTATAAAGCAGAAAACAAAGGTATGTGCACCTTCATGCCATTGCCCATGGCTGCTTGAAATATGGGAGGCATAGGTTGTAAAGTTTGGCCCTGCTTCAGCATCTCTTCAACCATGGCAGCGGCACAATCGACTGCTAAAATCCTTTCAGCAGTATCTTTCAACTGCAGGTTAACAATTTTTATGCCTATTTGTTTTGGCAGTTGAACTCAGAACAGCAGAACAGGTGTCATGTCAAACAGAGAGCCAAATATAATGCTTCCACATCTTTAACATGGAAAATAGATTATTTAAACTTGCTGCAGGTTAAAGTATGTGAAAAATGCCTTGAAACTCTGAAAATGAATCCCTTATAGACAGAAGGCAGATACCAAATAGTCAAAAGCGAACAGCTAATGCTCCAACTCATAGCTCTTAACCTCAGTCTGGAGAACTGGTGAACTGGCCATGGGTCTGGCGCAGTTTAGCTATTTAACCAGAAAAGATAATGACTCAGAGAGAACCGAAAGAACAGTATTGAACAGGCCAAACCCAATGACCTGGGCAGTTTTTTCCAATTTTGATTGCACATTAGTTTGCTTGCTTCAAACCACCAAAAAGCTTGGGCTAAACTTACAATGGGACCACCTAAAATATTGAGCCAATAAAATTAAATATAGGCCCAAAGCATTAAAAAGCATAACTGGGACAGTGAGCCTTGCTATAAATGGTAGCCTCCCCAAGTAATATACTTGCTCCTTGGCCATTTGACCAAAGAATGTAATTCTACTATATCAAATTGGTGATAATTTGATATATTTAGGTTTAAACTTTGGCCCCAACAAGTTGAACTTTTACTACATCTATTATGGTTTTCATAATTTGATTTATTAAAATTAAAATCAAAATATTTAATATCAAAACGTTGGTTCAACTGCCACCCAGTCCTAAGTCCATATCAAATACTAGGTCAGGATACTTTAATTGTAAGCAAGGAGAGAGGGAGAGAGCAAGAGATAGGACAAAAAAAAAAAATTAGTAAAATCCATAGAGAAAATTTACAAAGAATCTTCTACCAACAAGGTCAAACATTGCTTTTTGTTCTTAGAATTATTAATACACTTTTTGCATGGATCATACATGGAAAAGATAAAATTCCAAGCATTGCACAAGCTCTCATTTGAACCATTTATAATGCAACATAGTTGCTCAAAGATACCTTCTTAAATATACTCATGCTTTATAAAGATTGGTAATTATGCTTACATGCGCAGCAGATGATATGTGAAGATATAACGGCTTTTCACCATCAGCTGGTGCATCAGGTGGACGATACTTGCCCCTGCCAATAATTAGCATATTTCCAAAAAAAAAAAAAAATCACAAGACGAAGATTAGTGGAAGACTATTTTACCTAAGCCTTTTAAAAATCACTAACCTTGTTATCACCACAGCACCAGTGCACTTCTGGATCTGCATGACAAGTCAACAATTATTTTCATATTCCCATCCCTCAGTGGAACAGAAAAGAATTCAATAGAGATCAATCAATTCTCGCAGTCATGCAAGCTCAATGGCATAAAGTTCACCTCTTCCTGTGTCTGACGCTTTGTGAGCTTGTAGCGAACAGAAGGCTCAGCATCATTTATGACAATTTCTCGAGCAATAATCAATTCATCCTGAATCTTAGGCTGAAAGAAAAGGAATTTAAAATAACAGTTTATACAAACCAAAGAGGTACATAAAGATATGAAATCATCACAGTAACATCAACTGAAAGTACTTGGTTAGAATCCAACGGTAACAGTAACTGAAAACACTTGATCAGAATCCAAAATTGCAAATAAGCATAACTTTTGAGACCATCATACTATATAAACAGATGAATGGAATGCAAAAAGCAACATGTAGTATGTTACTGAAATAGCCAATGACAAACAAGAGATCCTGATTAGTTCCTATAATAATCACATACACCATGCAATGAACAGCACAGCCAAATGAAAGCTAACATTGATACTGGTACAGCATAAGTAAAGGAGTTGAGAAAAGAGGGGCCAGCAGGGTGAAGTCATGGAAGGCATCTCACTTGGTTTGGTTTTGGCACCACTGAAGTGGTTAGCGGTACAGAAGGCACCTGAAGCCCTGGCAGAATGGCTGCACAACCAGCCACAAGGGGATTTGTCAAAAGAGATGCTGATGCCACCCCAGGAAGTGTCATCCCAACAAGAGATCCCGGGTTGCCTAATGGGACAACACCAGATGCCACCACACCAGCTGAAACCAATCCTGGTGCAGGCTGATCCCACTTTCTCTTCTTTCTGCACCATTTGAGCCAAGCATTCAGATACAGCAATCAAACAGAAGAAGAAAAAAATCAAGAGCATCCCATCCAACAGTTCAACAATCAGAATCACAACTTAGACAACACTGAACCCTCTAAGCAGCAACCAAACACCACAGGTTCAATTGTTTGGCGAGCCCCGCTTCCACACTCCCATTCTTGATTCAGCCAATCAGATTGCCCACACGTTCTTTTATATTTATTTTTTATTTTTTGGCTGAACAAACAATACAACCAAACCAACAATGCCGTCCAAAATAACCAAAATCGCACTGCTCCTCCTGTGTCAAACCTACCAATTTCTAATGAAAGAATTAAACACAAAATCATAGTTCTTGGAACAAGCCCTTGAACCCAAATCCAAAACAGCAATCCCAACACTAAAATTTTTTCTTTACAAAAAAACAAAAATGCCGGGCTATGCACTATCTTAGCCTTCATTCAACTAACGACATATAAAAAAAAAAACCCCAAAAAAAAAATTCCAAAAAGCCTTTAACTTTGTAGAAACAAAGGCACACAAGAAAACAGGAACAAAAAAAAAATAAAAAGGAAAAAGCGAAGCTACGCTCTATCTCAGCCTTTAATCAACAAACAACATAAACCAATATTACCAACCCCCCCCCCCCAAAAAAAAAAACAAACAAGTCCAAAAAGCCTTGAACTTTGTAGGAACAAAGCACATAATTAGGGCCATCGAACCCCAAACAAGAAAAAAGAAAAAAGATCGATCTTGGGCCTGTTCTTGTTTGTTTGGTAGTTCCCTTTCTTTTTTTTTTTTTAAATTTTCTTACGCTCCGATTTAAAGAGAATAACGTTACCTTTGCCTCGATTGTGAAGCGTCGGTCTCCTCTGTCATATTTTCCATTCTTTTTTCTTTTATTTCTTTTTGTCTTCTTTGGGCTCAGGTTCCTTTTGTAAAATTGCAATCTCACTCGAATGTTGGGATTTTTTCGGGTGGTGGCGGACGGATGTTGAGGAGGAGGAGGAGGTGGTGGCAGCGACGGAGGAGTCAATATAAATCTTGTATTTTGGTGGATGGTGGTGGTTGTTGACAACCAATTGATTTGCGCCACGTAGAGAAAAAAAAAAATGCGGCTTCTGCTTTCGGTTTGGGCAATTCGTGGCTTTTCATTGAAACGGCTGGGTCGCCTGTCCGATCCACTGGATCTCATTTATTGGACGGGTCAGGGCCAGACTTGGCCCACATTAAGGTCGTCTTTTTTTTATTATTATTTTTTGTCTAAATGGTGTTATGATAGTCATAAAGTTGTCAATGATCCTAACCCACATAATGACATTAATGCTTCTTAATGGATATTTTACGCTTAATTTTTGTATTAATAAATGTAAAATTTTGTATCTAAAAAAATAAAATTTGAATAATACAAAAGAAAACTGAAAAATATACTGATTTACCAAATAAGTTGTTAATTTACTTAATGTTTAACAGATTAATTGGGGTTTTAGTAATATATTTAAGTTTTTAAAAATAAACCTAAATTTGTTGACGGCCAAAAAAAAAAAAAAAAAAAAAAAGGGCAGTCGAGTTAGTTTATGAAGGAATATTTCTGGAATTGAGTGAGGGGTATTTTGGTCATCTCATAATTAATGGCAGCTAAACCTGAGAAGATTTTTCTTGATTATGCAGATGTTATGAGGGGGAAGGAGAAACGGTGCCGTGCCGTGCCGTGCCGCCGAATCTGAACGTTGCGGTTTTAGATGTTCAACTCCAGCAAACCTCCCTTAACCCCTAATTTCTCCGCCATCGCCAAGCTTCACTTCTTTCCCTCTGCGCTCAGTTTTTTATTTTTATTTTTTGCTAATTTCCTCTCTTTCTGCGTCTCTTTGATATTGGAGACGAAGTGAAGAAGCAATGGAGATGGATGGGGACATAGAAGAAGAGAGGAGGATTCAAGCGCGATTCGTCACAAAACTGAAGCCCCCGTTCAAAGCCCCAACTGCTTCCATTGCCATTCCGTCAAATCTCACCCGCCTTGGCCTCTCTACTATCGTCAACAGTCTCCTTCAGGCTGGTAACCCCATCAACTCCAAAAGCAAAATCAGTGCCTCTCTCTGTTTTTTTTCTTCTTTTTTTTTGTTGATTCTTTTGGTCACTCTGTTTGTAGTGTTATTGTTAAGATTGACGATGGTGGTGATTGTGGTCAGGGAATCCCGACTGGGAGCCTCAGCCTTTTGATTTCCTCATCGATGGAGAGTTCGTCCGGATGTCCCTCGATCAATTCCTTCTTGCCAAGGGCATTTCCGCTGTAAATTTCCCCTTTTTTCCCTTAATGGTTTTTTTTTTTTTGTTGTTTTTAATTCCTTTTTGTGACATGGGGTCTCGTCGGCAAAGCCTAACCTTTGATGCACCATCTGAAGCCAAAGTTGATGTTTCAAAGATGAGATTGTTTGTACTGGTTGGAATCCTTGCCAGTGAACCTTCTTTCATACAACTTGGATCACCCCTTTGCTAACTTGGTTTTCCTTTTCCTTTTTTTCTTTCCAATTGTGAAGTTTTCTTTTCTTGGCGAAGGATAAGCCATATTTTGCTGTATGTATGTCTTTTGGTTGTGGTGACCCGATGTATGTTGTGGCCCATTACAGGAGAAGATACTGGAAATTGAGTACGTTAAGGTTGTAGCACCACAGAAAGAGCATGAACCTTCCTTGCACGATGATTGGGTTAGCGCTGTTGATGGCTCTTGTTCTCAGTAAGAACCGGGTTATTTAGTTCTCGTTGTGGTAAAATTTTATTTCTTGCAATGGATTTTAGGTACAGTGCTTTCTAGATGAATTTTTGGAGTTTTTACTTAGTATTAGATAAAAGCTATTGTAAATGAAGCTGATTTGATTCTTTACATGGTGATTAGGAATGGGAATCCTATGTCATTCCAGTGTATGTCATCTTCCTTTTTGAAATAAAACAAATTTCAATTTGAAAATTGTGTTGGCTTTGATTCATTGAAACATTTCTTTTTGACATGCCTTTTAGCTGCATGTCCAAAAGTTGAATTCTAGATATAATAAAATGGAAAATAAGAGTTTTGTTCCCTCTGGTATTCCACTTCTTAGGGAAACAAAGAAGCATCTTTGTACTTAATTGAAATGTTTCCTTAAATTTAAAAATTCAACCAGTTTTTCCTCTGTACTTTTGTATTGGCATGTTGTTTAACCTCCAAGCATATTGATGTTGGCTGGGATTAAGAGGCATGTTGGAGTTAAAATGCTGAAACAAGACTGCTGATTTTCCTAGAACTTAGGCATATATCTTTAGGTCTTGCTACATAACGTATCCTAAGGAACACAATAAATTACTACCTCATGGTTACTTTTTCTTGTTCCTGATAATGCAAGTTGAGAGTTTCATGGGATTCTACTCTAATTCGTGGGACTTGGCAGGTTCATATTGACAGGGTGTTATGATGGTTTTGGAAGGTGAAATATCTGTAAAAGTCTTTTGCTACTATTGTCTTCTTTATAATTTATAAGAAAATTAACCTATGCAAGTTCTCCTACCAATACCATTTAGGGTCTGGAAAGCTGCTGGGTTATGTACAGATGTGCTTGAGGGACATACTGGTGCAATTACTGCTGTTAATGTTGTCAACCCCGAAGGTACAAAAGAAGGGACTATCAAGTTTTACTGAGATCTCTGTGTTAATTAATATTTTTCAAGATGTTTCACCCCTTATATTGTAACAATAACAAAGCCTTAGTCCCAAATTTATTTAGGGTCAACTACATACCAACTTAAGTTGTTCTAAATCCTTCATAATTGAAGATTCCCAATTCAATTTATGTTGTCCTCACCATCTACCTGTCAGTCATGCACATAAGATGCATTTTCACTTTAGGACTCTATGTGTGGACAATCTGCAAAAGAGAAAAAAAGTAACTTTTTCCAGAGATTCAATAATCATCATGTGCCTAGGGCTCTTATCTTTGTGATTTTCTTTTGGGTTGTATAGAGGTAGCAATATTCTTTTATTTTAAATAATAGGGTTGTGATCAACAAGGTTGTCCTGTTCTTGTGTTGTGTTTTCCTTGCTAATTGTATGAGCTGCCATTGTTTATGGTCCTATAACATGCAGTTGCAGATAGCATTATTATGGCCACTGCCTCAAAAGATCGAACTTTAAGGCTGTGGAAGGTAATTGGGCAGAGTTACTTCTTAGTCTAATTCAGGTTTTTCTGAGTAGCCAATAACTTTTCATTTTACTGAAAGATTGATGCAGAGCAACCTACCAACTATCCTGCAAAGGTTAGGGCCTTCAAGATAATGCGTGGGCATAATGCATCCGTGCAAAGTGTTGCAGCACAACCTTCTGGAAACATGGTCTTTTCTTTCACTTTATCTGTGTTGATACTAGATGATGATGCATGTAAGGTTAAACTTAAAATTGAGCTAATTATTTCTTTTGTCTGATTATAATGTAGATTTGTTCGGGTTCTTGGGATTGTACAATCAATTTGTGGCAGGTGGATGACTCAAGTGCAGAGGGTAACTTAGTGTCAACCAAGAAGAGAAAGGTGAAAAATGAGGTTGATGAATCTTTGTTTGAGGTATTGCAAATCTATTAACTCTCAAGTCTCTATTATGTTCAAATATTATTGGGGTGCCTCACTTTCATTCATATTAGTTTGAGAGCAAACATCTGTAGGGTTTACTGAGAATTAAACTCAAGCAGTTGGATTCTGAAAACAGTTCACTTGTTACTAATGTCTATATACTGCTTAATAAGCTCTAGAATTTCTGGGCAGTTTTTGAATTCTGTTATATGATTATGTAAGTGGTGGTTCTTGTGATGCAGCATTAATAGCAATACTTATTGTAATGATAGCATTATGTAAGCCATATTTACTACTCCTAAGTCATGGAAGCAATGGTGGTTCTGATTTTTTTCAAATAGATACAGTATTCTAAGTTGAAGATGCCAAACTGTGCTTTCTTTCGAGGAAAGAAAAGGAATATTATTTTTGGGGCATTCTTGCGTTTGTCACAGAAGATGCTCAAGAATTTGTATCCTAGTTAATTTTTCCTGTCATTTGTTTTTAATTTCAATCAGGGGGAGGCTTTGTCTACACTTGTTGGCCATAAACAATGTGTATCATCAGTTGTTTGGCCACAAAAAGACTATCTGTATTCTGCATCATGGGATCATTCCATCAGACAATGGGATGTTGAGACTGGAAAAGATTTGTTGAACCTAGTAAGTGAGGATAATATTATATTCTCTTCATCTTGCCCACTGTGTTCATTAATTTTTGGGATCATCAATTAAGGTGAATGGTTTACCATTTTATTATTTTCCTAATCAAATGCAGTTCTCTGGGAAAGCTTTCAATTGCCTTCATGTTGGAGGTGAATCTTTTTCTCTCATTGCTGCTGGTGGTTCTGATCCCATCCTTAGGATTTGGGATCCACGCAAACCAGGTCTATTAAACAAGATTACTCTCTCTCTCTCTCTCTCTCTCTCTCTCACACACACACACACACACGCTCGCGCGTGCACACGCACACACAAAATATTTACACCTCATTGTTGCTGCAGGAACATCTGCTCCCATTTATCAGTTTTCTTCACACAATTCTTGGATTTCGGCTTGCAAGTGGCATGATAAATCTTGGTATCATTTGCTTTCTGCATCCTATGATGGGAAAGTTATGTTGTGGGATCTAAGAACTGCGGTATCATACTCATGACTTGCTCTATTTATTTATGATTCATCATTGCCCCAAAAATAAATAACGAGTTGTATAATTATCCAGCATCACCTTCCCAGTCTTTGTTGTAAAGGTCGTTGACCCAGTCCTCCAATCCCCCTTTCCCCACCCCTTTCTCCATGCACACCAAAAATAAAAAAATAAAAAAATAAAGAAAAACAAATTGGGGTTTCTCTGAACAGTTTGATTGCTCTTGCAGTGGCCTCTGTCTATTATTGAATCACATGAAGACAAGGTATAATACTAGCCTTTGCATATTATGGCTTATTCATGGAAGCAATTCATTTATATGTGGTATGCTTTGTAATTCAGGTGCTATGTGCTGACTGGTGGAAAGGTGACAGTGTGATCAGTGGTGGGGTGGACTCTAAGCTCTGCATTTCTTCTGAAATTTCTGTGCAGTGAGGTAAAGTTTGTGATTGGAAATGATGCTTTCCCCTTGCTCTGTGCATTGTCTGCTCCTGTATATGTCCTAATGGTGATTGGATGAACACGAGGCTTGCAGACCCTCTAAAAGAAATGAATCTTTTTCTCCTCTTTTTTATTTTTGTGCTAGTTTGTGCATTTGAACCAATTCCTTTATGAGCATAATGAGCTTACACATATCCAAAGGGATCAATATTTGTTGTTTAGTCAGTTGATTTAAGTTCATGCTGCATTTGGCTGCTAAACTACCCCAGCTAATAAATCTTGTTGCATTCTTTGAGTATGCCAATTTTCTAGGAGTTCTGCAGTTTCCTGACTCATGAAATTTCTGTCCTCAACATTGGAGGTTGTTCCCTTATCAATTAAGTTGTACTTGTGGCTCCCCTTTTCAGCTCAAGGGAGGACATCATTGTTAATTATCTTTCTTCGAAGAAGGAACTATCTTTCAGAGAATGATGTATAATAGTTGGAAAACATTTATTGTCCTAGCCATTCTCACTAATTTCAGCAAGTGGCAGTCGGATGGGCATAATTTTACACTTTGTCAAGGAACTTGATTGGAAAGATTAGACTGAACTGGTTTTTGTTCATTGCAGACAAATGTGTGGGAATAGTGAACAGCAGGCAACTCCAATTTCCTAATGACTTTTGGAGCAGGAGGAATACTGTTGTAATATATTTGATTTTGCTTATTACTTGTTTAGACCCAATTTTGGTATCTAATATACGGGACCATCTTGGATGGAATTGATGCCACCCATCTTTAAAAGAAATGAGAAGTGCAATGGACAAAGGATTATGCAGCCCCTCTTGCTCAATTGCTACGGCTTTGTTAATGTGGAACGGGATGGATATCATTGAGTTTCCTTTTGACTGAGCATTTTCTTGTTTCCGTAACATCATCATCACACCCAGTCATCAAGATAATAACAAGGCCCTATGCTCAGCTTCAAAAGCCTAGTTCCTTTGTGTCGGCCACCTCTTAAATTCATAATCCTTGTTTGACTAACTAATGTGTAGCATCAAATATAAGATTTACTACAAACTAATTTTCAGAGCTGCCTACCAGTGTGCCACTGGCACTGGCTGGGTATATGAAAGAGCTGTCAAATTGCCAGTCCAACAATCCATTACAGATCTACCATATATAGACTGACAATCTGAAAAATGTCCCCTATCAAGAGACACTAGATTGAGATTCATGCACAGAGTTCCTGTTTTTCTCTCCCTATATCTGATGTAGAAAGGATGGGCTGACATAATGGTATTATGTCGCTACCTCCTGTATCAACCGGCATTGACAGGTGAGATTTGATTCTCACCTTGTAAGGCTAAATAAGGTTGCAGCGAACTTTGCAGAATTCTTTTCTATTTTGTACCCGGGTCATTGGTTTTCGCTGTGTACATCTGGCCATTAGTACGTTCAAACACATCCATGGACTGTTAGTTACAACTACCAGAATCACTGCTTAGGCAAATTGCAGCCGTAGTCACAGTCATATGCCGAATTGCCTTTCTCATTCACGCTTTAAGAGCTTTTGCCATGGATGACAATGTACAAAAGGCAAATTTAGAAACCAGGTGCCTACAGTTTTCAATACACATAAAACAATTTTGCAGATTATTCCGATTATGCTCTTCGTAAACAAATGACAGTGCCCCAGGTGCCAACTGAGGAGTGTTGGAAGAATCGTAACCCATCTTTTCCTTTCAAGTCTTTCCTGCACGACTGAGCATGTGCTCTCTCTTTCTCTCTATCCTGTTCAGCCAGACCACTACTGCTTGAGTCAAACTGTCAAAGTCTCCACTTTAGAGCCAAAGGGATTTTATCTCTCTTCCCGACTGATGGCTCCACACCCCCCCCCCTTCTCTCTCTCTCTCTCTCAGACACACACACACACACACACTCTCTCAACGTAGAATTTATATAAATAAAAATTCTATTATAAATATGTGAAAAATTAAACACAACTCATTATAGTTATTATAATTATTAATTACAGTTGACAACATGTTTTTGATACATAAAAATTAATCGTAATTATAATTATAATAGACTCATATCTGTATTTATATTTATTTGCTTTGTCTCCATAACTTTTTTTTTTCTTTTTTCTTTGTATAAATAATTCAAAGCTCAACCCAACGGGCTATCAACTTTCAAGACCCCATTTTTGAACCCTTGAACTTGCTGGCTTTTTTAAGTTCTAATGTTAACCGAGAACTCCACTTCTATTCCTAAGAAAGCAAAAGTGCGCAGCAATCAGACAATTGTGGCAAAGAAAAATATGCAACCTCGCATCAAACTTAAAACACAACGGTTAATTATTTCTACTTTAAATTGAATTGGGGTTTGCCCTATGCAGTTTCTTCCTACTGATCTTTAATTTCCTCAATTCTAATGTCAGAAACATGAGTTGCAGTTTAAGTGGCTCGAACCCACTCCAATGTCAGAAACATTAATCAACTCTTTGCAGTTCGAATTACAGTGTGTAATAATATTACTAACCAAAGCTGAACCTTGGAGTTGACAATTCCAGTTACGTTACTCCACGATTCCACTTTTCCCAAAAATCATTTCTAATGAGTTGTCCAAAAGAAGTCCTTTCTAACAAAAACAAACAAAAAGAACCCATCAAAGAAATTCACCGCATTACATAAAAAGAATAAAATAAGATGGCAATGATTAAATATCGTTTCAATTTGCATGAAAATAATTAATATTTTTACTATATCGCTTTTTTTACGATAAAAAATATCAAGATAATTTTCTTCTCTCCCAACTCCACGCCCCACCACCACCACCACCCCTCCCTGAGCGGAGGAGAGAAAAACGCCGCCGCCGGGACCCTTTAAAGAAAACAAAAAATAAAAAAGAAACTCAGAGACCCAAATAACAAATAAAAAAGAGGCAGATAAACCGAAATTCAATAATTAAAGAAGAGAGGAGGAAAAAAAAAAAACAAAAATTTAGAAGGGAAGAAGAATTTCCAAAAAGTGACGCGACAATAGAGCCGACATATCCCACGCGTGCCCAAAAAAAACGCGTGAAATCCTCATTTTCTATCTTTTATTTTTTATTTTTATTTAATAAAAAATTAATGTTATTCGTAATAAATTTTTTAATTATGTTTTAATTATTTATTTATTTTTAATTCATTCAATTAGTTCCTACTAAATATTTTTTATTACATATAAAAATTATTATATATATATATATATATATTATATAACTATATTACTAAGTTTATTGATATAATAAAATAAATTATTTTAAACTAATTTTAAAAAATAAAATAACAAATATGAATGACCACCAAATTATTAAATTTAATATACTTTTTTATTATAAATTAAATTAAAATTAAAATTAATGAATAAAATTTTAAAAATAAATATAATTATAAAAATTTATCAATGTGACAAGTGACGTTATTTTTTTTTTGGTGTTCACACTGGTGCTAGACTGCCTCCCCTCTACCTCAAATCATGACCGTCCATTTTCTGTGTTCCTCCCTCCATCGAGCGGTCCAACATACACAATCAACCTTCCAACGTAGAGAGAGAGAGAGTGTGTGTGCGCGGGGGCGCGCGCTCGCGCTAGAAGATTATCATTAGCCGAGTCTACAGCCGAACCTCAGACTTTGGTCCCAACCTAGAGCGAAGCAGTCCCATTTTTGTCTCATTCTTTTATCGCATCATATACATAAATTATATATATATATATAATGAAATAAAGCTCATTAATAGTTTGCTGTAAGAAAATCATGTTACTTTCAGACAATACACAAACACAACTGTTCTGTGTGCATGTCTTGATCGGCTCTGGGCCGAATTTCCATCTTTATGGTTAAAGAAAAATAGAGGGAGAAAATTGGGTTTCCGTTTCTATTCCGTCTTTTTTAGTGAGAGAAAGGGAGAGAGTGGTGGGTTTCTTTCAAGTAAGTGTGTATTTTTTTTGAGAGGGAGGAGTGTAATTGGGAGCTTCTAAAGGCAAAACCCACCAAGAAAATTTGCTTCCCTTTTTTTTTTGGTTGGGTTGGTTTTTGAAACTGTCAATTAATAGGAAAAGACTTGCGGTTCTGTTCTTTTATGAAAGTCTGTCTCTTTCCCTCTAAGGAACCCTGAATTCTGGCTTCCTCAGATCACAAAAGCAACTTGTGTGCTGCTTGCTTTTGTTTTGCACTTTAGAGTTTTTTTTTTGGTAAATTCTTTTCTTAACCCTTTCCGAGTTTGTTTTGTCTTCTTTGTTCTCATGGCTGGAAATGAGTGCTGCAGTGTCAATTGTGTTGTTTTGAGTGTAACTTTAGCTGGAGTTTGGTTGGAAATGCTTCTGCAAGCTTGGTGCTGAACTGGGATTTTAAGGTTTCTGGTGTGTGCTTGGTGGCGTTTGTTAGTGGTTTTCTGATGGAGTTTTTGAAATGATTGGTTTTGGTTCCAATTTGCTGCGGTCTTTAGTCACTGAGTCCTAAGTATTTCTCTTACATGCATTTTTGTTAATTTTCACTTTTTTCCTTAGTTTCCATTGCCAGGCATAGATACTTCTTAATTTCTTTTACTCTTGCTGGCATTTTTGGGTGAGTGGATCATTTGTTTGGTTTTTATCTTGTGGGGACAATCAATCCAAGAATTAAATTTTTTGCAATATCTAAGAGTTCACTTTTTGTTTCTATGGAAAAGACTACATTAAAACAAGTGAAAAAAACAAAGTTCATAGTTTTCATTAATTTGGTTCAAAGGAAGCTAAAACCCAAGTTACTTTAAGTTTTCAAGCGAGGAGTTTATGACTTTAATGAGCACCTGTGGATAGAATTGCATCTATGACTTTCTTAATACTTGTTTCTGGGGTCACCTGTGTGGTAACTGACATTCAAGATCGTTAAATATATGTTCCTTCAGATCTTATTGTTAATTTGCTAGCCTTTTGTTTTGCAGCAATTGGAGAGTGCAAGCATAGGCATTTTGACCTGTAGCAACTTTTGTATGGATGTACCTGCTATTTACGCCAACAATTAGCTGGAAATATTTTGGTGTGTTGGTTTTTAATGCCTGGTAACGAAGCTGAGGATGGTATCTACAATCTGTACGTGCTAGACGACACATCCCAGGGACAGCATCTATCTGAAGCTGCTGGTAGCAATTGGACGGCTCTTGACTGTGACCACTGGAAGCCAAAAGATATTGGGCTGCTTCTGAGTTTGAGTCTAAAGAATTACGGCTTAGAACAATTAGGTATTGGTGTTGTTTAGTACTTATGTTCCTCTCTTGATGGATTTTCTCTTTGCCTTTCATGAATTAGTTAGAGTTGACTCCATTTTGATATTATGGCATTTATAGAAATTCATTTGAGTAACTAGAGTGAGCATTTTGTGGTTCTTTTTTTTTTTTTTTTTTTTTTTGCATTCATTAAAAAAAAAAAACAATTTGTTAATGGCAGTTGAAAGAATTGCTTTCATGGTTGTGCAAAATCATGGCATTTACATTCTGGTGTTCGTAGATTCATTGACAGGGCGTGGTGGTGATTCAAATCTGTCATTCAACCAGGCCCATGCAAAATTAATTCCTGGAGCAGACAATTCCCCACACCTCACTACAAATAGGCTACTGAATAGAAATGACATTTTTGTTGGATGCCACGAGTTCGAGTCAAGGTGGAGTCTGCCAGGATCTTTTGGTGAAAGTACCTGTTATGACCAGCAGAGTCTGACTCCAACAGGCTTTTTTAGCTTTAAATCTCCAAGGGAATATGAATCTGCAGAAAGTCCCACCATGACAACAAATTCAGAAAGGTCAGAGATTACTGAAATTTCTAGTGATATTCGCTTCCTCAAAGGGAAGCAACTACTTGCAAAGGAGCAACAGTTGAGTACTCCACTTTCTCAAGCAATGCAGCAGTCTAATGATATGCAGTTTTTGCAGCAGCACATGATGTTTAAGCAACTCCAAGAAATCCAAAGGCAGCGACAGCATCAGCAGTTAGGTGAAGTGAGGCAGCAGAGTCCCCTAAACCAGTTGGCATCCATTGGCAAACAAGTTGTCAGGGCTCATTTCTCACCTTTCATCAATGGGACACCAGTTCATGATGCATCTCAAATGCTCAGGAATTGGATGCAGCGAGGAGCATCTCCCTTTGTACAAGGAGTATCTAATAACACCATGTTCTCTCAAGGGCTGCATCATGCTCCATGCACAAGAACTAATTTGGTTCAATATCCCCATCACCAAGGACCAACCCAAGATTCTGTTTGTTTGGCTGGTGGCCAATCCCCAAAACCCACAGTGCAGTCTCACAGCTTTGGCTCGTACACAGGTGATCAGAACCCTCTGGACATGGTAGGTTTAACGCAACAACCATCAATGACCAAGCAGGGATTTCAGGAAAAATGTAATTTCAGGCAGCTTCCTGTTCAGGGTCGAAGTGCTGGAGTTTTTCCCAGAAACTTCCAAGGTCATACCATGCAATCAAACATCTCTCTGAAGGAATTTAATGTGATGAAAGAGGAAGCTGATTTGTGTACAGGACAGCAAACAAACAAACAATCTGGTCCTTCTCAGGCTTTGGTTCTGCTGGACCCCATGGAAGCAAGGATTTTGTACAATATAGATGATGGAAATATTTGGGATGCTTTTGAGTGTCACCCTGAGATGGGTGCCGGAGGCTGTAATAGTGCAATGGAAAACCCAGATTTGTCAAATGGATTTCCTTCAGTTCACAGTGGGAGCTGGAGTGCTCTTATGCAGTCTGCTGTGGCAGAAGCTTCAAGCAGTGATACTGGCATTCAGGAGGAGTGGAGTGGCTTGACTTTCCAGAACACTGAGCATTCAACTGATAATCAGATTTCAAATTTTGTGGATAGTGAAAACAACAGAAAGGCTGGCTTGATAACAATTTTCAGGATTCCTCATTTGGGTCAAAACCCATTCCAATGATCACTGATTCTGGGATGAGTTCCAGCTTCCCTGGCCTTCAGCAACCAGGCATCCACTTATCAGTTGAACAGAGAGAGGATATGTGCCAGAGTGGGTCCTGTGAATCCATTGAGAATTGCAACCCTCAACTGATGCCATTGGTTGAGCAAGCTAAGATGGTTCAACCATGGGATGGCCAGACGTTTGACCACTCATGGAGTGATGGAAAGCATCAGAAGATAGCCTCAAGTGACGCTTATGTCAACAAGGGCCATGAGAGAATGTGGAAGAGTCAGCAAGAGATAGATAATGCCCCTCATGCTGCACTTATCTATTTCAATGAAACAATTGAAAATCAGCAGAACCATCAAAAGCAGAATGCCAATGACCATTATACCTCCAAAACATTGAAGGCTCATGAGGAAGGACATTTCAAGCCATTTCATTATTTTGGCAATATTTCCAGCAATCCCATGACTGTCGATAAGGTAAACATTTTTCCTTACAGTGGTCAAGAACCCTTATAGTCACCATGGATGCTTCCTGTGATTGTATCTTTTCAATAAGTTATAAGTAATCAAAGATCTAATTTATAGGAGTCTTTACTGGATATCAAGGAAAATTTACGAGCATCAGAGGAAATACCTTCTAGAGGCAATCATGTTTCTGATAACTTTCATGTATCAGTTCTCCCTGATGGTCCAAATGGCATCGCTCAGACAAGGTATTTCTTTGCAAAAGCTATGCATGTACTTGAACCCTTAGAATTCATTTTTTATCTTGTTTACACGTTTTGATTAGGTCTGAGCTTCCTGTTTCCTGAGTTTTCTTTTTCAGTATATAAAACTTGGTACCAAATTAGTCCCTTTGTGAATCTGAAACTGTTAACTTGATATATTAATTAAATGCTTATTAATTTTTGCCAATCTCCTTAAATTTTCAACTCAAATGACACAACAGTGAACACATGCTTGAGCTTCTTCACAAGGTTGACCATTCAAGGGATGATAACACTATTACACTATTTGGATCTAGTCCACCATTTGAATCTAGGCCACGGATGCAAGCTGCATCTATTGCTCAACTGTTCGGCCAGGCCTCTGTGACCCAAGGTTTTGGTTTTAGGTTGTCCCCTCCATCTCAAGGACTGACCGAATCAGAAAGTTTTCTCTCCCTTCAGTCTTTGCCTCACAATGTGAGCAATCTAAATTCAAACCAAATGAATCCTGAGCTAGTGGAGAAAAGTCAGGCATGGTTAGGCCCTCCATCTTCTTTCCCATCTTTGCCTTCTTCACAGGAACTTTCTCAAAGAGCTTATGGTGTTACTAAATCTGGTAACCTTGAACATATGGCCTTGTTCTCAAATCCCAATGTTCAATCGATCCCTCTTACCCCTTTTCCCTTGAATCCTTCAAATACAAGAATTCAGCACCAAAAGCATCCTATGTCTATGCAGCTGACATTGTCTGGTGCTGCTGGCAGGAACCTGCTTTCTAACCCAGCCTGCTCTCAAGATACTCTTGAACAGATGTGTACAGAGCCAGCTGGTCAACAATTTCCAGTTTTGGATACTTTGCCTGTGTCTCCACCCTTTGTCGTGTCTAGCATGTCTCAACGAGCTAATAATTCAGGAATGCCATACAAGGCATGGAGAAATATACCAAGTCCACAACCACTACCTGTTGTAGAGCCTTTCAAGTTACCTTCGCCTTCGCCTTACTCCATGCATCCATCAAATAATGTGACCACTTCTTGGGTTCAATGTGTGCCAAATAATCAAATTTCTGTAAAAGGGGGGCATAATCCCTTGGAATTTGGTGTGTCTTCTAGTTCACATAGTCTTGGCTATGGGGTGCAGAGTCTTGGCCAAGAAATGTTACAGCAGCAGGTACCATCTGAGATAGTTGATGCTTCTCTGTCAGGTGGTGTATTTCAAAGGCAAGAGTGTGCTTCAGATGCAACTGCTCTTACCTCTGGCTCATCATTTTCTCATTGTCAGAATCAGTACCTTGACAGGGCAAGGCCTGGTAACAATACTGCTTCTGCTACCGGCAAAAGAAATCTTGATGCATTTGTTCATGCACATGACAACATTCAGAATTATTCCTCTGTGAACCAAGCACAGACAATGAATAGTACTGTAAACAGTGTTTCACAGGTCCAGCACACTTCTGCTTTAGGTAGACAGCTGTTGAACGGTACTGCTTCGGGTTTCAGGCAAGCTATGGATGGTGGACCTGACTTGGTATCACAGCCTAATCAATTCTCATCTCAGGATGGCAATAGCCCAAGCTTCTCAGGAGAAGCAAGAGATATCTCAATTGTAAAAGCTTCTTCTCAACCTGCTCTTTTAGTTAGACCTGCTCACGATATAGTCACATTTGGTCACAGCAGCTCCCAGTGTCTATCTAGCAGCAACAATGTGCCTTCTAGCCATACAAAGTATAGCCTGGCTCATGCAGCAATGTCTCCATCTTGGCTTAAGCAATCTGCTTCCCTTAGGACTGGGCAGAAGGTGCCAATGTTTGATGCTGGGCCTGCAAAAACTGCTGCATCTCAGGCGGCTCTTGGGAATCCTTCCCAAGATCTGCATGTTCACAATTCCCTGGAACAGTTTGATATTGCTGATAGTGTTCATGGGGGAAGGGTTTGGCCAAATAAAACTATCAGCATGGCTGGACATCGGCAGTTACCAGTCCCTTATATATTACCTTCCAAAAACCTAGATCAAATGGCTAAGAAGCGCAAAATCAGCACAATTGAGCTTCTACCATGGCATAAGGAAGTGAAGGAAGATTTCAAAAGGCTTCGAAATATCAGGTATTTGCCTTATATGCCTTCTTTCTTCTTTTCCTAACCCTTGCCTGCAGAAAAGGATGGTTCCCATTTGTTCTTCTGAAATTGTGAAAAAAAAAAAAAAAGATTCCACTCTCTCATCTACAGGGATCTTAGTATTGTAGTTGAACACTCTGTTGATTGTGGGTACAATGAACGGTTTTCATCTTCTTTTCCATTGCTTATGTTTTGAAGTGAAATCCCTGTTGGTGATGGAAATTTTTCCAGCAACTCTGAACAAGACTGGGCACAAGCTACAAATCGGCTGATTGAGAAGGTGTGCTTTGATTGAAGGGTCATATAACAAATTTATGTCCACTGTACTGTCAGAACTGATTCTGATTTCCATATTTATGATGCAGGTGGAAGATGTGGTTGAAGTGATTGAAGAAGTGCAACCAATGCTTAGATCAGAGAAAAGGCTACTATTGACAATGCAGCTTACACAACAATTGTTTCATCCTGCACCAGCATCCCTTTTCTCTGCTGACCCCACTACAAATTATGATCTTATAATGTACTTCGTTTCCAGATTATCTCTAGGGGATGCTTGTCGTCTCACCTACTCCAAAAGAAATGACGAGCTTGTGCCAATAAACTACAATAACATGTGAGTGTTACTGTTAGTTGAATTTATGAAAAGATGTCAAAGAAAGGTAGAATGTTCTCTATTACTTATGAAAGGGGCATATTCTTGATTATATGCTGTTGTTTCTCCTGAGCTTAGTCTTCGTTTACTGATTTTGACAGTCCAGAAAAGATGAAAGTTTCTCAGACAAGTGAGCAGCAAGTTTTGGAAGTTACAGAAAATTTAATTGAGAGTGCAAAAATGCTGGAAAATGACTTCCAAAGGTATGAGACAAGTATTTATGATTCATGAAAACATTTTGAATATTTTTGGCAACTCAAAGATGATGGACTAACATGATGGCATCCATTCAATGGCACTCACTGAAAATATCTCATTTGAGAATGTAGATTGGACAAGACATCGTCAGTTGTGGATCTAAGAGTGGAATTTGAGGAACTGGAAAGATTTGCGGTCATCAACCGTTTTGCAAGGTTTCATGTCCGGGGACAAACAGGCACTTCTGGAACCTCATCATTTGGCACATCAAAACCAATTCCCCAAAGATACGTTATAGCATTTCCAATGCCTAGGAATCTACCCGAGGGAGTACAATGTCTTTCACTATGATCATTGTACTATTCATCTCCAACGGCATCATCTTCTAATCTAGATTCTGCATTGCTTGCCCCCTTGCGCAACACCCTATGTAACTAGACATACGGGCATCCAAGAAAGAAGATTAATCAAAGTGGAATGCTGTGAGGGTCAATTACAAGTAAGAAGATCAGTTGCTGGCTTTTAATCAAGCTGTTGTCATTTTTGAGAAAGTATATTTTTTCTTGTACATTTTCAGGAAAATCTAAGGAGAACAAGGAATATTCAAACTAACTCTTTGCATAAAGTTCAGCAGTGCGGAGTATATCTGGCTCCTGTGGCATAAATTTAGTTAGGTATAACCTTTGTAACATGTGCAATAGTCTGGCAATGCCCTCGTTCTTTTCAGTATTCAAGTCTTCCTGTTATTAGCTGGAAAAAAATAAAAACAGGATATTGGAACTTGAAGGCCAAGCAATGCACCCAAATAAATCATTTTGGAAAGAAATGTCTGAAATTTCTTTTGTCTGGGATTTCTCCCAGAATTCTCCACAGAGTGCCTACCCTAATGTTTTTTGAAGGAATAAAAGCAGAGTCTATGAGTTGGAGATTCCAAGCAACCTGACGTGGGGGCAACTTTTGCAAGCATTTGTTTTCCTTGAAAAGTACGAGGCATGGGGCATATCTTGCATTTTATTGGGGCAGCAAAGATCTTACTGAAAAGTATACAGAAATAACAGCTATTATATGAACCTTTGTTTTCTTTGGAGAAGTACAAGGCATCAGACATTGATTCTGTTTGACCCGCCATGTCACAAAAGGGTGTCGAGTTATATATGATGGAGTACCAGACAAGGAAAAGACCCTTTTATGACTGAAAAGCATCATTGTTTTTTGGGGTTGGAAGGATTCTGAGTACTTTCGTTAGAAATTGACTGAAAGCAGTGTTAACACGTCAGTTGATCTCTGATACTACCTAGTATCCACCTGTCAGTATCAATATTTGATCCCCTATTCATGACTATGAAATTGATGCAACAGCGAGAGTATATATCAACGTTGAAAAAGATACATTCCACGTAGAGCCTGAATCAATAAAGAATTAAGGGACAAAACCAGTCTAACTTTCCAATACAATTATAATACTGCCGTTGGTGGGGTTCTTTCCCAATTCATAAATAGCATGACATCCTTTGATAGGTGGCCAACATGCTCCATCGCTGATAATATTTGGTGGGATGCGTTTATGTTTTCCAATATACATCATCTTGCCCAACGAACAAATTCCTCATGTAATTCCACCATCATCACCACATGGAGTTTTCAAGCTTTTTTGTCCCAAATGTAAAATATGGGACCCAGTAATCACCATCTACAAAAAATTTTGCAATCAAATTTTATTTTTGTCATTTCTCGACATAGATCCATAATTACATTCATAACAAGATATTGTAATTAATTTTGTTAAAAAAAAAAAGAATTTGTAAGTTAATCTGATGTGTGAAGTAATCATATTTATAAGATTTAAAAAAAAATTTTGTCATTTTGATGTGAGATTCCTTATCAAATTTATCAATATTTTCGTTGTAAACTAAGGCTTCTTTGCCTACTCTTGATCATAGAGTACTTAGAAGTGAATATTGAATTTGTGTTGTGATAGATCTAATACTACTTGTTATAAGTTCATTAATTTTTTTTCAAAAATCTAATTTGTTAGATATACAATACTCACCTTTATAAAGTTCACGGTTTTATAATAATAATAATAATAATAATAAATAAAATTTAAATTTTCTTTTTCAATTATTATAAATGATGGATCATATTTGCTTTTTTATTTTTTTATTTTTCAATAATGCAGTTCTAACTCCTAGGTGGTTCTTGATCACTCATACGCAAACACAATCTGCTCCGCCAGCGGCTTAATTCTTGAATCCCACTACATAGACGAAGACTTGCCCATTATCACCATCATGAAATTTCCCAGTAGCTAGATTGCCACAATGGCAGACATGGCACAATCAAGAACCGGGCTAACGAGATATTCCAGCAATTGGAGGATGGTCAAAAGATCATGCAAGAAAAAGAACTTGAATGCATTATTTGCTGCTTGCTTGTTCGCTGCCCCTTCCCTTGTAAAGAGAACAACACATCAAGAACGCTAAAAGAAAATTCTTGGGGTCACAGAGGGGATGTCAAAGAAGGAGATTAGAAAAGGCAATAGGGATTATAATGAAAAAGCTTGATGTTAAGTACGGGGACGACCATGCATCCCAGTGAGCTTGTGAGGCAGGTGGGTTTTGTTCTGAATCTTGGGTTGAAAATACATGCCACGAATCAGTCATGGCAGCGGCTGCTATGGACATTATTAATGAGATTTCTGAAGACAAGAAGCCCCTTAAAGGTCTATCTATAGAATTACACATACAACAAATCACTTTGATCTCTTATACGAGATGGCTGGATTTTACTCTCTTTTTTTTTTGGGAGGGGGGAGGGGGGGTAAAAAAATTTTTCTCAATTTTGGTTCTCAGGAATAATGCATCATAAAATGATCTCGAGTCAGTCACAAATGGTGTCAAGTTGCTCAAATCTTTGCGTGTGGGAATGACTGGGGAAACTGACTTCTCAAGCATTAAGCCTGGGTCTGCCCCGTCCTCCTCCATGTTTTCTCTCAACTCTTTTTCTATGCCGGGCCAAGGTCACCAATTCCCATTCATTCTCTCCATTTCACCTCCATCAACCCCAATGAACAAAGTCTTTTAGACATAAACCAGTAGACTTGCTCAAACAGCTGTCTTTAGCCGGTACTAATTATATGGGCTTGGGATGGGAATGACAGTTCTCTTATGAAATGGGCCTACGTTCTTGCTCAAGTCCCAATAGTTCTGAGCTTCTACTATTACTCATACTTCAACACAATGCGTCTAAGGAAATAGTGTGCTTTTACTTGCCCATTTCATGCGAAGCCCATATTGAAAAACGAGAGTTGTCGATGAGATTGCATAATCCTAAAGGAACACCACCCCGCGAGTTGAAAATTTAAACTACTACTTTCGAAATCTTGAATCCTAATATAAAGAAGATGAGGTGTGAGATTTCTATGGATCATAAAAATTATTTCAATTGTGTAATTCACTGGCTAATAAATATCTTATAAATAATAATAATAATATTACTAACTAATTGTGAATGATATGATATTAAAAATGATTATGGGTGTGCTTAGATGTTGCAGTGATTTGCTTGCTTTGCTTAACAACATTAAATATAATTAATGAGGCCAATACTATTAAAAGGAAGTGCGGATGTCAACCCATTGCCACTACGCACACATTCAATAGCTCCATGATAAAGCAAGAGCAAAAACCAAAAAGGAGCAACTATCACAATAATAAAATATGTTAATAAAATTGAATGTATACTTGGATTCACAAGCTGAGGATTCCAATTTCGAAATTCCACTTAGGATCGTACAACAAGAAGACAGGTCTCAAGTATTGGCACGGTGTGACCTGCACTTCAAGTACAAAAAAACACTGAAGGAATATGCAGCACACAAAGTGAAAAACGTAGAATGGGCAGTCCACATATACTGGTCGTGTCATATCCAGTTCAAGGCCATGTAATTCCTCTAATGGAACTTTCACAACGTTTAGCCAAATATGGATTCAGAGTCGCGTTTGTAAACTCGGAGCATAATGAGTGGCTTGTCAAGAAGGCATCAGCATTAAAGGGCAACAATTTAGGGGATCGGATAAATATGGTATTATTTTCAGACGGACTGCGGGCCGCAGAGGAAGAAAAGATGCCAAGGAAGTCATCTGGAGACATCCTCCCGGTGATGCCAGGCAAAGTAGAAGATCTCATTGAACAAATGAACAAATCAGATAATTATAGTATCAGTTGCATCATCGCTGATCAGACCTTTGGATGGGCCTTGCAGAGAAGAAGGGAATCCGGCGAGCTGCTCTGTCCTGCAGCAGCTGCACTGCTGGCGCTTGGATTTAGCATACCAAAACTGATTGAAGATGGAATTATAGATGAGAATGGTGAGTGCTCCTATCACAAATTTATGAGAGTGATGTGAAACTTCCAGTTCATTGTTCTTTAAGTAGAAAAGGATTAATTAAAGCCTAATTTAATGTGACAAACTTAAGTGCCAGTTTATAATGGTTTTGAAAACTTGTAATCAGGCAAGTAATTCAATGTTATTCAAAGCTTTCATCATTCAATAGCTATGGACACCCAAGGATGATAGCAGTCCAATTTTCAGGAACCCCAACAAGAAAATCAAGCTTTCACCAAACACGCCAATCATGGACACTGCGAACTTTGTATGGGCCTGCCTTGGCAGTGTGGAAGCACAGAAGAATATTTTTGGCCTAATGGTCAGAAACAACAAATCTATCAAGTTGACAGACTGGCTGCTATGCAACTCTATGTGCATTCAGCTTGGCTCCACGGATCCTTCCAGTACGCCCACTTTCGGCAAGCAACAGGTTGCAGTTAGATTCAGCAGGAAACTTCTGGCCAGAGGACTCGATGTGATGTGCCTGGAATGGTGGGATCAGCAGCCACCAGAATCAGTTATATATGTTACCTTTGGAAGCATTACTGTTTTAGACCCAACACAATTCCAGAGTTGGTTCTAGGTCTGGAACTCACCAATAGACCATTCTTATTGGTAGTCAGAGCAAACACAAAAGCCCAGCAAACAATTGAAGTTTTTACCCAGGAATTTCAAGACAAAGTAGAGACTATATGTAAAGTAACATCCTGGGCACCCCAACAGGAATTGCTGGCACATCCAGCTGTTGCTTGTTTTCTAAGCCACTGTGGTTGGAACTCCGCAATGGAAGGCGTAAGCAATGGTGTCCCCTTCCTGTGCTGGCCTTCCTTTGCTGACCAGTTCATCAACCAGAGCTATATTTGTGATGTTTGGAAGATTGGACGAGGACTTGACAAAAATGAAGAGAGGAAGATCACGCCGGACGAAATCAAGCATAAACTGGAGCAAGTGTTAAGCGATGAAGAAGTTAAAGCAAGGGCTCTGGATCTCAAAAGTAAAGTCTTGAATGATGTAAAAGAAGGCGGTAGCTCTTACCAAAATTTCCAAAGATTTGTTGAATGGATTAAGTCATAGATAAAAGGCTTATCCATTTCTAATTGATAAATTACATTTACATCTTTAGCTGCTGTTTATGAAAGACGAGTCTTATGACAATGGTAAGTTAACATGTGAACATTAACCAATGTTACTGTAGGAGAAAAGTAAGAAAAAAGGGAGAAGAGAAACCCATTTGTCATGCCAGCTCGGGAGGCTTGTGGAGTGATGCCTGTACTGTTTTGGGACCAACAAGAAATAGAGATGACTCCCAATTGCAAGAGGTGGGAAAGACGGCAAAAGGAGAGGTCCACAAATTGCACCATGTTAGACAAAACAGGTGGGTCCATTCCATATGGGCTTCCAAATAAAAAGGGGCCAATGACCCGTGTTTGCTTCTACCGACCAAAAAACAAATGGAACAAAGCAAACGCATGCAAGCACATGACTCAAAAAGCTGAAAATAAAGAGTGTTGCTTCACATTTGTTTTACGTTTGGAATAAACAACGGCGCTTCTGTCATTTTCCGCAGCACCTCCATTCATGTTCCTGGTCCTGTTACTTGGCCTAGAACGAGGATGTGGGCCTATCCATGTTAAATTCCCTTAAAAACCTGGGCGAGAAGGCTTTAGACAGCTTCAGTTAAAGGACGGCTCAAACAGCAATTCTAGCTAGCAAATGGCTCTTACATGCCGTGCGACATAGAGAACATGGAAAATGATACGGTGGACAGAACTTTTCTAGAGTTGAACTTGAACTTGGCTGGTAGATGCATTCTAGTTTTTGGGTGTAGATGTATTTTATTTAACCGAGATCATGTTATATCCCTCTAGGAGATTTAACTAAATCAAACCAGCCAGAAAAAAAAATCATATTATTAAGATGATGAAATAAATGGGGATTGTTTCTTCCAAATGACAACTTTTTATGTAAAAACTCACAATGATAGCACCACAGACCACTTCCTTAGGTGAAAAAAGTTTCCAATTCTCCGATTATTTTAATACGCATATGTAATCACGTGCAGCTCTCACAGTTGTGAAACATATAGATAACGTTAGAGTTTGAAAGGGAAGGAGTAGGAGTACGAGGAGGAGGGTAGGAGATTCAAAAGGAGTAAAAAAGGAGAGGTCTAGACAATTGATCAGTTCCATGCAAGTAATGTGCAGAACATGCAGTAAGTTTCTCTTTATTTTGAAGGAAGCTTAGTGTCAACCTCTTTGAGTATATAGTACTCACAGGCAATCTCTTCTTCCGACGCACTCATTACATTTTTTTATATTAAATTTATTTAAAATTAATTCTAATATTATTTGTCATAGTATTGTTATCTCCATTTAAAATATTAATATGTTAGTATTTATAGTATCGACGCTTATAAGATCTAAAAATTTTTTTCACATTTTCAAACGTGAGATTCCGTCACATTAGCTTGAGATCGTCCTAGGTTAACCATTTTTTGAACCTCCCTAGCTTCACATCACATGTGCCATTCCATATAGGCAGGCTTTAACTGGTAAAACCATCTTCTCTTCTGGCTTGCAACTTGTGCCGCTCTTCCTGCTTTATTAGCTTTCCGACGGAAAATTTTCTGTCGCTTTCCTCCGCAAAATTACAATTAACAACCTCCGATGCAAGGAAATATCTGTGTCATTGGGACATGACAATCCTAATAAAATTACGAGGGAGCCCATAGTTCATATCTGATGGCCTACCAACAGCAGGTTGGTACTAAATGAACTGCTGCGCCATATTCAACCCGTAACCTTGCTGATTGTTTTGGTTTAGCCCAAGGCTACCATCTCCAGCTTTATTAACTCCTCGCTCTTCTATGAGATATTTTCCGCCTACACTGCTCAGATCATTGCATTGTATGATTCATGCGTGATTGTGAAGCAACACACAAATGTACGATGAGTGAACATTATGGTGACACTTTGCTTGAGTTTTTCACATGTTAACACATCAACGGAAGCAGTAGTTTAGTGATTTAAAGTATTTTTTTTTTTTTTTACATTGATTCGAATTTCATTTTACTTTCCAAAATTTTTAATTAGATATAATGTTAATGTTTTTCACTGATTTACACTAAATGTAGAAAAAAATTGTTCAAATGATGAGTTTTTTTTTTTAAAATGAAAAGATTGAACAAAAATATTGTTAATCTCAATCCATATACATAATAATCAACGCACTAATAATACACTTTTATTTTAGTTATATATATATATATATACATATCAAGACAACTCACAATTTCACATCGAAATTACCATGCAAGAGCACTCTTTCAGTTCAATGAATAATGACTGGTTAATTACATTTTAAAAAAGCCTGATTTCAACTGAGACAATACTTGAATGCACTATCATTCGAACTTCCTTAATAATCGCATAATTATAAAGATTTAATGACCCTCCGAACGAATAGATAGGAAATTTTGTTTGAAAATCGTGATGTTTAACCATAACATGGTCGATCATATGCACATTTGGGGGGATGGGGTTTTATTGAATTCAGCTAATGCACATGTTAACAATAAAAATTGTTAAGTTAGAGACACCTAACTAGAAGAGACTCATAGGACCCCTTTCTTTTAAAAAATTAATATATATATATATATATATATATATATAAGAGAGACTGATCTTCTAAAACAAAGAGGATCTGGCCCCTTCTACCCAAGGAAACCCGTCTTCTTAATTGAACCCTCAAGATATTTTCCAACCTCATGGCATCACGGACATTCCCATAAATTAATATTTCCATGCTGTAGGGAAGAGAGAATAAAACGACAAACAAAAGCCGAGAAGTGGCGGTCTTGTAATTTCAAACAGACCAAGTGGCACTAGCCAAATGCACCACTACTTAAAGCCACATCGGCCAACCCTCACTGCCCCTATACATGTCCCTCTCAGACACACAAAGACACTGATACATAAACAAAAGCGAATACACAGACACACACAATGAGTTCAGTCCTAAAGAACTCCAAGGTTTCTCTAAAGAGAACACCAGGAAGAAGAGCAACAACGTCCTCTTCGTCCAGAACAAGGCAGCATGTACGTACCTGTGGTGCTAAAACAAAGAAGAATGGCAATGGTGGCCGCACGTGCTCTTCCAGAGTTTCAGACAAGCTTCAGACGCTCAAGAACCTCATTTCAGCCCAAAATGGAGAAATTGTAAAGGCTGACCAGCTGTTCCAAGAAACAGCAGATTACATTGTCTTATTGAGGACCCAAGTGTTCGTTTTGCAGAGATTGATTGAGTTCTATGGACCCGGCAGCAATGGGAGAGAGAATATGAGTACTAATGCTGTATAATATCAATCTCTGTTACTTAATGAAGGGAGAAAAGTGGGGGATCTCATTGTGCTTTAGATTTTTCTTTCCTCTGTTCCTTTTGTATGGTTTTGTTTCGTCTAGGAAGGAAAATGGGAAATTATGGAACGAAAGGTTGGAACTTTGATGAGTACAACCATTTATGTTCTAGTGTTTTTGTTGTTTTTCAATTTTCTTTTTTGGTTTCATTCATGTTAGTGGGATCAAGATTAATGTCTTTCTTTGCATTTTCCTTTTTTTCTTTTTGGTATTTCTTATTTGTTTCTGGCCTTCAGGGTACTGTTGTTTGTTGGTGACAATAAGAAGAGAGAGGATCCTTAGTTCAACAAGGCTTCAAGCATTGGAATTTGAACTTTCATGAGAATTTTCTTCCCTAGCTTGTAGTTTCAAATTAGTCTTTTTATTTTTGGACCAAAAAGTCTCCAATTTACTTTATTTTCCCTGTTTTGCAAGTTATCTGTGAACTGCCATGTGATTGTAGCAGTATATCCGAAATGCCAGCATATACATTGATCTTCTCTCTCATTTGCTATTCCTCTTAATGAATTGGTCCAAATTGAGAGAACTGGCAGTCGGCAGGCAACTGGAAAGCAATTTTCAGCATGTGAAGTATACTGGGGTGGTAACTGGTAAGCATGGTGGGGGATGACAGTCACCGCCACAATTCACATTTGCACTACAAAGAATGGGGTGCACATTCTGATAATTTGGCATAATATCTCAGTGACCTGGCCAGCTTTGTCATTGTCTCATGGTCTGGCGCACTGGCATACAGTGTTGTGATGATGGTGACAAGTTACTCAGCTGCAAAACAAAACCCATGTGCAAAAGCCAAATCTTAAGGGGCTATTGGCCTGTTTTCTTACCTTCCTTTTCTTGCTTTAAACAAAACAAAAAGAAAAAGGAAAAAAAGACAAGTGAGGTGGTCACCTCCATGCTCCATACCAATAGATTACTGCAAATTGCTATCGTCTTAACGATTGAACATCTAAAGAACACAAGAGTCCAATGCATATGCTTTCTGGCAATTATTGTACATAGCTAGATTATTGGTGTCAATTGGCCATAAAACATTTTAAGAAAAAAGGAAAAACAAGAGGAAATGGAAGGAATAGTCTTTTTATCACATGCTGCTGTGTTCTTTCCCCACCCCTCCCCACCCTTTTTTTTTTTTTTTTTGTAACATCAGTTGCAGTGTAAGATAGGCCAGAGAGCACATGTTTACTTGTATTAAAGTGATCTTTAATGCATCGTCACTTGCGCAAACACGTATTTCGTAATTATCTTCTGAAGAAAAACCAAATGAAAATAAATGAGATTAAGGAAAGAGCCTGATTCCATTACAGAGCTAAAAAAATGCCTTCTCTTTTCCCCTTCTTCAACACCCTTTTTGAGCAAGTTTGAGTAAATCCAAGGAATGTCATCCACATGCTCACTATCTAACCAACACATGAGGAATCTGATTAGAGGACAGCACTATAGCTTTCTGTTTGGAATGTTCAATAATGTGCACATCTTAAGGCCCCGCCCACAGAGGAAAAAAAAAAAAAAAAAAATAATAGTAACAGAATTGGGAACCTAGCAATCAACCATCCACTGAGAAGCAGCCGCCCGTGCTTTCTGCGCATCCTGGCAGGTGGGCAAGGCCATTGTCACTGCAGATAACATCTGGCCTCTTAAGAATGGGCCATTGGTGATGAAGACTTCATAACCTATAGCTAATTCTTGGAATTGAATCGGGTCCAGTGGCATTTTAACCATAATAGATGATGAAGTAAAAAGGACTGAGTTGGTTGCCTGTTGCCGCAGGCCCCGCATGGCAACATTGAAGCTAGACTACATGGGCTGGGGACAGAATTTTTCTGGATTAGCAGAAGTTACCAAAAGAAGAAAGCATGGTCATAGCATATTAACGCAATTAAATGTTACCTGGTTTACGTAATCATTCTTAAAACCTGACGAGAGGTTCACGACTATTCATTGGGGGTGGGCCTGAATACTCCTCCCCACTCATATTCTTGGTTTTCTTTTTCCTTTTAAATTTTTAATCGCTTAGAAAGCTGTTGTTTTACACGGAGATTACATCGACTCCATCTTTAATTACAATGACTCTAACATGACATTACGCCAAAAAGTTTGAATTCTCGTCAAGAGTGCAATTTTATTTATTTATTTTTAAATGTTATCGATTTGATATTAAATTTAAGGAGTTGTATCCATTTATTGTTACCGTAGGCTTGGCGGTGTTAATTTATCTCAGTTGTTAGGATGAAACATATGTCATAACACAAAAAATTCAAGTTCTTATTCGAAATTCAATTTAATTTCTCTAAATTAGTTAACAAAAAAAAAAAAAAAAAACTCTAAAACAGGGTACCATGCTGCAAAAATCTAACTGGTATATCCACTTGGAGTTTCGTGTGACAAGCATAATGGCCTACACGAAGATTTTCTTCTCCTGTATAAAATAAAAAAGCAAGAAGGTTAAATCCGAACAAACTCTACAATTAAGGTAGCAATCCTTAAATATCACAAAATACAATAAAATAATCTAGTATTTTTGTCCCCAATCAAAGGCTATTTCATTACAACAAAAAAAAAAAAATCAAACCAATAAATTTTTAAAAAGAAATCTTAAAAGCATATGTAACATTCATACAAACTTATTAATCATTCTTTGAACAAGCATTCAAAAAATATGATACATCAAGAACATATATTTTTTATAAAAAAAAAAAAATTATATAAGTTATTTGTGTGAAACTGAATTGTATAATTGTCGGTAAGAATCTATCACAAAATCCCGGTCTCAAAACGTGACTTTTTCAGGTCTCTCTCTCTCTCTCTCTCTCTCTCTCTCTCTCTCTCCTCTCCGGTTATCAACGAACTCAGCAACTTGGAGGCAAGGATTTTATTCATTTCATCCTCGAGAAACTTGGATGCCCATTTTTTTCCACTCTCTCTTTCCTGATTCGATCAAGTTTCTTTCTTTTTCTCTGTCTCGATCTTGGGTTGTCTCTCTGTTTTCCTAGCTATAGATGTCTCTATCCATGGAGTGATGTTTAATGATTCATATGTGGGCTTGGAAATTTGATTCTCTGAGTATGATTAAATTAACGGGTCGGATTTTATTTTGTTCGTTTTCTTTTGTAATTTTTGATAATAAATTTTGTTGATTTTTACAGCGAATTTTTAGGGTTCTCTCTCTCTCTCTCTCTCTCTCTCTAGGGGAGGGGTGGTTAGGGGTTTTTTTTTTTTTTTTCATTTGGGTTTTCCCTTTTGATTTGGAGCATAGTATTGGGTCGACTTTGGCATGGTGTCTCTAGGGGTTTTGATCTGAATTTCGGTTTTCTCTGTAGAATCAATGATCTGCACTTCATGGTAGCTTGTGGTGATTTGGTTATTATGTTGACTCAGTTTTATGTTCTTTGATTTAGTGGCTTTTATGCTGTTTATGATCGTAGTGAGTCTGTGATTTGGGGGGTTTTCCGTAAAGTTCCACGTGGTCATGAGCTAATGTTTCCTGTTGTTCAGTTCATGAAGCTAAAAACTGTGCAGCTGTTCTTTATGTTAGGTTCTTAAAGGGTAACTGAACTAACATCATTTCTGCTCTAAATATATGCGTTCTCTCCTAAGCATTCCCTTGTTATTGAGGGGACAAAGTGAAATTGGGAAACCAACAACAACAGCCATACAAAATATGAGTGGTCAGGGGTATATGCAATGACATAATTATTTTCTGAAGTTGGCATGGATGGTCTTTATTTATGTAAGTGATTCAATTACACTGGAGAAAGTGAAGAATATGCGTTGCATTTAGTATTTAAAGTTTTGGATTAACCCGCCCTCTAAGGATCAAACCATGTGAGCATATAGTACCTTTTTCTTGAAATCTTGATACATGAGGGAGGTTGAAGTATGGATTTGGACGTATTTCTCTTTGAAAGTTGTAATAGCCAACGCTGGCTTTTCTGTTGTTTATGTTGTGAAAACCTGGTCACTCTTTCTTGACATTGATTGGTTATTGTTCTTTCAAGCTGGTTTCTTATGTTGATTTAAAACTATAATTTCCTCCCCCCCCCCTCCTTTTTTTTTGTAGGGATTCTGCTCCTCTAGTGCCTCTAGGCACTTCAATACTCTAAATGATTGCTGAGATAGCCTGCACCTGCGTTTTGTTATCTAGCCAAAAATGACAAATGAAGAAGTTCTGAAGGCTGTTTTTCCTCTACTAGAAAGTGTAGACCTTGCTTCTTGTATGGTGGTGTGCAAACAGTGGAGAGATATAGCCCAAGATGATTACTTTTGGAAATGCTTATGTGCCAAGAGATGGCCTTCAATCTGCAAGAGGCCTAACCCTCCAACTGTGACCTACCACAAACTCTATCAAACCTTTTCCCAACACAAGAATCATCAAACACTCCTTCCCCCAAGGCTGTCCTTCGATGATCTGGAGTTTTATATGGACATTTGGAGTGACAATAAATTGATCTTCTCGGAAGTGATCCCAGGACCTGTTTTGCAGGCAGGAATCAAAATTCCGCCTCCTGGAATTTGTGATAGGCTTAAATATCATCTCGAAGGTGATGAATATAAGATGACTATTCCTGTTGAGCCTAGGTGCAAAGTTCCTTTGAGCCAGATGGTGAGTGTTTCGCTGCTTGTGGGGCGCAAGGACACCAATAAGGTTGCTTGCATAATTGATAAGTCTCTGTTCGATTATATAGATCGCACGGCCTATAGGGCGCTGGCATTTGACTACTTGACCTTCTCACCGCACCACCCATTCATTACTTCAATAAGGGCTTGGGTATCATTACTGTTCATTGATGATGGAACTGAGGGTGTAATTGATGTTTTTGGGATTGAATTGGATTTCTGTGATGCTGCAAGCTCCAGGGAGCAGGTTTTGTGGCTATTGGATGTGCTTGATTGGAAGTAAAAGCTGGAGCTGTGTGCGGCCCAATCTAAGAAGAGAGGCCCTGAGCTCAATTGCCCATACTTTGTGCTTCAGTCATCGTCGATCCTTTCAAGATTTGTAGACGAAGAATCTTCATTCCTTGTGCTCAGACTCCACATTGTGTGCGCATACATCCTTATTTGTTATCATAAATTATTGCTATGGACATCATTTGTTTACCATCTTTAAATTGTTCTTGCTCTAAATGTTTGCTCAGGATGGATCGAAATGATCATCGAACAACCTTATGAGAATACGTGCAAACCCAACCAAAAAAGAAAGAAAAAAAAAAGTTCAATTAAACTCTTTAGACTTTTTCCGTGCCAAAACTTAAATCAATTAAAATTGAGACTAATTGTGTTAGAATTTGATACGTGAATGTGTGAATTTGATAATTAAAGAATTTGATACGAGACTAGAAGAGATTCATTTCTCACGCGTTCAGAGTTCAAAACTATCAATTTAATAGACGAGCCGCCACAGCAGCAGGGTAATCAGACACAAGTCAAACGGAACTGGGCATGCGAGAGTTTAGACCCAAGCCCCGTTTCGATTCAATCGGAATACTCCATTAGTATTTGATACCGCATGCCGGCTATTTAAATTCCTGCTGGTCCACAAATAAATTTTCAATTTATTCAATTTGCATTGTGAGAGGCTCCTAAAAGTTCAATTTTCCATCATATGTTCGACCAAATTGCCAACGAGCGTCAGCAACGTTAGGGAACTCCAAGGTCTTCAAACCACTAGTTGTCACTCTGAATGACAAGCTTTGCCCCATCAACCTCGCTCCCGTCTGCCAGTTCTGGCCCCAATTTCGCAACATTTGTATCCATTTGCCACTAGATCCCTTAACCTTGACATCGATAACGTCACCAGCCCCACCGACGTTGTAGACCAACACAAGAATCCAGTTTGGGTTGCCCTTGATTTCAAACTTGACCCCTCCGCTCTTGATGCATGGAACTCTGCGATACTTGACGGAGATGATCCCTGCTTTATAGGGTGCAAGTGTTGTGAACATGGCCTTGGAGAGATCAAAGTGCTCTTGTGGCGGATTGCACCAATTATCGTTTGGCTTGGAGTAGTTCGGTGGACAAAAATTCGTCGCTGTAATCTTGATGGATCCCGCATGTGGGTAGCACCATTGCGGATCGTTGGCACACACTATTTCAAAGCATGCACCACAGCGTAGACCATTCTGGAAGAGTGCCGCGCTTAGGGCTGCTGTTGCCAGTCCGTACCCTTGTCGGAAGAGATCACCATACCCACAAGCTCCCTCTTCAGGATCATCATGCGTAGAGCAGAAACAATTTTAGTCGAAAACATAAGGATATATATATGTAAATAGTAGGACATAAGGTAAAGCTTATATTTGGGTGGATTTAGGTTATTTCAAAACTCAGTTATTTCGAGTTTTGAATATTTTTTAAAAAGAATTTTTTTTTTTTAAAGTTATTTTGAATTTTCCGAGATTAGGTTTCAAGTTAATCATGTTTCGTCCAATTGTCACCTCTAATCTAAATATGCAATAGATATGTGATGGAGTCTGTGCTTTGTCTGTCGAGAATAATTGAGAATAAGAACTAATCAATTAAACCAATCATAATCCTCTAAAATTTTCAAAAATAAAAAATAATAATAAAACACTGCACTTTTATTTGACAAAAAAAAAAAAGAAAAAAAAAGAAAGAAAATTTCACTTACTGAATACCCCTTTGACGATCTCATACTTTTGTTTCACAGTGATGAATAGTCCAAACAACATATGGGATTTAAATAAATTCAACAAACAAGATACTCGGCTATTTGGACTCTCAATCCAGGAGCCAACATGACCGGGCACAGACAGCAGAAAAACACGTCTACCACACACACACACACACACACACACATACTTACGCATGGTTTCTCCGCCTCTTATGTCACCATAGAACGTTGCATGGGCATTCCGCCATCCGTTATCAATGGCGTTCTGTTGGCAACTGGCCGCGACTAAGAAAAAAACCAAGAAGAATATGCACGCAGCGAAGTTCCCATGGCCAGCCATAATTGAGGACGAGAGGAGAAACGAATATGATCTTAAGCTTTCATCTTATTGGATTTTATAGTCGCGTCCTTTGAAAACTAAATTGGAAGCGTCATGGTCATAATTACACTGAAATTGCTCCGAACAAATTGATTAGCTGTAAATTAAACAAAATAGGAAAAAAAGGCGTTCTCTTTAGATTCTGCTGTAATCTTCTCTTCTTAAAAGCTGCATGATTATTATCCTCCCGTACGGATTTCTCTTGCCATACCACACCAAGAGAAGCACTTTTGTCAAGGGGTGCGCTCACATATGATTTTCACCAAAAAAAAAAAAAAAAAAACGATCAAAATTGTGGATTGCATGGACATATAATCATAAATTTGCAAATCCAAAAATTTAAATTCTGTCATCAGTCGATGTGGAGATTTCTGTATCTGTCAATCATTCATTCTTCTTTGGGCTATTATAAATAATTAAGTGGCCAAATAATGATAATTGTGTTGAGTATCTTAGATGATTATTATAAATAATAATAATAAATAAAAAAACACCCAATAAACCCAAGAAACAAGGCCATACAAGCCCACAAAGTTTATTACAACAAGGAAAAAGATATGGGTAAAATACTGCGTGAAAATAAGTAAAATAATATGGGCAAAAGGAACGATAATATATACACGTAGCCATTTATTTTATTTAATTTTATTTTTTTGGCTGTCTTCGTGCGGATGCTTGTTACGACTAAAATGTTTGTCTTTACCTTCCTATTGTCGAAGAAAGTCAGTTTTTAACGCATTCATGCTCCAGGCAATGAATGAGTGTCTGCCGCAAGGATTATGGGGTGCGCCGATTTATATATAGGATGACAATCGGCGACTTCACTTTTTGATTGTTTTGGTGGGACTAAATTACTTTTATTATTATTATTATTTATTATTAATCGTCTGAGCTCAATATTTGTTTTCATTTTCATTCAACGTTAATTTGATGTATTTAAACGTTTAGATATGCCTTGACATTTACTTTAAGAAGGATAAGAACTATCATGAGCCGATGATGGCAATTAGCAGAAGAGAGTCGAGATTTGGTGCAAAGAAATTAAGTTCGCGCCCAGTTTTGATGCGATGCATACGTGTGGTTAAGAAAAAGAAGTTCAATGGGGTTGCCTCATTTGGGTTTGGGTTTGGGTTTGAGTTTGATGTAATCGTGAATCATCCTTTTTTGCTTTTGAAATTTCCCGCCTCTTTGCCCGCAAGGAATCTCCTTCCTGGATGTCCACGGCATTTCCTCGGCAGGAAAGCCAGTTAAAAAATTAGACAATTGCATTCTGTGATCTAAGAGGCATTTCCAAATTTAGTCGTCTTTTCCAATAGTCCCTTCAATTATTCCACAGAAAGTTTCAAGATTATATTTCCATGAAAAGTTCAAGATTATGGATGGATTGAAAATTACCTAAATGACTGCTGCTACCGTGCCCTCCAAATGGAATGAGTGCCACAGAAGTGAGCATTTCATAATCCCACGTTTGTTTGGTTGGAGCAAAGGGAGATTTTTTAACTGTGAGCATGGTACATTTTAATGACTTCTTTCTTATTTAAGAAAAGATGACAGATCGTATTAAAATTAACTCAGATTAAGTGAAACAGAAGTAATAAAATTTAATATAAATACTACATAGTTTAATACATTATCATTTAAAGGGATAACATTAATTTTGTAATAATATACTTTATATTCAAGGAAATTCAGATAGACTGATTCTTAAAAAGAGGATAATACTATGCTTTATGCTATTATTAGGTTAATTAATTATCTGTATTTATAGTTAATTAAAGCTTAAATTACTTTAATTCAACGTTTCCCTCTCGTTGGGTGGGTGGATGGGAACTTGAATATTTTGCCACATTAAATTTTTTGCAACCATTATTTGCCCACTCACCATTTTGCCACGGCATAATGTTCTACTTTTATCATGCAACCATATGCTTGGGTGTTTTGCTAACATATTTAGTCATGCAGATTCATTTAGCTTGCCTTCAATTATATTACGATAGATAATGAGTTTTAATTATGAAATATATAAGATTTTTATTTTTATTTTTTTGTATTTTTTCCTTAGTACCACATTATGCATACAAATTATTGACTTGATACATATCTTATCTTATACCTAAATTTAAGTTACATTATCATAATTGTTAAATTTAAATTTGTAGTTTATATTATTAAACGTAATTATATGTATAAAAATTTAAGGAAATATTAGCCACCATAATTTAGTGTGTTCTCATTCCATTATTATATGTAACTTTTACCAATTATGAAAACAAACCAAGAGAGTAAGGGGTGAGTTTGCAATTATTAGAATAACATTTATAGGAAATTTCAAATTCAAATTAAATACCCTAGGGAGCCTTCTCCAGCAATCTGTCCGGTGTCCACACGCACACACAGAGACAAAAAAAAAAAAAAAAAAAACAAAAAAACAGATGACCAATCGGTACTGCCCATTTCTTTTCACATAATAATTTAAAATTACATATTTCTCACAAATTCAATCACCCGAAAGCCCAAAAATGCCGTCGGTGAGGTTTGGTATCGCGCCAAAGAGAGTGAAAAACCGTAGTCAACGAAGGACAGTTTCGTAGTTTCGTACTCATCACGCCTCATTTTATCATCCTGGAAAACGCAAAATTAAAATCCAAAAAAGAAAGAAAGAAAAAAAAAAAAAAAAAAAAGGGGAGAAGAAGCCCAAAAACATTTCGCTCTTTCCCCGCCAATTGCCTCGCTCCCTCTCCCAACTTCTCTCCTCTTCTAGGGCTCGGAACTCTGCAACTCACTTTCATTGCCGAAAATTGCCCCTGCGGTTCGACATTATTACCCAAATACCACTCCGGAGACTCATAGGCACTCGCTCGCTCTCTATCTCTCTGTCTCTCTCTGTCTGTGTATATATATATTTCTCTCTCTTCATGCTTTTGTTTGGCTAAGTCGTGGACGGGCCGGCTATTCAGCTCACGATGAGCAATTCGAATTGGAAGTTTAGTGGTGCAAGTGGTGGCTCGGGCTCGGGCTCGGGCTCGGGTTCGGGTTATGGACGTGGACCGATGGGTATCGGCTTGTCGAACACGATACACTCGGAGGTCGCGCCGTGCTTGCCGCTGCCTTCGCTCCCTGTGTTCTGTGGCGCTTCGGATCCGGAGCTCCAGTTGTTCGAAGAAACTGGCGGTGGCACCAGAAGTGCTCGCGATTTGAACCGGACCGAAATTCTGGCTCAGTCGGCCGGAATTGCTGATCTGCTCCGAAAGACTGACGTTTCGTACCTGTAAGTGTTTTTCTAAGTTTTATAGAGCTCTGGAAATCAGTGGTAAGCAGTGTAACGGTTATATTTAGGCTTATTACTGAAACTTTGAGCCGTGGAGTGGATTTCGGTTCCCTTTGATCGCGAATTTGTGATTTTAGAACTTCTGAATTTTGAACGAGGCATTATTGAGTAGACTAAGTTGCTCTGTGTTGAAATTTTGATGGAAGTGAGTGAATAAAATGCTTTGGCTTCTGTCGCTCAGGCCATACTATTTTTCAGCAACATTTCGTTTACTTTAGGTGGCTGTGCTTTTTTTTTTTTTTGTTTATTTAAAAACATGTTTGCTCAATCATATATATATATATATATATAAAAGCTTGGTTATTATTTACGTCTACTTTTAACATGATTCTCTGATCTCGTTTAAATTTGCTGCTACTTGCAGACAAATTAGAGACGAGACAAGGCCTATGCCGGTAGTCAATGTGGAGCATTTGGAACTTCATGACCAGGTTCTCCGATGCTATCACAAAGCATTTGAGTATGTAACTCCTGGTAAATAAAACGCATGCTGTTGCTACTGCAATTTTCTTTTTGATTGGTATCGCTATACTTGCATGTTGTGATTTTACTTCATGGATGCATTTTCATGTCCAATATTGGAATTCAAATGATGCAACCATGGAATGGGTGGAGATGTATAAATTGTGTGGATAGATATGAGCTGTCCCCTTTATTGTGAGGATGATTGAGGCTTCATTAGGTCAATGCTCAATCATACCTTTGTTCGATGGAAGAAATAATGATGACACCATGTTCATGTTGGATGTTGGCATTGGTTTGTTACTTCTATTCTAGGAATGAGATAGCCAGCTGTGAGAGATATTATGAAAGCCATTTTAATATTTTGTTGTTCCCAACACAGCCTAGGTTGCCGACACAGAACTAAGTAGGCTAAATATGATGGCTGAGGCTTAATTAATAAGGCAGATGTGTGGGCTTGAGTGACATTAGAGCCTGCATTTTTAATTTGGTTGGGGCAGAATTTCAGTTCACTAACTTGGCATGGTGGATGCATTTTGTTCATAGTGCTTCAGAAATATTTCCTTCTGTAGTCACTTAGATGATGCTCAGTTGTGCTGTGGTTTTGTTTCATTGCATTTGTTCAAGTTTCTCAGGTAAAGAACAAAATCTTGTAAGTGTGGTATCTAAAAGCAAGCCCATTGTTCCTGTATCTGCTCCGAATCAAGCTGAAAGTGATTACAACAGATTGCCAAATCACCGGATGGACCGTGTTCCTCATGTATGTATTATGAAGATTTATCTGCACATGATTTGGTTGCTCCTGTATCTCTGATGTTGAGGATTTCTACAGGATATTGCATCATCCTCGAGAAAACCCAAAGTTAAGAAAAAACCCGGCGGTGTCTTCTCAACATTGGATCAGCTAGATCCTGCTGAACTTCAAGGTAAATCTGTAATTATCTTTGTGCTGACCCATTCTCTTCCCTGGTGTGTCCATGTGCACACATGCTTGTTCCTTTTTATTGTTTAGGCTACACTTTCTCTATCACGCATGCCCTTCATCATTTGCTAAGATTCCACCTTCAATATGATTGTTAGATGCCACAATTGGAAGCTTCTGTAAAATGTTGGAGGAATTCTGTGGAAGAGCTGAAGTTCCTAGTGATGAACGTGATGAAGTAGAGTGGCTATCATTGCCTGCCACTGATCTCAGAATGCTTGTAAATGAAGTTATGTCCATACGCTCAAAGAAACTTCTGCATTTAATTCCTGTAGATATTCTTGTAAGAATCTTGCGAGTGTTGGATCATCAGATACATCGAGCAGAAGGTTTATCTGTCAATGAATGTGAAAATGTGAGTATCCCTTATTTTGGAATTTCATTATCAAAACTGGATTCTACCAGGAGAAACTAGTTCCTGTGGAAGCCCTTACCATTCATTTTAGTTTTGTCTTTTTGATGTGAATGATGTTGATTCATTTGTCTTCACTTTTTTATTCTTTTGCTTTGAAATCCTTATTGAATATTCCTTTGCCTGGTCAGTCTTGGGATCTAAGTCTCCCATTGTTGCTGGATAAGGTCTGTTGTTTCTCTTTTATCTGTCAATGTTTGCAGTACTTATTGGTTGGCAGGAGTTTATAGCATGAACTTTTTTGGTATAAATACTTTTCTTTTAGGAAAAAAAAAATAAGAAACTCATTTACAATAATTGTGCAGTGCATTAGGCAAAAGATATATGAAGTGCAATGATTTGTACAGCTAGCCCTTTAACTTGTTCAGCTCATGGATCAAAAGATTTTCAAAACCTTTGGAAAAAGAAATAAATCTGTCTTTCTAGGGTTTTGGATTTACATTTTTGCTTGAAGTTTTCTCCTCATACAGGTTGTTAGATGTTTTCTTCTTTTTTGATATAGATCCTTCATTGCTTTGATAATCATTTATTTATTCATCTTTTGTTTCTTGCTGTTCTGTTTTAATATCGTCCATGATGTTGCAGTTGGACTCGGATGTAGTCTCCTCTGTCCTCTGTGCCTTGGAATCCATTCATGTAGCTCTAGCTGTAATGGCCCATAATAACATGCCAAAGCAGCTCTATAAAGAAGAGGTGTGTCTTGAAACGTGCTTATAATGTGCTTTTCTTGAAATCTTCTACGATTTTAATACATAGCTGCTCGTTTTCTTTCATATCAGATCATTGAAAGAATTCTGGAGTTCTCTAAACATCAGATAACAGGTGTCATGTCAGCTTATGATCCTTCATATCGTGCTTTACATAAGCCAACAGAGAATTGGGCACCTGAAGGTTTGTGTTGATGAGCCTGATTTTCCTTTATTGTTCTTTCTCCAAAATAGCACATTATTATTGTTTGTCTGACACTGAAGTATATCATTACCTGCTGCTATCAGGTGATGAAGATGACGAGCCTGAGGTTCACTATGGTTCAGCAAACAAAAAACGGCGTACTCTGAAGGGTGTAAAAATGAAGAAATCTGCACTAAACAAGTGTGCTTATATGCATCCCATCTCTCTAACATGTAATTATTTACTTTCAAAATGTTGTCAATTTTAAGCGTCTTCTTGTTCTCTACTTCTGTTTCATAGGGTCTCTGGTGCTGTAAATACTATACAACAGAAGCTGTGCACCATACTTGTTCTACTGAAGGATTTGTTACTGGTGGAGAAGTTATCTGATGGTTGCATTCTACAGCTGTTGAGAACAAGTTTTACGACACTTTTGGTGGATAACATACAACTCTTGCAACTGAAGGCAATTGGTCTAATTAGTGGGGTAGAGATCTATTCATTTTGTTTCTTTCTTGAGAGCTTCTGCATGTGTGTGGATGCATACATACATAAATACATATATGTATGATATAGTTCTGTGATCAGAACCTGAGAATTCCTATTTGTACAGATATTTTACTCGTACACAGAGCATCGTATATATGTTATAGATGAAATAGTCCAGCTTCTTTGGAAGCTGCCATATTCTAAGAGAGCACAGAGAACCTATCTGCTGCCCGATGAAGAACAAAGGCAAATTCAGATGGTCACAGCTTTGCTGATTCAGTTGGTTCATAACAGTGCAAACCTTCCTGAAGCTTTGAGGCAGGCATCAAGTGGTAGTCATATTTTAGAAATTTCCTTGGATGCTAGTTATTTGACCAAATGCCATGAGGCAGTTACAGAGACTTGCTGCCTTTTCTGGACCCGAGTTCTTCAGCGCCTAGCGACTGTAAAGAATCAGGATGCTTCTGAAGTGAAAGTGATGATTGATAATCTAGTTACAGACTTACTGACAACTTTGAATTTACCAGAGTACCCTGCTTCAGCTCCTATTCTGGAGGTGACATACCAAACAATTAACTTTGTTTGCTAACTTTATTTTGCTATTGCTAAGAGTCTGTCACTTGCAGGTTCTCTGTGTTTTACTACTCCAAAATGCAGGGCTGAAATCCAAGGACACGTCTGCACGTTCCATGGCTATTGATATTCTTGGTACAGTTGCTGCAAGGTTGAAGCAAGAAACTGTCATCTGCAGCAACAACAAATTCTGGATGTCACAAGAGTTAGCTACTGGGGATAACATTGGTCCTAGTTACCCAAAAGATGCATGTTGTGTTTGCTTAAATGCAAGGGTTGAGAAAATTTTGTTCATGTGTCAGGGTTGTCACAGATTATTTCATGCTGATTGCATGGGATTAAGAGAACACGAAACTTCAAAAAGGAGCTGCTACTGCCAGATTTGTTTGTGCGAGAGGCAACTTCTTGTATTGCAATCTTACTGCAAATCTCAGAGCAGGGATGAGCAGACACAGATTAATGTTCAGTCAAAGAAATTTTCTGAAGCTTCTGATCCCATTACAAAAATTGAAATTATTCAACAGGTGCTTTTGAATTATCTGCAAGAAGCTGTATCTGCCGACGATGTGCATCTCTTTGTTCGCTGGTTTGTAATCACTTAATCTCTATCTTTGCTGTTCCTGTGTTTAGAATGACATCATAGGGCGGACATGTTTGTGCAGGTTCTATCTGTGCCTGTGGTATAAGGATGATCCAAAATCCCAAGAGAAGGTCTTTTACTATCTTACTAGATTCAAGTCCAATGTCATTGTGCGTGATTCTGTGACCACATATTCAATGATGATGAGGGATTCAGTTAAGAAGATTGCCTTGGCACTGGGACAGAATAGTTCCTTCTGTAGAGGGTTTGACAAGATTCTTCATATGCTTTTGGTCAGTGTCCCATCTCATTTTCTCTTTCCATTTGTGTGTTATGCAATCCCGATTCCTTATTTTATTTTGTTTCCAGGCAAGCTTAAGGGAGAATTCTCCTGTCATTAGGGCTAAAGCTTTAAAAGCAGTGAGTAGAAATTTTTACATGGCCACTTAGCTTCTGATTGGAATTGTTTAATGTTTGTTTGAATGCAATCAGGTGCTCATTTTCCTATTATATTGTTTTATGGGATCAGGTTAGTATTATTGTGGAAGCTGACCCAGAGGTATTATGTGATAAACGTGTGCAATTGGCCGTTGAAGGAAGATTTTGTGATTCTGCTATATCCGCAAGGGAAGCAGCATTGGAACTTGTAGGTAGGCATATTGCGTCACATCCAGATGTTGGTCTGAAGGTATGTCAAACTAAACTTCAGCTACTGCTTTTATATTTGTAGGGAGGGACATCTTTTTCCTTATTATCCCTTATTCAAAATCTTCTTGTTGTTGCAGTACTTTGAGAAGGTTGCTGAGAGGATAAAAGATACTGGTGTGAGTGTTAGAAAACGAGCTATCAAAATTATCCGAGACATGTGCACTTCAAATGCTAATTTTTCTGAATTTACAACTGCCTGCATTGAGATCCTTTCTCGTGTTAGCGATGATGAATCAAGCATCCAGGTAATTTAGAAGCAATGAATTGGGTCTATGAATAACTGTAATTCATTTAAGATTATTGTTCATACCTGTGTATCATTCCATCCAGGTTTTTAGGTTTTCCATCAATCATGTGATTACTTCATTTACAGTTTAGCTTATCTATTCATCCTTATTTTGGCCAGCACATTCTCTTACGTATTCTTATGGGTTAAAGATCTGTTTCTGCTTTATTTTTGGAAGGTTTGCCATAATTGGTTCCATCCTCTCGAAAAAATTGAAATATTATCTTTGATTTATGATGCTGGGCAACTCAAATTATTTGTATCAATGTTTTCCCAATGCTATTTCCTGTATACGAAGAACCAATGCTTTTGCCCAATGTTTATTTGTCCTCTATGTGCAGGATCTTGTGTGCAAGACATTTTATGAATTTTGGTTTGAGGAACCTACAGGCTTGCAACCAAAATATTTTGGAGATGGTAGTTCTGTGCCATTGGAGGTGGCTAAGAAGACTGAGCAAATTGTCGAGGTATCAAGGAGGATGCCAAGTCATCAACTTCTTGTGACTGTCATTAAGCGCAACCTACTCCTTGATTTTTTCCCTCAATCAGCTAAAGCTGTTGGGATCAACCCAGTGTTGCTTGCATCAGTGCGAAGGCGCTGTGAATTAATGTGTAAATGCTTACTGGAAAGGATATTGCAGGTATTTGCCTCTGTTTATGTTATGTGACTGTTTGTTTCTGATGGAGAACACAATTACAGTTCTGTTATCTGTCAGGTAGAGGAAATGAATAGCGAGGAAGTGGAGATCGGCACACTTCCTTATGTGCTGGTATTGCATGCATTTTGTATTGTGGATCCAACGCTTTGTGCTCCAGCCTCTGACCCTTCACAATTTGTGGTCACCCTACAGCCATATCTCAAGACTCAGGTTATCTGAAGTTCTTTTTAAAAATAAAAAATAAAATTATAATGGCAAATGTTTATCTGATGCTAGCCTATTGGTATGATCTTGACAATTCTACTGATAACATGGCTTGCATTTTACACTTGCAGTTTGGTTGTCATATTTTGAGTTCTGCCTTTGTGTCTGTTATTGGATTCATTCTTGCCACAAATTCCTAGATCAATTGGAGTCCTTTGACTTTGGTCTCATTAGTTATAGCTTTAATGGCAGCTTCATCAGAAATGTATGTTGTGTTGTACATTGGATTTTTCAAGTGCTCTTTCAGTGTTTAGTGTTCTCTAAATTGTACATAAGCAGTAAATTTGAAAAGAAAATTTCAAGCTTCCATGGGCATATGGTGAATAAGGGTCACCACTGTCTGATTTAATGGTAGAAGTCTTGGGCTTTGTAACTGCAAAGATGTAGTGCTCACAGTCATGAAGAGTGTAATTTCTACTCTAGGAACTTATATACAAAGGATTTCAATGCAATACATCTGGGGTGCTTCTAATTGTATGATACTTCTAGGGTCTAAAACTATCTGCCTCTTTGGAATTCACACAAATACTGGTACTTATGCTTCTTTGAGTTGAGTAAAAAATGTGTACCACTTTTTTTGTTTTTTTTCTTTGGGTGCCACTAAGATCATGCACCCTTCCATACAATTTTTTTATTGGCTTTAATCTAATGGTGATTTTCATCATTTTTCATTGGAGAATCTCGTGGCTTGACTTTTCAGTTCTATTAAATTAGCAGATGGTAGAGAGGAGATGAAAGAAAATCACAACTAAGACATCTATTCATGTGTGTCTCTAAAGCTCAGTCAATGCATGTGGCTAACTGCCATTTCTTCTATACAGGTTGACAACCGTGCAGTTGCACAGCTACTGGAGAGCATAATATTTATAATTGATTCTGTTCTTCCTCTCATTCGCAAGTTACCTAAGGCAGTCATTGAAGAACTTGAACAAGATTTGAAGCAGATGATTGTTCGTCATTCTTTTTTGACAGTTGTCCACGCTTGCATCAAGTAACTCTAGTTCTCTTCTTTCCAAATTGCTATTTGATGCTTCCTGTTTTGTTAATTTATTATTATTATATTTTTATGTTAGTACTGTAGGACCACACTTATTTGATTTTTGTCTTCTGGCCAAGGAAAGACATAGTTTAAAGAAAATTCTGAGCTTCTCTTTTAAACCATTTGTTGCCTACATTCTGTGAAGCGCTTGGTGCTTGGAACATGATTCTTCTGTTGCTCTTATGCTAAACTTACTATTGTGTGAGTTGAAGGCAGGGATAATTAGATTTGATATTCTCCTATCTCGCTCTGCTATGCATCTATTTTACAGTCTGGCATCTATGTATGTTGTGGAAACATGCATAACTAAATTTCAAGAGTATTTGCTCCATATGGATCTCTTACAGCTATATTTGTAAAAAAAAATTTTGAAAGCCAATGGATATTGATGCCATTAGATACAGCAGTCAACAAATTATTGCTCATCCACTTTGATGCAAAGATTGTTGTTATTTCTTGACATAATTTGGGACGATGATGACTAATTATGCATGCTTTACTTATCTAAAATATTTATATTCTCTCTGGTATTTTGGTCTGATGCTCTTTAGTTCTTCACTGCTTTCATATTGATGCTGGTAAGCTGCTTTTCATTTCAGGTGTATTTGCTCTTTGAGTAGAGCAGCAGGGAAGGGTACTAGTGTAGTTGAATACCTCATTCAGGTGTTTTTCAAACGCTTAGATGCTCAGGGAACAGATAACAAGCAGGTAGGTGACCAGATAATGTTATTAAGTCAGTTTAATTTCTTTGATGTATATTCAACTATTATGAAATGATTGTTTAGTTGTAGAAGATGTGATTGGTGTAGATCTTAAGGTTGATTTCCTCTTCCAAATTGCAGTTAGTGGGCCGCTCACTGTTCTGTCTTGGATTGCTCATTCGCTATGGGAATCCATTGCTGACTACCTCCAGCAATAAAAGCATAGATGTTGGAAGCAGTCTCAATTTGTTTAAAAAATACCTACGAAAGGAGGATTTTGGTATAAAAGTTAGATCACTGCAGGTGTGCCTTGTAATGCTTTTTTCATATCTTTTCCCCACAATTCTGCTTTGATATAAAAGTATACTCACATAGGTCTGTAATTGTTGTAGGCATTAGGATTTTTTCTGATTGCTAGGCCAGAATATATGCTGGAGAAGGACATTGGAAAAATCATAGAAGCAACTTTATCTTCTGGTTCTGATGTTCGTCTGAAGGTAATCAAGTCCCTGTCTTTTCATGAGTCCTTCATTTTATGCTAAAATCTTTCTTCTGACCAGGTTCAAGCATTGCAAAATATGCATGACTACCTTCTTGATGTGGAAAGCCAAATGGAAACAGATAAAACGAGTAATAAGGGTGTCCAAGATTCAGTGGAGGATGTCAATTGTGTACCTGTTGCTGCAGGTGCAGGTGATACTAACATATGCGGGGGTATAGTTCAGTTGTATTGGGATAATCTTTTGGGAAGGTGCTTGGACTTGAATGAACATGTCCGCCAGACTGCCTTAAAGGTGAGAGTGTGGTCCCTATGTTCTTTTCCTTGTATTTTTTAAATGTTTGAAGAGGATGTTATAAACCTAAGTTAAATTGGTATGTGCTCTAGGAAAATTCCTAGGTTATTTCATAAGCATTAATTTTTGCTCAGCACCTCAATAGTTTGGACATCAGGATATTTCATCACCCATTCTGAAGTTTACTGCATTTAGACTAAGTGATTATTTTGGTTGTGATTACTCTTATTGCTCCAATCAGGGGCCAAAGTTTTGAAATTCACATTGTAAGAGTCATTGAACATTGGCATTTTTACTATATACTTGAGTTTTATAATTTCTTGCTTTCTTATAATTGCAGATTGTGGAGATTGTTTTACGGCAGGGTCTTGTTCATCCTATCACTTGTGTTCCGTACCTGATAGCACTTGAGACAGATCCTCAAGAAATGAACTCAAAGTTAGCGCATCACCTGCTGATGAATATGAATGAGAAGTATACTTCTTTAAGCTTTCTTCTGTTCCTTGTTTCTCCCTCTTAGTTACACAAGCTTATTAATTGTATAATTTCAGGTATCCTGCCTTTTTTGAAAGCCGTTTGGGAGATGGCCTTCAGCTGTCATTTTTATTCATGCAGTCTGTTTCTGATGTTTCTACTGGAAATCTGTACCAAAAAGTCCAGTTCAAGGCCGCTGGGAATTTGAAGGGAAAACCTGAAGGTGGCTCTCTCACCCAAGCAAGGCTTGGAGTTTCTAGGATATACAAGCTTATACGTGGTAACCGGGTCGCAAGGAACAAATTTATGTCCTCAATTGTGCGCAAATTTGACAATCCAACCTGGACCAATTCAGTGGTTCCCTTTTTGATGTAAGTTGTCTTTAGAGCCCTTCTAATGTTTCTGTTATTTAAGTTTTTGTAACATTATGAAGTTTTTTTTTAATTATTTTTTAACAGGTACTGCACAGAGATACTTGCTTTGTTGCCATTTACATTACCTGATGAACCCCTTTACTTGGTTTATGCTATCAATCGTGTCATACAAGTTAGGGCTGGGGCACTTGAAGCAAATATGAAGGGCCTAATCTTACATTTGTCTCAAAGAAATTCCCGAAAATTGCATAGTGAAAATGGAATAGTGCAGCAAGAACCAACTCAGCCCTTTTTATATCATATGAACCTGATGGATCTGAATGGCAAGTTTCAACAAGAGCCAGCTGTTCAGCCTCATTTTAATCCTTTGACTGCATTTGATTTGAATGGAGCAGTCCAACAACAGCCAACAGATCATCCAGTGTTGAACTCTGCTGGGTCGGGATATGCAAAGATAGATGAGATGAGTTCAGAATCTTCCAGCATCTCCAAAGATGATGTCGAGAAAATTCAGGTTCTTTCTAAAGCTCTGAGAAAATACTGTATTGTTAACCACAGACTGTTTATGCTTGATAATCTATGTGGGGTTATAAAAATGCATTAAGCATTGTTTCATGTTCTGGCCCTATCCTCTCTTTTGTTGGTGCTTATGCAGGTTGATTGTCTTGCTGCGACAGCATTGCAACTTCTACTGAAGCTAAAGAGACACTTGAAAATTGTGTACAGCCTGAACGATGCTCGTTGCCAGGTAAAACCTCTACAGGCTTAGTTTCTCTTCTACAATGGCTTACAGCTGACTAGCTACACATTTGAGTCTGGGAATAATTTGGGTAAAGTATATACCACCAGGCTTTTTCTCCAAATGAACCGCCCAAAACAGGAGAGGCTCTCTCACGGCAGAACATTCCCTTCGGTATTAGCGAAACTTGCACCAGTGTACCATCCAAATATCAGGATTTGGTGCAAAGATATCAGGTAGAGTGAATGCTATTAATGCTAGAATTCATTATCTGAGGTGGAAAGGATGTCTGATTTAACCTCTGAAATTTCACATAACATCTCTTGCCCTGTTACTGGTCAGGAATTTAAGAATGCTTTAAAGGATGATGCTGTTGATTACAGTACTTATACAGCAAGCATAAAAGAAAGCGTCCTACTCCGAGGAAGATAAAATCCGGGCATATGATGGGGGATGATGATGAGGACGACTACGATGATGCAGACTGGACAGGGGGGGCTCGGAGGCTGAGTAATAGTGGCAGGAAAACTAACAGAGGTAGGCCACGAACATAGTATTGTAAATAGACAAAATGTAGGCTAACTTGTACATTATCTAGCAGGCAAGGAATAGCAATAGCAAATAGGATAGAATGACAGCAAAATAGTTAGAATTTTGGGAAGTGAAGGAAGAAAGCATGAAGGGTCCAGGACAGTCCCTTTTAGGTAGCGCGGGCATGCCTGGCTGTTTCCATTTTGTATTTTTCTCAGCGTCTGTTGTATACCCTCCCTTGGATCAATGAAATTCAAGATTATTACATTGGTTGCCATCAATTGGATGGTTTGGTTCCGTTCGTTCGTATGGATTAAACTGATTCAATTTCTGGGATGCTGTAATTCTAAATATCAATGTCAGAAATTGTCATTGGTCCCGTTTTCACAGAATAAAGTCAGTTCATAAATGCGCGGAACATACTCTGCTCAATCGCACCTTTGTGCATAAATGTGATATTCATTCTGTTGGTTGTGGCGTATTTTGGCAAAGCGTTTGGTGATCGCCAAGAGCGCGCATTGCTTGCAATTCTGCTTCCGTTATTTTTGGGTGCCAGCATTGTTTTAAAAAGATTTTCAAGTGCAAGAGGCTTACACCATGACTAAAGAATGTCGCATACTCTAATCTACATGGCCTTACTCTTTATTTTTATAGGTTGGTTTCGAAAGCAGCCAGATTTTAACTTAACGCAAGAGTCTTTGATGGGATTTGTGCTATTACGGCATCCAGTGCTCAAGTATTGTTTACTCAATAATAATAATACAATATGGCACTTCTGTTGGGTATTAATTTAAGGATGCGACAAAAGTAGCGGCTTCTAGTTTGTAAAATCTGTGAGGACATGTTCAGTGTTCATCGAGTTTTGTCGCCGGCGCTAACTTACTGCATTAGCTCATGTTTATATGGTGACTGAAAATTGATGAAGGCGTGACTTCTTCTTCCAGCTTGAGTTTATCAACGCGGCAGATGCAACCAGTCAAAGATATATTCAGTGAGCGAGCGAGAGAGAGGGAGAGAGAGAGAGTGATAGCAACAAAGTGTCTTTTAAAGTTTTGACGCGAGCAATGCTAGAGAATTACTCTCAACATCCTATATTTCCCAAAGCTCAGGTATTGATCTATGCATCCAACACAACAATATAAAGAAGTGAAAAAGACTTCCAGAAACAAAATGTGTAGTTATACGCAAAGAAAAATTGCAAAGTTGAAAAAGAAACATGGAAGAAGTCCAACTCTAAGGTACTCTGCACGAAACAGCTGCTGCTGCCAAATTTGAAGACCCCCGCAAAATTACTCATGGTGCAATAACGAACAGAGGCTGTACAAGTTTTTTTTTTTTTTTTTTAAAAAAAAAGAAGAAAAAAACTGAACTCAGATCTAGAACTCAAGATAAAAGCACATTAATGTGAATGTGCATGTGCGTGCGTGTGTGTGTGTGTGTGTGAGAGAGAGAGAGAGAGAGAGAGAGAGAGAGAGAGAGAGAGAGAGAGGAGATTACCACGTCCACACTAACAGGTTTCCCATCTTCTGCCAGAATCTCGGCTATGGTTCCAGACTGATCAGCCTAAGAAACCACAAAATAAGTGAAGTGAAATTAGATGATAGGGCCTTATAAATCTATCATGCCTAGGTGCTAGGTAGAGGAAAAACACAAGGCATATGCGAAATGCAAACTAAGTATTCAAAACAGAGATAATTACTTCGATTTCATTCATCAATTTCATGGCTTCAATGATGCAAATGACCTGTCCTTTATGCACTTTGTCCCCAACCTGTAAACATTGAAGTACATCAGTACAACATTTTACTTTGGAGCTTTAAAGAGCTCCATGAGCTTCCACATGTCAACACTAGACTTGTAGGCTAAGTAAGAAAAACACTTACCTTGACAAATGCGGGCTCGCCAGGGGCTGGAGAGCGATAAAAAGTTCCAGCCATGGGGCATTTTAGAGGCGGATGAGATGATTTGCTTGCCTTTGGTGCAGGTGGTAGGGCAGAAGGAGGAGCTGCAGGAGTGGGAGTTGCCGGAGCAGAGGTTGGAACAGCTACTGGTGGAGGAGATGCAAACATGGATTGCGGGTAAGGAGGTTGCACTGTGACTACTGGAGCTGCTGGAGGTGACTGCTGCAAAGCCTCCTTTTTCCTTATTGTAAGCTCACAGTCTAATTGCTTCAGTTGGAGTTCAACTATATCTCTTGAATCCACAACTCTGCTTGTAAAGTTTATAAACCCAACAACTGAGATAGATGCATGATTCAAAGATATGGTAACTCATGCGTGTTGCACAAATCAGTGAACTATGATCCATTTAGACTTACTTGATCAGGTCTGATGCTTGTTTCATAAATGCTGAGATTGATGCTGCATCAGGAATATTGCTTTCCACAGACTCATCTTTTGCATCTGCTTTGGATTTAAGGTCGACCAGTGGTGCAGAATTTGAAGATTTTTCGGCAGCAACCTGGGATTATAGAAGAAATTTAGTTGTCAGATACGATAATGCCTCAAAGCAAATTATAAATGTTTCAACTAACCTCACTGAGCTGCGTCTGTAACTTTGTGACAGCAAATTGCTTCCTGTTGGGCCACTGCAAAGAATAACAGATAGCTGAACAATCACTATCACGAAAGCTTTGCTCAGAAAATCGACAATCAAAAATTGAGCACCATACATTGGGAACCTTGTCCAAATAACTTTGGCCTCAGTTATTACGAAGAATAACAACATACCATTTCAGCCATCACACATAAAGACCAGGCTAGCATACCGGGATTAAAACTCTACTGACATGGATCCAAATCCGACTACTTAATTGGCTCATCGATACAACAACAGTGCCCCTAAAGCACAAACTTTCACAAATGATAAAAAAAAAAGATCCAAGCTTTATTATTCAGAGCAACAGATGACAGTGGTTACTAGAAAACAACATGTATCTTTCCATTATGCATCTATATTTAATATGCACCCATTAGATTCCCATAATCCCACTCACATAAAACAGAAAAACAAGAGAGGATCCATAGCTAGAACTTCAAGAATTTAAAATCCCATCTTACTTCATGATGGTTCCATGTAAATTATCTAATTAAGATGAAGTACAAAGAGTGAAAAATAAAAAAGGAAGGAAAGAGAACACAAGAAAAAAAACATACTGCACAATGCAACATATGATTTCCTTGTGAGCTCTGTACTCAATCACCCAAGAACTAATTAAGATGAAATACAAAGAGTGAAAAATAAAAAAGGAAGGAAAGAGAACACAAGAAAAAAACATACTGCACAATGCAACATATGATTTCCTTGTGAGCTCTGTACTCAATCACCCAAGAACTGACCTTCAATCCAGAGAAAGATTGGTTCGGAGCACAAGGAAACAAGCTGTTCTGCCTTTGATTTGAATTTCTCCCCACGGATCCAACACCAGCTACCAAAACGGTCTTGGGGCATGGAACCCAGATGGATGCCATGGTTCCTATCACTCGCTCCAAATTTAACAAAAGCTCCTTGAGTTATATGTATATAGATTATATGACCAAAATGGGATTGGCTGAGTGCAGATTAATGTGCGTGAAAACCCAAGATCCAAACTTTGTAAAAACAGCGGGGAGAAGAACAAGCAGAAGGGTATCTGAAAGTTGGTTTCTTGACAGATTTGTGTGGTGGGGCCGTGGAGATTTGTAGGAGGAAAGGTGGCGATGGGATCGAAGCAGAGGCCTTGTCAACCAAAAATGCGAGACAAAAGCCAAGAGAAAAAGGCTTAGTGCTACAATTAGAAGTGGTGGGTATTTTTGTCTTTGCATTTCGATACTTACAATGAGGCCGTTTGTACCGGAGCTTTTAAAAGTTGTTAACTAACCTACAACCGCTCAAACGGCGAGTATTAACAACACACATTACTTAACACCCACCTTCATTGTCCCCTCTTCCTGCCTCCTCCCGCAACCATGCAACTGTGATTGTCCTTGTTTGTGGGTCCTCTATTTGCTTTGTTGAGAGTTCCCAAACGGGAATTTGGCACGATCTTTCTTGCCCCAGCCCGAAAGCCTGCAAGTAATATGAATTGGGTTTCATGTATAAGCAATATGTTAGTTTTTGACGTGACAATGACATGAATAATGTAATATTATCGTGACTCTTCATTACACATTTATCCTATATCAAGCGATTATAAATGTATAATTAATATTATCATAGTATTATGTGACACTTTTATAGACCCGTCTCAAGAAATTAATAACATCCGTATTACTTTCTCAATATGAATTCTTCTAGGTTTGGCCAATTAATATGACATGTAAAAAAACAAAAACAAAGGAGGAGAAAGAGTTTGATCTCCCTGAGTTGGCTTATGCGTTGTAAGAGATTTCCTGACTTGGATGGGCAGTTTTAGCCAAAAAAAAAAAATCCAATTTCTTGTATCTTTGCCAATGGACACCAATAATTCTTTTTGGAAGCAATGTTTGTACACCTTAGGTCAAGTTTGTCTCGGCAAATGTTGACAATATGGTTTCAGATTGAACTGTGTTCCCGAAATGGGTGGGCTTCAAACGGCGTAAAAATTCAATCAAACTTGACGTTGGATACTGGGTTGCCTGGAAGTCGGAGATCTTGAGGGAAGTTGCATTCCGCTGCCATGATCATCTATTTGGAAAAGTTCAGCAGGAGAAATCCGAAATCAAGTAAGTTTATGTTCTTCTTTCCCGTGTTGCACAGCTCGTATGTACCTCAAAAGAAAATAACCCATTATTGTACAGCCCACGGACCCATAGGCATCCACCCAAAAAAAGAAAAAAAAATTATGCATGTCATAGGTGGTGGTCACACATCTTGATCATGTATCCAGGGTTGCAAATGATAGGGAATAAAGATTGCAAGAAATAATCCAAGTAACAAAAACAACTGCAATTTCCAAGTGGGTACATCATATTTCTGCCAATTTTGGCTCAGACCATTTGATCAGATCAGACCTGTCCATAACAATCTGAAAGGTTATTGCTAGTCTCTTTAAGTATGTGTGTCATATTTAACAAGAACTCTCGGTGCACATTCTGTTTGAACCAATTTTTGTATACCCCATTGCTCGAGGAATAATGGAGAAAACCGACCCAAATCTGCGTTTCACAATACCATGAATCATAAATTGAAGTGCTTTAACTCACCCCACGTTCCTTCTTCCACCAATATTGCATGTGCCAGAGACTAGCTTTCTTTGGCATGTTATAAATTTGCCCAAACAAGAATGGACTGTTTAATCAACTTTGTTTATGACTGACTATGGCTGAGGAAGTATCCACTTAAGGCTGACTGAGCAAATATTTGTTATTCAAGTGTGACATTTCCATTCATTATGGGGTAAATTATCTACCCATCCTCCTACTAAATGCCCCTACCAACATATTTTGGCGTTCTATAACCTCGGTCATTAACTGATTACCCACACTATCATCTTGCATTTGGATTTTTCAGCATGTTATTGACCCTTCAATAGAAAATCATAAGGCAGGTTTACCAGTAAAATAGTACTAAGCTCTTATGATGGCAAGTTGGAGTCTCGATACAAAAAGCAACACAGGTGAATGAGCAATTATCTCAAAAACTGAAAGTAGGAATGCAAAATTTCATAAGGTGTAATCTAATTACCGCAATCACATCTCTCCCATTGAACAGAATCCAAAACGCATCACAATAAACCAGCATGCTGTAGCACAAAGCCCTGATTGATCAAGGGGCAACCACAATTCGCCCAGCAACTTGGTCAAGATCCCTTTGACCACTCGAAGTGATTCTCCTCCCACTGTCATAGCAGCAACAAATGTAAATTAGCAGGTGAAAACACAGTTCAAAAGTACCAGTAAATTTTGATCTATCTTCATTTTGAAATAAAAGGCTGGAATTAAACTTTTCAACAGGCAGTCATAAAATGCATCTTGAATGCAAGGAACTGTTCTTTAATCACTCTTGCTATTTAATCAACATCAGAAACCTATATAAGACAATAAGGTCTGAGGGAATAAGCAGCTCACCCCCCGGGATCAATCTCTGTGATGCCTGTTGCCTGCAATTGCTGAAGAATGTGTCGAGCAATAGCACCACTGCTCTTGCAGAAATGGTGTGGACGACTTCCATTCCTCTTGCTCCCACCATAAATCCTCTGGAAACCCACACCAAGGCCTGCTCTCAAGTAAATCTTCCTGGTGATAGATGCTGAATCGAGAATAAACATCAAATACACAAGCAAACAAAGAGAACTTAATATATATATATATATATGAAGAGAGATAGAAGATGGGTATACCGGCTCTGATGTAATACCAGTCAGGGTGCAAGCTCCTTAAATCTACCAGTCTTCACTATATCAGTCCAGGGGGCCAGTTCAATCTGTTATTCAAAACAAATAAAAAGAAAATAAAATTGCTTGCCACAAATCATAATGATCGGATCACTAAAGGGCAAATTTATCACACAATTTGCAGAAACTTCAAGATATGTCATAGTTGTATTCTAAGAAAAACTCATTCCCTGCTATTTCCATTAACAGATAATAACCACCCCCCCCCCCCCCCCCCAAAAAGAACAGTTTGAGAGAAAACTTCATTCTCATTTCATAATGGTTTGAAACATCAATCACTAAATAAACAGAACACCCCTGTGATACCAGCCATTCTTTAACTATATATGAATTAAGAAGCATAGTAGCCTTTGGTAACTTTTAAAAAGAGGTTAGCCATGTTAAAATCTACCAATAAATTTTTGGATGAATGTTTATAAGTTATAGAGAAACACTGACTCGTTCAAATTTCCATTTGCTATGCTTAACACGCTTTTCTCTAGGAAATTAAATTTGCAGGAAAAATATGCCAACACACCATAAATGATTCCTGTTAACCTCTCCCCTTTTTCCCATCACTTGCTTTCGAATTATTACTTTATTCGCACTCCATCTCTTTTAGAGGTCCACGCTACCAACTTCTCCATTCTCTTGACCTTCTCCTCCTCCACAAAGCACAATTTCACAACCACTAGTCCGACCTTCCACCATGGTTTCGCACTTCTTTCCATCATCACTACTCAAAAGCCCCTCTGTTCCTAACAATCAAATCCAATCACCCAACTATGTCTCCGCCAGCAACCCTGAAACGACAACAGCTACTCTCACTGTCAAGGGTTAGATTAAACCATATACTTACCAGAAAATTACACCTTGACTGTTCAATTGAATGGCAAGAAGAAAACAAAAAAAGGTGGAGGCGTGAAATCAAGAAAGAAAAAGAAAATAGCAAACGGAACTTTGCATTTGCAATCTTCAGGAAAACATAGAATTGTTTAAGTTATACCAAAAACCCCACTTCAAAAATATACTCCAACTCCACAAAAAAAAAAGTCTCGAAAAACACAAAGATACCCATGCCCATTTATATTCGGACAAAACATAAGGGGTTTACCTTGCCAGAACGCTTGAGGTGGGCAGAGTAAGCCCTGACAAACTCTTGTGGGGACACGTCCTTCACAGTCTTGGGAGTCGCCATTTCCCAAATGCCCCCTTCTCTCTGCTTCCGAGCCCGAGCCCGAGCCCTACAACAAGTGTGAAGAAGCGCTACTACTAGCCAGCTAGCAAATGCGCTACCTCTCTCTCTCTCTCTCTCTCCGGCGAGAGGGGGCTCTTCTGCTGTCTGCGTTTGTACGATGTTTGTATAGTCCTGACCCGAATGGGCTCGGCTAGGGTATTTACTTCTCGGGTCGGGTTATCCAAGTTCTTTCCCATAGAAATTGGGATTTGTGGTCTCAATTTCATGTATATGGTAGGCCCAGTCTCCTCGCCTGAATATAGAAGTTTCCTATACCGTTCCTAATATTTTATTTATTTTTTGTTAGCAAATATTTATTTCTCTCTCAAGGACATTCTAAAATTTAATTTAATTTTTTAAATTCTCGTATTCTAACTTTCGAACATGTGTAAGATTTATAAAATTTTTTAATTTTTTTTATTATGTAGCCTATTTATACTAAAATCTGCTAATAATAATTAAGAAAACATTTATTTATTGTTGCAGGAATGCAACTGTTGTCCAATATGAATAAACCCCAGAAGAATCCCATTTCATTGGATTGCATTTGCTGGAACGCCTCAGTAATATCAATGAACAAGAATTTTGCTTCCTTTATTTAGGACTTGACTTCTGATGAAAATCTGGGTAGTGTTCAACATAAAGAAAGAAAAAGGAACCAAAAAAAAAAAAAAAAGAGGACTTGGGAATATGGAATAAAGAGACAAATAGATTGAGAATTTTTACATGTCATTCTCCTTAAGGTTTCCCACTAATCCCAATGTCCAAGTCACCTGAGAAACAAAACCAAGTTCCCAAAAAATTGGCAACTAAAGTGGTTGCGTCATGTACAGACCTTGAAATGAATGTTGTGGGAAAGGGGAAACACGAACAGGAGTAAGAATCAGGATCAACAAGCACCATTTGGCAATAATGGCAACAAATGACTGTCTAAAAAAAAAAACTGCCATTCTTGTCCTCTCTGTCGGCTTACTGCTGCTGGTAAGTGAAAGTGCTGATGTCATTCCATGACAGACAGCACTTGATCTTCTTATGCTGAGGTACATGAAACCTTGGCTCTCTAGGCACAGTTGGATGCTTCACTGACCTGCTAAAATGCAGGGCAAAGGTTGAAAGAGGGATTAAACATGTCAATGCGCCTCATCTAATTACACAATATTGATTCGAAAAACTAAAAGTTATTTTTAATAGCAAGAAACGACAATTATTCATGTGAGGTGGTCCCTAAGATTCTTACTCCTAAGATCATTAGCAAAACAGGGATTTGTTTTCACACCAGAACCACGCCAATCTTGCCAGAATTATTGCAAAATGGGAAGGAAAGGCAAGTTGTTGGAGGACCAAATATTTTATCAGACCATTCATCTTAACTGACAATCGTCACTTTCAGTCACCAACTGTTAGGCATAACGATTGGTAACTAGTGATCCGGCCCCCCTCTGTTCGATCAAGCCCAGGAACAATGGTTGCATTTGGATACTAGAGGTTACAAGGTACAGCATACTTGAGGCTCTCCTAAATAAACCAAATGATTATCTACCTTCTGGGAAAGAAGGGCCTGTCAAAATAAGGCATGGGTTGTGCTTTTGGAACAAGCTCCTTTCTCAGTCTCTGTATTTCTTCTTCTTCTGCTAACTGCAAGAGAAAAATGACATATCAGCAATGATGTTGATGCCAGGCTGAAGTATCCCTCATGCCTTACTGTCCTGTTTCACGCACCTTTTGTTGTCTCTCTCTTTCCATCTTGTATTGCTCGATCAGGGTCATCTTCTCGGCTACCTGTGGTAGCACATAAAATTGGAATGATAAGTTCACTACCGGGATCTGCTGCAGTTTGTTAAGATAAAAGAATACGACATAAATATACCGTGAGGGAACACTAACCATCAGAGATCTTTATTCATGCAAAACTAACAGTATGAACTTTCTCATTTTTTGGGCTCCAAAAGAAGAGGTAACAACATAATTATTAACAATATAAGTTGTTCCATTACAACCACAACAGCATGCATACAAGCTTTTTGGACCATTTTCAGACCAGAAATCAGGAAGTGAGCAGACACGTGATGAAATTGGCATTGCAATTCATATGCAGGATTATTCAAGCAGTTGGAGAAGCACCTGATGGTCAAATTCAGCACGTTCCATTGCCCGAATGTCACTATGGAGCTTGATATCAAAAGGCCTGGTGTTGTCTTTCACCGGAGGTTTGATAAGCTTCTGAAATTGAGCATACCATGTCGTGATCTCAGGACCATTAAAAAACATGAATAAATGTTTAACAGCAGCATGTGTGCATAAATGCTAATTAAATCCTGTGCATTATCAGCCCTACATTTTCACATGAGACTAAATCACCCAACCACAGGCAGTTTAGATCTTTCATTTGTCCTTTCCTTTTGGTTGACAACTGAATCACCGAAAGGGTGAGACCAATGGTATTAGCATCTAGCGACAAACAGTATTAACATCCATGGAAAAAAAAAAGCATGAAAGGAGACAACTGTCAATTGACATAACAATATTAAATCTGAAGTATTCCTTTACACAAGCTCAAGCCATACAAAGAAGACTGCAGTCATTTAAGTATCCGAACAGAATGCTCAACATGACAGCACCCAACAAAGCACAAAGAAAACAGAATACCGGCAATTGAATCATATGCACAAAGTATTCTCTGAAACACTAGAGCCTTCGGGTATTATTCCAAAATGTTCAGACTTATGAATATTAGCATTTGGTGACAAACGGGTATTCATGTCCAATGCCTAAAAAAAAGGAAAAAAGAAAGAAAAAAAAAGTGGAAGCAGCCATCTGCATGGCTATCCATTTCCTTTCTATCTACAGTCTTTAAGTGATCACGCCATTTTTCTTCCACACAAATTTGGTTATACTTCTTGCTCTAAAGCTTCTTGAGTTAATTAGTGCTCATATGCATTGGTAGGGATAGACCGTCTTAGAGTCTCTTATGAAGAATTTCATATGGTTTTCACAGTTAGTTTGGATAAAAGGGCTCACCTCTGGTTCATCTGTTGTCCAAGGAAGGCCTTGTGCAATTGGAATCCGCTGCCTCTCCTCCTCTATCATTATTTCTTGTAACTTCTTTGTAAACTCCTCCTCCTTCAATCTTCCCCTTTGCTACAATAAGAATCAATCACTATTAATGAGACACATTACAGTACAAAGATAAATTTGCATGATCAACCCTCCTCACGAACAGTTTCTACCTCTGTCCTCAGCTTAAATGGCTTTTGGCTTGTGATTTTTAGTTGCCTATTCTTCCATCTCCTTCCCCCTATTGCCCCACAGGAATCAGAGCTCTACAACACATAAAAGGTCACAAAAGTTCATCAATCCAAGCATCAATTCATCGTACATGCACAAACCAACCCACCAACCCCCCCCCCACACACACCAAGAAGCAACTAGAAGCAAAAAGCAACTCACATTTCTTCGGCTTCTCTGGCCTCCATTAGATGTCCTGCTAGAGAAGCTGAAAAGGGGGGAAAAACAGTCAAAACTAGTAAATCTAAATCCATCAAGAATTAAATACTAAAATATCGAGTAAAATCGAAAATTTCAATGCTAATGACTAAGCAATCATCCACTAACCTGCCTTGATTGCCCTCCCAGGAAGAGGAAACAGAGAACCTTGAATCCAAACCCAGATTCTCAGAAGTCAAAAATAAATCGGATGGGCATAAAGAACCAGAAGAGACCTGCATCTCGGGGATCTTGGGCGGCTGGAATTCAGGCAATGTAGATGAAGAAGAAGATAAACGATTTTTGTCCACTTGAGGAAACTGCAATCCAGGCAATGCCCACTGCATGGCCTTCTTTTTATCCTCCTTAATCTCCTTCTCCTCACCTTCCTTATTATCAGAATCTTTCGAATTCGGCATCAGACGGAGCTTCTCAAAGACATTAACCAGATGCATCACTTTCCCGAACTCAGGCACACTATTCCTCGCCTCTTCGAGCAACCTGTCTCTCCTTCTCTTGATCTTAGAACTATCCGAAGTTTGGCCATCTGATCCATGCCCATCTTCTTCATTCTTAAGATTTTCAGCCACAAAAGCCTTCTCTATCTCCTTATCTTCAACCTCATTCACAGCTCTATAACCACAGGCCTGTTCACTCTCAGGTGCTTCTTTCTCCTCATTGTTATTCGGGTTATTAAAAAACCCCTCCTGAGAAGCCCTTAAAGTCTTATAGGCCACACACAAACACTTGCCTCCAAATTTCTCTTGGCACTTGCAATCCACGCCTGGGTTTGGTTCAGTCTTTTCTTTCTTCGACTTCTTCTTTGCCACTACGAACTTTCTTGCCCTTATCTTGTTTCTGGGTGAGTAAAGGAGCGGATTTTGATTCGAATCCTGGATCTTTGAAACCGATTTCTGGGATTTTGCAGATTTTTTCAGGGGTGAATTTGTGGGTTTCCCTCCAGGACTTGAATTGGAAACATTGGGATTCGAATTCTCTGCGAACTTGGAGCCTAACCCATGTGGATCTTTCACCGGAGTGGCGGATTTCGGATTCTTGGTGCTCCCTCCCATTGAAAACCGCTGCCAAATACAAAGAGGAGGAGAAGAAGAAGAAGAAGAAGAAGAAGAATATAAAAAAAACGGCCCTTTGAGGCTAAGAGGGGTTTGGGGGATTTGGGTTTTTGTTTTTTGTTTTTTGGTCTTTTTAAGCGAAAGCCAGAGAATTTAGATAGAGAAAATTGGATTTCTTTAGACTATGAGAGACGCCATTGAAGGAGGAGTGGATCAAGAATAATAATAATAAAAATAAAATTAAAAAAATAATAAAAAAAGGAACGTTGAGGTTTTTGGACGCTCTTTGTAACGGCTACATTTCCTAATGTGCGGGGGTGGGGGCGTGTCGAGCGTTAGATTATTAATTTTAAACTTTCTTCCTCCGGTTCTTTGCCCGTTGGATTCGGGGATTAGGAGTTTGATTATGATGTGGAGTGGGGGGCGGATTCGATCAGCAACCGTTGGGCTTTAGGATTTAAATTGTTATTATTATTATTATTATTATTATTATTTTATAAACGGAAATAGCCAGCCTTTCGTGTTTTTACTTTCTTAAGTCAATTTGCATTGCATGGTTTCCTCTTTATTTGTCTCTGTTTTTTTTTTTTTTTTCAACCTTTTGCTGCTCGGTGCCCCGCAAGTATTCTTCCCTTGTTTCTTTAAAAATATTTTACTAATTAAAAATTTTAATTTTAATTTTTTAAAAAATATAAAATTATGAGAAGGAAAAAATATTTTTATTATATAACTCATATTTTAATAAAATTCTTTTTTTTTTTTTTTTAAATCTACTTCCCAAGTATATTTTTCCTGAAGCAGGAGCAGACCATGCAGACGACTGGGTCCCCTTCACAGGCCAAATCTTTACAAAATAATGAGCCGTAACAAGAAGTATGATCAGCTTGCTTGTAAAAAAAAGTGTTCACACTGGTCATAATTCCGTTGTCCATCTGAGTTGACCCTTGGAAGCAAAATGTTCTTTGAACTCCTCGGCCGCTTTGCTTTGCTCACCGGAGGGATCATCTCCTCCACGGGACCTCAAGGAAAGATCAATTCTTGCTTTGCAAAGTCTTCCTTGAACGTTTTTTGTTTTTGGGGGGAGGGGGGGGGGCAGAAATTTGCATTTTATTGACCAATAACCCAAATAAATGGTGGGAAGGGATTTCGAGCATGAAAATATGGGAAAATGCAAGATCCAAAGTTCCAACGCTTGTCCTGTCCAAGGGTAGGTGTAAATAAATAATTCACATATGTGACACTTGCCAACCGGGGGGACGTGGTGGCAATTACGAATTGCAATCCATGTAATTGTGGAACTATTACCAATATTATATAAAGATTTAAGGATTACCAACTCTTGTTTTTCGTTACCCGATTTTCATGTGTCACCTCCCCTAATAAGTTATATTCACCAATTTCTTAGGGCAAAACAAATGTATGACACCTGAAAATAAATCTCGATTCACATTTTTTCCAGAACAGAAAATCCCAGTTTGAATGTATTCAAACCAAAGGCACACTCAAATTCTCTCCCTCCAATGGGCACTTCTTCTTCTTCTTCTTCTTCTTCTTCTTCTTGGAAGTGTCACGAAACCCATTTGGCTTACAGATAACAAGCCTTCCCAGGTTCCGAGCATGTGTTCAAAACGCGCGGAAAGCAATGTTACGAAAGAAGTTTTCTTTTTTTTTTAAAAAAAAGCACAAATTATTATGATGCAATAGACGTGTTTGCTCCTATAAAAGAGTTATTGAATTAAATATATATATAATATATTCTATTGAATATATTGTATACATTTCGTTGTATTATTAAATAGTCAACTTTATTATTTATTTTGCGAAAAAACAAAAAATCAATAGTCAATCACAAAAGCATTCCCCGAAAAGTCTCGTTAAAATATTTAATTTGTTGTAACCTTCTTTTCGCCATAATTAATTAATTATTTATTTTTTTATTTTTTCATTCCTCTTCTTACCCAATTTATCCTCCATCGCCTTAAAAACCTTGGGCTGCCACATGTAAACACCCATCCCAAATGGGACCCACAGTTCCATTGTATTTAAAATCCGACCGATCCACCCGCTCTCTTCGCTCTCGTGTAGTAACATTCTCTCTCTCTCTCTCTACAGTCTGGCCCTGGTCCAAGTCATCGAATTCCCCACCCGAAACACGGTAATCACTTCTCCTCCCATTGAAACTCAATTCTTGATTGCTCCTACTGTTACAGTAAAGATCGAAAATGCTCATAGATCTGTCGATGGCTGTTGTCGATCTGTGATTGTGAGCTGTTCGAATGTTACGTTTCTCTCACTTCTAGTGTTGAGCTCAATTGAGCGAAGCTAGATCAGATTTTAAACTTTAAAGTTTGGTTGCTTTTTCTCCCTTTTTTGCATTCAAAATTTCAAATTTACAAGATCTCTGCCTCGGATTCCACTAGATCTGTGGCATTCCTACAAGCAATTTTCATAAATTTGTGTATTAACTACTGTTATCTTTCTGTATTTTCGTTGTACCTAATTTTTTTTATTGTTATTGGGATCGAAATGCGTCTGGGAGGTTGAATTTATATGTACTGAAAATTTCTGCAAAAGGGTACGCTTGAATTTATGCATCATTGTACTAGATCATTAGATCATGCTGTCACGGAGAGCTTATGGGCAGCATGCATCTGTTGTAGACATAAATTTACTGCGCATAAGTGAAAATTGAAAATAATAAAGGCACTCGGTCTAAATGGATTGGTTTTTTAAGGTTGTGTTTCAGGTATAAGCTTAGTGAAGAAAAATGGTGAAGATCTGTTGTATTGGAGCAGGGTATGTTGGGGGGCCTACAATGGCGGTCATTGCCCTTAAGTGCCCTTCCATTGAAGTGGTTGTTGTTGATATCTCTGTGCCTAGGATCGCAGCTTGGAACAGTGACCAGCTGCCCATCTATGAGCCAGGCCTAGATGGCGTGGTGAAGGGATGCCGGGGCAGGAACCTATTCTTCAGCACTGATGTGGAGAAACATGTCTCTGAAGCTGATATAGTCTTTGTTTCTGTCAACACCCCGACCAAAACTCGGGGTCTGGGTGCTGGTAAAGCTGCGGATCTGACATATTGGGAGAGTGCAGCACGTATGATCGCTGATGTCTCAAAATCAAACAAGATTGTTGTTGAGAAATCAACAGTTCCGGTCAAGACTGCTGAGGCAATTGAAAAGATTTTGGCCCATAACAGCAAGGGGATAAAATTCCAGATTCTCTCAAACCCAGAGTTCCTAGCAGAGGGAACTGCCATCAATGATCTTCTTTCCCCAGATCGAGTCCTCATTGGAGGTAGGGAAACTCCTGAGGGCCAGACAGCCATACAAGCATTGAAGAATGTTTATGCTCAATGGGTACCTGAAGATCGTATATTAACCACCAATCTGTGGTCGGCTGAGCTGTCCAAGCTTGCTGCCAATGCCTTCTTGGCCCAGAGGATATCATCTGTGAATGCCATGTCTGCCCTTTGCGAGGCAACTGGAGCTGATGTGACCCAGGTTTCATATGCTGTTGGTAAGGATTCCAGAATTGGCCCCAAGTTCTTGAATGCTAGTGTTGGTTTTGGTGGCTCCTGCTTCCAGAAGGACATTCTGAATCTGGTTTATATCTGTGAGTGCAATGGCCTTCCGGAGGTAGCAGAATACTGGAAACAGGTCATCAAGATCAATGACTACCAGAAGAACCGATTCGTGAACTGTGTTGTTTCTTCGATGTTTAACACGGTCGCAAATAAGAAGATTGCCATTTTAGGTTTTGCCTTCAAGAAGGATACTGGTGACACTAGGGAGACCCCAGCCATTGATGTTTGCAAGGGGCTGTTGGGAGACAAGGCTCGATTGAGCATCTATGATCCACAGGTTACGGAGGACCAGATTCAGAGGGATCTTACCATGAAAAAGTTTGACTGGGACCATCCTCTTCATCTTCAGCCAATGAGCCCCACAACTGTTAAGCAAGTGAGCGTGGTTTGGGATGCCTATGAGGCAACAAAGGATGCTCACGGGCTTTGTATTTTGACTGAGTGGGACGAGTTCAGGACCCTTGATTACAAAAGGATCTATGAGATCATGCAGAAACCCGCGTTCGTGTTTGATGGAAGGAACGTCGTGAACGCAGATTATCTGAGGGAGATTGGTTTCATCGTCTATTCAATTGGTAAGCCACTCGATCGATGGCTGAAGGATATGCCTGCCGTTGCATAAAAGCTGCTGATTAGTGCCTTTTGTGTTGCGGCTCACCGGAACATGGTCTGAGGCAGCCAATTCAATTCCTTGCCGCATCTTCTTTTTGGTGTAATCATTGTTTCTTGCTTTCCTTATGTAATATGGACATCTGGCATTGGCATAACCGTTATGGTGAAAGTAAGATGCTGCCTGTGCTTCCTTGCATTTCATTCAATTATAATAACAGTTTCATATGTTTTTTTTTTTATTTTAATTTGGTTTCACATACTTCCGTACAATTAGATTGTGAATTCCACATCACTTGTCTCGTTTTCTCATGTTTTCTATTGAACGTCATTGTCGCTACTGTACTGTTTTTTTCAGTTTCTCTAAACCGGTGCCTTTGGCCGGTAATTTCAACTTACTTGCGTTCAAGTGCTGGTTAGTGAGTGTTCATTGATTGATCAATTATTTTGTAGTACATTAACAGTAGAATGTGAGCACCCTTGCTGCGAACATGAAATCTTGAATAGTTTCCATACCATCTGCAAAATGCTGGCAAGCTTCGACGGGTGTTCAATTGTGCATCTCAGGATTCTGTATTTAATGTTGTTCATTGGTTTGTCAATATTTAATAGAAGTTATTTATAAAATTTAATGCTAAGCTTTTTTTCATAATTAAAAATGAAAAATTAAAAGAAAAAGAAGAAATTCAGAAAGACTTAAATCATGTATTAGAAAAATATTTATGTGTAATATTAATAAACATTGAAGTGAAGTGTCTAATATTTTGTTCTTACTATCTATTTGTGTGCGCGCATATTAGACAATTAATCCATGGGTACCTTTAGAAATTATGATAAATAAGTTTATTAAAAGATTTGAACCACTTTTACTGAACTTTTAAATTGATTATATAAATATTTATTATAACGTATTTTAACAAAATTTCACATATGACTGATAATAAATGTTATCAAATTCAATTTAATGTAAATCTAACGTTACATTTATTTTTTTGGGAAAGGATAAGACCACAATATATAAAAATATTTTTTTTAAAAAAATAACTTAATAAGCAAAGTATATAATAAGTAAATTTAAATGAACTTAAAAAATAAAATTTATTTCAAGAATATATCTTTTTATTGGGTATTTTTTATTTATTTATGCTATACTCGACTGCCTTTTTACATTCTATTATTTGTCAATTAAATTTTTTCTATCACCCAGACACATCACATTAGCAAATAAGTATGATTTAAAAAAAAAAAGGTGTGGGGGGGTTCCATATAAGTATTATTTGATTTATTTCCGTATTTCTTTTAATCAACTCGTGTTATTTCCATAATTACTGCCGCGCAGATTTTCTTTTCCCAATTTGTCCTTAAGATCCCAAGGTCCATACTTGGCAATTCACGTAATTTTGAACTAATTGTTTTCCTTTCCTGTAATTACACACTACGACGATGCCTCGACCCGCTCGGAAGCCCGATACGCCCCTAATTTTCCCTATAAAGTTGTGCCCTAACTTTACCAAATGTCTCGATCCCCAAATCTCCAAAGAATTTCGGTCCCAAAATTCTCATTATTTCTCTCCCTAATCTTCAAATCGATCGTTTCGTTGTTCAATTCGTTCTTTTCCCCATCGATTGATCCCGAATTCGTGTATCTCCGTATAAAATTCGTTTTTAGGGTTAGGGTTTCGAAATCGTTTGTATCCTCCGATTTCACAGCTCGTTTCTTTCCGATCTTCAAAATCTAATCCTGAATATTTGCTTCTTTTTATCTCAATTTACCTGGGTCACCCGAGATTTCTTGCGATTCTTTTAAAATTCGGATCTTTCTTTGGTTACCTCGTTTTTCCAAAATTCCGTACCCTTTGTCCTCTTATTTTTTTATCCAATTCTATCTGCCCAAAATTACTGTTATTCCTTGTCTGCGTCCCAAGTGTTTATTGTTGTTGTGGGAATTAAGGATCTGGAACTCGAATTTCAGGATTAGGGTTCTTCTTGTAATTTTGGTCGATAAAAAATCCACCTTCTTTTTACCGGTTTCTGATACTATCGGTTGTTTCACGTTTTTTAAGGTAAGACCAAGCTCTCGTAGCTGAATAATAAATTATTATTATTATTATTATTATTATAATATGGTAAAAGGTAATTGGTATGTACAACACACACACACACACAACACACATACATATATGTGTATATAGTGATGAGGATAATTAAACATAATTTATGGAGCTTCGAAAAGGAGTGTTATAAAGGTTACATTACGGTTAATGCCTTGAAATAAGCCTTTTAATAAGTAGATTTTGTGGCATGTTCTCTGGTCAAGTTGCTTGTTTTGAGCAAGGTTTGTTGGATTTGACATTTGAGTGATATCATTGCAAGCTTGTGATTTCTTATACGTCACTTGCAGGTGAAAAATGATTCACAAACGGCCATATGTGGATGATGATTCTTATGAGGTTGCTTCCAAGCAACCAAGACAGATGGATTACATTGATCAGCTCAGTCCTATTTGTCCTCTTGACAATGCTTACGAGTATCCTCAAAGCTCAGGTAGTAAATAGATTATTCGAATTCTTATAATGCCTCCTAGTTCTTGGAAATTGTTTTCTCACCATGTAATGTCGAGACGAATTGCTCAAAAAAAAAAAAAAATCTTTGAAAACAAGGTTTGTATTTTTTTTATCATGCCCTTTTAGCTTTGGCCTTTTCTTTATTGCCCCTATAGTTGAACTTGACTACTCTTTTGCACTCTTCCACTTCCAAATTTGTATAGGATTTGTTCATGTGTGTGATGCCGTTCATGCGTTCTTACAGAACTGTTCCACCTCCACACATGTATGAAATGCCCTTATTTCTTTTTTGTACGTGCCTGCATTCTTACAAAACTGTCATTTTATTCTCATTGTGGTTGTAGTCATCTTGTGGACATGTTATGTTTTGCTAGAACTCAGTATCATGATGTATCATTGGTCTAATTTATTAAATAAGCCTTGCACTGGAGCAAGAATTTACAATGGCATTATTATTCCATTTGCATTGTACCTGCTGCCTCCATACTTTTTTTCTTTTGAATAATCAAGCCTGAACCTTTTGAGTTGCACAATGGAATCTCCACATAGAAATGTGCCGTTTGGAGGAGCCTTCTTAGTTAATATGCATGGTGTATGGAGTTTGGGTTCCACTGAGTTAATGTTTTGAACAATTCTTACAATCAACAGACCTTTTAAAAGTGTGGTTTACAGTTATGGATTTGGATATCTCAGAAAAAAAAAATCCTCTACCATATGAAAGGTCTGCAAAACTATCAATGTGGTAGAAGGACTAAATTGCCTGGACATTTTAGCATTATCGACTTTGTAATGGTTAGAATTTAGCTTTTCTGAGGTGATGCCCTCAATGTGTATCAATATTCTACCTGCTGTTTTAATTTGAAAGATGGTCCAGGTAATGACAGTTATCTCATGTGCCAAGATGTGGAGCAGAATGCAAGTAGCTCAGTCATAGAGGCTTCAGACCCTGTTGAAATGGCTGCTTGTAACTCTTTTCCTTATTCTTTGTGGATGTGCAACAAAACTCTTGAAGCCGACAACCTATCAATCTTTCCCGAATATTTTGAAAGTGGGCGACAGGTGAGGGCCTTTCTTCAATATGATGAGGTCTCCTTACCCCTTAACAGCCCTATTAAGAAGAGAGTGCCTTTGGGATCTGAGCATCAAGCTTTTATTCCAAAATGGAATTCAAATGATTTGAACACCTCGATCGACCAGCTTTCTGATCCTCAAGTTCCAGTTGGACAATTATCTGACCCAGGCTCTACCCTTGACGACAACCATGAGAAACTGATGGGAACTTGTGTGATTCCTATGCTTGCATTGGGAGCACCAGCAGCTTCTTACTCCGAAGAGACCAAGCCTGATTGTAGGTGCCTTGATGGGGGTTCTATCAGATGCGTGAGACAACATATCATGGAAGCCAGGCAGAAACTTAGGGAGAACCTTGGGGAGGAGGCTTTTGAGGTCCTGGGCTTCTGTGATATGGGGGAGGAGGTTGCAAAGAAATGGACTGAAGAGGAAGAGGAAGCCTTTCATGAAGTTGTCCTGTCAAACCCTGCATCACTGGGCAAGAACTTTTGGGAGCATCTGTCTGCCGTATTTCCTTACCGTGGGAAAAAGGAAATAGTCAGTTACTACTTCAATGTCTTCATGCTTCGAAGACGAGCTGAGCAGAACAGGTTTGACCCATTAAATGTTGACAGCGATGATGATGAGTGGCAAAGCAGTGAAGGTGGAATGATGGAGGAAGATGAGGACTCAGTGGTGGAATCACCGACTGTTTCTCGGCAACAACAGGCTGAGGGATGCAATGAATACACTGAGGATGACGACGACATTGTTGCTTTCAAAGACTCTGCTAAGAATGTTGGTCTTACAGTTACAACCGATGAGGAGCATGAGGGAGATGTGGAAGACATCCCAGGAGTGGATGTGGCATATTCAAGTGGCTCCAAACATCTTAGTGGGCTACGCAGCATCAAGGGAGATTTTTTTGATGTTCATGATGATTCGTGCACATCATATGAGTACCAACGAGACAACATCGATTGCTTTCTTCCTTTTGGATTTGGAAGTGGTGGGCACTAGACTGAAGAGTGTGCTATGCGACTGCAGAGTGTTTATTGGCGGCCATATCATTCATTTTCTTGTAAGGGAAAGGCTGGATTTGGAAGTGGTGGACACTAGACTGAAGAGTGTGCTATGCGACTGCAGAGTGTTTATTGGCGGCCATATCATTCATTTTCTTGTAAGGGAAAGGCCTGCCTTTATCAAGTTTGTGTAAGAAGCTAGAGTGGTGGACCTGATTTTGTGCTTCATTAAGCGGATTAAATTATTTCCGGATGACCCCTTCGCCTGGTTCATGTAAATTTAGCCATTTTTCTGTCCTTTATTTGCATCAATTGGCTCCTGCAATTTTTTTTTTTTGGTAGTCATTTTATTCCTCTTACGTTGTACGAATACATTAAAGAGGAAAGGTGGTAGAGTTAGATTGAAAAATTTTATATATATGTATTCTTATTGTGTTAAATTAAATTATCTGTATTAATTTTAAAAATATTTATATAATTTAATGAGAATATCGAGTTAGAAGTATATTTTATTTAATTTTTTATAAATTCATAGAGCAAAAATGCGTTTATATTCCATTGTATCAATAAGTAATGGATTGGAGAGATAAACAGAAAGAGAGAAATTTTTATAATATTGTTTATTTTTTAATATTAAATTTTAAATTACCATTTTATGGGTATAAATTAATGAAATTCATATGAGAAAAAAATTGAATTTCCCAAGGTTATGCTGAATTAAATATACAAAATTTAAGATATATATATATATATACATACATACAATTATTTATTTATTTTTAATCGGGACTTAAAAATTAACATGCAATGAGATCTCACCAAAGCCATCGTCTCTCTTTATTTATGAAGACCAAGTCAACCTTCTGAAGAATGTGACAGACGGCCTTACTCTTGAGCACGTGTAAATTAAAATGCGCGTCCACAGGCTTCCACGTGTCATAAAATGATTCCCCCATAATACTTTCTTACATGCCCACCAACCTCAGACGACAAAAAAATTAAAAAATGCGCCATTTCCCAATTTGTCCTAAAGATCCAATGGTCCTAGACTGGGTAATCCACGTAAGTTTCGCTAGATTTCATTTACTTTTGAGTAATTACACACAGTTACCGCGCCTGTCTTCGGTGATCCGAATTTGCCCTTAATTTTCATTTTTTTTATAATTTATTTAACCCCTATAAAACCGTGCCCTAAGTTGGTTCCCATTTCTCGATCCCCAAATGTTTCAATTGCGAAATTCTCGTGATCTCTGTCTTCGATCTTCAATTCGATCCTGTTTCTTGGAAATTCGCTCTTTTCTCTATCGATTGATCTCCTATTCATATCCTGCCGTGTACTATCCATTTTTAGGGTTAGGGTTTTGAAATCCTTTTTTTCATCCTGCGTTTTCACCGGGGATTTTCTTCGATCTTCAAATCCAACCGCGTATATTTTCTTCATTTCTTCAGAATTCATCTGGGTCACTCGAAATTGCAGACGATTCCTTGAAATTTCGTGGCTTTCATTGGATACTGTTTAAATTCTTCGTTTCTATCGATTTTTCTTTCCTTTGATTTTATTCACAGAAAACGGCATCTTTTCTTGTTTGCACCCCTTATAAACTGGTGCTTAATTTTATCGTAGGAATTATAGATCTAGAATTTCGATTTCAGGAATTTTTTTTTTTGGTCTATCCAGAATCCCATTTCCTGTTGCCATTTTCTAATATTATCCGGTCGCCTTCAGCACTTTTTGTGGTAAAGACCAGTCGATGCTTATTTATGCGTGTGAGAATTGAGAAAATTATTAGCGAAATGGTGAAGATATTGATAAGTGTAATTGATCCTAATTTTTGGAGCTTGAAATGGAATGATAGCATTTGGGGCCAAAGTTTATACAATCGTCGATGCCTGTGAAAATTAGTCTTCGATGCATAGGTTGTGCTGCATATTTTATTCTTAAAACATTGCAGGGGATGGCTTACTGGACTATGAATCTGAATGTAATCTTCAGCATACTCTTCTATTGCAAGCTCTTGACTTCTTAAGTGGGACGTGCAGGTGAAAAATGATTCACAAACGGCCTTATGTTGATGATGTCTTGAATGGGATGGCTTGTAAGCATCCTAGACAAATGGAATACATTGAGCAGCTCGGTCCTATTTTCCCTCTTGAAAATGCTTATGAGAGTCCTCAGAGCTCAGGTATCGAGTTGCTCGCATTGCTTATAATACATTATAATTCTCCAGGAGTTTTCTTTCGACTATGTAATTTTGCTCGCTTTTGTGTAAGTTGTACTTCTGGTGGGATTGGATATCGAATTTAGGGATCTTTTCTTCTCCTCTCCACTCAATTTTTGAGCAGAATACCGATAAAGCTTATTGCTGATAAACTATATATATTCACCTTAGTGCATACATTTAGCTTTTCTCTTCCTTTTCTCCCGCTGTAGTTGAGCTTGACTAACATTATGTAGTGATTTCACCTCCATATTCATGCAAAATTCACTTATTGCTTTTGTGTTGCTTCCTGTTTTCTTACACTACCGTCTTAGTATTGTGAACCTAGTTATATTCATCTAATGGTCACACTTTTTCTTTGTTTTCTAGAAACCTGTACCATGTCAATAGTCATTGAGTGACTGTTTTTTAAAATCTGCCTTGTGTTTTAGCAGGACTTACAATGATAGATTTACCATTGAATTCTTGATCCAGCCTTTATATCATTTATCCTTTTAAATAATTAAGCTTGAATCTTTTGGTTTTCTTGTAGAATTCTTTTTAGATGTCAAAACATGCTGAAGAAATCATGTTAGATTTTGAAACATGTTGTTTGGAGAAGTTCTATTTATGTGCATGGTCTTTTAGAGGGAGGGTATGGAGTTCAGATTTCAATACATTATATGATTTGGAGCATGTATACAATAGATTGTTCTTCAAAAGGTGGCCTACAGTTGTCGGTTTGGATCTTCTGTGCAGTAAATTTTTCTTGCGATAAAAAGGTTTGCAAAATTATGAATGTGCTAGAACTGAATTGACAATGGTATTCCAGTGCCATAGGTCGTATAGTAGTTAGAATTTGGTGTTAGCCATGATGTCATTCTTATTTGTTGTCATTCTGTCTGTCACTTTATATAGCTGACTTATATTTACTGTGAAAGGTGGTCAAATTAAGGGTAGGTACCTTACTTCTCAAGATGTGGAGAAGCTTGCAGCTGGATCAATTATAGAAGTTTCAGATGAGGTTGGAAAGGATGTTGAAATTTGTGCTAGTAACTCTGTTCCTCATTTTTTGTGGATGAACAATGAAACTCTTGAAGCAGACAACCTCTTGCTCTTTCCTGAGCATTTTGAAAATGGGCAGCAGCTAAGAACTTTTCTTCAGTCTGATGAGTTTTCACATCTTGACTGTCCTTTCCAGAAGCCGGTTCCTGTAGGACCTGAGCATCAAGCACTTATCCCAGAGTGGAACTCACAGGGTTTGAAGACCTCATCCAAACAGCTAGATAATTATGCTCCTGAATTTGCAGTTGCAGTTGAAAAATTATCTGACCCATGCTCTATCACTGATGCTGACTGTGAGGAGAGGCTGATGGGAACTTGTGTTATTCCTATGCCAAAATTGGAAGCATCATCAAGTTCTTACCATAAAGGCACTGAGTATGAGTGTGAGTGCCTTGATGGGGGTTCTATAAGATGTGTTGCGCAGCATATCATGGAAGCTAGGCAAAAACTTAGGGATAACCTTGGGGAAGAGACTTTTGAAGTCCTGGGTTTCTGTGACATGGGTGAGGAGGTTGCAAATAAATTTACTGATGAAGAAGAGCAAGTCTTTTATGAGGTAGTCCTATCACACCCGGCATCAATGTCCGAGAACTTTTGGGAGCATCTGTCTGCAGCATTTCCATGCCGTGGGAAAAAGGAGTTAGTCAGTTACTACTTCAATGTGTTTACACTTCGAAAACGTGCTCAGCAGAATAGGTTTGATCCACTAAATGTTGACAGTGATGATGATGAGTGGCAAAGATGCGAAGCTGAAATGGCAGAGGAAGATGAAGACTCGGTGGTGGAATCTCTTAACATGCAAGATGCTCCATTTTATTCTCAGCAATGTCAGGCTGAGGAATGCAATGAATACATTGAGGATGAGGAGGATAATGTTGCTTACAATGAAAGCACTAACAAGGTTGATCTTAGTGTGGCTGCTGATGAGGAGTTTGAAGGCCATGTGTATAATGTTTTGGGAGCACAAGTGGCAATATCTTCAGGCGATTATGGTGGTACTGATGGACTTAAACATTTTAGCAAGCTTCCTAGTAGCAGAGGAGATGATTGTGATGTTCGAGATGATTCATGCACATCATTTGAGTGCCAGCAAGATAACATTGATTGCTTTCCTCCGCTTTGATTTGGAACCAATGGTGGGCCTTGCGGTGAAGAGTGACATAATTAGAGAAAGCTTGTTAATGGCCACAAATTGGTGCTGGCAAGTGTACAAGTTTGTATTAGATGATCCTTGAGAGCAATCTGGAGGCTAAGCTGATGGCTGGATTTTGATGTCAATCACGGTGGAACAGTGATTGTTATCATGATATTTCAAATTGAAGATTGCCTTGGCAGGCATCATTATGAAGTCCCCGTGAAGGCGTGGCTGGCACATGCGAGGAAGATGCATAGGTTTGATTTGTTGGCCATAAAATAAGTTCTGCTTGTAGATTTTTAGTTTGTCAGTTGGAAGCATGGAAAACTGTGAAGCAGTTTTATCCAAAGTGTTCGATTTCGTGGGATGAGCCGAAGGAAGCCTCATGGAAATCTGCTGAGATGCTGGTTGCATGACTTCAATCCTGCCTTCCTTTTTTGTTTTTTACCCGTGTCAGGATCAGTCTGCTCAGAATGTCTTTCAGCTTTATAGTTCTACCCATCATGGGGCAATGGGTTTACTTGGAATTGTGTCGCAATTGCTCTCTCTCTCTCTCTCTCTCTCTCCCTCCGCCTTTTTGTCATCTTTTGCACTGTCTTCCCTTTTTATGTTGGCTTTGCTGTTGTTTATTTATGCACCAGTCAGTGTCATGGTTTTCTCTTGGCCCTATTGTTGCGAGTCTTGTGTTAGACCGTATCATTTTCAGCATAAATGACCCTTGAACCATTGCAATAGACGTGACAACATTCATTCTATTAAAATTACTCTCTCTCTCTCTCTCTCTCTCTCCCCTCGAGCATTCTATTTTTCTTGAATTTGACATGGCACTAGAAGCCATGAAAGCTTGTGCATTCCTAATATGTTCTCTTGCAATCTCTGCAAGCATTTTCCAGCTGCGCAGGAAGTTAAAATTATCTTGAAGCCAGAATGGCTGTTGACCAATTAACGTGTCCAAGGGTTGCACCAGGTCCATCCTTGCAATTGTATTGTTCTGTACTAAGACCGTAACAAGGCACAAAAGCCCACGGATGCAGCTAAACGCAGCAAGGGACAGCGATGCCGTCTCATGAGCGTTCAGCATTGCCTGTATGTTGCAACGTCCACTTGAATTAGGGGGGGGGGGGGGGGGGGGGGGGGGGGGGGGGGGGGGGGGGGGGGGGGGGTTGGTCACTTGGTGATAAGCCATGCTTCCTGTATCACCTAAACACGTTATTAAGGTCCGATTTCTAAGATGTCGAAAATTATATTCCAAAGTTTTCTTTACTTTTACCAACGACTAAATGGCGATTTAACATTTAGAGATCCTAAGCGGCATAATTGTTGGTTTTGTCTAGTTCTAATCGAGATGATGTAAATATGACATCTTTCCTTGATTCACGCCTTCCTCGATGATCGAAATATCTTTACGGTGACTTCAATAATAAAATTAAAAACGAAGTTGGGCATCTGAATCTAGATTAGTTGTGTTACTAGGGGCTAGAACAGACAAAGAAAGAAGCAGCCATGCCCAGGGAAGAAAGCACCCACTGGCTGTCAATTTGGGCAACCCCATGTGGCCAATGTTAATGTTAGCCACCAAATACTTTGTAATCTAAACGACCTTCGTCAAAATAAATATGTCTTAAAAAGAGAAATTTTCTAATTTGATTCTTCAGTAACAAGGTCAAGTTAGTTCAATACTAAACATAATAAAAAATCAAGAGGAATTTAATTAAACTAAATAATATCAAATAGTTGCATGAGACATAAAAATCATTATCAAAATAATCAAAAAGAAAATTGAAAGAAAGTGGGGAGAAAAGGCATTGAATTAGAGATCCCCAGCAAATCACCACAATCTTCTATCAACCCAAAAAAAAAAAAGGACTAATAAGAAATTATGTTAATCAAACCAATAGGCTATGTAGTTTTTAGAGCATGGGCAAGCGAGAGAGTGCGGAGAGCCCACCCCTATTTCTTGGCTTCCATGCAAAGGACCTTCCCTTCCAAATGCAGCACCAAACTTTGAGATAGGAAACTGAGTCACTTCCCTTTTCGAGGGACAAACGCTCTGTCTCTCTCTCTCTCTCTCTCGCTGTTGTGTGCTTAGTAGCTAGGGGCATCGATAAAACAGGGCTACTTGGACGGCTTCTGTTCCTATAGCGAACTGAAAATCTTGCTTGACCAGAAGCACACAAAACCCACTTGGTATTTACTCTCTTCATTTCAAATGCCTAAAATTCTGTAGCTTGCATCCAGATTTCAGTTCTTTTTGATCTGGGTCTCCATTGCTTCCTCTGTCTCTTGATTTCCTATACTTGTTTGTTTCCCCTGAATGTGGGAGAAAATTAGCTCCTTTTTCGTAAGAAATTTGAGGCCTTTCCCTTGTTTCTGATCTGGATATCTTTGTTTCGCTTTTCTGGGTTGGTGAATTCCATAGATGGAGAAAGAAGATCAACAAAAGGAGCATGCTTGCAAGTTCTGCGGCCGGCGCTTCTCGAATGGGAGAATATTGGGAGGTCACATGAGGACTCATAAAGGCAAAAGGCCAGTTCAAGAAGAGTTCAAACTCGAAAACAACAACATGGGTTTTGAAGCTTATGGCCTTCGAGAAAACCCCAAGAAATCTTGGAAATTCTCAGGCTTGAATCAGAATGATGGTAAGTCTGTGCAAGAAAATGTGAAATGTACATTGTGTGGAAAAGAATTTGATACAAAGAAAGCTCTTCATGGTCACTTGAGGCATCATTCAGGGAAAGAAAGGAGAGGAGTCCGTTGCAAAAAATGTGGCAAATTATTCAAGGCAGCCAGATCTCTCGCTGTTCACGTTAGGATGCACTCCAATGAATCGGGCTTTATTTCAAGGCCTAACCAAGCTGAGTTGAGGTTTTCAGATAGCACTCAGACTCTGAATCTTGTGCGAAAAAGGCGATCCAAGAGAATAAGGTACGGCGCTACCGCCAATTCTTCTTTGTCTGGGTTGAATGAATCGATTTCAGGTGCTGACATTGAAGAAGAAGTTATAGAGGTGGCTATATGTTTGATGATGCTATCTAGAGGTGTGTACAAATGGGGTGGGTTCAACTCGGTTAGTGAGTCCTTCTATGATACTTCTGTTAGTTTTGAGTCTCAGCCACTGGATCAAAACAAGAGATCTAGGAATGAAGGGGGAGATGTAACTTTTGATCGTGAAGAATTTGTCGAGATGAGGAAATCAATAAAGGAGAATTTGGATTTACATAATTCATATTCTTCTAAGGGCAACTGGTGTGAATTTCCTAATGAGATGGCGAGTGATGTTGAAAAGAAGGTTGAAGTTTCCCTCGAGAAAATTTTCAATGGTATTGATTTAAACGGGGCTGAAATGGATGATGAATCCGGATTTGTGCTGTTCGACACTAAGATTGTAGATGGTATCCCTGGGGAAATGAACGGCGGTACAAATGAAGCAGAACCAGCTCAGAATGTGAAGGCACAAGTTGGTTTGGGTCTTGCTCGTATGGGATTTGTGAAGTCTGGTTTGAATAACGAAGTCAGTTACGATGCTGGTGGCACAGAATTGGAGAAGAATTCATGTCATAAGATAACATGTTATGATTCAGATTTCAAAACCAAAGCTCATTCTTTGAAGAAAAGCAAATTCAAGTGCAGGTTCTGCAACAAGATGTTCCCATCTTACCAGGCCCTTGGAGGTCACCAAACGTTGCACAGAACAACCAAAAGCTGCCATAAGTTGAAGAGCAAGAATGACCAAAAGGATATCCAGGCTACTTTGTCACCTGAAGTTGAGGCTACAAGCATGATTGTGGAGCCTGAAAGTGTTGAGGATTCAGAAGTGCAGGTAATGGATGGAGTGACTGTGGCATGTCGTGAGTCAGGAAAGGATAAGGAACATGAATGCCAGATAAAAATTCTATCGGGCCAAGCTTTGGGAGGCCACAGGAGAGCTCGTATTGCACAAAAGCAGACTGTGGCAATGGAGGAAGAAGCTCACATCTGCAGTGAAGATTTTAGTATCCGTGATGTAGAGGGCCAATGGGATGTTGGATTCAATTCGTGCTGGGATGGAGGCAGCAGCGAACACATGCCATTGGTGGGTCTACTTGCGAACTGAAATAAGAATGCCACTCCTTGCATGGCTTCTCAACAGTCTCGTTGCAAGATTCAAAGAATTTGCACTTTCCTTTGTGCTGATAGCTAGGATTTAGGTTCTGTCTTCCCTCTTTTACATTTTTTAAGTCAACAAACCTCACATGTCAAATTGGAGCTCTATGATACAAATTTAGCTTCAGAATTTTGACACCATCATGGATTTTTCTTTTTGGTCCTTTTGCATTGTAGATAAATTACCAGAAGGTGGGAGCATTCATCCTTGTACTCAGCTCTAGTTCCTAAGTTTACTATTTCATTGTCCTTGGGAAGTATACAGTATCAGCAGTTTAGCCTATTTGCAGCTCTAAAGGGCGGTTGAAACTGATTGATGCTTTGGGAATGTCAGCGTCCAAAAAGAATTAACAAGAAGAAGAACAAAATATGGAAATATGGAATATGAGAGACCATCAAATATTGTCTCAACAACTTTCAACGTATTAGGGTCATTTCTTGCACCTAGTATGAACTGTAGGCCCGTTTGAATGGCGTCATCTATGTGCTTTAAACCGTCGCATGTCGGGCACGACAATCCATTCAGTTTCAGCTGGCCATGGAGTCTTTGCTCTCAACCTCAAAGGCAAACAGTTCCCCGCACCTTAGAGCTGTAAATTCTCACTGGACATTATTTTTTCTTAAAAAAAAAATTGTTAGAATGTGCAAGTTATATTTATAAAATTTAAAAAAAAATTACATGTAATTTTGTCATATTTTTTTTTATCAAATTTATCACATACTCTAGAACTAGAGCACTTGACGATAAATATAAGATTTGAATCGAAAAAATTATAATATTATTTTAAAAAACATAATGTATTAAAATTTATAATGTGTACGTAAAAATTTATTAAAATATAAAATATATTTATTAATATTTTTAAATATAAAATTTTATATTTAATTCAAATAATTTTAATTTTTTTATTATTTATTATTATCTTTTAAATTCAATTTAATTAGGCACTTTTTTCTCTAATCTCAGAATACACAAGGACAAGGGGGTGAATTGATTCTCCCTGGCTTGACACTCTGAACTACTTTGAAACTCGGAAATTTACAAACGAAACTAGTGTGAAATTGGGCAGCGTAGGCCTCATAAATGGACTGTCTAGAAGCGTTTTGTGATCTTCATTAGCCTTTAATTGTGATTAAATATCCAAGACACAAAAATGAAACGATCCACCAAAAAAAAAAAAAAAAAAAACAAATGATAGAGTCCCCAAGGGGCTAAAGATCATCATCATCGTCCTCGTCGTCTCTGTCCACAGGCACAAAGTATTTATATCCAAAATTTCAATGGGAATATACGACAACCTGGTCTGAAATGAACCCAAATCCTATCACTGCTAACCCGAACCCGTCATCCATAGATCCATGCTACTATTCTTCTGCTCCCTCTTCTTCTAATTATTCTTATTATTACCCTTCTTCTTCTTCTTCTTCTTCTTTGTATCCCCAAAACCCTAATTCTCAACCCTCTGTCCAACCACTCTACCACCATGAATTCTACACTGAAGCCATCGCCACCGCCATTGCCGGCAGCTCCACAAGTGCCACCATCATAAGGCCGCCAGGCCTGGCGGATTCCTACGCCTCCCTGAGCTCATACCCTCAGGCCCGTGCCCCCGAGCCATCTGCATACTATTTGGATCCGAATGCTCAGGATTGGGCCCTCAAGGAGGCCGTTCGGCAATATGGATCCGACCCAGTTGCTGTTGGAGGCGCCATTGTAAGTGGTTGGTCTCCCCTTTTACCTTTTTTTTTTTTTTGTTGAAATTTCTTTTGAGGGGTTCTTTTGTTGATGGATGCAATTTTAGTTCATGTTTAATGGAAACAATTCGTGCTTATTTGTTGCTTATGTGAGCATTAAGGCTTATATGCAGATCTACATAGGAATTTTACTAGCATAATGTACAATAAAATGGTTCTTTGATTGCCAGAATAGAAATCAAGAACTTTTCTTTTTCTTGTAATTTAGTCTTTATGAACAACTTTTTAACACTTTTTTTTTTTTTTGTGCTTGGGAGTGTGTCTAAGATGGATAATAAGGGTATCTGGAGCTTAAAATATTAAGGATCAGCCTATCAGTCTAGTCATTTATTTGGGAAATTTGGAGTGTAAGTGATTGGTTGTTAAGTGTGGCTTTTGCATCATCCATGAATAATAAGGATTAACCATCCAAAAGCCTTAGTTATTATCTGACTCTCAGGTTTGGTTACCTTGTTAAATGAAGCTGCCCGCTCCATGAGGTTATTTACTCAGTTTGCTTCTTGTTAACTTATAAGCATTGTCTGATTCAGTTATTAGATTTTAGCTTTAAGAGCCATCTGATGAACGTGAACATATTAGAGTCATTGTTCATGTATGGGCTTGCAACGTGTATATAATGCGTCTTGGAAGCATCCCTATTAATGAATTTCAGTGTAAAAGGTTTAGCAGCTCTTTAGAATTGGGGATGTTAGTGAATATACCCTGTGGTATGTGAGCAGGATACATGTTCCTATTTTGGTCATTTCATAGTTTGTCTGTCATTCAGATGTGCTCATTAAAATTGAGCTCTAGGCTGATTGCTGTCAAGCACCTTGATGGGGCACTTAGATTTTCTGCTTTGTGAATGAAAATGACAAAAATAAACAAGAATTATTTACAGTTTTATTGATTGTGCTATCTATATTGCTTAATCCATCAGCAATTTATGCCTCATTCTGTGAGCAGGCTTTCTCAGTACCTCCAAATGGAACACAGCAGTTGGCTATTGCACATCCAGGCTCAAGCGTGTGGACTAACCTTACATTTAGGCCTCAGGGAAGTGGCATGTGGAAAAAGAAAACAAAACTAACAAAAGTGGTTCAATCTGCATATTGTGAAGTATGTAAGGTGGACTGTAACAGCAAGGATGTCCTGGATCAGCATAAATTGGGAAAGAAGCACAGGAAAAACTTGGAGAAACTGCAAGCAGTGGCTGCTGTTGGTTCCAATGTTTCAGTTGGATCAAATAATGCAATCATCGGGCCACAAGAAAACCCTGATAAAGGAAAAGCAGCGAGCAAGCCAAACAGTAAGAGGAAGGCTGCTCAACCTCTAGAAGATTTAGAAATGAAGACAAGAAAGGTCTTGGAAGGTGGGGCAGCAGCAGAGGCAGTCAGGACATGCGTGATTTGTAATGTTGTGTGCAATAGTGAGAAGGTATTCAGCCATCATCTTGCCGGACAAAAGCATGCTGCTATGCTGAAGAAACATGCAGCACAACAACACGAGTGGCCACCATCACCAGAATATGATATTCATGAAATGGCAGTTGCCCTTTTTCTGTGATTTGGTTGTAAGGCCATCTTTGTTTTCATTGCCAAAAGTTTGTATAATCCATTCTGATTTTCATGCTTGCACAGAACTCAAAGGAAAATTGCTTTTGATAACTGTGGTGCGAAAAGTGACGTGGTTTCCATTTTAAGAAGCCATTATCATGACGACATTTTCTCTTTCCATCGGGTTCTCGGTTACAGAAACACACCTCTCAGTGAGATGGGCGACCTAGTCCTCAATGGAGTTGGTCATACTTGTCCTGATACCACAAGATTCACTCAAGCTTCTTCTTCCTTTCTTGTTCTTCTTCTTCTTCTTCTTTTGCTTCTTCTTTTTGTTTTTTTTTTGGGTTTTCCTCTTTGATCAATAATACAAATAAATTGACTATAAAATGTTAAGTCTTTTCATCTGTTCTATATAATCAACAAAATGAAGGGCAAATAAGTTATTGTGTATCATTTTGACCTAGGAGTTGCCAGGCTACGAATCCACATAAAGTGTGCTCTTACTGATAGTGGGTCAATTAGCCTGACCCATCACCCATTGAATATGGGCCTTTAGACAAATGACCCACCTCATGTACAGTTAATCTCCTTTTTTTTTTTTTTTTTTGTCAATCAGTATAGGAGTAACCTATTGATTATTAAATTAAAACATTTAGAATTTAATCGATATAATTAGAATTAAATAAATATTTAATATAATATATATATATATATATATATATATATAATTTATTTATGATTGAAATTTATAATTTTAAAAATTTAGAATGAATTTTAAAAAATATATAGATAAATTCGTAAAAATTAAATTTGATTCATCAATTTCTAATTGAATCAATTTATTTAATAATTTTTATTTTAATAGATTATTAAAAATAATTAAATTAAATTATAAATTAATTATCAATTTTAATCTGACCAATTTGGTGTGATTCTTTTAACCTTGAACAGAAGAAAGTTTTTGCATTTATATTTAATTTACTTCAGTATTGAAGTTCTAAACTCGTTAATAATAAAATCGATTTCACATTAAAAAAATATTAAATAAATAGGGGAGGTGGATAAAAATAGTAACGGGTGAGCCTCCGCGTCAACAGTCCAAAGTCCAATAGACTGGTCCAAACCGCCGCCGAAGGCAGCCGTTGGACAGCTGGAAGAAGTTTGATGAATGGCCCATCTCAAGCTCTGACCCGGTACCGATCTCTCCTGAAACACTATGCAGCCACTCGATCCCTCACCAACACTAAGCAACTCCACGCCCACATCATCGTCTCTGGCCTCCTCTCTGCAACGGCTCTCCGCTCAAGCCTCCTCGCATGCTATGCCCAATGCGGGGTCATCACGGATGCACGCAATGTGTTTGATGAATTGCCTGACCGAAGGACATTCCACTACAATTACATAATGAGGATGCATGCTAATAGTGGGGACTATTTCAACGTGCTAAGGGTGTATGCTGAAATGCTTTGGACGGGGTTTTGGTTTTGCTTGCCGGATAAATTTACGTACCCACTTGTTATCAAGGCTTGTAGCGATCTGGCTCTGTTTGAATTGGGTAGAGTGATTCATGGGCAGACCTTGGTGTCCAAGGTTGGTTCGGCAACATTTGTGCAGAATTCCTTATTGGCAATGTATATGAATAGTGGGGAGAAAGAGGCAGCAAGAAAGGTTTTTGACATGATTCCGGAGAGGAGCGTGGTTTCTTGGAATACTATGATTAATGGGTATTTTAAAAATGGGGCCGCTAATAAGGCTTTGATGTTTTTTAATCGGATGGTGGATTTGGGGGTGGAAATTGATGCTGCCAGTGTGGTTTCTGTGTTGCCAGCGTGTGCATATTTGAAGGAATTGGAATCGGGAAGGTGGGTTCACTCTTTAGTGGAAGAGAAGGGTTTGGGTCAAAACACATCGGTGAGGAATGCACTGGTAGATATGTATGCAAAGTGTGGTAGTATGGATGAAGCAAGGTTGGTCTTTGATGAGACGATTGAAAGGGATGTGGTAAGTTGGACATCCATGATTTATGGGTATATCATTAATGGAGATGTGAGGAATGGATTGGTGCTGTGTAGGAGAATGCAGATTGAAGGAATAAGACCCAATTCAGTGACTGTAGCCTCACTTCTTTCTGCTTGTGCTAATTTGAGTGATTTGAAGGATGGCCGTTGCTTGCATGGTTGGGCAATTAGGCAGAAAATTGATGCAGATGTTGCCGTAGAAACTTCATTGATTGACATGTATGCAAAATGTAATCGTGTTGATATAAGCTTGGGAGTCTTTGCTGGAACTTCAAGAAAGAGGGCAGACCAATGGGCTGCAATGCTTTCTGGGTGCAATTACAACGGTCTTGCAACCAAGGCAATAGGGCTTTTCAATCAAATGCTAATGGAAGGGGTACGGCCACATGCCTTAACATTGATTAGTCTCCTCCCTGCATTTGCCACCCTTGCTGATTTGCAGCCAGCAATGAATATGCACTGTTACTTAACAAGGTCTGGGTTTCTTTCAGTAATAGAAATTGCTACATGCCTGATTGATATATATTCAAAATGTGGAAGTTTAGAATCTGCTCACAAGATTTTCAATGCCATTCCTGTGGACTTCAAGGACATTTTTGTATGGAGCGTAATAATAGCTGGTTACGGAATGCATGGCCATGGTGAAATTGCTGTTTCACTTTTCAGACAAATGGTCCAATCTGGGGTAAAACCAAATGAAATTACGTTAACTTCCTTGGTGCATGCTTGTAGTCATGCTGGATTGGTGGATGAGGGTTTGGGTTTGTTTAAATTAATCCTCAGAGATAACAAAACCAGCCCACAAGTTGATCATTACGCCTGCATTGTGGATCTGCTTGGCCGAGCTGGTCGATTGGATGCAGCTTACGACCTAATCAGAACCATGCCATCTATGTCGAGCCATGCCTTTTGGGGTGCATTACTTGGTGCTTGTGTAATCCATGGCAATGTTGAACTGGGGGAGATTGCAGCACGGTGGCTTTTTGATCTTGAGCCTGAGAATACAGGCAATTATGTTCTGCTGGCAAAACTTTATGCTGCTGTGGGGAGGTGGAAAGATGCAGAAAATGTGAGACGTTTGATGGACGATATAGGACTATGGAAAGCACCTGCCCACAGTCTCATTGAAGTTAGAAACTCGTGAAATGGCACTTGTTGCGTGCTCTGCTCCAAATAAATTAAGAGAAAAGTTGGTTGGACTCATCTCTTCCGGTCTCACTTCAAGTAACTGAATTGAACTAGAACCAGAACTACAAATAGCAGCAGGATCTGAGGCCAGATTCTTCGTATACAATTTGAAGTTGGGTTGATAAAAAGAAGCAAATATAAGAAATATTTTTGTTTTTCAATAAGAACTAAGTTTGCCCTTCTACAAACAAGAACAAGGTCATTGATGCCCATTAACAACCCAACAGCCAATCCAACGTTTTCTTCCAGCATGATCATAAACCACCCAGTCATGTGCATATAGCTGCATAATCATAAGTGTTTTTCTGAATCTGGTGGTTTTTGCAACCTTCTAATTACTTTAGGCCCGCCAGATTTCACATCATTCCGTCTTTTTTCTCTTTATTTATTTCTTGGTTTTCATTATTTGTTTTTCTTTATGATGTAACGTACTTGTTATTATTAAGATAAATTATTATATTTATAGATGTATACAACTTTAAAGAGACTATTTTTTTCGCTTTCAAATTAATATTTTGACGCGACATATTCTGAAGCAAAGGGTTTATGCCCACTCACCCATTTTAACCAAACAATTGATTAGTGCTAATTTTTAAATTAATTCCCTGTAGTCGTTGTAATGATTTATATGGCTGCGTGTCAACAAAATTTGTGAAGCCACAGTCTTCGTATAAAGCAAGGGAATTTAATTTATAAATTAACTGAAGAGGCCGTGGAACAATCGCTGTCCCCCGACTTACAGATACATGCCACGTGCCAATGCCACTGCCTTTGATCGATGATTTCAAACATATTCTCTTGTGATGGGGCCACCCACCGCACCACGTCTAGTGCCTGCCGTGCAAGTTTACGTCTGTCTCCGTGTGGGGTTGGGGGGGAGATGAGGTGGAGGCAAAAGCTGTGACAAGAGGTGCTCGTTCAAATAAGTCATGCCTCAGGTATACTGAAGCAATGACATGCTGATGCGGTGAGAAGTAAAATCCCAAGTTACTGATAATCTTAAGAGTTCATTACATCATCTTTGATGGGTCGAAACAAGGAGGTCTAATCCGCAGGAATTGATAGTGAAACATATACTTAGGTTTCGCTTCCATGATCTCGTTTGACTTTAAATAATAGTAATAATAATAATAATTAAAAAGAAAAAAAAAAAAAAGAAGAAAGAAGAAGACCCTCCTTCCTCCCTCTTGGCCTCCTCTTGCAAAACAGTGTCTGGCTTGGCTTCTGGGGGTCGGGAAACTGATGAACTTGGTCGAAAGTTGCTTGGTGGCATTCGGGCCTTGGCTTTCTACTTTTTGATCTGTAGTTTTACGCCTTTCTAAGCAGGTTGGATCCCTTATCTCTTTTGTTTCCCTCTCGTCCATTTTACAATAATAAAATCACTTGGGGTTGGGGGCCACAACGAACCATGACAACACGTTTGCATCGTTGTTTGTAAAGTGGGTAACGCCAAGATGTCATCCCCCCAACGTTAACATCATCCAATTGCCGACTGATAATTATTAGGGTTGTATTTGTTTTTCTTTTTTTTTGGGCCATGTTACTGCAAAACCCGAAGTCCAACCAATCTGTTTTATTTATTTATTTAATTCCCGCCTTCCGCCCCGCCCCAAACCACTTGTTTCCGTGGCTGGTGGTCTATGACCATGTCTTAGTTATCCTATAATAATGATGCAGCCAGTGCAATTCAAATATACATTTTTTTTTGGATTTCCAATTATTCCTTTTGCAGACTTTGGAAATAAACTAATTGACTACTGGCTTGATGGCTGGCAGTCAACTCTCCCTTGCCTCTCTGTCTAAAATTGAAAAAAAAAAAAAAAAGAGGAGGAAAATATTGGGTGGACTTACGAAATTTTTAATGCAAGAATGAAAGTTCATGTAAAATGTAATCATGATTAATGAATTTGCATTTTTGTAGTTTTATTTATTTTTTTTTTGTGATGAAACAATTTTAATTATACATACATATATATATAATTCTTAGCATTTATATGTTTGAATAATAATAAATTAATCTTACAATATCAACAAGAAGATGGTATCAAAGGCACATCGATCTAACATTGACATCAAGAACATGAATAATTAAAACTCTAGAGCCCTTCGCTCAGAAACACTTGAGCACAGCAGTGTAGCCATTTTTAGCAAGCACCGCCTCCCCCACCCCCCCCCCCCCACCCCCTCACCCCCCCCCCCCCCCCCTATTATTCTTTACTGGCTCCATCCTGGCAATTGACAAACAAATTGTGTCGCCGTGTGGAGGTTGCATTAACTGTATTAAAAAAAAAACAAAACAAAACAAAACAAGGGTCCAGAAGAAGATTAGCTTAATTAAATGCCTGTTAACTGCTTATAGATATCTAATCTCGTGGCCGACATCTTTTCTTTCCCCTTTGGCGGGGTCATCTCAAAATCAGTTTATGTTGCAAGCAACAGCAACACCAACCACGCCCCCCCCCCCCCCCCCCCGGGGGGGGGTTGAATTTCGAAGGGTCGGATATCTAGCTTCACGTAAATTGGGTTCGATTTGTGTCATTATGATTTTCTTGTACGGTTCAAATATTCGCACTGATAACATCTTTTGTTCTAGTAAATTTATTACATCTTCTGATTAGATGTCTACTCGCAAGTGGCTGGGGGTTCATTGGGGTGAAATACTATTTCTCTCTCTAGATCTCTCTCTCTCTCTCTCTCTCTCTCCTGGCTTCCTGGCTTTATTTTTTTTTTTTTTTGTCGCCACCTGACATCAACTTTGAAACGTGGCCTTGAAAATTCTCGGGCGGCCAATTAAAGGTCAATTCTCGGAACTTAGATGTGACAGCCAACCTTTCAATCCTGATTTTGCAAACAGGAGGAGTTGGTGGACAACGGGGGGCGCGGACTTTTAATACCATTCCGAAGCAAGCCTGAAAACTCGCTCGGTCGCACATGAAGCCTTGGCTAAGGAGAGTAGCTCCTCCACTCAAGAATTGGTCGAGGATTGTATTGCAACTCCTCCGGAGTTGCCTAACAAAAGCAGAAAGAAAAAAGAAAAAAGAAAAACTCAACTTGTACATGAGAATGACAAAATGAAGGATCGATTAAAAAAGAAGGGTCAATCTCTCAACACCCACTGGGAAATGTTCTTGATGAATTTTCTAGTCCTAATAACCTATTTGTTCTCAAATCAAATATACCACCACCATGGGAGGAAGTTTTGTTACTCGGAAAATAAACAACAATTTAACCTTTTTGGTCCATTAATCTAAAAATTCACTTTCGGAATCGATCAATTAACATTCTTGAAGAATGATTGAATATGCCTCCTAAAAAAAAAAATAAAAAAACTTCTTTAAAGCTAAAACTACCAGTAAATTTCTAACCTTTTTTTTTTAATAAATAAATCTTTTGGTTCCCTTCATTTTACCACCAGAACATTCTCACTTACAAATAACTAAAATTAACAATTAAGAAGAGAATGGCATCCACACACGTAATAAATAATCGCCTATAAAGCAAAGCTTTGTCCATAAACATAGGACACATCCGAATTTAGCTCTAAAATCATGCCCACCTCTCTCTCTCTCTCAAGGTCATACCTCCGCCCCCTCACTATTCTCACTTTGTCTCTCTAGAAAACACAAACTTTCTCTATCTTAAAGCCAACGCGGTTTTGACTAAAGAAACTATTATTTATTTTAATTATTCAATCTTTTAGGGTATTGATTTTTATAATTGTTTTTATCTTTGTTGAAGTATTCTTTTATTTACCAAAAAAACAAAAAAAAAAAAGTCAGATCGCACGATTTCCAATCATAGAAACAGAAGCCTACCGGGGAGGGGGGGGGAAATGAAAAATATAAATAAAAACAATAACCCATTTTCTCTCCCCTCTTCTTAACTTCTTTCCTCCCTCTGTCTCTCATCGGGCCGCTCTCTCTTTATTGATCCATGGTTCCAGAGAAAAAGGAAAAAACAAAAAAAAGAAAAGAAAACCCATTATTCTTTATTGATTGATTACTGATTCTTGAGGTTGAAATCTTCATTTCTTGCAGTGAAAATTATAGTACAGAGAAGTCGGGGTGGAAGGAAAGAAAAAAAAAAAGCCCATATAGATAGATATAGCTGTTGTTAAATTTTCCAATGCGATCTTTGAGCAGACCACAAAGGCAAAAGGGAGGAGATAGAATCACAATCACAACAAACAAGAAAACGCAGAAAAGAAACAATCTTGGCAGTGGATCCCAGAAAAGGAACAGTCTTTGCAGCGGATCCCAGAAAAGGAACGGTTTTCGCAGTGGATATCAATCTAGAGAAGGCAACGATAGAGAAAGATTGTATAAGGAAAGGGCTGGATCTGATGCTGGGTGGGTCATTGTTAGGATTGAAGGCAGTGAAGGAGCTGGGATTATCTGGTCATTGTTGTGGAAGTATTGGTGAAGCTAGGACAGTGGTGGGGGAGCTGCATAGGAAAAGAATATGCAGCTTCACATCTCGCCTAGCATGAGAAGCATCACGATATCAAGCAGCAACAGCAATGGGTTTATTGACTTGATGAAGATCAAGGTCGCAGCTCGCCATATCTCTTATCGAACCCTTTTCCACACCATCCTCATTCTTGCTTTCTTGTTGCCCTTTGTCTTCATTCTCACTGCCGTTGTTACCCTTGAAGGTGTCAACAAGTGCTCCTCATTTGGTACCTTCTTTTTCTTGGCCCTTAATTTATATTTGTGATTGTTATTGCTGGATGGATGGATGATTGGATCTTGATTTGTTTGGTGCCATGATTTTAATGCCCGTCTAATGGACAATAGGTGTCTTGTATATCCTCTTGCAAACCCAATTTCTTAGCCTTATACGTCTTATTCATCATATGCGAAGATGCATGCTACCTATGGATATTTTTCTCCGATATTGATTGTTATGTGGCAGATAATTTGTGGTTTGACTAATTTCTTCCATTTTCACAATGTTTAATTACAGTTTTATATGTAGGCATGCGCATTGTTTTGGTTGTGAATTTCCAAATTGTATTTCCCAGTGATATGTTGGTTTTGGTTTGGTAATGTCCTGTCACAACATGTATTCATCCTATAGTAGTTTGATCTCATCAAAATTGGATTTGGTTGGTTTCATTTTTTATCTGATACAAGCTTGTCTTGGGTTTGCCATATTTGGCATTAAGCCAATGGGGTTTTGGCATAGTGTGCATTGATTTGGATAAATTTTATATTCACTTCATTGTACCGGATGTTGGCTTATGTTCTTTGTGATGCTCACATTTTGTTTTCAGATTACAGTTTGGATAAAGAGTTTATGTTAATGCAAAATTAGATGGTGTTGGTTTTTAAGTTGAGAGCAGATGATTATAATGTGCTTACCAATGATATAGGTTGCAAACAACTACAGTCACTTCTTAGTAGCAGTTTGCATGTAGCTGCGTCTTAGGTGGCAATTTGAAAATATAGTTGTTTCGTATCTTTCTTGTTTCTTGGCCATGAATTTTAATTGAGATTTCTCCCCCTTGATAATTCTTGCTATCAGGCTTCCATCATGTACATTATCAGAATTTTGTGTGGGACTGTTTGTCTACTTTTTATTAGTGAATATATGTTATTGTACAAGGATATACTTATTTCATGTTTATTGTCTTGCATGTGCTGGACCTATGCCTCTTTTATTTTTTTTGCTTTGTGCTTCAGATTGTTTAGGTAGGCGATTGGGACCAAAGCTTCTTGGCAGGGTTGATGGTTCAGGGGTAACTAACTAATTTCTTTTCAAACCTTGTTCTTGCAAGCCAATGATTCACTCATGTTTTTGTCTAAGATGAATCCTTGTGCTGTTGGTGATGATGCAGCAGAAACTAGTTAGAGACTTCTACAAGATACTTAATGAAGTGAACACTGAGGAAATCCCAGATGGTCTGAAGCTCCCGGATTCTTTTACCGAACTTGTTTCTGAGTTGAAGAGCAACCATTATGATGCAAGAACATTTGCTTTAATATTAAGAGCTATGGTATGTCTTATATCAATCATACCCAGAATTGGTTGCATTCATATGTAGTTTGTGTAAAAGCATAGATTTGCTAATGATATTTTCATGTTTCCAAACTTCTAGTAACCTTATCATTTATGTTTCTGGCCCAAGTCATGGTTATAATCATACAAAAGCACGTTTGGAGCTGACCTCATATTATTTCACACAGATGGAGAAGTTAGAAAGAGAAATTAGGGAATCTAAATTCACAGAGCTGATGAACAAACACTTTGCTGCAAGTTCCATTCCAAAAGGCATCCACTGTCTCTCTCTCCGTCTGACAGATGAATATTCCTCTAATGCTCATGCACGCAAACAGTTGCCTTCTCCAGAGTTACTTCCCTTGCTTTCTGACAATTCTTACCATCACTTTGTTGTGTCAACTGATAACATTTTGGCTGCTTCAGTTGTTGTCACTTCTACTGTCCGGTCTTCTCTAAATCCTGAAAAGATAGTCTTTCATGTCATCACTGATAAGAAAACTTATGCTGGCATGCACTCATGGTTTGCACTAAATCCAGTCCCACCAGCAATTTTAGAAGTGAAAGGTGTTCATCAGTTTGACTGGTTAACAAGGGAGAACGTTCCAGTGCTTGAAGCTGTAGAGAACCAAAATGGTATCAGGAATTATTATCATGGGAACCACATTGCCAGGGTCAATCTCGATAATACTACTCCACGGAAATTTGCTTCAAAATTGCAGGCTAGAAGTCCAAAGTACATATCCTTACTCAACCATCTTCGCATATATTTACCTGAGGTAATCTCATTTGCTCTGAGTTTCATTTTGCATTATTTAGGGACCAAAGAGGCAAGTTTTTTTCGTTTTTTGATGGGGTGTTTTGGGTGTTGGGGGTTTGAAAATAAATGTCATAAACACCATATATGTGTGTTTTTCAGGGACCAGTCCCTCTGCACTGGCATAATAATGAAACCAGAGGTCTCCATCTTGGTTTCTTTTTCCTATCTGTTTGCACAAAGTTGAAACCACAGTAACTCTGATAGAATTTCAGTTTCCTACCAGGCAAACAAATTCTAATTTTAATTTTGGCAGATTTTTACAAAAATCCTATGATAAATATAGGAAAATCCATGGGATTGGCATTGGGACCGATATTGCTAGAGCACTAAGATGCTGAAGTTTATGGAAGTTACCTGCCATAGAAATGTTTTTTGGACAAAATGGAAGCAACCAATGGATCATTCATTGCTGGAAGTAGGATGATTATGTGAAAGTTTGATGTCTTGTTTACATGCAACCAAGCATCAATGGTTTTCCAAATTTTCTTGCCTATTCATTGATTTTTGGCTTTTATTAGATTGTGCATCATAGTCAGTTATCATTTAAAATGGCAATGTGTTGTTTTGCACTTTTTTTTTGTAAATTTTTTTCATTTTCCCCTTCAATTCTTGCCCCAAATTCTTGCGCTTACTTCTTGTGTTAAACAGCTTTTCCCAAACCTCGACAAGGTGGTCTTTCTAGATGATGATGTTGTAATTCAGCGTGATTTGTCTCCACTTTGGGATATCAACCTTGAGGGAAAGGTCAATGGGGCTGTAGAAACTTGCAAAGGTGAAGACAACTGGGTAATGTCCAAGCATTTCAGGAACTACTTTAATTTTTCGCATCCCCTCATAGCCAGGAATTTGGACCCTGATGAATGTGCATGGGCCTATGGTATGAATATTTTTGATCTCCGAGCATGGAGGAAAACAAATATAAGAGAAACCTACCATTCCTGGCAGCAAAAGGTAAGATTTCCACTAATATTATAATTTCAATTTGTCTTTTTCTGTGCCTTACTTTGTCCACCTATTAGATTATGATAAGGGAGTAAGGTACAATAGAACTGGTTTGGTGCATGGAATGAAAAGAATGCTTCATGGTATACCAAAATAGAAGTATGCTTCATTATCTGCAGGAATGTCCATAGAACTCACCGCCTGACAATTAAGCTCTCAGTTTCTTTTTTTGTTGTTTGCAGAATTGACATGATTTCTTTTCTATATACACCATGTCTTACCTGATTTTCTTGGATTAGAGGTCCAATTTTAAGCACGCAGAACGTAATTTCACTGATGCTTTTTCCCATGAACTATTATACATACAGTGCATCTCTCAGGAGCTTTTCCATTAGCTATGTTTAACTGAAAGTGAGAGTAGGGAAGATTGTGAGGGGGTCCAAGTGTTCCAACTACGTGATTAAAATCATGTTGATAATTGTTTGCTTTTCCAGTCCAGGAGGAAGGACCTATGTTACAGATTAATGATATGCATAGTGAGTACTAGAAGTGGTACTATGAATTTATCTGCATCTAAATCTATTAGTGGAAGTGCCAAAGATGACTAGCATAAAAATTATTGGTAAGCTACAGATGCTCTGCCAAGACTTTATTCTGATTGATTTTCTCTATGCAGAACCTGAAGTCAAACCTGACAATGTGGAAACTTGGGACTTTACCTCCAGCATTGATTGCATTTAAAGGTCTTGTGCACCCAATTGACCCATCTTGGCACATGCTTGGCCTGGGTTATCAGAATAAAACCAGCATTGAGAATGTAAAAAATGCTGCAGTTATCCACTATAATGGCCAGTCGAAACCGTGGTTACAGATTGGTTTTGATCATCTCCGGCCTTTTTGGACCAAATATGTCAACTACTCCAACGATTTTATAAGCAACTGCCACATCTTAGAGTCATAGTGAAGCAATCACAGGGTTAGAAGCTAGAGTTGAATGGGAAAAGACACAAGTCATTATGGTGTTGTGTATCATGGCTCGAAGTTTTTCTTGGGGTCTATACGATATTGCAAGCAGAAAATTGGTGAGAAGAACAGCATTTTTGGTCAGAACCTGTCATCCCTCACACTTTTGTGGGGAGAGACCTGCAGCACCAGCATGAGCATTCTTTCAATCCGTAACATTTCATTTTTTTTGGGTTGGGAAAGGAATACTGTCATCAGTCTTCATGCAGGAAGTGAAGCCTGGTTCCGGCGCACAGCGTTGAGAATAGAGAGCGATGCACTGGACAGAGAGTGCAAATGTAGACATTGTTGCCAAGGAAGAGTAAGGCTGGGACTGGTCTTTCTACGTGGCGTCCTTCCATCAACTCTCAGACATGTTTTTGTCCTCTTCAATTTTTCTTCTGTTGTTTCTCAATTTTTTTCTGTACCTCCCTCCTTCCCCCCCCCCCCCTATTAAATTGATATACTCATGGTGAAATTTAGGAGTAGATAATGGACATTGCTTTGTTACAGGTCCCTTTGAATTGGGGAACTGTGCTTAGGTTATAAATCGTTATTTGTCATCTATGGTTCACGAGAACATTCAAAATGTGCAGAAAATTCTTTCCAATTTTCTTTCTTTATCCAATAACATTATCAGATTGCCAAAATCGAGTCTCGATTCCCTTTATAAGAAATTCGTTACTTCTCCAGGGAGGTTCAGCCTTTGAGTTATATGATAAAGGGTTATTAGGCACCCCACGCTCCCAACGAGATTTTGATTCTAATCCAAATCCTCCAAATTGGATTCCAAGTTTAAACTAATGGGAATTCCTGTTTTGGACACTGCAGCAATCCCACCATTTACAGAGATACGTTGTCAAGTCTCCCAAAATGTAACAGTAACATGTCCATGTCCAGAAGAGCTGAGAATCTTGACAGCATATCATGTTTTGTTGTGACACCTCTTTGATTTTCAAGACGGTATAAATAATCAGAAGCTATATAACAACTTCAATGAGGATTCTTTTATATTTATTTCAAGGAATTTTTTTTTATATATAATTCCAATATGCACACTGTTTCTGAGAATTGTTTGTCATATGTAGCAAGCTTCTTTTTTTTTTTTTTTTTTATCCATGTTATTGAAAAATTCTCATTACCCTAAAAGAAAAGGAAAGCACACATACCTAGGAAAAGAAAAATAAAGTAAGTCCCTTGTCCATTTCGATTTCGTCAGCAACAAATGATTCCTGTTCTTGGAATGTATTTTCCTTTTTCAAGCTTCTAAAGATGCTCGGTAATTTCTTATCTTTTCAAGATGGTGGTTGCTTTTGGCTAGCAAATTCTTGATAATACTCTTAATTTCAAATGTTTATAAATTTAATTTGACTTTACACTAGCGATGAAAAAAGTCCATTCCTTTGTCAATTTCAAATCTTGAATTCGAATTTTTATCAAAATTTCTAGAATTATACAATCCTTACCAGCGGAAGGTAGGATATTACCATACTTTTCCTTTTTTTATTACACAAAGAAAAAAAAATTGGTTTCGATGTCTTCAATCAAAAGCAATAAACTAAGTAAAGGATTAGGTCGGGTATTAAATGTCACCATGCAATTATTTCATTCTTTTTATTATTTTTTTTTTCAGCAATGAGGCGATTCGTCCAAAGCTACAAGGTGGAGAAAAAGAAAAGAAAAGAAAAGAAAAATCTGCAATGTTCTTTGACATTACAGATTACCGACTCGATCAAATTTCTCATAACAAGAAAGATTGAGAAAGAACAATTTGCAATTGTGTTTGACATTTCATGTTCAAGGCGGCTTCATGCTAAGTACAAACCCCATCTCATCGATCTGCGGTCAAGAAGTCCCCATCACCCACTTCCGACTCCCAAGGGACGGACCATACCATAACAACATACTTTTCAAGTTTGAATAAGCCTAACCGCTAGAAAATGGACATTAAGCAGTAATTGTTCCACATTTTTTAAGAGTTTCACATTGAGTTGATTTGATCATGTTCAGCCAAATGAACGTCCATACCATGTGCTAGTTGACTTTTGTGTTCTGGAAACAGTGAAAAAGGTTAAATGATCAAATTATCATGTAACAGTGATCATGAATCGATACCCGATCGACCATCCATCAGAAAGATCAAATAATTAAGGGAATCCTTTCTTACATACAAAATTACGGCTTTAATTTCCTAACAAAGTATTTTGAAATTAAATATACGTCTTAAATATGTATGATTTTGACAAAATTAAATTCCTTTGTTCGACACCATAAATTATTATTATTATTTTTAGTAGAATCAATTCCTGTATTAGTTCATCGTGTGGAGTGAAATTATAATTTTTTTAAATTTAATTTAATAATAGAATTGTAAAGTAAAAGTAGTGTTCTTTATTTTAATTTTCTTAAACAAGAAATAGGAAATTAAAAAATAATCAGAGCATGTTTCGAGTGACAGACAAGGTAATGGTTGGTTTTTGACCTCTGGGTTACCCCGGAAGCCAAAAAGGTTAAGCCTTTTGTTAAACTAATAATAATAATAATAATAATAATAATAAAAGAAAAAAAGTGAGAGGTCTGTCCTCGTCCGTGGTAGAAGAAGCCAAGAATGGAAGCATTGACCAAAAGCTTAGATGACTTCGAAGAATCCGAAGCCGCGCCTCCTCTAAAGAGTTTCAATTGGTTTCTTCATTTTGATTAAACTTGTCTGTTTGCTCTTTGGCTTCTTCCGTCAGCCAGTTTTCCATAGCGCCATTTCTGACCCTTGAATCAGATCAGCTTTAGAGCCAAGTCAAGTTGACCCATCAAAGATTTCTGAATCCTTGAGAGTTTCTTTTGTATCCATTAGGTAATTTGGTGGCAGTGTAATTGGTTCTTAATAGATATCACCCTGTGTATGTTCTTTTTCTTTTCCTCCAGGATTTCTGGCCATATTCGACTGTTAGGATATTTGACTGCTAATTTTTCACTGCGGAAAATCCTCACCATAGCGTTATTCTTAAAGATGTTTCCTTTTCTCCACTGGCTTCCAATTCCAGATTGCTTTGCAACAGATATATTGATCAAAAGACTTGTTTTGTTTCCTAACCCTTTTTTTTTTTCCTCTCTCTCTTTCTGTTTCAACGTGGCAGAGTAGGCAAATCAGAATCTTGAAGAAATCTTTGTGTTTATGAGGCCCCAATACGAATATTTAATTGGGGCATTGATTTCTGGAAGAGAACTCAATCGAGAATTCTGAAAAAGTCAGGACTTGATCTTGAAAGTCTGTGATTGCTGCAAGATGGCTGAGGTGCAAGATCAATTGGAGATCAAGTTTCGGTTGACAGATGGGTCTGATATCGGTCCCAAATCCTTTACTGCTGCAACAAGCGTTGCAACCTTGAAGGAAAACGTTCTTGCTCAATGGCCTAAAGGTTAGTTGTAATTTTCTTCGATCTTTCTTTGGGAAGCTATAACCCCATATGTCTTGACACTGGACTTTTCATCTTAAAAATTGTGTAATCTGTTAAGCTTGTTATTGATTTTCACAATTCACAAAAGGGCGTCCCAATTACACCAAGGCTCACCCTTCATTGTTCACAACCCACGAGAGATTTCTCTCTCTCTCTCTCTCTCTCTCTTTTCCTTCTATTTTTGTTTTGTTGAGAAATTTAATCATGGGTGATACTTTGAAGTAAATAGTCCTCTGAAAAAAAAAAAAAAAAGAAGACCATCATGCTATTCTGATTGTGTCAAATGGATGCTGGACGCTGCTACTCAAAACTCAGTGTTCCCATTCTTATGCGCACACACATTTACACTCACAAAAGACTTGAAATCCGTGAGAGCAGAATTTCAACTTGATATAGACCAAGGAAGTAAGCATATTATATACCCAAGTAGCCTCATAAAGATGTTATGGACTGTTGCATATGATTTGTTGGGTTAACTGAATGCAGTAAGTTTTCAGTTCCGGGTTCTCTTATCCATAATCATTTTTTGGTAGTTGGACATCATGGGAACGTTTGTGTTATTATGTTTGTGGAATATACAAGGCTAAAGCATTTGGGTTTCAATGATTACTAATAAGGACTTGTAATTATATCCTGGCAACATACCATACGGAATTGGTTTTTCCTTTCTTTCTTTCCTTCTTTCCATTTTTAGTTTTAGTTTGAACTTAGTTAACCTCTCTTGCTGTCTTTCTTGGAAATTTAGATCTTCTTCTTGTTCTCTGCTTTCTTCAATAAATGTAGCACAGAATATTTTATGGAAACAAAAAAAGTCATTCAAAATTGTTTTGTCATTTTATCTCCATTGATGACCCATTGGGGAAGTGTTCTTTTGTGGTTGATTGCCTACTTTTCACTGATATTTAAATTTTTGAAAACTAGCAAACCTGAATTGGTAACAAAAAGCTCAGACTACTCATCTAGTTGATGCTAAATTTAGGACATCTTCGTCTTTGTTTTATTGCTGCCTTTGTCTAAATTGATGCTTAGTTTAACTTAAGGTGCTTCTAACTACTAAGATGCTACACCCTTTTGATATTTGCTTATCAGGGAAGGATGACAGGCCAAGGACAATAAAGGATGTCAAGCTAATAACTGCAGGAAGAGTATTGGGGAACAACACAACAATAGCAGAATGCCGGAGCCCACTAGTTGACATCCCTGGTGGGGTGACAACAATGCATGTTGTTGTTCAACCACATTCATTGGAGAAAGGTACAGATAGTCAAGTAATCTGGGTGATCCCTTTCTTTTTGCCCAATTTTTTCCAAATATTGTTAAGTTTTGCAAATTACTCCTTTTTCAATGGGTTTTATCTGATAGCCTTTTAGGAAGCAACAGCATAGAAACTTATTAATATATGTCAACTCATATGAGGGAAGCATTTGCCAACTGACATGGATTTACTGAATTGCCTTGGCCATTTCCTGTTGCCTATTGTTTCCTCAATAAATGCTCTTTCTGATATCTTACTGAAATCAACATCCTTTCTGACGGGGCAGAAAAGAAAGGAGATGTCAATTTGCAGCAGAACAAATGCAGTTGTGTTATACTATAATTGGCAGTTTCAAGAGCAGGGATGGCATCAAGGTAAATGTGGTTTCTTGTTTTTCTGTTTATGTTGCATCTTTAACCATGTAGTTTGCTCGTCAAGTTGACATTCTATTTTGGTCTACTTTTATTGTAGGGGCAACAAGCTTTGAGCTGGTCTGGGTTTCTGGTTGATGGAGACAATGGCATTATACACGTTCATCACAAGTCAAGTTTAGGAGCCGGTCTTTGCCTTCTTCGTCCAGCTGTGCTTCCGTCTTATTTGTTACACACGATTGCTTTCAGTTGATTATCTTTGGTCAGATGCAACATACTCAGATTTGCATACCTGGTTATTTTTCATGGGCGCCTATAACTCAATTTTGCCTTTTAAAAGTTGTCTTATTATTTGGCAACATTGAGTATCACAGATCCGAGCATTCCAATTCATGTTTTTGGTTGTAAATTTCACCAGTGTGTAGGCACAATGCTCTCTGACAGGACAATGACATGTAACAAATCTCTTGGCCCTTCGTGGATAAATGTATCAATGGGTACTCGTATCTGAAGGGAATGAATTTACCTAGACAATTGACAAGATGCATCCTAGGGTGTTGGTTTTGTTTGCAGGGCTAACCTACGTTGGTGTGCTCATGGTGGCCTAGACATGAAGCACTTGGCGGCTAACGCGATTGCCATGGGAATTTTATGCGATTTGATTTCCTCTTGCATTAGACCCGTCTTCATACGACGAGAAGCACACAATTGTCCAGTTTGTTTAAAACTAAGAAAGGCCACCCTTACTTGAAAGAATACCTTAACGTACTTAGTCTTGCCTTTAACATGAAAGAATGCCTTATACTCCAAAAATGACTAATATGATGTACAAAACATTCAAATTGGCAATTGTTTTTTCTACAGGAACACAAGGCTACTTGTATAATTCTGCGAACATACAAACACTACCCTTGATTTTACTGGTGTAAAATACAATCAAGAATAAGCTTAGTTTGTAATTTGCATGTCCTCTTTGGACACGGAGGACGACTTTTGCCTGGAGCACTGTCAAAGTTACGCTAGCTTAAAGCAATTTCACTTCAGAAGAATCAACCTTATAAATTGCAGTATGATTTGAACAGAACCAATTTAATGGTAAAGCAACTGATTAATCACAAACTATAGTTGTGTATGAATTATTGCAGATATCAATCTGCCAACCAAAAACAAACATAAAATGTACATACTATTACAACTTCAACGGTGAGTTGGAGACAGTCAGTAGCGCCTAACCATTCACTATGACACATTGGGCCAGGGTAAGATTGTGCCAGCGAAGTTCAAATATTAGGAGAAACTGTGAAATGGTTCCAGCTTAACAAAGCTACCAGACAGCCCTTCACACGTTACATACAAGGTCATTGAGTTATCGACAAACAAAAACTCATCCTGCAATGAAAAGAGAACAGTAATGATTTAGAATTTAAATCATATATAATACAAAAAATTTCGTTATAACTGTTTGAGTAGAATGTTGGTCACATAGGGGAAGGCACACAAAGTTGTATGGCGTACCTCAAAGTGGGTATCATTTGACTCCACTAATAAGTTGAGTGTAATTGAGATGAAATGCTAAAGTGCATGCAACACCAAAAGAAATGGTGCGAAGACCAGATAAGGACCAAATGCATTCGCAGGGAAGGCATAGGAGGCATTCATTGAGAATAACTTGAGGAAGTTTCCAAGGTAATTGGCTTATATCTGACTTTAACTTATGAGCACACCGCACGATTGTGAAGGCTGAATACGTTCAAGTACTTGAAGCAAAGAAGAGAACATAGGCCAACGGTGGAAAGTGCTTAGGCAAATGGGTTGATAAAGAAGGCATTAACATCACTCAACTCCACCGCAAGATTTTGTTAATTGTCACATTTGTTTTTGGCAGCAACAAAATGATTGGCGGAAAAGATACCTGGGTGCCATTCCAACCATCACTCCAATTCGGATGCTTCTTCTGAATCAGACAACGGTAAAAGTGTGCAGATCCCTAGCATATGTCCATTGAGGCACACATAATAATCAACACAATCCTCATAGGCACCCAGACGACAACTGGCACTCTGCGGTATCATTTTGGCTTGTTCCATGCTCCACAACTTAGCCTTACAATATGGGCACACCTCTGACGGATGAAATTGAGCCTCCCTTTTGATCAGCATGTTCCTGACCTTTGATACTGAGAATGACTTGAAAACCCCTCGGAAAAATCCAAGATCCTCCCCTTCTTCCCCTTGATCAAGATGTTCACAAGGGTCGGAGACATACAGAACATCTGTTCTACATTGTGGCAACAGAAAACTCTTTCCTGAAGTCCTAGAAAACCGAGTCCTATAAACAAAATGACCAGGAATTTGAATGCTATTGAATAGGCCACCCTTGCTACATCCTGAACAATAGATAAGCAACTTCCCAAGTGCTCGCCAATTTCCATCAACAGTGTGGCTTCCACTGGATTCCAAATCAATCATCATTTTTGGGGCCCTTGTTTGGCAAAACTCCTTCCATAGCACTCGCTTGGCAAGATCATCAAACCACTTGCACACACATGATAGAGTGGCAATCAACTTGGGGTTCCAGTTCAGCTGTTGAAACACTAAAAATATTGCATCTTCGCTTAGGTGCCCTTTTGTGCATTGACAACTTGAGGAATGTGTGCAGCGATATTGTTTGGTTAAAATCATGTCCACCTAGTAAGGAAGCAAGGAACATCAATATAATGATATTGAGAAACAAATGAAAAATAATCAAGAAATATATCAACCATAAAGGGAGGTAATGCAACAACATTCAGGCTCGCAGATTATACAGACTAAAACCAGTAAAGACCTGGTCTCAGATATCAATCACAAGTCACATTTAAGGTATAAATTCATCCCCTCTAATATGCTGCTCTTTCTAACCAATGGAATAATGAAGTAGCTTTTAGGAAAACTATCAGAAAGTCATTAACACAATTCTAAAGGATGAAACAATGAACCATGAAACTTAAGCTGGTAGAAAGATAAACTATAAAGTTTTGAAATTTGAAATATCATAGCAACATATCATTGAATGTCTTTGATATTAGCTTGCCATTTTACCATATGCATAACAAAGAAATCCATGACCAAAGTTATAAAATATTTTTTAGTCGAAACATGCAATAACAGAAGCTGCCCAACTCACCAAAGCTAAACAAAAACAAGCAAGACTGCTGCATATGCTTCCCGGCTCCTCCCTTTCGACATCATTGTTATTATTTAGTTGCGACAGAAAAATCAGCAACATAATTCACAAGCAAATGCCAACAATATTATTAACTACACGGAAGGATTCAAACTTTATCCAAATTCCAGCATCCAACGCATCATATCTGATCAAACAAACCCAGACTCAGCTTGATTCGTCAATGCATGAGATTTATCGCCACAATCCCAGATCCAAAAAAACATCCTTGGTAAAACCTCAGGGCATTTAAACAAAAACCCACATCAAATTTGAGACAATTACTTAAATCTACGAAAACCCAATTCACGCATTCACTCGATTGTACAGAACAATCAGTGAAAATGACGAACAAACAAAAATCTTCCCAACATCAGATATCAACCACAGAAACATAAGCAAGAAGTTGACAGCGACTGGATCTCAAATTCTCACCTGAGGTAAGAAGAACCCCTCTCCTCTTTAGCCTCCAAAAGCCCCCGAAGTCAAGCTGTAGGCAGGAGAAATTCAAGAAAGATTGAATCTTTATAGAGTAATTCCCAATGAAAAACAAAATTTCCAAGAACACAAAACAACTGAAATTGAAAATTTTCAACTCACATGCAAAGGCAAATTGAGCAAACTTCCTCTTCTACAGGGGCATTTTGGTCCATAGAAAGATAATCCACTTGCAAAGAAGCATGGGGAGCAATTTGACGGGGAGGAGAGTGAGGAAGGGGTAAAGAAGAAGACGACTTGGGCTACACATAGAAGGGAAATCAAAATATTATAATATTTTATTAAACTGATAAAGCAACATGGCGGTTTTCGACTCAGAGCAAGGACAAATTACATAATCCCACGTCGAAATGTAAGGTCGAGTATAATTAGCTGGCATATTCGGGGAAGCCACCCACAGAACAAACTTTTCTTACGTGTCAGTGTCCTATTGGAGGGTTGTCTTGACATTTTTGGCCGAACCAATATAGCCCACATCTTTTCCCGTCGACGCTTTGCAAAAATTTGTCCGCTAAAAGATTCTAAGACCCCAACGTTTTGCCACGTGTCGGGTTTAATATCTTTATTACAGATTTTGCCTCTTCGGCTCGTTCTGGTTGGGCACTGATCTTTCACTTTCTGAAATTCCGTCGTCCTTAGGTGTGTTGAGAACTAACGCGTAGATTCATGTCATTTTATTACCATCGCACATGCATCACAACATTTGTTGAGCCAAATTGAATCCCAACCGTGTCATGAGATATGGAGTGAAATTGTGAGTTCATTGGCTGAAAGTCTCCATCTTTACGCGATTCACAATTAGTATTGAGAGTAACACGGTTTTTAACTTACCACCTTTCATGGGAAATTCTGCATAAGGATAAGGCATCATTGAATAACACGGAAGAAGAGGGTCATGTTGTGTTTAAATACACTTTTGCTTAAGTAAGTAGAAAATGACCTCTCAAAGGGGGTTAAACTTCTTTTTTTTTTTTTTTTTTTTTTGGGCGGGGGGGGGGGGGGGTGGAGGGTTTTGATTTGAACAGGTCAATGGCCTTCTCATGATGGTGGTACATTTTAAATTTTCATTATGGGTGATCGCGGGTGATTGCTATGGCAGGACATGAGTGGAACCACTTCTAATTGAGAACTTACAACTTGTAACTCTTGCATTTTCTTTTATGCCACTTGCCCATTTGCTTGTTCCTTTTTTGAGAATGCAATTTATCAATGGAAATTTTATACTTACTCGGCAATGCACAACACGTCATGCAGTCTCTCTTTGTTGTGCTATTCAGTTTTCAGCTTGTCGCCTCGAATTGCCCGGGATTTTAACCCCCCCCCCCCCTAAAAACTCTCACAAATATCGTTTTAAAAATGTAAATTATCCCTTTAAAATTCATTTTCTTAATAGAAGATTAATGTTGTCATTACCATAATTATGAAAATCCGCTGGTCTAATGTTAGGATTGCTCTATTGTTTTAGCAACCATTTAGACCAATAAGAGTTTTGATCAAATCGGACTTCGAGTGAAAGTCCACAGGAAAGTTTTCTCCATGCCATAAGAGGAACTCCTGAAGGGCCAGACCCCAAGTTGATCCCTTTTTACTTGCACTCCTCCCATCCAGCTGTGTTATTGATCGTCTTATCACAGTCTGATCCTTTTACAGAAACGAGGGCCACTGCCAAATGTAAACAGTAATATGGTATCAAAAGGAAGCCATACCTTTTTGGGGAAAACAATCTTTGCTTGAGGGTGTCTATTACAAAATAAGCGGTCCCTTGTGAAAATGATGCCTGATGGCACAAGGGTACAAATCAGAAATGCAGCGACTGAGCCCCTACAGCTCCTGCTAAAGGTTTTGATGTTCCATACACCACACCAACTCGGGGTAAGGTGGGTACACCAACCAAAAATTAGGAACCGACGATAAGAACTTTTACCTCCATTTCTTACTCGATGATACGATCAACTCTCTTTTTCAAAATGGTGGAAGGTTTATATCACAATGCAAACAAGAGGTAAACTTGTGCTCTTTCGTAGGCATGCAACGGTTACTATTATTATAAAACTTAAAATTCTTTTATTCTCAAATTTTTTTCTTGTATTTTTTTATTAAATTTAACGAGATTTTTATTGCGACTTACATACTTATTTTTTTTCATAAAATAATTAATAAATACTTATTCTTCTAATTAAAGTAATTAGTAAAAGATCTTCTCTTCTCATCTAATGTGACATTTTTTCTTCCACATTTTTTCTTATCAAATTTAATATCATCTTTGTCTTTATCGTACACTAGACTTATTTACTTTTCTACTTAAAACACTTGGTAACAAATATGAAATTTAAGTCGACTAACAATGCACTGATAACATTTATTATAAAATTATTATTTTCTTCTTAAAAAATAATTTTATTATAAAATTATTATCTTTTTTTAAAAAAAAAATTATAATTTATTAAAATATACTATATCTATATTTATAAAATTCAAGATCTTGTTTCAATGTGATATCCCATCACAACCAGCTCTCAATCATTTTTATTTGAAAGTCGTCTTCCTCGTACTTTTACACGGGGGAAGTTATATGACTCCTATAAAATGGTCCTGTAGATGCTAGACTGCACTTATCCGACCACAGTTGCACGGTATAAATTGGGAACTAGGCATTCATAATCATAGCTATAACAAAAAGCAGGACTAGTTATAACATTGAGTGACGAGAAGCAGCAGCTAAAAAACATTTGCAGAACTAGTCATGGAGCTTTCTTTCCCACTCAATCTGGACAAATATACTGGTTTCATTCATAGAAGTGAAACAACCACAATAGTTACAAAATTTATGAAGACCTTGCACACACCTCCAAGGAAACGTATTGAAGCACATCAAGATTATACAGGAATCTTCCATTTACTCTTCATCAGCTATCTATCATCAACAGAAGCAATCTACCTTTATATTTCCACAACTCCATGAGCTTCTTGACTGCAATTCTATCCTCACGAGCTTAATTTTTTTTCCTATTATTATTTGTAGCTCAGATGACTGCACTAAACTTTAAAATTTGTTTCTTGCTTTGAAGACTGTTTTTTATTTTTTAAGTTTGACAATTGAACTCCAGATCAAAAGACAGTATCATGGGAGGGTTTGCCGTCTTGGAGAAAGATCACTGTCTCAAAAGCGCCTACCAAGGCCTTAACTTTACTCTTCCTGGTCTCAACAAGTTTACTTGCCGTTTCTTCAATCACATTATTAAACAGACCCTGGGCATCTTTCTTTTTCTGCATATCTTGATGCCTCAGAACAACTTTTCGTGAGTTGGGTTTGCTGTTATTTGCATTGCCATCAGCTGCTGTCCTCCTGAAGCTCATTCGGACATTGGCTTTGAGATTTTGGTTCTCCCCCAACACTTTTCCTCGCCTGAATTTCAGCCTCCTTGAACCATTATTCTCAGACTGGATATCTACCACCTTCCCCCTCTTAAAGCATAGTTTCTCTGTCAGCCCATCTTTGTCCCCTGAATGAATGGTCCCACCTTTCTTATGCTGCCTCATCTTATTTTCCCCTTCCAATGTTTCTGCCTCTTCCATGGATTCAGTTTCATCAAATTGAGAAAGAGAGTCATATTCTGCCTCAGTCATGGTCTCCTCAGATTCTTCTTTATTTTCTTCATTATGAGATGACGATGTTGGAGATTTTGGAAAGGGTGGTGACTTGGATGATGGAGTCGGAATTGGAGAAGACTTGACAGAAATATTCTCATTGTGATCAGACTCCAAATATTTGCTCCCAGTTTCCACCTTGATAACATGCAAGGTTTTCTCTTGAACCACATCACCATTGTGTGCTGCTTTAAGTGCCTTGGTTGATTGAGGGTTGGCATTAGCCTTGGGCTGCGCATGATCAGCATTCTTGTCCTTATTCTTCAGAGAAGACACAACTTTCGGGCCCTTGTGCTTCTTTGATTCTACACCCGCAACTTGAAGAACAGCTCTTGATGTTGCCAGCTCTATTGCAACTCCACCAAAGCTGCTTTTTGGGGAAGATAAAGCTCGTCGGGATGTCTGTGCTTTCTTTATTGCTAACTCAGAAGTCTGTCCTGTCTTGGTATCAGTGTCTCTTCCAGCACTTAAAACTCTCGAAGCATTTGGGGAAGAGAGTTTGATTGCCAAAGGAATAGCACGTTTTGCAGTCAACTTCACTTTAGCTTTTGATGAAGATTGTTTCAAAGAGGCCTTAGAACTTCCAGAATTGGGTGGCACTTCTGGCTTGCTGGCTTTTAGAGATAAAGGGCTTTTAGAATTAGGTGCAGTCTTGACCTTGGCTGCTGAAGCCTTCTTCTTCTCCTGCTCTGGCTTCTTCTTCTCAGCATATGTTTCACTAGATACTGAAATGTGGCTGTCCAAGGATTCTGTTAAAGTTCCCTCCTTTTTCCTCTTCTCCAAAATTTCTCTGAACATTGGAATTTTGCGGTCAACTGATTTAGTTAATGATGCCCCTACAGGTGCCCTCTCTGCAGCTAGAACTTCACCGACTGAGGAACTCTTGCCACCAGCAGACATTGTCAACACTTCCCTCTTGATAACCTCAGGAGTTTTAGACAAACTGTTTTTTGAATTGGCACCATGTTTGAACACATTTGGCAACTTCTTCTTCTCTAGCCGTAGCCCTAATGAGCTTTCACTATCCGGTGGTTTCTTTGTAACCCTTCTAGCTGGATGTCTTGCCTTCTCTTCAAATGCATGCTTCCTCCCATATTTACAGTAGTCATGACAGGAACCAGTCGAAGCTCGGAGATAGTGAGGAAGAATTTTTGCTCCACTCTTTGAAGAACTTGAGCTTCCCCCAGAGTTTCTTCTGGAATTGAATTGATTTCCCTCGGTCGAGTGTGGGGTGATGGGTAGGTTGATGCTATGATTGGCCATCAAATGGGTAACAGATGAAGAGAACAAACGGACAAGATATAAAACCTGAACAACAAAGGATAACATTTTGTGATGGTGAATATCACTTGAATTCAGTGATTAGGATCTACAATGAAAGAAAGCTCACCGAGACTTATTCAGATATGAAGGCAAGCCAAAAGCCAGTTGGAGCAAACTTAAATAGTCTGCCCAAAAGATACAACAACATGTTACAATCATAGGCACAATGAAAACCAGAAAAAGCTTCAGTAAACCATGAGTTACCCAATAAAAAATAATGGAAATTTACTTATCGAGAAAAAAAGAAAAAGAAGCCCCAATAAGCAAATTTATTTCATATAACATAAGAAACACAAATTTCCCGAACTTGCCATTTTCCACAAACTTGAAAGGATTTCAATGCTCTGGTAAGGAGATGTCCCTTGCCTTTCTTGAATCGGGCACTACCATTGAAAGGAATGAAAGAAACCAAAAAGGAGGCAATTTGTTTTGAAGCTATAGGCAGGTAAGACAGAACAAACAAATAACTGGAATCATTCAAGATAGTAATGGACCATCAACACCATCAAAAACTGTCATCATTTAATACAATTCTCTGAAACAAAAAAGAAAAAAAAAATTATTTTACCTTAGCCCTCATTGTTTCTTATTGGTAAAAATAAGAGGTTACAACCAATAACTAAGTAATCTGCAAAAACTCTGGCCAATCAACTCAAGAAACAACACAATTCAAACAATTAAGTTGAGTAAGCACATTACATGGATACAAGTAACGACATCATCTCACAAAACGACATCGTTATGGTATCATCAAATCACAAAAAGCCAACATAGATCATATATTAAAGACACAAGCACAAGTCATAACCCAACAGAAATGATTAATCAATGACCAAGTATTCACAATTCGCAGACCCATTCACCAAACCCAAAACAAAGCACGATCCAATTATATAACAACCCCCAACAACATCCCATGTTCAATAAAAAAATCAATCCCATGAAAGAGGCAAAACAGTGGCTAAAACGCACCAAGAACACGGCTTTCTCCGAAACCAATGATCACAATCTCATTCTGAAGGGAACCCATTTGGGCAAAACAAAAAACCAATCCATGTCACCTTTTTCTCAAAGCTGGGGGGCTTAATATGTAGAGTATCAAAAAAAAAAAAAAAAAGAAGGGGGGGGGTTGATGGTTATATACCTTGTATTGTGTGCTAAAAAACTAATACTCTGCTCAACCAGAAAGCCCAGAAAAGTGAAACAGACTCTGTATAAGGATGTGGATTTCGCTTCACTTATTCTTTTTACATTCCTTTTTCTGCGTTTGGTTTTTGGGGGGGTGGGGGGAATATAAATAATTTTTCCTTCGGCCGAGAGACGATGCAAGCAACTGGTTTTTCGGCTGTTGTTTGGTGGGCTTTTCTCGCCTACGTACCCGTTTTGTTTGCCGTTTTCCTAAACGCGGAGAGACAGAGAGAGACACAGAGCGTTTGTACTATGCTGTTTTTATATATATATATATATATAAATTAAGACACTCTTTGAGACGTGAAATATTTTATTATTATTTTTTTATAAATATTTAAAATTTATTATTATTATCTTTATTATCATTGTAACATCAGCCATATTATGCCGTTATTTATTTGTTCTTTTGGTGCCAACATTATGGTGATTTTGATTTTCAATCAATCATACCGTCAGCCTTATGGGTAAGGGTGGTTAGGGCTAGCACATTGGTGATTTTGATTTTCGTTTTTATTATATTATTAAAATTTTAAATGAGGTTAAGAGCAGAGTTCCAATCTTATTTTGTTACCAAATTAGCCTGCAAAAGTGCAACTTGGCTACTATTTAAAGTCTACGTTTGGAATTAAATTCCAAATAACATGGCAATATCAGTTTTTTTTTTTTCCTGATATTTTTACTAACCACAGGATTTATTATTTATTCGATAAATAAATTTCTAGTAAGAGTTCTTGTTGTTTCTCTTTTCTTTCACTAATTATGGGGATTAATGAACCATGCAATCTTCATTCCAAAAGTTTTCTCCAACACGCCCCTTTTAAAGAAATGTAATTAGATGTTATATGGGTGTAAATCTGTTTTTTGTTTTGTTTTTCCATTTTCTTGCTTGTCCTTTCGAAACAACAAAATCTTTGTTCATCTAAAATATATTCTGTGCTGAATTTTTGACTTATTGGCATGCTTATGGCTTGTGGAAAAGGTCGAAGGAGGAACCTTCACCGGCCAAAGGGTTTTGATGTCCTCCGAACGTAATTCCACATGAAATTAAAACATTGTCAAGCACTTCCGCGGGGCGCAACTTGGGAACTGGCCAACGAGGCCACGGCAACCTCACCAAAATTTGTGGAATTGTGCTCTTTTTTAAGCCATATGAGAAGTGTGGGCAGGCCATCTTTTGCGGAGTTCAAATGTCCTTTTTCACCTAACAGGCTAATTCGCTAATGTGTTACATTGCTACAAAAAAAAATAAAAATAAATAAAGCATCGGACCCATGAATATTCTTGTTCCTCTGGTGTCATTTTCTCCATCATTTGTCAAAAGGAATGAAAATGCGATGCACTTACAATAATGATTTGGTTGCGACAATACAATGTGTCATTCTGATGGATTGTTCAGGCTCGTTTTAATATATAGCAAAATGAGCATTGGTAATGTGTCCATGATTTGGAAGCATCAGAAATAAGAACTCGTGATGATAGGTATCCAATGTGCTAAAAAAATGGTACATAGATGATAAAAAATCCAAAAGTAAAAAAAGAAAAAAAAAATGGTGTTACTAATTTTCACAAGAAATTGCCTAATAAGCTAAATTGACTTGGCAGAAATCTTAACTATCATCATCACCACAGATCAATACTTGCCTAATTTTCTTGGCGAGTTGTGGTTGCTATTTTCTACGCGCTCAAGGGGAGGTGGGGGACTCTATAATGGTTTTATGGTTGGCAAGTCATAAACTTGAAGGGTGGACAATTGACTTTCCCAAGGTAAAAAGCCCTAGCATTAGCCTCCTTTGTGGAGAAAAAAGTTATCTTCATCGAATCATTTCTAGAACCGGAAACATGAAAAGCAAGGTGGTTGCGTTATTCATGGCGGCATGCCTCCATGATTTTGTCATAGTCACGAACCAAAGGTAATTAAAAAAAAAAAGAAAAAAAGAAAAAAAGAAAGCATAGCACGATACATTGTAAGTTTTGGGAAAGGGTTGGAGCATTCTTAGTCATATTTTTACAAAGAGACTCTTTTGCAAGAAAATAAAAAGCAAGGAAAGAGACAATTGACTAGTAGAAGTTATCGCCTAGCACCTTGGATTCTCTCTCTTACTCACTTTCTCATGGCCCATATTTCAAATCTACCTTGTTCGTTGGGGGTGATTATGTGTCGTAATGAGAATTGCCCTCTGAAAAGTGATGGAAGATGTAAACAAAAGAATTTCCTTTGTAATTATGTGTGTTGAAGTAGGCGGGTGTGCCCGGGTGAAAGAACGAAATTTCCATATGGTTGGTATCATGGCTCGGTACTACAGTTAATGACGATGACCCTCCAACCAAAATGAAGGTTTGTAGTGTTAATGATAACGTGAAAATTAAATTCGCTCTTCATTTCTGATTTTTATTGTTGCAAGGAGTGCAAATAGTTCAGTACTACAGCCGACGAGAACTGACCCTCCATTTAGTTGGTTGCAAGGTTCTGATTGCAATATATGTTCAAGTGCAACGATAAACTGTCAAATTTCTGTATACAAGCGTGCGTGAAACTCAAGGCAGTTGGAACTTTCTCCGTTTCTGGCCCGAAACAGTCTTCTTCACCGCTCCCACAGAGACTAGAAACTGATCCAGGGATGACAAGGTCCTCATGTCATCTGGTGGGAAGTAACTGGCAGCCTTTCCCAGTAGTGATGCAAGTAGGAGAGAAAATGAAGGCCGAGTAATATAACGCTCACCCAAAAGGTCATCTAGGAATGCAAATGCAGCCAAGAAATCAGATCTGCCTGCATTTATTGGAGCAGCAAAATGAGCAGGAATTATCCTCTTGAACCTCCAGTCCCTTGCTATGCGATCAATCCAATCCCTGACCTGAAATTTTAACGATCATGCGTGTTAGCATATTTACAGAATGCAATCCTAGCATATTCACCCACTGTAGAGCAGAGAGTTCATAACCCAAATACCGATTACGCAACATGCACCTAAAGGTAGAGTGGCTATCTGATTGTTTTTGTGATTAAATGAACAGCCCGTTAAAAGTAAACTAGATTTAGAATGGTTTACCTTCTCAGGAACTTTACTGAAAACCAGAGTCTTTACAATAGGTGACACAATCAACTTTTGGGACGTCTGAGCAAAGCTAGCATTTGGTTCCAACAGATTAGAAGGACCAAGAAACAATATTTGGAGAACCATTCTTTCCCACCCTGCAATAGGGACCGGCTTACTTCAGCATCTTCACAATACTCATTTTACTTATTACTATTTGCACCAGATAACTAACCTTTCTGGCGGTTCATTTGGTTGTCAATAACTGGTTCCTCAGGAACTTCCTTGCCTTTGCTGAGAATCTTTACGGCTAAACCATTCTTTGCAGATGCCAATAATGATTCTCTGCTAATGCATTCTGGTGGCTTACGTGGGACATAAATTACAGCATCCGTGACCAGCAGTGTTCTTGAATGCTTGTGATAGAAAGCTACCTCTACATAGGGTCCAATTCCTGGAGTGGCAACAGGAAAACCTATTAGGGTCATGGCTTATTCAAATGAAATCTGATCTGGTTTGCTTTTGCAATTTACATTACCAACTTCTGGTGAGCTCAGGACTTTTTGTTCAATCTCATCAGCCCATGGGGTAGACAAATCTTCATCTTTCAAGGTTTTGGCACGAAAAATCCCAAAAAACTCAAGGGGCAAATTCAAGGGCCAACTCCACTGCCTTGGCGCCACCCATACCTGGGCCCGTGGAAACTTTCTAGAAAATGGGCCGACAAAAATTTTATGCTCATATGCAAACGTAGGCAGGACAATGTATTCTACTGGAGCCTTCAACTCGTTTAGAAGCTGGCAAGACACAATATCACTCATCAGCAAGCCACCCAAGTTTGCATAAGTGCAGGCCAAGCACAATATAGCAGAGATGAATGAAGAAATATAATATTCACTGACAAAGAAGAGTTATATTCATGGCAAGGAGACATCATCTTTGTTTTGACATCTCTCTGTATATGAAGAGTCACATTTTCTGATAGCCCTTAGGATATATGACTAAATGGGAGGCATAAAGATTAACAGAAAATGGAATTGTTGGTTATATCTGTGAAACTGTGAAATCTTTCTACCATTGATAAAAATTAAGTTCATAATAGATGATATATTTCATATCTTTTGTGAACAAGTCTAAAATTCATGGCACTGAAGAAATTATCATCAAAGTGGAACTGTTAAAAGAGGCGGAACCTGAATGCACTCCTTAGTTGGAGCAATGGGTGCATGGACCCATAGCCCTCCAGATTTGAGCTTGATGACTGTCATTCGGATGTTTGTTGACACACTGCTGAAACCTAATGCCTGCTCTTGTTCGAATAGCCATATACAACCTTTCACGGCCTATAAAGGACAAGAACAGAACAGAAAAGGAAACTTTTATCCATTTGAAACAGTTCTATGAACAAAGCTTAGATAAACGGGCAAACAAACAATATCTTTTGCATTATTTATCCTGCCATGCAGTCAAATGTAACTCCTTTTCTTATACTTAGTTAATATTATAGTCAACAACAAATACCATCATTTAGCTGCCTTCTTTTGTTTAATTCATATTCATCTATTGCATAGAGTTCTGCTGCGGTTTTTGGTCTACTGTCAAGAAACCATTCAATGTAAAAGCAGACTAAAAACTTAAAACTTTTGGGCGAGACTCAAAAGCTCATCTCTTAACCATAAAGACTCTGATATCATGTCAAGAAACTATTTGTTTAAAAAGATTAAGTTATCTGCTTAGAAATAGATAAGATATTAAACTCCAACACTCCCTCTCACGCGTAAATCCATTGAAGAGAGCGTGCAGAAATATTCGAGTTGAGAAAATCAACTATATCACTGGCAAAAAGGTACAAGGAAATCAAGGCCAAGCATTAATCAGAAATGGTGATAAAGAAACTGACCTCGGTCCTTATGGTTCGCCTGTTAAGGAAAGGGCCGAGAGGGAAAGGAAACCCAGTAAAGTTGAAGTAAAACGTGCCACTGCTGCTGCTGCTAGTCCCTGTTGAGGTGGGTTTGTTGCTTGCTCCAGCAACCACCAAATTGATGTTGCTGCTTCCTTTCTTTCTGGATTTTAACTGTAAAGAAGAACCCTTCAATAGCCCACCATAAAGAAATGAACTTGGGTCTTTTGAGGAGATTTGATTCTGCAAGTAGGAGGATTTTGGGGAAGAAATGTAACGGCTGCCGCCATTTTTTCTCTTTTTTCAAATTTTCGTCTTGAAACTATTTCACTTTCTTTAGCATGACCAGACAACAGAATTTTGTGGGCGTCCGCCTGGCCATAGTTTTGTCAGAATCTTGGAGTAGAAAAGTTCAAGGCTGTGCTTGTTACACTTGTAGGCCTTTCAGCTTTGGATCTTCCTAAATGGGTTTTCTTTCTTCGGCAAATTATTGTGGATGGCATGGAAATAAACTAAAAAAGCAGCAAGAAATGGGACACAACGCAACTTCAACTTTCTAGAAACATTGATCACACGTTTTTTTTTTTTTTGGACAAAAAAAAATCAACATAAGGAGAATTTATCACCTACTTAAAACATTATGAGGCTGCGTGAGTCTGCTTCAGTTTGAAATTCCGCATGTAAGAATTCGAAGTTAGATTAATACGAACATAAACACTCTCGATCACGAAATAAACCATCATTCCAAATGAATTCAAGTTAATTTTTCGGAAGGGGAGAGAAAGAAATTTAGATCTTGGATTGAAAAACCTTACAAAGTACAAACCAACTTGTTACCTAGCCAGACAAGGATTGCTGCACTTGGGAGTGGCAGATAACCCCAACACTGTCTGTAAAGATCTACCCAGTCTAAGCCTCCTTCAGCAAGAATCGACTGTACCACATACTTAACTAAAGAATCCGCAAGTTCTCCACTTTTGTTGCCTTTCGGTTTAAAATTAGTCAACATGAGTCATGGTTTTTACATGGGTCCCTTTTAATCCTCAGCATTTGGAAGGCGAAGGTCATTTGAAAGAGTGGCAAGGCATTTAACACTCAATTCAACGTTAATGTGATCAAGACTCGCAGATCCACTCCAATTTCAATTTTTCTTTTTATACCGGGGCAACTGAGATAATGAAGTGCAATTATGTGAACGATACAGGCAATAAATAGATCATGACAAGTACAAAACCCAACTCTAGCAATTCGTAGAACTTGTAGTGGATATATGAAGGCCTAGCTCAACTCTGATAGGAGAATTTACTGTAACAAAGTGCATTCTATTGTAACTCTTTCCAAAATCGAAGACTTAGTAAACATAAAATCAATACATACTGCCATTAGTCTAATGCGCAATCCTTCAGAAGAGCTATAAACAGCCGTAACAAAACCATAACATAGGCTTAAATGGCCTTGACCTTTATACAAACAACAGGGTAATAAGCCTCGCACACTATCGTATACTTGCAAGAGCTTAACATATCCACACGGGGACTTTGTTCTGGTTGTTGGGCAACTGAGGCTTCCTCGTGTAGTACCGCCACCAAAAAAGTTCAGAAACCACACGGACCTTGAAAGTTGAAATGCCAAAATGCAACGAGCCTTTGGGTGCTGCTAAGAGTAGGTGCTAAAGACATGGAAACCAAACAATTGAGGCAGCCCTTGCAACTGGACAGTCGTCAAATTACAAATTTGATGGAATGCAATGAAGAGGAGCTGTTTTCAAGGAGCAAACTTCTATTCACAGTGAAAACAGTAACTATCCATGCATCAAGTGAGGATTTCTCGAACAAGCCAATCCAGGCTAGGAAAAGCAAAATACAAAATAAGAAATGATGGGACAGCAAACAGAACAGTGATAAGAATGTACAGTGCCAAAATGGCTGCACTGGCAGGTACTGCATATAAAATAATCAAAAGGAATATCACAACCAAAGGGAACTTGGCTGTCAAGTGAACAAAGAAAATCAGGGACTTTCGAAGGGATGAATGAATACTCCCCACATTGAGAAAATTGTTGACATGATTATGATCATGGTTTGTCCCTGAAGTCTCTGGATGAGGATGACAAATACACTGCCCCCTCCTGATATCACTACGACTTAGGTTTCCAAGGGCTACATTGCTGCCAGATGACCAGCGGGGTCGATGATCTTCAAATAAGGTAGCATGAGACTTGTCCCTATCACCATTCTTGCTTTCAACCATCCAAAGCAAAAAGTAGTTCTTGCGGGGAAATTTGAGATTGCCCCTGTAAACAAGGCGGAAGGATAAAAGATTGCACCAGGGGCAGGAAATAAAGAGAGGAAGCTGTACTGGTAAGGTGGGGAATTTCACAACCGCCCATTGAAGTCCTAGGATGCAATTTTTGCAAAGGGTATGGCCACACCATAAAACGTAAGGCACGTTTTCCACAATGTTGAAAGATTCCCAGCATATTGGGCACTCTAAACCTTCTTCTCTGCTGACATTAGATGATGCCTCATCATCTGAGTATTCTGAAGAACCTTGAGTTGGCTTTGGAGAGCTGTGGAAACCAACATTTCCAGCTATGCAATTGGACGCAAAACTCCACATTTTTTATGGCAAGAGATTGGTGCAAAGAGCACCACTTTCGGCACCTATAGATACTGAACCTGCAAGCAGCATTATTAACCATTAGCATGCACCTTAAGGGCCCCCTCCAGCAAATCATGACTACCATTAAGAACTGCTCCAACACCAATTCCTTGAAGTATAAATGAAAATAAGAAAGAGAATCATATTTAATCACAATAAGTTGGACTGTCAAAACCAGTTTGTCACTCATTTCCAATTTGTCACTGTGATGTGGTTATATGTAAGATATACTCTGGTGTCCAATTTTGTATGCAATCCCGAATATGCCACCTGGTTGCTTTTCGAATGTCTCATGTGCAGAGCATTTAATGGAAAGAAGCAGCAATTGACTGCAACATCTGCAATGACAGTTCACGATGCACTGGCAAATGGTTTGTAAATTGTAAATTGCATAACCATTCTCACATATTCAGTGCCATGACTATACAGACATTTAAATTTCCATTTTTCAAGACTACATTCTGGTCATATTAGAACATCATACTGACCAATTGATTGAGCAAAGCATGCAATGTCTCTTCATGATGCACACCTGGTCGACTTATATGCAAGGTAAATTGCATACCCACCCTCACAATTTAATACTACAGTTATAGAGGTATTTCAATTCCTCTTTTCAAGAATGCATTCAAGCCATATTGCAACATCATATTGATCAATTACTTGGCAGAGATCAACTAGCATGTTGTCTCAAGCTCACCCCCACAAGAGTAATGAAAGCTTGCACTTTTATTCTCAATGCTCTTCTTGCATAACTGCCTGCCACAAGCTAGGTAATGATCTTCACTTTCAATAGTAATCCTTCAACCATGGACCTAACGAACTGCAAGAGAATTTATATTCACCACCGGTTGAGACTACTGTCAAAAGAGCTCCAACAACACAGAAGAGCCACGGAAGGCGAAGGAAACAGCTCATGATAGGTTTTTATCAATACCTTTCCAATTAGATCCGAGAACCAAATTTCTCACCGCTTCCTACACTATATGCAACAAACATGATCACAAATCAAAGCAGCACTGGTACAAACAACAGACAAGAGCATATTTTCAAATCCCAAAATTTGAGCCAATATAATCTTTCCCGTTATCCAAAGAGACATAACAAAAAACACCGAAATAAAAAGAACCCATTACTCAAATACAGACCAAAACAAAAAGGAAATACCAAACTCAAACTAAAACAGCCGATCCATGCTAATCAAAGCTTGATGAATAACAATAAAGCAAAGAAATTTTATATATATAGACACACGGACACGCACGCACACCCAAAATCAGAGAGAAAAAGATATAGTGTTAGAAGATCTTACCAGCTAGTAAACTGCAAATCTTCTTGAAGGGGGTGAAGGGGAGAGTAGAGAATAGCAAAAACGCGTAAGAGGGTTCAAATAAAAATCCCTACTTTACAAATTTTCTCTCTCCCCCATCGCTGTCTCCTGCTGTCCGCTTCTTTTCATCTTATTGGAGAAGGTAGAAAGGAAACGCGAAATTAACAGAAAGTTTGAGACTTTGGAAGCATTATTGACGGCAAACGGATCGATGGTCACGGGCGAGCCAGCCACAGGGCAGGCCGAGGCCGAAAGGGGGCCTACAAGGCAGTAAAGGCCTCGTCCTCAGTTTTTGTGGTTGTTTAGTGTTGTGGTCCGAAGACACCAACTGTCTTTCTCTTTCTGTTAGGTGGTCCGATCTCCTGGGCCGCGCCTTATTTAAGGAATTTGATGACGACGTCCTCGTCGGTCAGTTTGTTTCCACTTGGATCCTCGCCTTATGTAAGGAATTAGATACAACATTTTCAAAAACTTAAATTTTAATTACAATTCACAATTTAATTAATTTTTTAACGAATAAAAAAATAAACGCACAAATAATGGTCAAACACGATATAATTAATAAAGTAATACAATTTTTTATTTTTTATATTTTTATTAACTCACCTTTTACATTACTAAAATAATCTCTACATTATTTTATTAATTCTGACTAACTTTGTCGATAATTTTTGTGTCTGACAAATATATTTATTATTCTTTTTTTTTTTAAATAATTGTATTAAGCTGAAGTGCGAGGCTTGATGGTGGTGTATTGGATTAAGAACGTGCTGAGGGCATTACTCTTGCTATGGTTTTACATGGTGGCTAGCCATATCTAAGGCCGATGAATGCTGCATTGGGCCAAAGTGCTGCTAAGCTAAGCTGTTCAATGACTATGCATATGACCTTTTCTTTTTTTTTTTTTTTTAGCTGTTCAATGACTGGTTGTGGTTTTCAGAACATTGGACTCATCTCAACCTTCCAGGCTTCCTAGCTGCAGTCTTGCAGATAATGTAATGAGCCGGATATCAATGGACCTAGGCTTTGTAGCAGTTTGGTCTGATAGCCTAAGCAACCATCTCTAAACCTTGTTTGAAAGCTGCTTAAACCTGGCCCTTGAAATCCTGGCTCAGCCCAAGCAAAGTCCATTGGAAGGCAATTATTCGGAAAAGCAAAGCACTAAGTTAAAAGCGCAACTTAGTGCGTGCGAGCGATGTCGTGCATAAAATAAGTGGGGCTTCGGAGCAAGTCCAGCGCACATATATCAGTCCTGTAGGATGTGATAAGCTTTAGTACAATCATGCTCTCACACCCATGAAGCCCCACAAACTGGAGTCCCCACAGAAGCCCAATTGCACGATGCAATGGCTCCTTGTTTGCATCTATGAAATTCGATCCAGTTGAAAGACCGTGGAAAGGGGCTGCAGGTCAAAGCCACGACTCCTTGTGTCTTGGGGCTGGTCTCTGCTGTAGTGCTACTTGCTGGTCAGGATTAATTAATTGACTCGCGGACCTCAGACAAAACGAAATTCAGGTCCGCGACAGGCTTCAACTTCTAGACAAAAGCCGCCGGATCCCACGTTGGCTGTGATGAACCTTCCCTTCTCAAATATTATTGCATCTTTTGTTTGGAGATTTAATTGTCCAAAAAAAAAAAAAAGGGTTTTTGGGATCATGATGTAAAAAGCACGGTCCCTGTCTTCAACGTCAAGGAACTAACCCAGTAAAGCTTGGAACCCGATGAAAGCGAGGCCTTTTTTCAGTAATGGAAGCTTAAGTTTATCCAGACTAAACATGTTAACGGGAGTTTAAATTTAGAAGTTGTGGTCTGATGATGAATGATTTTTATCGCTTAGAACACACGTTTGGTGGTAAGCAAAACAAAACTAATTTTACATTTTTGACTAATGCAGGTTTTCGGGCTTTGTATGGTTGTCATTGATTGATGAAATATTTAAATGGAATCAGGTTCAAGAGAACTCGAGAGATAACGTATGAATCAAGTAAATTTTGCAACTTATATATATATATATAGAGAGTATTGAGTTGAGAATTGGTATTACCATCTTAAAATTTAAATTAGCAAAACTAAGATGATAACTAATGCATTGAAAATTATTAATGTTTAATTTAAAAAATAATGTTGATGGGTTATTTATAATAAAATCCATATACTCTCATACGATAAGAAGAATAATCTAAATACGATGCATATGAAGAACTCATGAGATGATATATATTTATTACATAAAGGTGTAAATTTCTTAGGTACAAGAAAGAGTTTATTGTACATTATTGGATTAAATTCGGTATTCATTAAAAGTCAACAAAAATTATTTTTATGGGATATCAACTAAAAGTATTTCTATCTATTGATCGAAATGATCTTTTATTAGATACCAAACGGAGATAGTTTTTATTTATTAAATTGGAATTTTATTCTTAACTCATGTCTCTCATCAAAATTTATTATACAAAGAAAATTCTCATTAAATAGAAGTGGTATACATATTCTTTGAAAAAGAGAGAGTGCATGCAATTCGTCCTGTTATTGCCAAGATAACACATTTTTAAGGAATTCCACGAGCACCATTTATCTGAATTCAAACATCCCATGTTCCGTGTCTCTTTCTTACGTAAAATGTGCTCTAGTAAGATTAAAAACACAACGCTAATGGATATACAATTACATAACAAACATACAAAATGTCAGCCAAAAATAAAAAAATAAAAAAAAGACTGTAAATTAATAGGAAGAAAAAGAAAAGGTAGACATCATTCAATCTTGGACAGCAATATAATCTGGACTAAAGTGGAATTTTTTGCGTCAAGACATCCGATTTTAATTGAAAACGTGGGAAGGCAGATTAAGGACTCTTTCCATGCATAGAAGTGCCACTTGAAGTGAAACTCTGCATGGTGGGAATCTTATTTCAACGATTCTAGTAACGCCGAGACTGTCTTGCTCCCATTACCAAACTCATCTTGCACACACGTTTTTTTACACCGTCGAATTAATCTAAACCAGAGCTTTTGCTTAATTTGATCAATACAATACAATGATACCAACAAATTGATTTCTTTCTTTTTTTTTTTTTTTTTTCTTTTTTGCTTCAAACGGTGAAGTGTTTAATTTTCAGTAGACTGAATCAAACCCCATTAATCGTCATTTTCTACAGCCAAATAGTCATCATGAAGCGGTTCTAATGCCAAGCAACCAGAAACTTCAAAAAACATAAAATAAAATTCTATGAGGTGATAAGGAGGCGATCCAGGTTAACTATGGTGGCGAAGTGATGAGAAGAAACAGATGAAATTAGCAGCATCCAATGGGAAACGAACGGGAAAAACTGAATGTTCATTGAAACAACTCTCTTTTTTTTTTTTTTCCATATGCAATGTATACGAAGCAAACAAAATCGTTACAACGTAGATGTCAAATCAGATCTAGATCGGATCAATCCATGAAAATTGACGATGCATCTTTTCCAGTATTTCAGAGGTTAATTAATTAGTTAATGCGCAGGCTAGATGTGAAGCACATTTTCTTAACCATCCGACATCTTTGATTGAAAGCGCAATTATTTCTGTGGAATTGCCAAGCAGCCACGACAGACGCCAGCCCAAATTGAATTACGCCATTTCGATAAGGAGTTAAAAAAAAAAAAAAAAGGAGTAGGGTTCATTCATGAATCTCGCGACCAAATGAAAAAAAAAAAAGAAAGAAGACTTGACCATATTTGGTAAACCATTTCACGACACCACTCAAACGACCTCATGGGGCCGTCGTTCTTTGTACCCTTCCCCTCATCATATTCCAACGCCACGGCCCACATATATTAATTATACATTCATTATTCCTTGAATGTCTAACCTTTTTTGACTTTGGTTGCCACCTTTGAATATCCCCCCAACTTGACCCACCTTCAAGTTTTGGGCTCACACTTTTGACTTCCAAAGGTCGAGGCTTTCATCGAAGCTCGCTCTCTCTCTCTCTCTCTCTCTCTCTCTCTCTCTCTCTCTCTCTCTCTCTCTATCTCTCTCTCTCTCTCCTCTATATATTTTTCTCTCTCTAGGAGGGCTGCACTCCCATTTCCACTAATCCACTTTGATCCCACTTTGATCCCGTCATTCACTTTATTTGACATATAATAGAGCCTCCGTACTTTATGCACATTTGCCCTTTTTTTCCCCTTTATGGGAAAAAACAAAAATTGGACATTTATTTATTACTAAGTAAACAACAATGCATTTATAAGGATGAGGACAACAAAAGTAAAATCCTCCTAAACATTCCTAACTCTCGTTTGAAATAAAAGTAACTGGCAAGGGTTTCTTCACACACACACACACACACACACACACACACACACACATATAGCTACTAATTTCTCGCATAGACAACATGACATGCCATTTTTAGTGATAGATCAAAATAATGATACATTTAATGTATAAAATCATATAAAATTTGTTTAATTAAAAAAAAGAAAGATATATCAGCTTAATAGAAAGTAAAAGAAAAAGAGATACAAGTTATCATAAGATCTAACGTAAAATCTGATGTTGAACAACGTAAAACATTAAAAATTTTGGAAATTTCCGGGAAACTTAATATGCACCAACACGGGGCTAATTCTCTCTCTCTCTCTCTCTCTCTCACACACACACACACACATAATTGTCTTGGCTGTTTCCTTTTGCTATCTTTGGCCATTCTCTATAAAAGGAAAGGGGCTCCCTCCCTCTCATCACAAACAAAAGAATAAAAGACATCCTCTTCTTGATTTACTTCTTCCGTCATTAATTCAGTTAGCTACCGAGCAAGCATTGATTGATATATATATATATATATATATAAGAGGCTACTATGGCGTCTATGGCTATGGCTATATTACTCCTCCTGGGCAGTGGCTGCTTGTTGGGTTTTGTTGAGGCAACAATGGCGGCAAATGATGATGCTTCAATTAGCAGAGAGAGTTTTCCAATTGGGTTCGTTTTTGGGGTTGCCTCAGCAGCTTACCAGGTAGAATATTTCAACACAAAGCCCCTTTCAAGGGACTGCTTCATGTCCTCATGTGACCTGAATTTCGTAGGAAGCTTTCTTGGCTTCTGTTACGTGTTTTCTTCTTTCTGCATTATACTGGTATTCAATGATGTGAATGGGTCTTCATTTGCTAACTTGATGGTGCTCTCTCTCAGTATGAAGGCGAAGCAAACAAAAGTAGCAAAGGACCTAGCATATGGGACTCCTTCACTCACAACTATCCAGGTCACTTTCTCTGTGTGTGTGTGTGTGTGTGCGTGTGCGTGAACTTTCTTGTAATTGAAAAATAAAGAAATGGAAGCCATTCAAACTAATTGAGATTGAGACTTAACCAAGTGCTAATTGTTTGTCTATGAATCCCTGCAGAAAGAATAGCTGATTCCAGCAATGGAGACACAGCAATCGATTTCTATCATCGTTACAAGGTTTGAAGTTGACCCCACACATCTCATATTGTTGTTTTGTTTGGCTCAAATTATTTTACGCCAATCTGTGTCAGAAAACGAATAATTACTGATGTGAAAACGATATGATGTTGCAGGAAGACATCAAACTAATGAAAGAGATGAATTTAGATGCTTTCAGATTCTCCATCTCATGGTCCAGAATACTACCACGTGAGTCTTTGTTTTATCCCCTTTAGGTCGAGGGGATATGTGTTGGTATAATTTGTTTCCAAAGGAATATGTGCTTGGCGCTATTAATATTAAATGCCCTTTGTTTTCTTTTGTACCTTTAAACAGACGGAAAGATTAGTGAAGGAGTGAATGAGGAAGGAATTGATTTCTACAGCAACCTCATCAATGAAGTGAAAGAGAATGGTATGCAAGTTTAAGGCTTGTCAATTACTTAATTTTTTTGTTTTTGATGGACACCCATTTTCTCGTATGTCTCATTCATTCTGAAACTGATATATTATACAGGTTTGGAGCCTTATGCGACTCTTTTTCACTGGGATACACCTCGAGCCCTTGAAGACGAGTATGAAGGCTTTTTGAGCCCCAACATTGTGTAAGTCAGAAGCACTGCCATTCTTAGATATTGAAGATCACGGTTTTATGTTTAACAATCAAGATTTTTATTGATTCATTTATCTCAACAATACCTTTCAGGGATGATTATCGGGACTTCGCAGACCTTTGCTTCAAGAAATTCGGTGATAGAGTGAAGCATTGGATCACTTTTAATGAACCAACAACCTTTATCAATGGCTATGATTCTGGTGCCATTGCGCCCGGCAGATGTTCGGCATGGGTAAACAGGGCTTGCAAACGTGGGAACTCAGCGACTGAGCCTTACATAGTTGGCCACAATATACTTCTGGCTCATTCAGCAGCCGTACAACTCTATAGAGAAAAATACCAGGTAACGAACGTTTACTCTGCTCGTGTGTAGTTTATGGACTCCCAGATTTGTTCTATTTTTACTTTTATTTTTTTGCTCAGGCATTCTGTTAAATACTGAACATTGCAGTCATTTCAAGAAGGGAAGATTGGGATAACCCTGGTTTCCTACTGGTATGAACCTTACTCTAACAACGGAGATGATCGCGATGCGGCTCAAAGAGCCATTGACTTTATGTATGGATGGTATATGGACCCCATAACTTACGGAGACTACCCAAGGACAATGAGGGACTTAGTTGGAGATCGGTTGCCACAATTCAGCCACCACGAATCTAAGTTGCTGAAGAAATCATATGATTTTATAGGGCTGAACTATTATGCTGCATTTTATGCAAGAAATGCTGAGTATGTTGATCCAGATCATGTTAGATACTCAACAGATTCTCGCGTTGAGGTGACTGGTAAGAACCTGATTTCTTTTTTTTTATGGGGCATCAATATTTGATGCTTGAATTTCTTTAAGATGTCAGCAATGCATCTTCATGTTCGTAGGATTATAGTTTTTATTCCCCTACTTTGCAGCAAAGAGAAATGGCCTCCTCATTGGTCCACAGGCTGGATCATCTTGGCTGCATATTTATCCCAAAGGCATCAGATATCTTTTGAACTACACCAAAGACACGTATGAGAATCCTGCAATTTACATTACTGAAAATGGTAAGACAACTAGCAGCTGTTATTATTATTATTGTTGTGTTTTTCCAAGTTTCAAGATTCAAATCAATCTAATTTATTGGCTGATCTGTGTTTTTGTTCAGGGGTTGACGAAGTCAATAACAATAGCCTACCACTGGAGCAAGCCCTCCTGGATTATCATAGGATAGATTACTACGATGACCATCTTAGAAACGTCCTGGAATCAATCAAGTAAGTTTCATTATTATTGTTATTGTTATTATAATTTCAATTCTTAGCACTTTGCCCTCGTTCCGAGTTGGGCTTAACAACACTTTGATTCTGGCAGCGATCATGGGGTTGACGTCAAAGGATACTTTGCATGGTCATTTGCCGACAACTTTGAATGGAATGTTGGATATACTTCAAGATTTGGTTTCTATTACATAGACTATGACAATGGGTTGAGAAGAGAACCCAAGGAATCTGTCAAGTGGTTCACGAATTTCCTGAAGACAGAAGGCCCGGCGTCTACCAATGCACTGCCAACCATATCTGTTGACGGCCCAGGGGACTCGATTCAACTGCCACGCAAAATGGGCAGATTTGGACAAGCAGTTTTGCCACTGTAGATACAAGGTTTAATTTACCTTACAACCTCAAAAGCTTTGTTGGGATCATAAGAAGATGATGGGGGCAACATTTTCTTTTTAAAAAATTATTTTATTCTTTAAAGGGTAGATATGCCGATTTGATTCAACCAAAATACCTGGTCCAAATTGTTGTCTATGGCCAGTTCGAAATTGTTGTATTGCTTTGATTGACTTTGTTCTTTCTCCGTTTCTTCCTTTAAGAAAGAGGAAGGATACATAAATTGGATTTAATACCTACAATATTTTATTGGAAAATATTTTCCCAGTTTATTACCAATAAGTCTGTGCGTTCAGTCATCTGTTACGTTTCGTGTATAAGTTGGGTCTGCGTCAAAGGCCGAACGCTTGTGCTGACTTGATACATAAAAAAAAAAATCGAATAAATGCCGGCAAAAGATACTGGAGCCTGGAAGACAACATGGGCGGCGAATAAGACCAAGAGATCACGCAGCTCTTAGCCTACTACATCATGAGAATCAATTGGGTGACCCCACGTAATGAGAAGGCCACGTCACGTAGGCCTATCTCATCCGGACCCACACGTGCAGTGCGAATTGACGTCAGTGATACAGCCAGCCACCCGTTTATCCACATAGGAACACGGACCCTTCGATTGGGCTTGCTCCACGACAAGCCGTAGTAAATAGAGGATCAATGGCCAGGGAGAGGAACGCGGGCCAATAACACCACCCGGTAACAACAGAACTCCAACCCAAATGAGCTTGAGGGTTAAGCCCCGAGGTTCTGTGCTCCGTAGGTTGATGTCTTGTCAAACAAAAAGAGGCTTCAGAACACAAGAATTCCGAGTCAAGCCCTCTAGTAATTAGGCAAGTTGAAGCAGAAGAAGAAGAATACGCCGACCGGAGGCCAGCCACCTGGAACAGCTTAGTCTGCGAGCTTTTTGCCAAGGACCTATCTCTTCTATCTCCCTCTTTACATATAATTGGAGAGAGAGACAGAGAAAGAATAAGGCAGTGTCTTCAGACCAACAAACAAAGAAACAGAATACAAGACTAGTAACCTAGAATAACTGATCTATACTTTGTGCCAAAGGGAGATGCTGGGTCCGAATCTTACTTCCTCCATCCTCTTCTCTCATATGTGGCTAGTTAGAAGTGAGATATGGACTGTTGAAAACGGGTATCAGTGAAGCTGCATCTTTATGGACGCCATAGTGCTGAAGCCGTACGCGCCAAGGCCAGAAGACTTTCCTCTGGTTTTTGAATTTCAGTTATGTCTGTTACTTCTAGTTGAAGAAAGAGGCAACCTGGCTTGCATTCAAGTCCAAGTTTGATTAGATAAATCTCAATTATATATTTAAATTATAAATATATTAAAATGTGTGATCGATAATATCATCTTCATATAATTTTTACATTCAAGTTTGAATTACTTTGAATTTGTATTTAAATATATTTACTTTTGTGAGTATATTAAATTAAAGTTTAAACTTGTAATAATGTATATATTCAAACCTATCTATCTATCTATCTATCTATCTATCTATATATATATATATATATAATGAAGAGGACAATCTAACAAACTTGGATCACTTTTGCATAAACTTCCTAGCCTCTCTCTGGCCTCTACTTCTGGGGTAATATCTGCAATTTCAAACCAGAAAGTTTTCTGGTTGAATTTCTGCGCCTCAGCTTCTGAGATACCAACAATCAGAATTCAAAAAGCATTGAAAAACAATGGAAGAAAATACCAACCGAGAGCGAAATACCACTCAAAACAAAGTCCAAGCAATTCCTTTATAATATTATAGCTCTACAAATCTGAAGATTCATTTCCAGGAGTTCCATCTTCTTTCCTTTACGGATTTATCAAATTGATGGGTGCACGCGTACCTAGCTTGTTTCCTTGTAACTAAACACGGATTACATTGAGTGAATCTTTAATCATAGGATATAACAATCATATATAATCCAAAAATTCACATGGATTGCATCTTAATTCATAAGGTATAACCAGGGGAATAAAAGGTAAATTATTCAAAATAAAAAAGGGAGAAAAACATTTACTCAACAGAAGACAGGTAATTAGTGTAGCTCAAGTTTACGTTACAGATCAAATAACCCATGACTCATATATTGGCTTCTTTAGGAAAGTGTAACCTTGTTAGAATCAGTTTTTTTTTCTCTTTTCTCATGAGCTTCACAGCATTGGGGCAAAAGGAAGGAACTTGGCCATCTATAACATGATTTTAACTCAACATTTGTTAATGGCCTCTTTTCAACGTTTGCAGGGAAAAAAGTGAAAGACAGTTTGATGACTGCTTGATTACGACATTAAACATTAGAATGGTAAAAGGTTAGCCTACTTCAGCAATAAAAAGGTATCCTCTAGGAGGATGTTTTGGTTTTTACGTTTTGGGCTGTGGCGAGGGACTATAGACCATCTCTATTGATGTAAACTTCATAAACGTCCTCTATTTTCCTTGGATTGGCAATTTCGCTAAAGGATGTCTCGTCTTTCGTGGATTTCCGGAGGATCACAATTTACAACGGAGGAAGGTTCTTCGATTGTCTCCATCAATACAATTGAGAAGGTCAACGAACTAGACATAGGTTGGTTGGCCACGGGAAGAAAATTGGTGGACTGAGGATGATAGTTCAACCTCCAATTCTTTCAACTCACTAGTCATACACTTGCTCACCGATTTCAACACCTACAGTTCTCAAGTTCACATGTCACCGCATATATAGATTAGATGTCCTGAGAGTGTTTTGAAAATTTTTATCTATCCTGATGTCTTTTTCTGAGTTTGCATGGTGGCTGGAAAGTTCCCAAAAGGATGAGGCAACTCTATATATGAAACGAGTGAGGGGCGTGGAAACCTGCAGTACAACCAAAAAATTTTAGTCCATTTTTAAAAATGAATAAATGTTAGGGGCTATACGCCTCCGCCTAAAAGGGTGCCGGTCAGTTGCCGAACGAAAAAAAAAAACCAGAGAGAAATTCCTCTAAAACATGGGGTATGACTTTCTCATGGATAAAAATTCGGTCTTTGTAATGGAACCGTTTGAAAATATACAGCATGTATAATTTTTTTTTATAACGTACTATATTTTTAAAAATTACAATAAATTTTAATTTTAATGCAGTAAATTTTGATTTTTCTTAATAGTAACTGGGTAAGGGACGCTGTTCAGTCTTGTCAAGTCCTGCCTTGTGCCACCAAACTTTCCGTACTAAAAAAGCATCATGAATGATTTGCAAATTAGGGAATTGTATGGCCAGGCCCCTTTTCTCCCTTTGTCTCTTTCCATCTCCTTTGTTTTTGGCTTTTGAAAAAAAAAAAAGGCAAAAAAAAGTTCAAGATGAGAGCGGCCTTGTCCCTCAATCTTTTTTGTTGCTAATTAATCATCACTAACTAAAATCCAAGATAGGTGCATTCCTTGCCACCCCACCTCACAAAATTTAAAGAAAGGGCAAGTGGGTCCAAATTATTTGGATTATTGTTGGCCTGGGTAATGGGCAATCATGATAGCATATGTACTATCTTTTTACAGCTGATCTTGTATTGAAGTTGTTCCCCTGCCAATTTTTTGCCTTCAGGTTCTCGTGAATTTAACCAAGATTAGTAGTTTTGGAAGATAGTCTGACCAGCTGAATGAATTATGAAGTTGCTCAGAGTACCAGTTGCCAGTTGCGGGCGGAAGAGATTTTTGTTTTCATTACATTTTAACTAAATTTCTTCCTTTCTCGTGAATTCCACCTTAGTCCTTATGACATTTTGACTGGCTGATTGAGTGCTGAAGTCGCTCAAAACCAATTTTAGTTCTTCTTAAAGCAACGAGTTTCATGGTCTATATCTGCGGCTTCTGTGATCTAAATCAGTAAAGGTGTTAAATTATGGGTGGTGGGTCATTCTACAGTCGCAATCACTTGCCATCATAATGTTGAAATTCTTTTTGGTTTTTGTTTCTGCCACGTGAGACTCGAGACTCATCGTCATCTTCTGTGAAGAGTGTCCTGATGCCTTGGGACACTTCCGCATGCACATGCATTGTTGCAGGTGACTCTTATCATTTTTTGCTTTCTGTGTTTGTATACCCTACCTCGCTTCAGGTCTTCCGTACTACCTTTTTCTTTTTTCGTTTTTTTTGTCATTCAAGGACATTTTTACATTTCCTGTGTAAATAATATGGTCGGTTCATCAATGTTACCCTGATTAGCACACTTCACCCCACCTCGTTTCAACAATTTCAATCATGGAAAAACTGGAAATCAAGCTTTCGCCAATTTCTCAACCCCATTACCCACCCGATTCAGGACGAGGAAAGAATACTTTTTTTATACGCCAAATAATCAGTTCAGTTGAAGGACAAGGAAAGCAGCTGCTCGAGAATAAAAAAATAAAAAAGGAGAAAAAAAAATAAACAATGATATTCATCCCAAACGTGATGGAGAAATAGAAGAACTTCCACTATTATTTAGCGGCAATAGCCTCAAACTTGGTTATGGCCCCACTAATTATTTTTTATTTTTTTTGGGTGAAATTAATAAAGAATTTTTCAATCAAATTGCTGTCTGTCTGACGTCAGAATCAGATCACTTGATGACCCAGTTGGATTTGTGTATCATCGGTTTTCCGCTAAAATAAAAAGAACAAAAATCCGAGTAATATACAAACTAGAGGACAACTCCTTAAGCATACAGTCAGGAGATTCGGAGGCGTGCAATTAGCTAAAATAATCGATATTTATTTAGTTATTTATTTTTTGTAATTGGAAAATTGTAGCACTTTTTCGGAAAAGAGACAGTACTCTTTTTTTTTTTTTTAATATAATATATTTTTGAAAAATGCGCCAGACCTTATAGCCGCTGGTCATGTTTAATAGCAAACTGGCTATGCAGAAGACGAATCTCTCATATATAATTAGGAAAATTCTCCATTAATTTGGGTTACTTCGCTTAAGAACACAGAGAAACATAAAAATAGACCAAAAATATTTGCTTCCACAGACCACGGTTGGCCCTCTGTAGGTGGAAGGGACGAAGAAGCTGTTTTTGGACGCTAACTTTTTGGTTCAATTATTCGAAATCAAACAAAGAAACAAATGCATAAATAAATCCCATGGTTTCCACTGGGAGACGCTTGCTCTTGTGGCCAGCTAGTAGCCAAAGTGAGCTACGTGTCATGGAAGGGCTTGCCAAGCCATATGTCCCAACCAATTCTATTATGGGGGCAGACCGACATGGATGCCCTAGTAGACCACATGATCCTCTCTAAGGCTCCTCTCTCATCTAGTAAACTATCTAGAAATCTTAGCAATTATTTGCTCTTAGAAAGGGACACTTAATTTCCGATTTGGTATCAAATGAGGATTAGTCTAGTATGTACCGTCCCTTTCTACAACATGTGCTGTTCTTGACTCATTTGGCAGCTCCAATGATATGTCTAGAAATTCATTGTGCCAGCCTCTACGATCGAAAGCTTCCAGAGAAATGGACGCCTCAAAATATATTGTGCGAAAGAACACAACAGAGAGAGAGAGAGAGAGAGAGAGAGAGAGAGAGAGAGGAGAGGAAAGACAATCGTAGATGATAACAGAAAAATATATCTATATATTGCTTTGCTTTTCTTATGCGATAGTAACTGCTAACAAATTGTTAACTAACCCTGATTAGCACAATGATAACGATAAAGTTGAAATTGTGTGGCTCAAGTGCGGTTTCAAACTCAATTCCTCTTAAATTCATTTCGTGTTTCGAGTAGGAGTCACGACAGTGATGGCCATGGTAACAACTCAGTGAACAAATGGTACTTTAACGATGAGAAAAAACTTAGCATTTTGAGTAATTTGTTTGTGATACGTTCATTAGAAAATTGTCCTAAATTAAGCCAGGAAAGATTAAGACATAACCCTTGTATCCTCAATATACTCTTAACGGGTTGTGGGGTTTCATTTTTTTTTTCCTCATTGCATATGCTCGTGCACGTACCAAATTTTTTTTTTTTTAAAAAGAAGTATTACGGGACCTAAATATAAATCAATTACTTGGTCTCAATCGATTGCTAATATAGACAGTTGAGACAAAGTACAAATGAATAATGTATCTAATTAACGAGTCCAAAGATTGATGGATCCCAAGAACTAAAAAAAATAAAAAAAAATGTGCAAAAGAATATTGATCAATTGGTGGGTCTTAACCAATGGCTACTCTAGATTATTGAGACAAAGTGCAAAAAATTTCGTTTCTAATGTGCCCAGTAAATCAAGGCCAGCCTGCTGTTTCTTTTTTAAACTTTCTTGGCCAAGTTGTTGCCGATTGTACAAGTCCCACGCTCCTTACTTACGGGGGACCAAAAAGGTCTTCTTAGGAAAATGAACAAGATTTTGAGACATTTGCAGACACCCCCTGGTTTCACCGTCATCGAAGAGAGGGAACACATATGGAACGAGCGTCCACTGTGCATAATTGTAATCCAAGTGTCTCTTGATAACATTTTCAATGCCTTATTGATAGCTAGCACATGCAGTTTCTTGCCCAATTTAGGAAATGGCAAAAATTTGCTCGTTTTCTCCTAAGACCAACATCTACAATCACAATCTTAATTTCCCGAGTTATTTGGCTTAGTTAACTTGGATAATAAGAACCGGTGAAATGAGAAAATTCCTGTTAAAAATTTTTATTTCTTATTTTTAACAAATAATTGCATAAATTAGATTATATTTATACAAGCATAATGGAAGTTATATACTTAAATTTTATTTTAAGAACAATTTATTTACTTTTATATTCTATAAAATATTAATCATATATTTTAAGATGTGAATTGACTCACATACACAATTATTGATCCAACTATTGAACTCGTGATTAATCATACTAGATCTTAAATTGAATTAGAATTTGATTTGAATTTAAAAAATTATACATGAATATGAATTTTTAACGTGAGAGTAGTGATGCTAAAAAAAAAAATACTAATAAAAATTACTAATTACAAATATATAAGATCTCAATTATGCCATTTAGTCATATATATATATATATACATGTAGGGGTAAAATTGCGTCACTCTCCCGCACACCTAACATACAGGCCGATGACTTCCTTAATTGCTGTTCAAGATTTTTTTTTCCCTTATCAATCATAATCTTTTTCCGGTGCCAGCGGCACGTGTAATTAATGAGGTAGTGACGGGCTGATTTTTCTGGGGCTTCAACTGACCTCACTTCGCTTGCCTTACTGTTCGAAGGAGGTGGTCCATGTAAAATGCAAATGTGGTGAGCCCATCCGAAGCCATGGCGCGGTGATTCTTTCCTAGTGCCGGGTGTGACTTGACCATGGTGGACCCTTCTCGGTTCGCTACACAACGAAAAAACCCAACCCAACACCAAATGGCTTCCCATGTGTTTCCATGTCTCATCATCGCCACCTCTTCACTCAATTCTCTCTTTCATGTGCTACGTGACAGACTTCTCTACAACAATAACTCCAAATTCCCTTATCACGTGTAATAGATAGGAAGAGTAGTACTATCAATAACCCATCACCTCCCACAATTCTTCAAACACAAATCTTCTTTTTCTCAAAAACCCCTTCTTTCTTGTCTTCTCAACCACCATCTCTCTCTCTCTCTCGCCCATGGTTCCCTTCTTCCAAACATGCCTTCTCAGCCCAAGTCCGACTTCTCCCTCCCAAGGTGCACCCTTTTGCTTCTTATTCATTCCCTTTTCATTTCATTATTTTGATGATTGAATTTTAGCCTTCATTATCCATTCTTTTTTTTTTTTTTCATCAAGTTATCGTTCGTCTCATAAAGAACTATTCATATGTGCAAATCTCTAATGTTTTGAGCATAGAAATTTGCATAATTTCCGCTTTTGATAAATTTATGTACGTGCACACATGTTAAACTTAGACTTGGGGCTTTGTTCTTGTAGATGTTGTATATGGATACATGTATGCAAACACAAAGCTGCTTGTCTGTCCTGTGTTTGGTTTGGCAGCCTTTGGTCTGTCGGGTAAAGCAATATTGGTTTTTGAAAATAGAACTCAAACCCCCTCCTTCCAACGCCAAAACCAAGCAACAATTATGGAATGTTCGCTTAGAATTTGATGTCAAAAAACGAGCTTTTTTGACATTTGATGATGATGATGATGATGATGATGCTACAAACAAGGTCTTAAATTAATTATTCAAGTTTGCATCGTCCTTCTAGAAATTCTGCTTGTATTTGATTTTAGAGTAGAATTTAAGGTAGCCTCGGCTTGTAATTGACAAAATTTGACACCTAAATAATTAATTGTCGAATTCTTTTGTTTTGTGTTTGTGTGTGTGTGTGTCACAGGTGGATTGGAATCTTTGGTCAAAAGAATAATGAGAGTTTGAACGGTGACAGCATTGATAATAATAATAACAGTAGCCATAATATCGTTGCCGACGACAGTCCTATCTCCTACTCCGTGGAATGCTATGCCTGCACTCAGGTTGGAGTTCCGGTCTTTCACTCCACTAGCTGTGACCGAGCACATCAACAACCCGAATGGGAGGCCTCCGCGGGCTCATCCTTGGTCCCCATCCAAAATCGGTCCGGCTCAAAAAAGGTCCGGGCCCAATCGAGCCGACCCTGTGGCCCATTCGGCACGGTGCTAGACCCGCGTACCAAGCGCGTGCAAAAGTGGAACCGGGCGTTCCTCTTGGCACGTGGCTTGGCCTTGGCCGTTGATCCGCTGTTCTTCTACGCCCTATCGATCGGACGGGGTGGGTCTCCCTGTCTGTACATGGACGGTGGGTTGGCTGCAATCGTGACCGTCCTTCGCACGTGCGTGGACGCCGTGCATTTGTTCCATCTCTGGCTGCAGTTCAGATTGGCGTACGTGTCGAGGGAGTCCCTGGTCGTTGGATGCGGCAAGCTCGTGTGGGACCCACGCGCCGTCGCTTCCCACTATGTCCGGTCGCTCAAGGGGTTTTGGTTCGATGCCTTTGTGATTCTTCCGGTGCCCCAGGTAAACAAAACAAAACCAAACCAAACCAAACCAAACTTTTGGTTCAGGCTGAAACCGCTTTAACTTCTAGTGTCAGCCCATGCAATCACATGATGATGCCAGGCCTCGAAAAGAATATGATGACCCCAACGCTCCCCCTCCCCCCGCCCCAACATCATGGGCCAGCTTCCTCGAAATTCGAAAGCAACGATGATATGCATGCTTGATGCACCGGCATGCATCACGTGTTCGTTTAATCTAAGCTTTTTTTGACTCCTACTCGAAATCTTGGAGGGACGATGTCCGAACGTGCTTTCTGACACCAAAACCACAATTTCGTCTCTATGTGTCAAGTTCCACTGATTCTTAATAATGGTGTCTGATTTTTAAGTACATTTTATTTTTGCTTCTATTTCTCCGTAAAAATCGAAATTGGGTATGCATTCACATTAGTTTAATATATTAAAAAAACCCAATAATAATGATTTTTTTTAAAAAAAATATATTTTCTATTTATTGGGGCCTAAAATATGCTGCTGAACCCGTGACATGGCGTCAGTTGCACACCTTTGTCCCTCCCTCAAATCATGGGAGCCTGGGAGAGTCAATTATGAGCTGGGCAACATATCTGGAAAGTGTAGTAATAATTACTGAAATTTGAGAAGGAATTACGTTGGGCCAGCCAGACTCTCCACTGTAACCTGAAATATAAATCAGAAACTCGTTACTGCCATTTCAGCAGAAGAGTCTGCTTGGTGCAGTTTTTAACAACTCCGTTGCACGTCTCTCTGTTGTGCTTTGCAGGCTGTATTTTGGTTGGTTGTTCCAAGGTTGATCAGAGAAGAAAAGATTAAGCTAATAATGACAATCCTTCTATTGATCTTCTTGTTCCAATTCCTCCCTAAGGTGTACCACAGCATATGCTTAATGAGGAGAATGCAGAAGGTCACGGGTTACATCTTTGGCACCATTTGGTGGGGTTTTGGCCTTAATCTCATTGCCTACTTCATCGCCTCTCATGTAAGTCGCTAAATCTAATGTTAATCTTTACGTTTCAAAGCCTCCACTGATATCATCAACACCACTCACTTTACTCGTTTCTATTTAGCAGGTTGTAGGAGGATGTTGGTATGTTCTTGCTATACAACGCGTTGCTTCGTGCCTGAGGCGACAATGTGAGAGAAGAGGAAACTGCGACCTGACACTCTCCTGCTCGGAGGAGGTCTGCTATCAGTTCCTGTCACCGTCAAGTACGATCGGAAATCCATGCGGCGGCGGTAACTTCACTGCTGTTAGCAAGCCAATGTGCTTAGATGTCAATGGGCCATTCAAGTATGGGATTTATAAGTGGGCTTTACCAGTGATCTCTAGTGAATCTTTGGCAGTCAAGGTCCTTTATCCCATATTTTGGGGCTTAATGACCCTCAGGTAATTGCTTTGAAAATTTACATTGGACATTTAGGACACTTGAATGTCATAGCTTAGCATTTAAGGAATCAAAGGCCTCATACGTGCTGAGTACATATTTGCAGTACCTTTGGCAACGACCTTGAGCCCACAAGTCAATGGTTAGAAGTAGTTTTCAGTATATGCACTGTGCTTAGCGGTTTACTGCTCTTCACTTTACTGATTGGGAATATCCAGGTATGAATAGACTTTAAAATCTTTCCACAGATGCTGAGCCTATTATTCTTTCGACTTTTGCCTAACATGATGAAGATTTGTGCCTGTAATGAAGGTGTTTTTGCATGCCGTCATGGCAACCAAAAGAAAAATGCAGCTGAGATGTCGAGACATGGAATGGTGGATGAAGAGGAGACAATTACCTTCTGGGCTGAGACGAAGAGTTCGCCGTTTTGAGCGCCAAAGATGGGCAACCATGGGAGGAGAAGATGAGATAGAACTAATCAAGGACCTACCTGAAGGTCTCCGGCGGGACATCAAGCGGTATCTCTGCCTAGACCTCATCAAGAAGGTAAAAGAGATAACCATTAACGAGGAACAGGAGCTAGAGCTAGAGCTATCTGCTCTTACAAGTCAGCGGAAATTGGCCTGATCAATTAAGAAGAAGAAGAAAAACCATCAAAGAGCTCATTGATCTGGTTTGTTTTCCTCAGGTACCTCTGTTCCACAACTTGGACGATCTTATTATGGATAACATATGCGATCGAGTTCGGCCCCTTCTCTTCTCCAAAGATGAAAAGGTGACGATCCAGATTATTAGATTCTCTTACAACTGTTTACTGCATTTGTTAAACTTGTATGTGACCCCATTCCCCCCCTCCTTTTCAAACAGATTATCAGAGAAGGAGATCCTGTGCATAGGATGGTGTTCATTGTCCGGGGGAACATAAAGAGAATCCAAAGCCTCAGCAAAGGCATGGTAGCAACAAGTGTGCTTGAGCCAGGGGGCTTTTTGGGCGATGAGCTGCTCTCCTTCTGCCTTCGCCGCCCTTTCATAGACCGGCTCCCTGCCTCGTCTGCAACATTCATTTGTGTTGAATCCACAGAAGCATTTGGTCTTGATGCAAACCATCTACGGTACATCACAGAACACTTCCGCTACAAATTCGCCAACGAAAGGCTTAAAAGAACCGCAAGATATTACTCATCAAACTGGCGGACATGGGCAGCTGTAAACATACAATTCGCTTGGCGCCGCTACAGGATAAGGACCAGGGGTCCATTGAATCCTGTAACCGAAAACGGGGGTGCCGAGCGGCGGCTCCTGCAGTATGCCGCAATGTTTATGTCAATCAGGCCACATGACCACCTTGAATAAAGGCATGTTCAGCAATTCTCCAGCCTTCTCCGTTAATCTACCTATCTTTTGTTTCGTAAACAAGAAGATTCAGATTCTCCGCGGATGGAAGTTGTATCCTAAATCGGATTCCAGTGTTGGAGAATAACTTTGTCCTTGAGAAAGCAATAAAAATTCATTCGATCCAGTGGTTTGTAATAAGACACATAGGACAGACATTAGTGCTCTGGAGAGAATAAAGCCAGCAACTGTGGAAGTGAGCAAGCGCAGTCTTTCTTTATATATTTATTTATTTACTTACATTCTACCATGGCAACGACCGCCAAGCATCAGAGATCTTCGGCTGCTATCGCCTGAGCCGCGGGGGAGTTGAAGAAAATAGCCTGGATGAAGGACGGGACAAGAGCGTGAGGTCAGAGGTGGAGAAGATTTTAATTAAGCAAAGCCGAGAAGCTCTTGGTTTTCGAATTGTAGAATGGTATGATCGGATTCAAATAAGTTAAATAGTCGTGTTTTGCGGCTTCTGGTGTTGATGTTCGCTGTAGAGCATGGATTTTTAACACCGGCGGGATGCAGCCGCTGCAGGCAGGGTTTTCCTCCTCCTTTTTTGTTTTTGGTTTTTTCCATTTTTTGAGGATGAGTTGGTGAAGGAGGAGAGGGGGGGGGGTTGATGAGAGGCAATGTTATGAAAGTTTCAGCTTTGGGGAATTTCCAGGAGCGACTGAGGGCGTTGTATTTGGTCAGGCTTTCACCCGGAGCCAAAGCCACTTGTGAACCATCCAAAGGGTTTACTCTTTTGAAGGGTAGAACCGCAGGGCTTATGGGTTATATCATCCGTAAACTCCATTCATAGTAAAATTATATATGTGTGTGTGTGTGTGTGTGTGAAAATTTTATTTTTTTTTTAAAAAAAAAAAGAATCACTCAATATACATAAAAATTGTCAAAATACAATACCACAAAATATTATCCTTACTGAACTTTTTTTTCCAGTTTTTTTTTTTTTTGCACATTTTGTTTGAGTTGACATTTTGTTATTTCTCATATAAATTACATAATTTTTTATTATTTTAATAAATGATGTCATCCTAAGTAGAACTAATTTCATATTTGAATGGAAAGTTATCGAAATGACCAGCATTGGACCCTTTTTCCTTGTTAGCGCATTGCCTGATCCACACAATTTTAGAGAGCTAGATGCTGGGCGAGTGGAAATTCTTGCAGTCGTGGTTTTCGTGTTATGTAGGTGCGTGGAAGTTCACAAATAAAACCATTTTGAGCGCCAATAGAAATCAATGAAAACATCTTCTCACTTTTTAACAATTATACAACTAAAATTGGCATCGGAAGCCCCCAATGCCTTTTTAACTCTAGACAATACCTGGAAAGAGATTCCTTAACTAAGAATCGTTCAGTTCAGAAGTAGACTGCCTATTCAGAAGTTTTTGCAGCTCAATCATATGCGATAAAATCATCAAACATTTCACCTTTATGAACTCTGTCTATAACTTACGATAGCCTCCGGAAGGGGAAACAAAGGAAAGATGTACAAGGAGGAGATAACCCAGCAACAAGAAGGAAAAATATTGAACAGAGAAATTCCTAAACATTTGGCAATCTTCTAATCAATCCAGAGATCATTTTGATTCTGTTACTATCAAAGATTCGGAATATTATCAAAGAGAGATTTAACAACGAAAATTAAAAGAAAGACCAATTTTTTGGGATCCTCATCACACAAACATGCAATACTGTTCAATCTCTAATTTTTACGGTGGCCTTATGCAGTATATTGAAACAAATCCAGTTACTTTCCTCACAAGCTTGTACTTTAAATGGATTCTGTGCACCTCTTGCCAGTGCCTTGCAAGAATATATTTTTAAGTTGCCAGTTAAATGTCCTGCACAGGAAAAGTACTCCAAATAACTTTCTGCTTCTGTCTTCCGTCAGAGCTTAGGAACGGGAATAGCTGCCTTCCGTCTCCCGTACTCATGGGCGATGCTTATTGTACTCTTGCTATGACGCAGAAAGAACTCTGCAAGCAGGATTTGCCTTTCCTCTAATGTTAAATTGCCATGAGAACCCTGCAGATCATTGGTAACGTGTACGGTTTCCATCAAGTTGCCAATAACTGCATCCATATCCCAAACATCGGGAGGATGTGCTATAAATATATTTGAAGTTACTTAAATTTAATTACCCAAAGTCAAACAATCAAGGGCAGAGGAGAGTCAAATGGAGTGTACATGTAACTTACAAAGGTTGCTGAAAGATCGGGAACAGGAAAATGTAAACCATGGGGATGAAAATACATCGGCATATGGACATACTCAATGACACATGCATTGATGTTTGCACGCGGAAGCTAACATTGAGTCCCTAATATATTCATCTAATGGCTACTAAAATGATTGTCCATTCGAGTTTCAAAGTGCCATGAGTCAAACATATAAGCCAATAAACATAATACCAAGAATATATCCTCATTCATCACAACATTTGCAAAAACAGGACATATCATTCATGGATAACGAAAATCTGCCATGACCTTTAGGTAGATGCTGCTTTTAACTATAGAATAAAGTTTGGTTAAATTCCTCTTAAGTGCTACAGAAAACAAAGCAAACGGTAACTACCAGGCGAGAACATCTGTCACGAACAGCTTGATGCATGAGGATGCCTGCAGCAACAGAAACATTGAAAGAATCTACCATTCCTTTCATTGGGATACTGCAGTGCAAATCTGACATTTTTAGGGCCTCGTCACTTATTCCCCTGCAATGCAGGAGTCTCTTGTTCACAAAAGAGATCGCATCCAAGGGCACACAGGTCTAGCTTTATAGGAGAACTGAATTATGTACCATAGACTTAATGGAAAATAATTGAATCGTTTCAAACTTTTGAAGGATTAAAATCTCTCTTACTATGAACAGGTTAAATATGCTTACCTATTTTCATTTCCAACAACTATTGCCATTGGATGTGACCAATCCATGTCATAAATTGATACCTATAAGATGCAAAAAGAGACATTTAAAATAAAAAGACGTATGAAAATCTAAAAGACAATACAGTTAGTAGCTATACCAACTAACTAAATGCAACCACACATGTAAAGCAGTTGCATAATCACATCAATCTTAATACAACTGACTCACAAAAACATAATTTTGTTCGAGATAAGATGAGTCAATTACAGTATCTATTCCAACATGAGTTGTTGCAATTCGATAACCACGAGATTTTAACACTTCAAAGCACTCTTGAGTAGAGTCCCAAAGTTCAATGTCCAACCACTTCTCCGCACCCATGCTGACATGGCGATTTTCTCTGTATCTGCAACAAGAACTTGTGTGATATTACTAACAAGCCAGTCTCCCCTCAAAGCATAGCAGGAAAAAATAAACAGCTAAGAGAAAGTAAATCATGTCCAATGCTGTGAATGAGCCTATAAACATCGCCTGCAAATCCTTGCAGAAAAACAGTTTTACGCCACTTAATGAACCAGCATATTCGGTATTGTATGCTGAGCCAGAAACAAAGACACAGGAGCATAACATTCTCTGAAAGTCACAATTCATATCACTTCCAGTTTCCAAGCAAATCAATCAGAAAATAATCTTAAAGTCTAAAGCCCCCAGAATCTTGTTCGAAATACATAGGGCAATAGAAAAACACCCAATAAAGCATCCAACTTCTCACAAAAGCTAGACATTTAGTAGTCATTACCCACAAAAGGGACCAACCAAACAATTGAATTTTTACCCATTTCACCTCAAACCACGATGCACCTTTTCGAGCTATCACACGAAACCACATGAACAGATTGAAACCCTAAAGCATCTGCCGACCGAAATGCCGCCGAGACGTTTCCAAAATCGCTCAATCCTTCCACCACCAAGCACACTGAGTAGCTTCGGTTCTCCACGGCTTTCCTAAACCTCTCTTTCCTCTCTTCCATTATGTGGGGACCCACCGCATCCAAAACTTCTCCGCTCGTCAAGCAAACCCCATTTATGCATCTGAACTTATCCGTATACGGGAACCACCGCACTCCTCCGCCGTCCACGGCGGCGCTCGAATTTGTCCGTCTCTCCATTTTCATCAACCTCGATATGTCGTCATTCTGGCTCCTGAACAACTGTTCCACGGTGTCGTTTGTCTCCAAACCTTCCCCGAATACCGTGGAATCCAATGAGATGGCTCCTTGAACCGAACTGTACCGCATCGTACGGACAACGTGCGGACCGACCCCTGTGAAACAAAACAGGAAAGATCAAAACTTTGACGTAAAAACAGCACATATGCATATATGGGTTTGGTGGGGGCGATGTTAAGTACCTAGGGAGAGGTAGGGGAAATGGAGAGGGAGAGGAAAGAAAGGCTTGGGATTGAGAGAAAAATGAGTTTTGGGCCTGTGGAATGGCGAGAGAGATGTATAGAATAGAGCTTTCCTGGCTCTCATTTTGGCGCCACCTAGAGAGAGAGAGGGGGGGGTGTTTATGGATCTATCATTTTCCTCATGGACATTGGATAAGGAAGGCTTTAGGAGTGGCCGTGGCGGGATGGTGAGCTCTGCTGATACAATGCCGTTTTAGGTTTTGCCTTTTTGTCGTTCTGGCTTCTGAGTTCAGTTTCTATTGTTTGGTTTTTCTTTTAAAATCAATTTCTTTAGCATTGATGATTTTCCGATTTAATCAATAATATAGTTTCATTTCATATTTAAATTTGCACCAAAAAATATTTTCTTTTTAATTTTTTGGTACCGGGATTTTAACTTGGTTGTTGGATGTATCATATATACATCTTACCGATCAACTCTAAAATGTTTACAACTTGAACCACCGAATTCAGCTAAAAGTTGCTTTTGATTTTAAAAAAGATTCGACCACCGGTTGTAATGTTTTCCGCTGAGGCTCTTTAATTTGGTGATGCAGGAAAACGAAAAACTACACCTATTCCTGCATTTCGTTACGATTGCTTTGATGTAATTCTATGGAGAAAAGTAAGAAGTCTTCAACCGGTGGTGGAGAAAAGCAGTTTCTCTTTCAAGCAGACCAGAAATACCCCAACATGTCAAGCATAAAGGGTCCCAAACGCCCCACCACAACATTGCTGTGGAAGAATGGCTTCGCAGTGACATTTAAGCTCCATATGCACTTTTCGTTTGCAACAATGTAGAAAGACTTGAATAATTGGAAACAAACTATTCACTTGCATAAGCAAAAGGATCCTACTCACAAAACATACCAACCAGAAATGGTACCATCATGATTGATCTTGACATTTAAACAAGACAATCAACTTTTTCTCTTCTTTTTTTTTTTTTTCCTTCTTTGTGGTTCTTTCTATTTCTTTTAATTATTTTGGAACGACGGAAAAGAAAGAAAACAATTTCCCAGCATACACCAGAACAGAAAAATGACATGCTTTGTTTCCCAGAGTTTCGATGAAGTTTGCTCCGGTTAGGCCTGGACAGTGCGCTTTGAGATGATGTCGAAAGACATACCATTCTGTTGGAGTCGTTCTTGGAGATTGGTTGGGCCGAAAACAATCCCTGGAGGGAAAACTCCGCCCTTTGGTAAGCTATGACGTTCGCTCAGGAAAATAAGTGCACATTGAATAATAATAATTGGAGTGGTAAGATAGCCAATCTCAGGTCCCATTACTCTTGTAATGACTTCCATATCAGGCGCTGTTTTTGCCCCTGAACCCCAATCTGCTTCACCAAAACCCCTTCCAACGAACCACATTTTAAATGAAGCACTTCTCACCTCATCATCAGAGGGACCTCTTTTCCTGAACCATCCCAGGCTGAAAAAGGAAGGAAATTTTAAGAGAAGCCACCTGCCAATAGCATTTGTACCCAATAGGCCAATGAACATGCCAACAGCAATGAACCGAAACATCCCCAACAGAGACTTAGAACCTAGCTTCACCCCAAAATGGGCAGGCTTTACCGCTGACCAGAAAGTCTCCCTCTTTTTAATCTGCTCAGGACTCTCATTTACCCCAGGGAGACCAGTGGGGTATTCCGTCAGAGTTGAAAGAGTTCTTCGAACAACAGCAGAATCTGCTGAAGGTAGCTTTACGGCCCAAAGACCGACATCCGTTTGGTGGTCTATCATTGGACCTCTAGGAGGCAAGGGACGAGGAATCTGCCAACGTTTTAAGCATGCACAAAGATCAGTGAACACAGCTGGGAAGTTTAGAGGTCATCACAACTATTTAGGCTGATCAATACAGACAAGAAGCACAGTGGAATCTAAAACCAAAATCAGGTGAAATCATTCTTGCATAAAAAAGTAGCATATAACTGTCAGTAAAATAGTTGTGCAAAGAGTATCAGATGGACTTCTTACCACTGGCCTTGGTCTCCCGGGTCTGGATCGCCGCAGCTCCTGCAACTCGTGCGCATTGGCCACTCCCAACACAGCAGATTCATAAGTACCCAAATTCCCAACAATCCTTTTCTCTGACTCCAAGCTCAAGTAGGCCTCGATTTGGTTTGGCACAGCCGGGGCCACCCACTGCCTGGAATTGAACATCCATCCCAATTCAGCTGGAACCGAGTCAAACCCACATGCAGAAACCACCAAAGAACAGGTTTCCACTGCCTTCTCGTGGTACTTCATCTCCATTCTCTCCATGAACTCAGGCTCCCCACATATATCCAAGTAATCACACCTGATACAATTTCAAGCAAAAACATCACTGCCCCATTTTAATCAATATTAGAGTAAAAGAAAAATTCATCAAAGTGCCTAGCTTGAAGCGGATGTTAGCTCCTACATCGCGCATTAATATACACAAGGTTTCGATCTTTGTAAGCATTTATGGATGGATCACTGAAATGGGTATCAACAAAGCTTATGACCATACCCAGTCTCGACACAGGTGGCAAGGACGGGCTCGCCGTGGAGGCGAAAGGGGCCAACGCAATTGAGGACGAGCTTGCTTTGACTGCAGAGAGAGCGAAGGGAAGATGGGTCGGTGGTATCGGCGGTAAGGATGGGGACGGAAGGAGGTGAATAGGGATGTGCGGCCCATTGGAGAGCTTGAGTCAGCCTGGCAGGGCTGCGGCCGGCAAGGGCTATGGCCTTGAGAGGAGAAGATGGGGCATTGAGAAACTTGAGGGCTTCTTTGATCACATACTTGCCCGTGAAGCCTGAGGCTCCCAGGATAATCAGGTCATAAGGAGGAGGCTGAGATTCTCTGTTATGTTCCATCCTCCTTTTTCAGGGAAAATTTCTAGTTTCAAAGAGCTTGGTCGAGTTTGAGAATTTTTGGCCTGGGGGGTTTCTGGTGGGCAGTAAGTCTAAATGTGTGCCAGTTAAAGAGAAAAACAGGACCGACAGGTCCACTTATGAGCCCTCGTGGGTTTAGTTTCGCCAGGAACAAGCACCGTTGTCTGGCCACTGACAAGGCTTTGGGAGAAGTAGCATTGTAAAAAGAAAAACTATAAATCGTAGCAAAATTCGTGTCAAAGCCATATTTCATGTGGGGCGGTAATTTCTCTAGGTAGCTAGGGGAGCGTTGGATCAGATAAACAGTATGTCATTGCCACCTAAGACTTGCTTATTCTTTTTCTTGTTGGTGGTGGTGGTGGTGTTGGCGGCGTTAGTGGTTGTATCTATTTGTAGGAAAACACTATCCAAGAAAAAAACTGAGCCAAAGCCATGCGCAACAGTGAAAAAGAGGTCGGCACTAGCAGTCTCCATTTTTCCAGAAAAGAATCAGCTCCCCAAACAATCAGCGGTTTTCTGAAATTATTCAGAGTACAGCATTCAAATACTTGAGGCATGACATACAATTAGAGAGGATGAGAAAGAGGGATAATGTTGTATCAGAAACATTAATTTACAAGACCTTTTTTTTTTTTGGTGTCAGATTAATTTACAAGATTGATTACACTGTGCACCAAGTTAGTGATCAATCATTTGTATGGCTATCATGTTTTAACCGGGTATCAGGCAGTGTTAAAGTTTGCCTGTTTCAAAACCCTTTGAATAAGCAAAAATCTGATCCGGGGTATATACTTACTCCTGCCACATGCTCATCTAAGCTCCAGCATGCTATACCCATAAGTCTTCTTCAGACCTTTACTCCTAGCTCTGGCTCTAATTTGGGTTACTTCATCCCATTTTCCACCTTCTGCATGTATATTTGACATTAGAGTATATGCGCTAGCATTATCCGGTTCTAAATTTAGCAGATGCTCACCTATGAGTTCACCCATCTCTGCATTTCCATAAACTTGACAGGCAGCAAGCAAAGAACTCAATGCAGAAGCTCTTTGTTTTGATGGCAGGCATACAATCAGATCATATGCTTCTTTAAGCTGACCTGCTCGGCTTAATAAATCTACCATACAACCATAATGCTCTTCACATGGGTTTATAGAATATTCTTTAGTCATGGACATGAAAACACGCAGACCATCTTCTACCAAACCTGAATGACTGCAAGCAGTAAGTAATGAGGTAAAAGTTACCTCATCAGGCTCCATGTTATCGCTCTTCATGGAGCCAAATAATTTGAGAGCATCTGCACAGTTCCCATGTGATCCATATGCTGCTATCATTGTATTCCACGATGTTAAACCTTTTTTGTCTGCAACCTCAAAAAGATTTCTAGCCATATCTAGTTTTCCACACTTAGCATATGTTGTAATCAGGGAATTCACAACAGGGATGTCAGTCTCAACAAGAGCTCGATACAAGTGACAATGAACTTCCTTGGCTAGGCTTAGCCATCCAAGCTGGCAAAATGCATGTATCAAACAGGTCAGAGTGGGAGAGTCATAGTCTACTCTTTCTTTTTGCATCAATCGAAACAAGGTAATTGCTTCATTAGCTTGACCGTAATGAATATAACCCATCATCAATGAAGTCCATGATACCAGGTCCCTATTTCTTAACATGTTAAAGACACGAGTTGCATAGACTATATAACTGAAATTTGTGTAGAGGTAAATGATCTGATTGGCAGCTTCCACACTTGCATGAAACCCATGTCTTAAAATGTAACCATGGATGCATCTTCCTGCTTTCATATCTTTTAGATCAGAAGATGCAGAAAGTACACTTAGGACTGAACCTATGTTTGGCTTGATACATGTTCTAACCATTTCAGAAAAAATTTTCATGGCTTCACAAGCTAGTCCATTTTCAAGATAACCTGCCATCATCACATTGTACAAAATAGCATCTCTTGTCCCTGATGTATCAAACAGTTCCCTAGCTTGTAGTAAGTGGTTGCATTGAGAATACATATCAACCAAAGCAGTTGTGATTACTATATCCAGTAGTGACCCCATTCGAATGATGTAGCAATGGATACTCTTTCCCTCTCTTGAACACTTAAGATCAGCACAGCACAAAAGGGCATTGGATAATGTAATCAAGTCGGGCATGACTTTTTCTTGCAGCATGACACGGAAAAGGTCCAAAGCTTCTAGTTGGTGCTCCATTTTAAGATAACCAGCCATCATTGCATTCCAAGAACCAATATCTCTCGCCTTCATTCCACCAAAAACATCTACTGCCATTCTGAGGTCCCCACATTTGCTATACATGTCTACAAGACTAGTTTCAAACACTTTCTCCAAACAACCAATTCCTCTCCTAATAGCATATCCATGAATTGAACGACCCTCTTTCAATGCTACTAATTGTGCCGCTGCCCCAAGTAAGCTCACCAAAGTCACCCGATTCGGATTCAGTCTTTCTTGCTGCATCTTGCGCACAACATTAAAAGCATCATAACCATGTTGATCACCAACCAGTGCATACCCAGTAATCATTGATGTATAGACAACAACATCTCTGCCAGAAATTTCATCAAACACATTATACGCATCACCGATATTGCCATGCTTCGAATACAAACCAATAAGCGAAGAACCCACAAAGGGATTTACATTTAACCCAAACTTGAAAGCGTCCACATGAACTCCTCTTCCAAAATCCGAACAACCCAATTCAATACAGCCTCTCAAAGCAAACATAAACACCGACTCATCTAACCCCATCTTCTCTTTCCTCAAGTGCGCGTACCGCCACAGAAATCTCCAAGGAGAGATTGCCATTCGCAATTCTATCAAATACCCATTTCAATGTTAATCTAAAGTAGGAAACTTTACATGGAGAGTGAACAGCTTGAGATGTCTACGCTTTCCAAGTCTAACCCGACTGGCAGACAACCTCGAAATCTGAAATGGTAAAAAGGGAAACCGAGATATCTCGCATTGTACGGACCGATATATCCCGTTTTATCTTCGAAACGAGATATCTTGACTGTTGGAAGATCGAGATTACCCATTTCATAAATAAATTATATTTGGCTAAAATATGTTGCTGCTTTTTGCCATGTAATTATATATGGAAAAACGAAAAAAAAAAAAAGGTGACTTACCTACTTTGCACCCAACTTATTTCCTTTCTTCTTATTAAGTTCTTTTTTTTTTTTTATATTCTTTTTATTAAACAGACAATTGAATAATAATTTATATGAAGTTAATCTTCTTTTTTAATCACCTACTCTTATCTTGCTTAAATTCCAAGTAATTTCGACCACATTTTCTCCAATTGTATAGAGTTAATAATCGACTTGCGAGGGGATTGACTAGTCAGTCGGGTAAAGTCTCATCTGCACAAAGGATGCTTTACGTTTGTTGTATTGATCCTTGCACAGTTGTATACATATATTCCATATATAATAGATTGAGAGGAACAAAAGGGTACGTGGTCGACACTAACAAGCTTTTCAAATAAGCATTTCTAATGTAATAATGTCTATATTATCAGGATCCAGATCAAAGCACTGGAAAGTCTTTAGATCAGGAACTCAAGAAAGAGGTTCTAAAAAAGATTAGTACAGAATGGAGAATATGTGTTGAAGAAGTCTAACCCCAAAAAGTTACTTATTTTAATGCATGTTAGCTCTTTGCTTAGTAAGATGATAAATTACTATTGTTATCGTTCAAAATGTATTCAGTTTCTGTGGCCTGCTTTGGGACACTCTTTTTAAAACGAAGGTATCATCATTCAGTTAAAAAAAAAAAAAAAAAAAAATCTCAAGTTGGGCTGGAGAGTGAAGTAGTCGATCGACCATCCTTCTGCTTTAGCTATCAGAAACCAATTTCTTGCAACCATTTCCAGTTTTCTAATTTTTGGTTCTTCAATCACTGAGAGCCCATTACGCCCATATTAAGCATCAAAACATTTTTACTTTTTACAATTAGTTTCTAATACTACAACATCGGCTAATAACAACAAAACTTTTAAGGCTTGAAGCATTAATGGACTAGACAGGCAATACATACTAACATTTAGTAGGATTACGAAATTGGAATGCCACGCATCTGATTTTACAAGCAAATTTTTCGATCTGCTGGTTCTGGAAGTCATATTTCCATATACCCTAGCCAAGTACAGGATGATTCTAGTTTTCATATTTACCTGCCATACCAGAATCTGACCATGTCCAGGGCATGAGCAGCTAGGGCCGACCATTGAGAACACTCGTAAGAACATTGCTTTGTCATCTAAGTCACAGCTCACCAGACCTTTCTGGGGTCTATAAGCCCAAGGACCTCCTCCCAAAGCCCACGACTGCCGGCTTCACCCAGCCCAATTACACTTGGGCTACAAGCAGCTACTATCCAATATCCAGCATTTATCTCTTCTTTCAATTGCTCTTTCTCCCACCCACAGTACCCATCAAAGAACCTAATGTCCCCTATCCCAACCACATTCCTCTTGACCATCTCAGCAGCACAACCGGCACTCTTTCTAGTTCCATAATACAATCCCTTCATTACTCTTTCAAACACCTCGCTCTTCGCCACTCTATCATCGTCAAAGGCACCTTTGGGGCTCACTAAAAACAACCCTTCTTCCAGTGGCCCACCAAAGAACAATTGACTATCGGAGAAGGTCCCTGCGACATCCAGCATTGTTGATCTCATTTCCTTGATTGACATAAGCGATGGCCGATTGAGTATGATCCCAAATGGGCCCATGGGCCCTGTTGATAAGAGAAGTATGACCGTGCGTTCAAATATGTGCACCCCATCGAGCTTGTCGGTGGCGATCAGAAGACAGCCCTTTTCAGGCTCATGGATTGTGTGGGCCCACTTATCACCAATTGAAATTTGTGGTGGATCATCATCCCCCACTGTGTCCGGATCAACTGCAGAATCCAGCTCATTGGGGAATTTTGCTTGCTCATTGGCAACTAGCCTTGCCCTAAAAGACCTCCAATCAGCTTCAAGGGAAGGTTGGCCATCGTCATCAGACGGTGACGATGATGATGATAGTTGGCAATCTGTTGTCAACAAACATATATTTTTTTCCGTTTTAAACAGGAACAATGTAATTTCATCAATGCAATAGAAAACTCAACAAAACTCAATGAGGCGTTAGAACAAGCATCTACCAAAAGCGCAATACTTGCATTAAACCCATGGTACAACTGGCTCAAAAGCAAGACCGATCGTTGCCAACACAAAAAACTCTAGCACTTTCCAATGAAACAACTCAAGGTTTGGGAGCAAAACATTATTGAAGACAATTGCTTTCTATGTTAAGATCTGAACAGCAATAAACCCAATTAACGAATGCTTTTAAAAACTTAACCCAAGTGATTCAGGCATAAGATCAAACATCTAGAGTCCCGAGTACAGAAATCCGCAACGCATCAACATGCAACAGATTGAACAGAATTGCCAAATCTAAAAACCATCCATCGTCAAAGATCGGCTAAAAGGGTGTCAATATCGCCAACACTGAAGACAAATCGTTAACATAAACACACAAATTAACACATACAAATTAACCAAGCAATTTGAGAACAAGCCCTAACTAATTATACGATCAAACTACACAAGATCACAGAGAAAAAGCACAAAAATTTGAACCAATAATAGAAAACAGAAAGTCAATGACGATGACCCAGTTGCGGAAGGGGACTTACGGACGATGGAAGATGGAAGAGAGACTCGTCTGGGGTGGAATTGAGTCAAGTTTCTCTTTGGGTAGGCGAACACTCGGGCTTTGATTGAAGACGGCACGAATTCAGGTATCCTGATGCAGGGGTTTGGGGTGAGAAAGCAAGCTTCCATTATTGGCAATTTTTTTTTTTTCCCACTTCTTCCCCAAAATGAATATTCCTTGCGGCAATGGCGGACGTCGGCGCAAGCCCGAATTATATCCACCGCAATTCTTTGTGAAGGTTATTATTATTTACGCGGTCCAAACTGCTTTTCTCACACACACGCGCACACGCTCTCACACACAGAATAACAAATAAAATAAAAATAAGATTCACACAATTTTTTTTATTTTTATTTTTTACGGATTATAAAATAGTTACTGCGAGTAAGTAATAATTACCTTCTTTGTAATAAGGTAATTTGGTTTGGGTATTTTGGAGCATTGGGTAATTTCCGGATTGGAATCCATTTTATGGCCCCAGTCACCAAAAATTTATCATCATGGTAGTTTTTAAAAAGGAAAAAAAAATTAGTTTATTTAATTTCAAGGAGTCGAAAAAATTATAAAAATAACATAATTAATCAAAATTTTATTAATTATTTTATTTTTATAAAATTTAAATTATTTAAAAAATTATTTTTACTCATATATATATATATATATATTAAAAAAATTTACACTGGTGTAGTAATTTTTTAAAATGAAGTTATCTTTTTTTAGTATAATGGTTGACCATTATTAATCTCAGTTTACTATACTCATTTATTCGATGAATTTTCTTGACATGGTTAATCGCGATTCATGGGAGTAAAAATTAGTTTTAATTTTTGCATAAATTTTAAATCTTTAATCATTCCATTAGATTAAGTTAAGATTATTAATGTGTTTGGGGAATTCTCATTAATTTAATAATTATTATTTTTAAAATTTTTATTAAATTTATAAAATTTTAAATAATATTTTTATATGTTAAATAAAAAATCAATCATGCATACCTATAATTTGTTACTTAAATTAAATATATTTATTAATATTTAAATTAAAATTTAATTTTAATTTTTATCAGTAAATAATATACAAAATTAATTTTTATTAATTGAGTTATATTATAATTTAATTTTTAATAAAAAAATATCATTTGAAAATAAAAAATATCATTTTAATATAATTTTTGATGTGACTAATAAAAAAATTTTACCTCTCTTTATGAGAAAAAATGTTAAAATGTATTTATACGTGGCAAAATAGCAGGACAAGTGATGTGGAAATGTCTTACATGCGTAGCCGGTCGTTCGTGGGAGTCAATGGGCCTTTTGGACCACCGACAGAGGCACTTAACTGTCAGGCGGAGGGCACGAAGAGGAAGAAGTTTCTGAGTTCCAACGTGGCACCCTGTCCCTGCCCGCCTGGACAAGTGTCGGGTGTTGGGTCTTCGGGTAAGCCTTTAGATTCTGGCGTCACTTCCAAGCAGGTGGGGCGTAATATAGAAATAATAAAATAATAATAATTTTTTAGATTAATATACGTAGATAAGGACCACTTCCAACGTGCTTTTAGATTAATGGTATTTTTGGATTTTTTTTATAAAATATAAGATAATTATTATCTCGTAAACATGAAAAATAATTTTTTTATTTTTAATGCATAATAAAAATCTCTTAAAACATTCTTAAATTGAATAAAAATTTTCCATTGACCTCCAAAATTGAATTGAATCAAAATGATCGATTAATCAAATTAATTTTATAATTAGTTAATTAGATTGATTTGAAATCATAATTAATTAAATTGAACTAAAGTGTCATTATATATACATATATAATTTTATTAATAAAATTTATTAATATAACTATTAATAACAAAGAAACGTTAGCAAAATATTATTATATCTTAAATGACTACTTATATGTTTTATGTATAATGGTAATTATAAATTTTATTTGAAAAAATATGTCAATTTTTTTTTAATATTTGAACTAAATTTTTTGTTTTATCAATTGAATATAGTTAACTAATTCAATTTAGAAACAATTTTCAATTTAAAATGATAAAAAAAAATAGTTTTCACAGTTTCAACCGAAACCGTGGAGAGACCTAGAAGCAAGAAGGTCGTTGAACCGTTGGATTGTGAATAATCAGTCAAAAAAATTATTTTCCTATGTGGGAAAAAATCAGGCCATTTTTGACCGTTCGATTTGCGACCGAACCGAACATTCCGGGTGTGAAAGTGGGGACCAAAGGCGCTAGCTAGCCGTTAGATTGCTCCCGACATGTAGTGGTTCGCGTGTTTTCCCACGATTGGGCCTTCTGACACTTTAACCGGTTGTCCCTCTCGCAAATGTTCAGCTGGCTCTCATCTCCTCAGCGTCGATGATAATAATTGGATGACATTACTGGACTATAATATAAATTTTGATTTGATGAAGGCCTAAGGAATTGGAGAACTTGGAACAAGACGAGAACAAAAGAGCTTTGTGATTTGGCCCAGCAAGGCCCCGGGGCTTTAGGAAGGAAAGAAGGAAGGTCGTGTTCTTGCACCCTTCTCTACCCTTTTTCTTACCTACCCACCAGCAAAATGACACCCACGTAAACACTTTGAGCCGCCAACTCATTTTGTTCTCTCTCTCTCTCTCTCTCTCTCTCTCTCTCTCTCTCTCTCTCTCTTCTCTTTTTGGTCATTGGCTTATTTGGGTCGTTTTGTTGTGACTTGTTAGCCATCTTCTCTCTCTCTCTCTCTCTCTTTCTGTTTTCTGAAGTTTTGGTTTCTACTTTACTTTCCAAGCTCTTTCCCAGCGCAACGATGGAGACAAAGTCATTGAGAGCTCCCTTTCCTGCATTTCGATCATACAATGCGTCAAAGTTTTTGGGGAAAAGTTCCCATTTAGCGCCCCAAATCAAGAAATTTCCATGCTCCTTGTCTCCCCTTCGTTCAAGAATGGAAAGGAGGAGCCTTCCGTCACTACAAGTATCTGCCTTCTCTTCTGGGTATAGAAACAACAACCCATTTGCCTAAATTGGTTAATTGTTGCAATTCAGCTTGTCACTCTTGATGGGGTGTATTGTATTTTGTATCTGGCAGTCAATATCTCTGTTTGTTTTTTTTTCCCTTTTTGGTTGTTTGTTTTGCTGATTATTTGTTCTTGATTTTAAATTTTGAGTGTGTGTAATGGTGCGATTTCTCTGAAGTTCAACTGTATCTGGGTCCTTGCTGTTGATTTCTTTCCTTTTTATTGGACGAACATGGTGGGGCTTTTCAGCATCTTAAATTGGGTTGATTTCCTTCCATGTTCTCTGGTTAATGATTTAAATGTAAAGCCGCATTTGAGATTTTGAGATTTAAAAGTAAAACCAATCAGTTGTTCTACTGATGATTTTTAGGCGACAAACTGAAGAGATTCTACATAAATTCTGATTACAATTTTGCTGGCTCTTGTTAATTCTTGCTTTCTTTAATGACATTGCTTGGTCCTCCAACAGTGTAGATTCTTTATACATATAGATTCTTTATTTTAGATGCTCTAGGAGATGTTAATTTTCCATACTTTTTTGGCATTAGGTTCTTAAAATGCACCTTTTATCTATAGGTTGCCAGCGAAGAAAAGGGTGGATGAAAGTGAGAACTTGAAACTAGAAAACATTAGACAGTCCCTGATAAGACAAGAAGACAGTATAATATGTAGCCTCCTTGAGAGATCTCAGTACTGTTATAATTCAGATACTTATGACCCTGATGCTTTTGCCATGCAAGGCTTCAATGGCTCTTTGGTAGAGTTCATGCTCAAGGAAACTGAAAAGCTTCATGCTCAGGTATGTTGTAGCTATGCTTGTGCTTCTTATTGGTAAGAACATATATAAGATGCCATGCTGGTTTTGAAATTGTTTGTACCTGCATTAGGTTGGTAGGTATAAGAGCCCTGATGAGCATCCTTTCTTCCCAGATGACTTACCTAAGTCATTGTTGCCACCGCTCCAGTATCTGCAGGTAGGAATTATCAGACTGTGTACATCCAATTAATTATCTTTACCTAATGCTGCTTCTGAAACACCTGGTTGACCAAGCTGTACACAATGATGTTTTTATTATCCATTACTTTGATGAGTGCTTTCCATAGAGGAGGAACAGGTTTTACTGCTATTGACTAAAATTTGTAAAGGTGATTATTTGTGATGTTTAGGAAATTTGCAACATGAACCTTGTACGGTACTCATTCTTTACTGAGATCATTGTAGAATAATCAGGCAATTGCTTGTTTTGGCTTTCCACATGAATGATGAAACCCAACAAGTGCCTTTGTTTTAAATTGAAACAAGTATTCTGATGTTCTTATGTCAATGAATATTCTTGTTCATATATCTTAAAAGGTGAATTTTTGTTCTCTCTCTCTCTCTCTCTCTCTCTCTCTCGCTGTTTGTGTGTACCTATGCTCACATAAGAAAGATGACGAGTGACTAATTAATTAGGTGTGTGCGTGCATATTTTTGCATTCTCCAAATTTTTCCCCTAGTTCTTATTTGTAATGTTTCTTTCATGTCAAACAGGTACTGCATCCCATTGCTGACTCAATTAATGTAAATAGAAAAGTGTGGGATTTATATTTTAGGGATCTTATCCCAAGACTGGTCAAGGAAGGAAATGATGGCAATTGTGGATCCACTGCACTCTGTGACACAATTTGCCTGCAGGTATGTGTTTAATTCAATCCTTCCTCTTTTTTGACAATCCTCAGGCTAATCTGGAATGTTATATTAAATTGCAAAGGTTATCCTTGAGCTGTGTACTTAACTCTGTTTTTACGTTCTTTTGACTCTGAGATAACAAACTAACACAATTTAAACTTGATGAGTTATTCATTGATCTTCCTAGATTCTTGTCTTTTAAATTTGTTTACCTGGCTGAGTTCACTTGTCTCTTTCTGCCAATTAAAATTGTCCACGGAATATAATGAAGAGTAGGTTCTCCTAACTAATTGAGCAGGGTCAAGCTCATAATGAAACTTGCATTTCAATACTGATGGGAACTCACAAGGGATAATTGCACTGAGGTCAGTAGCATGAGCTTATGAGCAAGCAGGGCATCAGCTGGTTGGATGTTGTGTGAATGTTCAAGTAGGTTGAGTGAATACTGGACCTAAATTTATTCATGCGCCCCCTACCTTTGGGTTAAAGGAACCCTGCCCCAGACATGGATGTGTAGCCAAACACAAGGGATAGTTGCACTTTCATGAGCTGAACTCCTGAAACAAAATGATAGGTTCTTCTTTCGGCGAACAATTCTTGGCTATGTTGAATGTTAGGCAGCCTCTCACGGCACAATCTTCAGTTTGAAGGTTGTGAAGGTTGTGCACAGCCTGGGATGAGCTGGTTGAGTTGGACATTTTCATTTTGAAGGTGGGCAGCAAGTGAAAGGTCTCCTCCTTTGGTGGAGTATCAGGCTTCTCAGTTATATAGTTTAACCTGCAGCAGTCTCTAGTGTGAACAGTATGCATATGAGAATCTACATCTCCCAATATCAAGCCATCCTCTTGATGCGTGAAAGCTCCTGAATTTTGTTACTAGGATGAACTAATATATACCTTGTGTTATGAAGATGGCAATGTTTTTTCTTCTTTCTTAATATTGATCTGTTATTTTCAATCCCTGGCAAGTTTCACGGTGAATTCATGATGTGCAATTCAATTTATTGGAATGCCTTTGTACCTTCTAACTGCAGGCACTTTCAAAAAGAATCCATTATGGAAAATTTGTGGCGGAGGCTAAATTTCAAGCTTCTCCAGATGCCTACAAAGGTGCAATAAGAGCACAGGTCTTGCTTTTACCCCCATGATTTCTTTCTTTTTTTTTTGGGGGGGGGGGAATGTGAGAAGGTTTCATGATATTCCCTTGTTTTCTGAATCTCCCTTCTACTCACCTTGTTGAGGTTGTGAATTGTTCAGAACAGAGATAAGTTGATGGATGTTCTGACAGATACAGAGGTTGAAGAAACAGTAAAGAAGAGAGTTGAGATGAAGGCCAAAATGTTCGGCATGGAAGTGATGATTAATGGAGAGGAAGACAACACAGAACCAGCATACAAAATTGAACCAAGCTTGGTTGCCCAGTTGTATGGAGACTGGATCATGCCTTTGACAAAAGAAGTTCAGGTTGAATATTTGTTGAGAAGATTGGATTGAACGCCTCTCCGGTACTACTCCGATGGCATGACTCGGTGAGAACTGAGTAGTTCTTGAAGTTTGTTTATCAGGAAGCATTCATATCTTGGAGATAGCACACGGTTGGGCCATCCGTAAACGCCGCTTCCTTGCGTGTATCATCTGTATACAAGTGCAAGCGCCCGAACGTAGAACTGTTGAAACTGGGAATTCTGCGTTAAAAGCCCTGGTCTTTGACGCAATTGGTAGTCCAAATTATGGGATATAGTAAGGGAAATGTTTAGCAGCTTTACGTGTCAAAACTCTGCTCGCTCCAATTTCGCCTGGGAAGTGTTCCAAAATTCCATATCAAGTGGGGGCTCTTTACTGAGATGACTTCCTCGAGATAAAGCCACTTTGGTCACCCCGACATTAGGGGAAATTCGCAATCGACGGCTCACCTCATAGTTAACACAATGGATAACATGCTGGCCAACTGTAGTTGGTGTGTTTGAGCAGAAAACCCCTGGCAACTGCGACCATCGCAACCACAAAATTAGCGGGGTGATGCAAAAGTTTAATTATCTATCAATCTGCATGATTCTATTTTTGTGGGGTCTACAAGTTCCCAAGAATTAAGGGGGTGGGGGAAAGCTTACGGCACGCCATTAAATTGTGAGAAACACTATATCGCGTGCCGAGATTCCATTATGAAGGATTGGAAGGTGCTTAGGATCACAATTAGTACCAACGAATGGAAACGTGTCCGCTACAGTAGGCTTGTTTTCTATTTTTATTTTATTTTATTTTTAATATTATAAATATTGAGAGTTTGACACGAGGAGAGCCAAAACAGTTAATTCTGTTTCCCTGCGTGGGAATTCATAACTTCATCTATGACTATGATGGGAACTGATCACGACCCGGTGTGAATGGTGATGTTTTTCGAGTTCAAAATTGGTTTATTTCTGCCAGATTTGATGAACAGAGTTTCAACTTTCAAGTTGATAAATTAACACGACCCTCCATCAGAACTAGAAAGTAATACGAAGGAAAAGAATAAAGGACTAGAAGAAAGACAAGAAAATCGTAAAATTGTTGGACATTGTCTGAAGCATGGACCTATTATGTTAGTCACTCGCAAAGGTGCAAACTTTAACCAACTTTTCCAAAACCCGGAATTGTTAATCGCAGATTAAAATATTTTAACCCCCAGTTATTAATATGAAAAAATTCTGGGGTAGTTTTGTAGATCTAGAAGCTACAACGGGTAAAATTCTAGTAAAAAGCAGAGTCGCAACTGGCAGACAAAAAACTCTAACAAAGGCCAAACAACAGCCCTCTGGATTGTGAGAGAGAGAGAGAGACAGTGAGAGAACGAGACAGAGAGGCAATGGAGAGACTGAATAGAGGAAATGGGTCATGGTCACCTATGATGGTGGTGCTGGTGCTCGCCATGGTGGTGATGGTGCCAGACGTGTCTGCAACTAGGTGGACTGTCGGAGGGAACAAGGGGTGGGCAACTAATGTTAACTACACTATCTGGGCTCAAGGCAAGCACTTCTACAATGGTGACTGGCTCTGTAAGCTCTCTCTCCTCTCTCTTTTCGAGGCTTGTGCCTAGCTACAGATCTATTCTGCTTTCACCTTATCTTTTGAACTCTAGCTGTTTATTCTTGTACCCAAAGATGGTTAATTATGGTGAGCTTTGTTTTGTTTTAGCTAATTTTGGATTGGTGTTGGAGCAAAATGGGTTAGATCTGGAAATGGGTTCTGCTTTCAGTGAGCTGGTGTCCATCAAGTTGTGACCTTCTTTGGCTGTTTGCTTGATTTATTACCTGTCAGTTTGCATTTCATAGACGGGCCTCTGCTTTGAGGAGTTAGCGTCATTTTGCAACCACATTACTATCTTGGTAGTGGTTAGCTCATTAGATCTTTCATCTTTTAGTCTTCATGGGAATTCTACAGAAGGAAACTGAGTCCCGTTGCTGAGAAAATTCAAAAAATATTAGTAATTGAACACTAGATTAAACCCAAAGAAAGAAAATGTAGCTGAAAATGCTCTCTTTTGCCACTGTTAAGGACAGTACAATAAAATTTATGATTTTTTTTGTCAGCTGCAGAAATTTGATTTAGTGGAGCATGACAATCAGTCTCATCATATCCAAGATATGATTGTAATCTGATGAAAATAGGTGTTTGGAATTACTAATTGTTTCTTTTTTGTACATTGATCATCTGGAGAACTAATGTGCAATTTTGCTTTTTTGAATTTGTTGTAAAACAGTTTTTTGTTTGTTCAGTTTATGCATGGAGAAAAGATGTCCTTTCTGCTTTGTTGAACTTTATCCATTAGTTGCCTTTTATTTATATCTTTACTTTAAATCGTAAAGTTCTAGCTTATTTGATGAGCTCCATCCTGTCAGCTCTCAAGTCCCCCAGTTTGGTCACTTTCCTATCTGCTGAGGTTTACTGGGTTATTTAGATTGTTGACCACTGAAACTTTTGACTGTTTTGGCCTCTACTCTACACTACACTACAGAAGGTAACTAGTCACCACTAATACCGATATTTGTTAAGCTAATTGAGCTTGATTTTTGGTGATGCCATATAGAGAACAGGAAACATACGTTATCAGAATTCAAAAATAGTCTTTCTAAAGCATAGTTGGAAACTTTTGTCAAGCTCATTGGCTCTTGTATTAATATCATTCAGTATAAATTTTTGAGCGTTGCTATTTTGGTTCTTGTAAAGGCATTTATTATTGTTTGTCTACACTTGAAGTTGCTGGTTTCTTGCGGTTCAAATCTCACTTTATGCATACTTTTCCTAGTTTTTGTGTACGATAGGAACCAGATGAATGTACTGGAGGTGAATGCGACAGATTATGAGTCATGCAACTCTGATCATCCTCTTCACAATTGGACGAGGGGAGCTGGAAGAGATGTGGTTCCATTGAACGTGACTCGCCATTACTATATCATTAGTGGCAAGGGGTTCTGTTATGGTGGCATGAAGCTAGCTGTTCGTGTTGAAAATCCACCTCCCCCTCCCACATCTGCCCCTTTGAATGAAACGAGTGCCTCATCAATTTCCACCCTTAAAGGCCACTATGTTCTACCAGCTGTTTTGGCCATTGGCGCATTGTGGGATGCCTTAATCTGGCTCTGGTAGTGCCATTCGTTCTGTGTTTTCTCTGCATTTTTTACCAGTACGTCTACATTCTGTTTGAAATTTCCTTTGCCAACTAGTGAAGGGAATTTGAGTTGCCATCCCCACTATTTTGTTTGTCCTTGAGGGTTGTTCTATTTAAATATTGTTGACACTGAATCAGATGGTGTCTTGGTTAAGGTAGTGCGTGGTGTGTGAATGAATCTATGTTCAGTACAACACTGCAAGACATGCTTTTTATTTATGGGATTGGAGAATTCAACTGCGCGAATTGTTAGTAAATGCCTTTAATTTCGTGGAGCGTGTAACATAATGGGTCCTGCCTTGCATGTGGTAGGTCATCTCAACTCCTTTTGTCCAAAAATGCCCGCCGACCGCGGGATTGGATGGACGCTTTTATTGTTTCTCTATTGTATTCCAACCGACGGTGTGTTTTGTTCAAACTTCAAAGAGCCCGTCAAGTGTTTTGGTGCAGCCGGGTGGGCATGCTTGCACGTTTCAAAAAAAAGTCCAGGCACTTGCGTGATGGGGTATTTCCTTGAATCAGTGCCCGCTGGTAGAAAAGCCCACTAAAAGAATGCAATGTTGCGTGGCCAGGCTTAGGCTTCTCCATTTATCACTCTCCACGGACCCAACAGAGAGCAAGCAGTCGATTCAGATATTCCTCTGCCAGAATGTGTGTCCCCCTAGCCTCGATACGAGAAAGACACTATGGCATGCAAAAGGTAATTAGATGGATTTCACATGAATTTGATGAGGATTATTGACTAATTGTAGTTTGAGACTTCTTTGGATTTGATGCCATGACGGCTCCCTAGGTCCCCTCCTAAGTTGTTAGAGGGCAGCAAACGACACGTGGACGGGCCCAAAAATGGTGTCAGATATGCTAAATGCATTAAACTCGGCTGGCCGAATGAGAGAGAATCTTCTTGGCTTTCGCTATAAATAAATCAAAACAAACCATGGCCGTGCCGGCGCAGTCCAATTTTTCCATGTGAATTAAGTCCATGCATATCGCAACGTTTGGCATAGGTTCCAACAATTGAGTCAGTATAGAGCCACAAATCTTAAATTTTTAAAGAGAGGAGGAGAGCAATGGAGGCTTCGAAAGGGAAAGGAATTGTGGGGTCAATGGCGATAATATTAATGGTGATGGTGATGGCAGAGTTTACAGAGTGTACGCTGCACGAGGTGGGATCACAGGGATGGAGCCCTAACTATAACTACTCTGAGTGGTCAAGTCAAAATAATTTCTACGTTGGGGATTGGCTGAGTATGTTTTAACTTTCCCTTTCCTTTCTATTCCACCCAAATGCACTTTACGTGTTATATATGTTGCTCCATTTTTATTCACCTGAATTGATTTCATGGATTGAATAAATTAAAATCTTGTTTTTTTTTTTTTTTTGTTTTTTCCTTCTATCAAGAAGAAGGGAATCATATGACTTTTGTTATAGTTGGTAATGGGCTTTTTTCATTTTCCTGTTTAATTAGGTTTTATCTGTTTCTTCCTAATTGAAGGATTTGCTGAAATAAGGCTAATGGCTATACTGGGTCTTTAGGTTATTTGTATCAAACAAACAGCATTATGCCTTTTGGGGGGTTGGATTTATGGAAGATTAGGATGTCAACTGAAAAGGCATCACATTTTTCATTTCAAAATTTGAAATTCTTTTTTCGTTTTAACATTTTTGTTTGCGCAGCTTAATGTGATGAACAGAATCCTTAAGATCAGGACTTGAGATATCTAGGTTCAATGAGTCCCAATTCAAATTCTACGGTTTAATCACCGCTAGCAGCATTCGTGTCAGTGAAATTAGAAATTAGACTTTCATTAAAACTTATATGTAGTCCTATCTGATGGAATTGCGTCACACTGAAATTTTGATTTGTAAAAATTCTGCTTCTTTTCCAAGTATTTGTGTTTGACAAGCACATGTACAATGTGCTGGAGGTGAACGAGACAAGTTATCAGAAGTGCAATGACCAAGGCTTCATCAAGAACATCACCCGCGGGGGGCGGGATGTGTTTCAGCTCACCGAGGCAAGGCCATATTACTTCTTGAGCAGCGGTGGCTACTGCTGGAATGGAATGAAAGTGGCCATCAATGTTGAGGAAATTCCACTCGGCCCAGCACCTGAACCAACCAAAAATGGTTCTCCAACAAATACTGGCTGGCTGGTGGTTCTGTCCGCAGCTTTGGCATCAGGGTCCATCTTCCTGAGTCCATAGAACTCTGAGCAGCTTGTTAGACCATGCATATATCTTACATAATAAATTCAACCATTATGCACAATAAAATTGAGATAAGGCAGACAAAATATGAAGCCCGGAAAGGGGGATGACAATTATGATTTAGTTTGGTCTACTCTTACAATGTATATTCAGTTTGCTTCGTGTTTTTTTTTTTTCTTTTTTATAATCTTTGGGGGTGGTTGGAAGCAGAAGGGCATGAGACCCAGACAAGCAGGGAGTGAGACATAACCTCTCCTGTACAGAAAGAGATACTAAACTATTAGTTTGCCACGTACATATCTATTCAACATGTCACGCTCTAGCTGGAGATAGATCAGCTTGCTTGTGGTGTCCCACTTCCCCACATCATTCGTATTAACAGCTGTTGTGGACAATGGAGTACAATTAGGTTCGGAAACTTGGGTTCACATCTGTTGCCTGCTAACTAGCAGCAACGACGGTGACACAAAACTATGTGCTCCCAACACCCCAAATTTATTAGACAGAAACCCCGAGTCCTATGTGACATGTATCTGTCAAACACTACATGTGCCTAACGCTGAAGTGACAAATAAATCACACGAGAAACATGGTTAATGCACTGAATCTGACAAGGAATTTTATTACAGAGAGGCAAATTTTCTCTTGAAAACAAATTAATAAGTATGCAATGTAGTTACACGAATGTACCATCAACAACTGGGGTAATATTGTGATATGACACTTTTTATAGGTTTGTGTCATTGTTTGATTTACCCCATCTATGCGATAGATCCGGTCTATCTTACTCCTGAAGAATGACAAAGAAAACGAAACTGCTGCAGGCAAAGTTGCTGAAACTATTCCGAGTGCTTCTTTTGACATCATCTAAGATTTTAAGACAAAATTGACATAGACAACATTCAACACCAGGCACCAGATGTGTAAGTCATACTTGCGGGGTTCAAACTAAACGGTTGCGGATGAAATTAACGTGAACGCCATTGTTAAGTTTTAGCTTGAGAGAGAGAGAGAGAGAGATGGATACTTATGTTAGGTGGGAAATTAATCGTATGATGCATGCGGCTTTCCAACTGTTCACCAAACCAGCAAGGACTAAACTAGACTAGACTAGACTAGATTCGGAACTTTCTTCCTTGATTAATTAACGTAACATAGCTGTTGAGAAAATGTCGGTTTCCATCCTCTAGAACGTGGAATCTTAATCTTATCACGTTAATAATTGTAGACGCATTCTATTTGTTTAGGGTATATGAAAATGAATATTTAATTCATTCCATCACATGTTCCATTGAATTAAATAAATTATAACTGTTCTCGGGTTGCCCTTTGGGGGTGTTGAAAGCAGAAACAGCAACTCAAAACGAAACCACCCCCATCCCCCTCCCCATTGCCACCCCAACTCCCCCCCCCCCCCCCAAAAAAAAAAAAAAAGACGTCAAAGAAAATTTATTTATTTTTGTATAATATTAAAAATACTAGCAAGAAATTATGTTTTAATTTCTTTGACGGCTTTTTTGGGGCGGACGGACCGGAGCACGCCTGGCTGTAAATGACCGGCAACGCAGTGCGAGTCGCGTCGAATGACGTCTGGAGGAGGGGCGCAGGCCCACCGACTTCAATCTTGGGGTTTTTTTTTTTTTTTTTTTTTTAATTCCTATTCATGCTGAATCAACTTTTTGTTTTGAACGCACTAATTAATTAATTTAAGACGCATGAAACCTATGGATTATAAAAATTTGAATAAGACTTCGTTAAAAAAATTATTCAATTCAACAATTTAAATTATTAAACAAAATTTACAAATAAAGTATATAATAAAATCTAATAAAAATTATTACAAATTTAAAATTTTACCAGTATTATTTACATTTGAAATGATTTTATTATTTTTATATATATCATTTGTATGTTAATTAATAGTAATATCATTAGTATCATTACAATCAAGCGATTAAAGGGAAACAAAAATTCCAAGTGGTAAAAAAAAAAAAAAAAGATTTAAATAGGTACGAGTAATTATTTTATATATATATGTAAGTGGTAGATGGATGCATCAACATCGTGAAATGGAATTGGACCCCAGGACAGTGAATGATAAGCCAATCAACGTTCTGCAATTACTACTGCCCCCTTCCGAGTCTCCCCTCTGTCCAATCATGTAAAAAAAAAAAAAGTATAAAATCCACTTCCAGTCCCACTTTCTCGCCTATCCAAAATGGCCAATTTGTCCAGTCAAAAAACCAACAAAAAAAAAAAGAAAAGAAAAGGGGATGCAGTTCGTATTGCACGTACACGGGACACGCCCCCCACCACCATCCCCGCCACCCCTAGCCGACGCTGAACCGTGGGTCTCTGTTGCTACCACGCAATGCTGTCTTTTCAATACTTACTTGCCCACCGCCCTGCATTTATTGTGGATAAAGCTCAATTTTGGGTGACTTATGCGATTTTGATTTTTGTTTTGTTTTGTTTTTTTTAATAGTAACACCCAAGTTCACAGGTTGCTAAAAAAAAATTGTCGTGATCTTTTTATGGGGTGAAATAGTACTTTTCGTTTAGAGGGTTCATGCACATTTTCCCATATCAATAAATCTATAAAAAAAATTATATGTTATTCGACGTTATAGTTCAAAAGATAATTTCTTGTATTTATTATTATTATTATTATTATTATTATTATTGCATTAACTTGAGTTCAAGTGAAAAGGCAAATTTATTAATATTAAAATAATTTAAATTAAATAATATTCTCGTAATAATTTTTTATAAAAAAATTGAATAAAAATGATAATAGTTAACTTTGATAAAAAAATAAAAAAATAAAATATTGAATATATATATATATATATTTATTTATTTAAAAAAAAGGCTTAAGGGTAAATCAACAATGAAAATTAAAAAAAAAAATGACGATGGTTAGGGGGGCGGCGGCGGAAATAACCTAAATAAAGAAGGGGGCATAGCTTGAGTTGACGGGAATCTGCCATTTGTCCACCTGGGGGGGGGGGGCAGCTGAGCCGAATACTTTTATTTCTAACTGGCGGCAGTGGGCAGATGAAACGCAGCTTTTCATTTTCTTTTTATTTATTTATTAATTTCTTCCTGGAATTTCTGATGCGTGCCCGAAAATGCCAGGCTCTTTTGGTGCCGGCCGTGGAGGGCAATTAGAAGAATCCACTTTTTCGGCTGACATTTTGTCAGAATATATTGATAAAATCCCACGTTTAATTTCTTCTTCTTATTATTAAATTAGTAATTTTGTTTGTCATTTTTACATAACTTCACGGAATAAAACATATATTAATTGAACTTAAAGAATTTATTAAGTGTATAGTTTATTTTCGTAAACTCTCATGATGGAACTGAATCCACGAGCCAAATGGACTTATTTATGGATGGAATTCTTTTTTTTTTTTAATACTTATATTTGACTATTAATCTCAAAACCAAAAACAAAAAATAAAAAAATAAAACTTGTAACCTTATTGATAATTTTTTACCTAATTGTTACATATACTAATAATTTTTAAATTTTCTAATCTTAACTCTTCCAAACAAACTTTATACTAGAAAAAAAATAGTAATAATTTTTAAATTTTCTAATCTTAAAGTGAAATAGTGCATTTAGAGAAATACAATGAAGTAACCACAAAAAAAAAAAAAAAAAAAAAAAAAAAAAACACAATGAAGATGTTACCATTCCGGCATTTCTTGAGTGCTCCACTCGATTATGTTATTTTCTTATTATTTCACAAAATATTAAGAGTAAAACATTTCTCAGTTAAAATAAACTAAGATGGTCACGTAAAATTATAAGAGCAAAAATGAAAATTTATTCCCGATTTTCATTGAGGCAATTACATAAATCTATTTTTTTTTTAAATCATTTCCTTCTATTATACACTTAATTTGAACTAAGATTTAGTTGTTCAAAATATTTGTAGTTAAAAATATTCTTCGTCCAAAACAAAATTAGTAAGTATTATTTAACATTTTTGTAGATACTCCTGAGAGAAAACAGAGGTTCAAAGAGGAAGGAATCATTGCCGGGAGGGAAAGCCAATGTTCGAAATTGGAAACTGGAAACCTATCCTTAAAATTAAAAGTAGAAAACAAGGAAGAATTAAAAATAATTAAACCTTGGAAGAATGGGATCAAAATAATTAAACCCCAAAATTTAAATTTTAATATTAAAAGTAGATCATCGAGGGTTGCTTTAATCAAGACACACAAGAAGTCGTCGCTCTCCATTTCTGGTGCGTGGACTTTCTGCTCAATTTCAAGACAGCACGAAACTGCCCTTACCCCAAGTGCATAATATATACAGAGAGAGAGCGAGAGAGCTGAATAGAGGATAGGTAGAGAGAGAAAACCCATTGAAACAAAACTCCATCTTTAGAGAGAGAGAGAGAGAGAGAGAGAGAGAGAGAGAGAGAGAGAGAGAGAGAGAGAGAGAACAAAACAGGAAGAGCCACCGAAGATTGAAACTTTCGCACAAAAATGGCAGAGAATCCTATCTCCACGGCAAGTACGATCACAACTGCGAGAGGGGCACAGCCGCCGCCGCCGACCATAACTCTACCTCCAAGGCCGTCCATGGATGCTCTTTTCACAGGAGGGTTCAGTCCCGGGCCCATGACTCTGATCTCCAGTTTGTTCTCAGACAATTACCCTGATGGCTCCTTCTCCCAGCTCCTTGCTTTGGCCTCTCCAATCCCAAGGCCTAGCTTTTTTTCTGAAAATTCAATACCCAATAGCACTGCTGCTTCTGTTTCTGTTTCTGCTGCTGCTCCTCCTCCTCCTCCTATTCCAAAAGAAGATGGGTCTGACAAGAATAGTAATCTTGGGTTTAAGCAAAGCAGGCCGCTGAATTTGGTGGTAGCTCGGTCTCCGCTGTTTACTGTCCCTCCTGGGTTGAGCCCTTCTGGTTTGCTTAACTCTCCTGGTTTCTTTTCTCCTCAGGTAATTCTGCACTTCGATCTACGAGGAATTTTGGAACTACTTTGTGTTTTCTCTTTGATAAGCTTGTGAATTCCTTTAGACAGGCTTGTCGTTGAGGTTAAAAGGTTTGTTTGCTATAATTTTGGAACTGGACGAAGGGTTTATACTTGCTATGTGCTAGAAAAAAGACAATGACTTAAGATAGATAAGTGTCCGCTTGTTGTTTCATTTTGGAAGTTGGGATTTGGGCTTTAAAGGGCAAAACATGATCTGGATGGTTTGTTTTTTTCCTTGTTATGGATGGAAGTGTTAGCATTCTGAAACTGGAAAGAGAACTGATAGAAGTTTCATTTTGGAAATTTTGATTGCTCCAAGATTTTTTTGGAGGGCAAATTGATTATGATGTGAAAATTAGAGTGCAAATGAATTCGTTAATAAACCAGATATCTCAAACTAAATGCAGTTTTTCTTACCAATTTCCTGCTGCCTTAACCATCCAAGATCTAATCTAGTCCAACTTCATCTTTGGCATGGTTGACTTTCTATGTTGTGAATGGTAGTCATGTATAGATAGGTTTGTTTATCCTGAGATTATGATTAGATGAAATGCTTCTTTTCTTCGGCTTGGTGAAATATTCTTTTTTTAAATATGGCTTAAACGTGTAATATGTACACAGTAGCATTTCCAGTGAAGCAGTGAGTTGTGTTAAGTAGTTACGTATTTGTTCCTCTATATCTGCACAGAGTCCCTTTGGAATGTCACATCAACAAGCCTTGGCTCAGGTTACTGCTCAAGCTGCCCTAGCTGCCCAGTCACAGATCCACATGCAAACTCAATGTCAACCATCATCAGTGGTAGCTCCAAATGAGTTGTTAGCACATCATCCATCATATACTGCTGGTGAAGCTGCACAGCAGCAGATGCTACCCTCAACTTCACAGCCTCATGATACTGTGAGGGAGCCATCAGAGATGTCACATTCTGATAGAAAGTACCAGGCTTCTCTTGCTGTTGATAAGCCTAGTGATGATGGCTACAACTGGCGCAAATATGGGCAGAAGCCAATTAAGGGTAGTGAGTATCCACGTAGCTATTACAAATGTACACATCCAAAGTGCCCTGTTAAAAAGAAGGTTGAACGTTCTAGTAATGGTCAAATAACTGAGATCATCTACAAAGGCCAGCACAACCATGAGCTTCCTCAACCAAATAAGCGTTCAAGAGACAGTAGTGATCCTGTACATGCTAAGCCTGAACTTGGTTCACAGGTACATGCTGTTGGCATAAAGAAGCTGACTGAAGCAGCACCCACTAATACAGTGTCAGGAAGGGATCAGGAATCTATTCAAGCAGATCCAACAGAAATACCTGCATCAAGCGACAGTGAGGAAGCAGGTGATGGAGCAACCAGAGAAGATGAGGCAGATGATGATGAGCCAAACCCAAAGAGAAGGCAAGTTCAAACTCTTTTGTTGCTTGCGTTCTTTCTTTCTTTTTTCCATGGTTTTGAAACCGATTTTTGGGGTACAGGAATACAGATGTTGGGGCATCTGAGGTAGCTCTACCACACAAGACAGTCACAGAACCAAAAATCATAGTGCAAACAAGAAGTGAAGTTGATCTTTTGGATGATGGGTACCGGTGGCGCAAGTATGGACAGAAGGTTGTGAAAGGGAATCCTCATCCAAGGTGGCTATTGCTAACCTTTCCTTTCTCATTTCCTGTATTTTTCTTGAATGCCCAGTGAATTCTGGGTTTTTTTTTTCTTGACATATAGTTGCATGTTACAGTGCAAGAATGAAACACTAGATCACCCTTTCTTACTAAAAAAGTCTGGGAGTCTTCTATTGTTCTTCTAGATTTCTGATTTCGGGGTAAAAGATTTGCACTTCTGATGAACTTCAAGATTTGGAGTCTCTTGGCTACAATACCACTGAAGCCATTAATGAGACTGTTCCATTCCTTGTAATTCATGAAGGTATCCCAGCGGCCATTGAGTATCAAGAAATTTTCTGCTGCCTTTTGACCCTTGTCTCATGGAAGTTCAACATTATAACATGAGTTGATTGAATGGTGGATTAAAGGTTTAGAAATGGAGAGGAAATGACAGGCAACCTTAGATTGATTGCCCTTTCAAATACACCCAACTCGATAAATATACATACTAGATTGCAAGGCACTCTTTTACCTTTTGAATGTTGTTCCTGCTTTATGAAAATCCTTTGTGATTTATGTTAGGCTTCTTCTTTCTGCAGCTATCTCACTTGGCTCTATAATTTTAGTCAACATAGAAAAAGATTTCAATGCTGTTGCCTGTGATTATAATGACAATCAAATCACAGCAAACTTTGTTTTCTCTTTTCTATTTTCCTACTGTTGTATGATGCGTGTTGTCTGGTTTTCCGTTTCAACTCTTGGTTCTTATGCATAAATCATAAAATGCTTACTCTTCTATGAGGATTCCTTGTTTCTATACATGCATTCTCCATGCTTCTGATGCTTGAGTGCATGGACAGGAGCTACTACAAATGTACCAATCCAGGATGCAATGTCCGAAAGCATGTGGAGAGAGCTGCAACAGACCCCAAAGCTGTCATAACTACATATGAGGGAAAACATAATCATGATGTCCCTGCCGCTAGAAACAGCAGCCATGCCATGGCTAACAATAATGCACCAGCGCCACAGTCAAATCCACCAAATGTTGTGGCTGAAAAGCATCCCATGCTTAAAGGAATGGACTTTGGGAACAATGATCAAAGGCCAATACTTCTACGGCTGAAACAAGAGGAAATCAGAGTCTAAAATACTTGTTTTCCGCTAGAAAACCTGAACTTTCCCGCCAGCTAATGTGGTACAATGTCTGAAACATGGGAAAGAAAGGAATTGTTTGGCAGTCAGGAGATTTAGTGGTAATGGCTTTTTTTTTTTGTTTTTGAGACAAAATTCCTTAATATATATTGCTTACTTATTTGGGTTGAAACATAGATGTGGTAGTTTAGTCGCTTACATGTGTTATACGTTTGATGGTACATGCCGTTTTGCCAACCATCATCTAGCAATGCACCATAAATCCATCAGTGACATTTGATGTGACTGTTCACACAAGGTGGAATGAATTACCAAACATTTGGCTGTAACTCAAGCTCTTTTTTTGTTAGTTCACCGAAATCTTTGGTCTTTGGTCCGCGTTAAACGCTGGACCGAAAAATGACCAATCTGCAATGTTTGTGTCTTGCTTCATTTGCCTTCAGCCTCACTGTTTTCTCATCTCAGTATGTTATGATAACATGGTGATTGAATCAAACTGGTTATTTTGCTTGCAACTGGAGCTTCTTTTGGTTCAGGGAAGTGCGTTCAAAACAAAAAAAAAAAAAAAGAATTACGATGGTTCTGTTTTTGGTACCAGGATAAGCCACCAAATAGGTATATTCATAGCTTATTACAAAGATCAAACTTCTTTTTTGTGTAATTAGTACAAAGATTGAATTTCTGCTCTAACCTAATCTAATTCCTTTTTACAATTTCTTTTTGATCCATGAATGTAGTCCATGTGATATCGCCAACCAAGAAGGAAAAATAACACTTAAATATAAAAATTTCTTTTTTTTATTAAAAAAATGAACTCCATTTCAACCAACATTGGAAGAAGGTGTTCAATTAATTAAACAAAAAAAAAAAGTTGTTTAATCATGGTTAAGTTTGAACGGGTGTCTTGGAGCTGTTATTGGCAGTTCAGCTTGCAACCACCATACACCTGCCTATCTCTCTCTCTCTCTCTCTCTCTCTCTCTCTCGCTTAAGTTGATAACCAAATCATCAACTAACCAGAAATAACAGCAGAAAGTTCTCCGCCAACGACGACATTACGTGCCACCTTGTCTTGCTCTTTCTGCTTTTTTTGAAAAAACAAGAAAACCCACGAAACAAAATCCATCCAGACAAGACACATCTTCTCTCTGCCTTCTTCCCTAGAAAAAATATGGATCAAACCTTCGGACCCACGACCATGATCCACGTTATCCCTCTCTCTCTCTCTCTCTTTCTTTCTTACAACACAGAACCATTCTCCGCAAATCTTGAGGACAACAAACGACACGGCCGGCCCCTTTCAAAACCACCAAAAATATTCTGTTTTCCTCTCTCTTTTTTTTCCTTTTTCCCACTTGCTCTTTTTTTTAAATTCCTTTTTGGAGTTGATGTGGGGGTAATTCACAGGAGCTAGACCCATTGCCCGGATCTGGGCCGGATCCTGGACTCGGGTTAATGGGTTGCATTAACTCGAAGCGTGGCATCTCGGTGGCCGTTGCCTCCCCTGTTCTGGGCGTTTCCATTGCTCCACCAACGCCGCCATTGGCCGTGATTTCCCGCCAAAGCTCGTTGCTTTCTTCACAAAATACGTCTGGCCCTTTGGATATTGACCGGAAACATAGAAAAGACAGAAGAGATAGTAATAATAAGAGGCACAATAAAAAGTATGGTAATGGTAATGGCAATGACCAAAATAATGAAAGGGTGATATTTGTGGATAACGAGAATGACAACGCTGCTCAGGATTGTAAAAGACTGAGGGACAGGAGCTCTAGTGGAAGGAGTGGGTCCATCAGCATCAAATTGGGTGTCCCCCGGAGGCATGTAGAGGCTGAGCAAATCGCTGCTGGGTGGCCTGCGTGGCTCAGTGCCTCCGCAGGCGCAGCTATTCATGGGTGGGTACCTCTAAAGGCTGATGCTTTTGAGAAACTAGAGAAGGTAACCGAAATTCATGATTTTTGGACCTTCTTCTTGTGCTCCCAGAGAAATGGGGCTTATTTATTTATTTATTGTTTCTATTAAAGATTAGCGTATCATCTATTCTTATTTTATCTCATTCAACAGTAAGTTTTCTCAGGCTGAATAGTTTCTTTACATAGCATACTATTCATTCCTGGGTTTCACTCAAAAATTTAAACTTTTGAGTTGAATGATTTGTTGAGATTTCTTTTTGGCATGCAAACTTGATGTGCTCATATTACCATCATTCTCATGGCTGACAAGATCTCAGAAGAGTAGTTTTTCATCTTTGCCATTGCTTTAGATTGGACAAGGCACATACAGCAGCGTCTTCCGAGCACGCCATGTTGAAACTGGAAGGATGGTTGCCCTGAAGAAAGTCCGCCTTGACAATTTCCAACCAGCGAACATTAGGTTTATAGCACGTGAGATCATGATTCTCCGCAGACTTGATCATCCAAACATAATGAACTTAGAGGGCATAATTACTTCTCAAATGTCGAGTAGCCTATACCTTGTGTTTGAATACATGGAACATGATCTTGCTGGACTATCTTCTTCTCCATATATCAAGTTTAATGAGTCACAGGTTGGGTAGCATTCCTTTAGTTCAGTTGGTTCATGTGCATATTGCTCTGTCTCAATATTTTGTATCCAACTTGAGAAATTCAAGATTTTAGATTATTTTTGTTTGTAGGTCAAGTGTTACATGAAGCAACTGTTAAGTGGAATTGAGCACTGCCACGTAAGGGGTATAATCCATCGGGATATCAAAGTGGCCAACATTTTAGTAAACAATGAAGGAATTTTAAAACTAGGAGATTTTGGATTGGCAAATGTGCTTAACTCGAGGAACAGACAACACCTAACTAGTCGTGTGGTGACTTTATGGTATCGTCCTCCGGAGCTTTTGATGGGTTCAACAAGTTATGGAGCATCAGTGGACCTGTGGAGTGTGGGCTGTGTATTTGCAGAACTTTTCTTTGGGAAGCCTCTACTTAAGGGAAGAACTGAGGTAACCTTTTTGGGGTGACCTGTGTACTTTTATCACATATTAGTTCCTGCTTATGTGGTTCTTGCAGTCTAATAATCGGAGCAGTTCTTGAAACAAAAGCATGAGTAAGACTTAGGTGGGGGTAAGTAAAGATGCCTGGAATGATGAAAATGTCCAATCTTTGATGATCGTATCCCTCAATTTGCAGATCGAACAATTGCACAAAATCTTCAAGCTTTGTGGTTCTCCTCCGGATGAGTACTGGAACCAGATTAAGTTTCCTAATGCTTCCATGTTTAGACACCAACATTCTTATGAAAGCTCTCTTCGAGAGAAGTGTAAAGGTTTGCCTGCGACTGCCATTGACCTGATGGAAAGCTTACTTGCCATAGAGCCAGAAAAGCGAGGGACTGCCTCGTCTGCCCTTGCATCTCGGGTAATACTGACTTGAAAGTTTGACCCGCAAGTATTTCTTGCATTAAAGACTGAACTTAAAATTTGAAAATGTAGCAGGTTTTGAAGTTGCACATGCTCTTCTTTTGTTTCACTTCCAATGCTATTCTTCTCCCCCAGATTTTTGATTTATAAAATCCTCATGAACTGGATCAATTTTATACATCTATTCCAATAATTTATCCGTTCTTTTATTAATTTCATTTTTCAGTATTTCAACACAATGCCATATGCTTGTGATCCATCGATCTTGCCAAAGTATCCACCTAACAAGGAAATGGATGCCAAATATCGAGAAGAAGCACAACGGTAAACATATTAGTATAATTGCTTTTGGGACCAGAAATATATTTAACTGTTTTATTTTTTGAGATTTTGATTGTAGTTGCAGTTCTCAGTGTTTGCCACATATGCAGGTGCCTGCTTGAGTCTTGAAACGATGGTAAATTTTCTTGTTTCTGAGTCGACATTAGACACATGAACCTTGATTGAGCAGCTAGAATAGTATCCACCCTTGCAAATATTAGCAACCTATAAGTTTTCTGAAACTAGAGAAGGATGTGAACTATGCTGTTATGCAAATGGCGTGCAGTGTTTGACATTGAACTGGTTCCATCAAATTATGCAATTCAAACTGTAGCTGAATAGCTGCTGCACTTCCAGGAAAAGGGCTGGCAATAGAGCACAAGGTCCAGTAGCATCAAGGAAACCGCGGAGACTACATAGATCTTTGCAACAACAAACCAGTTTCAGTCAACGTGCACTCAATGGGGTCTCTCTCTCTCTCTCTCTCTCTCTCTCTCTCTCTCTCTCTCTCTCTCTATGTGTGTGTTAGTTTTCAATAGATTATTCTCGTTTATGCAGGAAGCTAAAAACAATGCTCAATTCTCTCGTAAGACCATTGTCGGTAACCCACGTATGAGCAAAGAAAAGCGGGGCCTGCACAAAGAACCAGGTCCTTTATTGGACAGAATCTCAAGCACTTCACAGTTGACAAACCGAGACTCTGTCTTTACAGGGCCAGCGCTCATAGCATCAAGTGGCTTTGCATGGGCAAAAAGGTGGAAACGGGATGCAACTTCTCAATTATCATCTAATCTATCCTGCTCAACAAGTCAAATCAGTGCACCAGATTCACCAAGATTTGACTTTGTGAACAATTCCCTTCACCGAGGGGAGGAAGAGGAGGAAAGACGGGATTCCATTGAGGCCACTGCCAATCATACAGGGCTGGAACAGGAAAAGCCGCTTGATCTCCCAGATTCTCCAAGTACGACCAGGTCATTTCATTCCTATTCAACAGCTGAAGAAGCAGTTTCTCTGAGACGCAATCTGACTAGGGTACACCACCTCCACAAGTCCTTGACAACAACAGTCATCTATTTTTCCCCATCTCCTTTTTCTTGACATTTTGGTCAATACATGTTTTGCTAGGGTTATACTAGTCAAAGGGGTAAAGTTGAATTTTCAGGAGCCTTATTATCACAATCAAACAAAAGAGATCAGGTTGATACCAATGATGCACTACTGCAGAGCAACGAAAGACAGATACATCGAGCAGCCCACAGATCCAGGCTGGATAGAACAAGGTAGATGAAATCAATTTGTTGATCTCGCAAATAAACTAACATTTGGAAAGTCAGTTTTGGGGAAAGATTGATTGACACTGATATATCTCTTTGATTATGCAGATTAACGCAGTGATTCTGGGATTGAAAGGTCATCGGTGAGACCCTCAACAAAACTAGGAGATATCTTTGCCAAATTTCTAGCTAACTTCAGCCAACAGCACTCGCCTTGGGCCGGACCAGAAGTTCTGCATTCATAGACATCTGTGTGCTCGGAAAACGAGTTGTAAATAGACTACAGTGGAATGGATTGGTCACATAGGAAATGACCATAGTTACAGGAAGAGGAGAACATAACGTTTGTTTCCCTTTGTTCTCTAAGCCCCCGAATGTGGGCACCTGAACTTTGCGGAAAGCGTGCAAAATACACATTAAATATAACATTCGTTTCTGCTTCTTCCGTCCAAGGGGCTCCCGTCGTCGCGTTTCTGTCACGCCCATAAGCAGGCAAAAAGAATCTCCGGGGAAATTGAAAACCAATGGAAGTAAAAAAGATTCGATCTTTTGAAAGAAAGGAAAGAAAATATTGTGAGCAAAACCCCCTTACTTTGGCTGCGGAAGCAGGAGGAGCAACGCAGCAATCGATTCCTCCGCCAATTATGTAATAGGCTTATTGTGCGCCCATCGCTCAAACGTCCGCCACACAGGACGGCTCCTTAGCATTTGAGTCTTAATAGGATTTTATGACGACGACTTTGTACGGCCATGGGGAACAAAGGTTCTTTTTTTTTTATTATATATATTTGATCATCATCATCAATCAAAGCTGATTACATATTAGACCTTGGACAACTGGGGGTTGAGAAAAAAAAAAACCAAAAAAAAAAAAAGAAGTCAATGTTTCACTTTGAATCATAAAATTATTGAAATTCCAAGGGGTCAGAATTCTTGCAAATACAAATATCATGGTCATTACCATTACATGGCTATTTACATTTTAATAAGGCTCATGACTCATGCGGCTGTCTCCATTCCACCATTCCCCATCAATCATCGTCAAGAGTCATCAGTGTAGGTATTTGACCACGGTCAACAAAGTCAATCTTGTTCAGTCTCAGGCAGCACAACACTTGCTCTGGAAGTTCTTCTTGTCTTTGTGCCTACCAATCAATCAAATTTAGTTAGTCTAAAGGATTTGGAAGGATTGATCATTGATGTGACCTTTGAGTAAATTGATGGTCTATCCTTCTCTTTGTTTCTAAAGGTCCAATGCTAACTAATGCTTCAAGAGTGATGTGTAGGTAATACCTGGATTGTTAAACCCAGATCAAGTATTCCGTTTTTCAGGCGATCTCGAAATGATTCGAGCCCCTTCCTAGCTATGTAGCTGAAGCGATGGATATCCAGATCAATCTCAAAGTAATTGGGACCCTGCAAGAGAAGAGGCGTGAGGACTTACCCTGTACACATTATTATATGTTCTAGTCATTCTTGTACAAGTGAAAGTCAAGCAAAACCACCATCATCATTATATGTTCTAGTCATCCTTGTACAGGCACGGATATGCGAGAGAAAAGTTGAGAGATACAGAAAAACAGGCAACTAAAATGCAAGAATACACATAAACTCGTTTTTGCTTTTCTGTTTTCGTACTTGGTTAAAGGAAATTTGTAGAACCACCGTGAAAAAGGCACAATTTACCTTGTAAAACTCGTGCTGTGGACGAGAAAGGACCGGCTTTTCATTATAAGCATTTACAAGCTTCCTCTCAGCAGAACTCAGGTTAAAATCCTCAGGATTAACCAACCTAGTCATGATCTTCAGCCTTTCTCTAAAAGGGACAGTGGATTCTTTTGCAAATCCCTTAACCCTTTCCATCTCATCCTCAACTAATTTCTGTTGCATAAAAAGAAAACTTTCAGAAACCAGTATATGTTGCATCTCATGGGAATCAAATGTACTATATGCTGTCCATTCTCACATAAACGTGGGAAAATGCTACATCAACTTTTTCAATCAAGACAAAACCTATTTGCAATAAAATTACTATGCCCATGATTTGCTAAAGGCTGGAAAGCACGTTCATAGTTTCTGACACAGTCTGGTGCACACAACAACATGAGATTCGCCTAAAATGATGGTAATTTGACAGGTGAGAAAAAAAGAAATGCAATAAAGTGAGCAATGGTACAATAAAAAATAGCGTCAATAAATAAACATAATGTCAACCTACACAACATTAGAAAAGGATTAATGTCTACAGTTGGTGGGAAGGACAACACCTTGATACCATCCTGATATTTGGAAGAAACATCCATTCCCAAATTGTCAGAAATCTTAAAATAGAGCACTAGACTAATCCCTTCACCATCGCTATCTCCATGGAACATTGCAGCAGGATAAGTGGGCAACTGCCATGAAGCATACAACAAAATGATATTGTATAATGTGAGAAACTTCCAAGAAGCCATTTTGGCTATAAACTGGAAAAGTTGCACTCAACATTGATAATGATGCTGGCATCAGCAATAAAAAAAAAAAAAAAAGATACACAGCATTATGGTGTACTAGAGACACACCTGGATATTTACAATTAAAAGAGGAGGAAGTTTCCCATCTGCTTTAACATTTGGAAGCTCAAGGTATTGTGCAATGTGATTTATCTTTCTTCGGCAGAGAAACAAGTCAACACCAATTGGAGTATAGGGATTGAAATTTGCCGCAGGGCACTTCTGCTTATCTCTGTATTGTAGATCATCAGATGATCATATCTTTTTCTAGTGAAAGACTAGGCATCAGGTAAATAATAAATAGACTAAGCCAATAGCATACTTGAAATAGGTTTCACCACGAAGTTTGAAATTTGAGGGTGGGATCTCAGACCAACATCCTGCATTTGGTTTCTTGCCTATGCTATGTGGAACAACAAATCCTGCTTGGGGACGATACAAGAATCCTTTTGATGAACCTGCATATATAAGAATGTTTTTGTCATGCCAAAATAAAAAATTATTCCCTTACAAGGAAGCACACACCACTTTAAATATTTCACCAGCACTCATAAAGTTCATTTCTCTCATGAAACTTTAGGTTGGTTACTTACAGTGTTCTGTGATTTCTTCTCCTTCGCGTGATCTCCTCTTAAAGGAAAGCCTGAAAACTGCTAATTTCGTTTTTGGAACTGATGCATTTAGAATCTTATCATTGAAGCTTACTGAAGGAACCAGCTGAGGTAAGCCACATTTCATTGTATGGTCTAGAGTGTCACGTCTATCCTCTTTTAGACCTTTAAAGCTTCCACAAGAATGGTCCAACAATTTCTTCCTCTTGTTATCATCACCCTTGCCTAAGCATGATATGTCATATCCTTGTGTGTTAATAAGTGTCATTTCCTTGTTTTCAAATTTACTTGGTCTTTGTCCATCTATTTTCACATAACTTTCATGGTATTCCTCATATTTACATCCTCCATCAATGAAGTGTGATGAACTTTCATATTGAAGCACTTGCCCACTAGAGATATTCCCAATGGCAGTACCTGCTGAGGAAAACCGGTCTGCACATAAATGGAAAAAGTACATTAATGACAACTCACAAAGTATGACCAGCAGCTTAATGCTTTGTTTCCTGAACTGCCATTGGAAAAGCAGACTAAACGCAAACAGCTCTCAATACAACATGTTTACCAAAAATAACTTAGTCAAGCAATTTGATGGTATAACCTGAAAAAGAGTTCAGAAGGTATAGGCTAAGGATCTCTATCATCCTTCAACTTAATAAGCATTATAAGGAAAAGTCAGAGTTTTTGCACTTCTCATCCTTATTGTGCCATTGTTTTGTTAACAATACAACATCTTCATTTTCTTCACTCATGAAAGAGGTATCCAAGGTGTTGAGAAGAAATCAATACTGTACCTCCAAGCACACTACTGAATTCATCATCAGAATCAGATTCCAGAATATTCACTGAATCAAACCAATCTTCATCTTGGCAAATAACTGAAAACACAAACTTCTAAGATCAATTCTTGAGTTCCTAAACAACATACAATCCACAACATGAATAAAGCAATGATCAATGTTTGCAGAGCACATCTTTTGATAATCAGAGTAAGGAAAGACATACCACCGGAGTCCCCTTGACTGAGGTGCCATTGCAACTGAGTGAGATGGAACTTTGAGTTGGATACCCCAGATCTTCTGCAAGTAGCAGTTGCACCATTCTCAAAATCCATATGGACAAATTCACTCACAGCAAAATCTGTCACACGTCTTGAGTCATTAATCCTTTTCTTATCATGGGCAGAATCGGCTATCTTCACACAGCGTTTTCCAATTCGGTGGCGTTTCTTATGTATTCTAACCTTTTTTGTTGGCGCTGATACACAACCACCCATTTAGGCAAGTAATTAATCGTGCACCCTTGTGTATCTGAGCAAAAGAAGTGAATCACATGTCTGACTCAATCTATGAAATGAAAATCTTGCTAGACAATTTATGAAAGACTTATACATAATACAGTGCACTATAGTAACATGATCAATCCTTCAGTTTCCAACGAGAGCCTAATATGATTGTAAATCTACAATGTCATGGCCATTCACCCCCTTAAAACTGTTTTAGCAACCAGTAATTACACTATGTCAACAAGCAGAAGCTAAATAATGTCAGCTTCAGCTATCTTAACAGACCAGGAAATGATGTTGTGAGAAACTGCACAGCAGATCATAGATTATTATCTTCAATTATAATAATATGGGTTAAAGCACAGATATCCGACCATTAAAATTATCCAGCATAAGAACTTCAGGAATAACAACCCAATTGCAAAAACATAACCTTGTAAAAACATGTATTTTTCTTTTTACAGAAACTATGTCTGCAGTCAAACACACAAACCGTTTTAAGTTTTCGACAATGAAAAAGAGAAAAACTAATGTTTTCTAATTCTTAAGCTGAGATGATCATGTCAAGGAAACTATATAATTTGACTGTCCCCCAGTTCCTGCAATTATGGCTAATTTAGTTAAATTGGCAAAGATTTGAGATTAAATAGAGTAGACAAAGGGTGTCACGTCACACAGAAAGAGAACAAAGAGCCTGTTTTCCGACTCAAGCTTGTGATCTCCAAGTTACAATGAACTAACCTTAGTGTTAAATGAAGGCTCGTCCTCCATTAAATGGACTAGAAGTATTAAGAAAAACGAGTAACGATTGAAAAGTCAAATAAATGATATCAAATAAAGAAAATAACAAACATGCCATTAACCGCTAGAAAACTATCGAGATTCTTCAAAACTAGCTCCCCATCGGTATGATGATTTCCTGGATCACCAATACCATGCTATGTCCAACAGGTTGTTGCCAATGTTGGAGCTCTGCAAAATTGAAAACAGAAAAACAAGCTAAAGCTAGGGGAAAATACCTGGGTCTGACAGTTTCAAACTGTTAAAGAGGGAGAGAGAGAGAGAGAGACCCTTTGTTTGCTCTCAAATCAGTACCTGTTTCCAATTTAAATGAGAAACTACAAATGAGAAAGCTGCAGAGAAACAAGAGCTAAGATGTGGCAGGGGGTTCACATCCAATGAGGTGCACAAGCAGACAAAAAAAGAAGAAGGGAAGATCAAATGAAAAGACAGTCCAAATCAAAAGAAAGCAGGATAAAGTTGAAGTGATAGATAATGTCAAAAGAAAATGCACAAGGACGAAAGTGACAGAAGTAAAAGCAATAGAACAAACAGCAAGAAGATGACCCCAAATAACGAATAGATTCATTCAAAACAAAAGAGTAACATTCCTCTTCACCCCCTCACCAAGCCAGCACGAAAGGGACAAACAAAAAAAGACAAAAGGAAATGAAAAAAAAAAAAAAGAAAACTATCATAATAAAATATGCAATACAGGATTGATTAAGGAAACAAGAGAGTAAAGTTTCCCAAATCTTCCTGCCATTGAAAAAGGTAAAAAAGAAAGTTAAAATACAACATTATCTGATATAAAGAAAGAAAAACGGAGAATCTTTGATAAACACCAAATTTAATAAAACCAACTTAAACAAAAAGAACTTAAAATCCATTTGCAACCGAAAAAAAAAAAAAGTGGTTTGCTTTGCCATATAATTTGCATAATTCAAATCTTTCTTTCAAGACCCAGGTCGAAAACGATCAGAAAAGGATTAAACAATATAATAAAATAAAAAAACACATCAAATGGAAGACGGCGTACCAAATAGACCAATCTAAAGAAAGATGAAGAAAAAAGGCCCGAGCTTGGCAGTTGGGACCTCCCTCCCTCTGTGAAACGGTACACCCAAATGAAAGACAGGCACGGGGGCAAAGAGAGATAGATAGGGTGGTGGCAATGTCGGGATGGATGGGTCCGAAAATGTTGGATCCGGACGCAGTTGCCAACTATAGAACCCAAATAATAATAATGATTATTATTATTAATTAATTAATTAATTTATAATAAGAGAGAATGAAGAAAAGTCTACCACTCACTTTCCCCTCGTTAAATATAGGTAAATATTTTTTGGAGTCTTTATTTATAGCAGTTTCTTTTCAAAGGATAATGAAAAAAAAAATTTTCTATTTCTTTTCCGATTTATTAACAAAAAATATATCTATATATATATATATATATATATATATAGAGAGAGAGAGAGAGAGAGAGAGAGAAATTATGATGTTCGAGTTGTTCGTGTTTCTTCCAGCTTCCCTGAGTTTATGGCGTGGACTGGTGGTCTTGTCCTAAAAAACTCCCTGGCGCGCTTCAGCTTTCCGTTACCTCGTTGGTTTTTGGCCGCTGTCCCCTTGCTTACGTCATCCGTTCTGTATACGCAATGTTTGAATTTTTCCTTCTTTTTTTTTTTTTTTAACCATTTTTGAGTCGCTAAAATTTAAGCCTTCTAATTATAGAGATTTCACTTCCCAAAACACGGAAAAGTTAGAATTACAAGATGAATATGAAGATGCAATGGTGGTGACCTTATGTTTGTGATTTTATATTATTAATTCTTTCTTTTTCACCATATTTTTTGTAAGATATTTTCTGGCCTACACGAATATAAATGATAAATTATGTATGTATATGTACATACATATTTATAATATATCAAGTGGGGTTCGGAGTGCAGTTGTCCCTTAGGCCTCCACCTGGATGGGTCTTGCACGCACTACAAAGTAGGGATGTAATACAAGGTTTCAATGTTCTTTTTTTTCTTTCTTTCTTTCTTAAAAAAAAAAAAAAAAGCAAAAATCTTTCGTCGAAGAGAGCTTTGACCATTGGATCGTTAATCATTAGGCCTAAGCTTGTTCCATTTGATTTGGATTTTCCATGCACGGAAGTACTAAAGGAAAGATATGAAGGACAAACAAGTACTTCTCTTTTTGGGACAAGTCGGGGAATCAAATACAGCTGCTCTTTGCTAGTAGCGCTGCATTTCTTTGCAAATGCCCCACTGAACACAGAAACATAATTATCGAGAGACAAACTAGAGACTGACCAAAATTCACACAATCTAAACCTAGAAATCATTTGCTTTTATTTTAAAAAAAAAAAAAATCAAAAGCATTCGGCGAATATGGTTAGATCGAAATTGTTAAGGTTGATGGGCTGGCCGTTGCCACTTCGACGATGCAGTGATTAAGTGGGTGGGGGACGAACAATCTAAGGTAGAATTTTTAAAGTTATTGTGATGGGTGGAACTGTCAGACTGACGCATCTAGAAAAAGTTGACACATTTATGTGCTCGTGCGGAAAGTGCATTGTTATGATCACTTTATGTTTTGTCACTTTTTTTGAAGTTTTCTGCTATTCATGGTCCCCCCCCCCCCGGCGTTCGTTTCTATGAATGATTTCGTTTCACTATCCTCTTGTTTGTGCCATTTTTTCACCTCTTTCTCTAACAAGAAAAAGGAAAAAAAAAAAAACTTTTGAATGAAGGAAACTTCTTGTGCTTAAATTCACTTTTGACTCATTCTACTGTAAAAGATTTTTCAACCCGATGCGACTGATCAATTGATTATGTCTAATCGTCACTTCTTCTCGTTCCTCGACTTTGACATTCAAAATGCCGTATTGCCGTGGAAATTGGGAATTTGATTCCCTTTGCATGTAATGATTCCCCGATAGCAGCAGCTTTTGCACGTGAAGGAATAGAATGTTGATGGGATTGAGCATCAAGTGGGTAGGCCTCGATTGGTTTGTCGCATTCTCTCAAAGTCTCGTTATAGAGCGACAAAAGTGCATTGCAAAACTGTGGGAGGAAACGGCCGTGCCTATGTCACAAAGACATAGAGCAAAGCTTCTTTGGGAGGTCACCTTTAATTTGGACGAATCTCTAAAGTTGGCATAATTAAAGATGTTTATGCTTTAACCTATAGTTTCTTGACATTGTTGGCGACACCCCAATCTGGAAACATTGATGCAAGGAATGATTCTCAAAGGCAATTTAAAGGGCAAGTACAATTTTATAAAAAAAGTGTTTTATTAGGACCATAAACAAATAGATACGAATATATGCCACTCAATTATGATGATTAATTATTACATATAAAAAATATATATACAACTATGAAGAATGGTATTATATATTTCAAAATTCTTATTGGGAGTCGCTTTACACAGGGGTAGTGAGATGATTTAAGGGGTTGCAAAGGTTTTTGTACTCGGGTTTAGTGTCACGGAGTTGGGTTCAGATCACACTAAATACTCTGCGAGTTAGTACGATTCAAAACTAAACATCAGTTCTATATAAGCATTTTATTTTACAAGCATAAGTCAATAACAATTTGCCGTCCCAACAGGAAATTGAGGGCTTGCCTTAACTAATGAGAATGTTGTTATTCAAGAAAATCATTAGCTACACGAGACAGAAATAAAGGACAATCGAGCTGCTCGCAAGGAAATGAATGCGTGGGCACGCACCCCCCCCCCCCCCCCCCCCCCCCCCAACAATTATCAAAGGCGAAGAGGTACGAACATGCTAATGCCAATGTATTGTGTGCTTCAGAAGGCAGTGGGCGGGTCACTCATTCGTTAACCTATTCGTGGGTTGTGCTTTGCAATGCATGGACCCTACGAAACTGACAGACTGCATATAACTATGGATGGATGGATGTTTGTGGGAACACAAGCAGCAATACATCATCACTTGGGCCATTAATGCAAGCTCATCACTCTTCTCCGTCTTTCCATAGCACTTGTGTGCGTCCCTTTTCGTCTGCTATATTCGCCACGTCTGGCAAGAATTTGTTATTCTGGTTTTTACCACAGGCACTTGAGGGAAGGGGGAATGCTAATTCACGTAACAAAGAGCTACTGATTTGGCTCATCAATTGTTAGCATCAACATTTGGCTCATGCAATTGATTTTATTCTTTTCCACTTAAGGAGAGTAAAAAAATCTCTCAGCCAAACTTGAACACCAACAAAAGATATTAAAATCTCCTTTTGTTTAATGAAAATTGTAAATATATATTATTGGTGGCCATGGTAATTTTCAATCCTTTGGATGGAGACAATTTAAATAGAATTGAGAAGGAACTTGCAAATTGCAATTGTGTAGATAATAATAAAAAAAAAATGAAGACATTAAAATTTTAGTGTTTCATAAGATTAATAATAGAACTAGAATATGAATTTATTTTATTTTTCAATCTTAGAATGTAATCAATTTACATATAATTTAACTAAATAGAGTAGAATACATTACACAAATTTAGTGACATGAATTTTTGTAATTTTATTAGCTAAAAATTATAAAATGAGAGAGGTCATCTGTACTTCTTTTTGTAATACAAGTTTTTTTTTTATATATTTTTTGTTAATATATAAGACTTTTTTAACCTGTAAGCTAATACAATTATACATACTCTCTGCACACCCTCGTTTACGTTAACATACATAACTTAACATTAAAAAAAAAAAAAAAAGTTCTAATTGGTTTTACTTCTGACTCGAATTCGAAGCATTTAGTTTAAAAGACGATTTGGTAACCCCCCAAAGCCTGCAGTGATGAGCATAGATCCATGGGCGGCCCATGTTTGGAACCCACCAGGCCCATTCCACCATTTACCAAACAGTCACTCAACCTCCCGGCATCGTGGATCATTCTGACAAGAAATTCGTTTGATCTTTCATAAAACTGAACGGTCGGGGTGGGCAACGCCTGTAATTGCATTGGTTTGATCCGACGGCCTTTATTCAGTTCGATCTTCTGATGTCCTTTGTTCTTCTAAAAGGGCTCCTCGACACTGTCCTGTCCGGTGGCGCTACTCTGAATCTTCCTGCACCCACCCCCCCCCCCCCGCCCAAAAAATAAAAAAAAAACTCTCCCTCTGACTCCAAACTTGATTCTCACTTTCGTCTCAGATTCTCGCGGTCTGGTTTAAACCACGCACGTACGTATTTGATTGTAAAGTTTGGATTTTTATTGCTTGTTTTCGGGTTTAAGGGTCCGTCGCAGTTGGGCTTTTGGAAGATTGACCCTAAAAAATTTGGGTAATTCTATTAATTTTACATCTTTATTTTCCAATTTGAAGTTGTTGACTTGTTATTATGCCTTAATACGATTCATATGTCTGGGGAACTGTCAACTTAATTTCGAGCTGCTTTGTGAAATGGTATTATATTTGGGGTTGTTATTGATGCTTGTTTGAGTTGAGTGCACACTCTGGGATCTTTCAATTTAGGTGTGCTGTTGTTTGTTAAACATGGCAACTAGACGCAATGTGCGATATAGCCGTCTTCTTCCTGACGAAGATGATGGTGATTATGATGGTAATGGTGGTGGTGGTGGAAGATACGACCCACGATTTGATTACACTCCTGGAGCATTTGACAGAATCCCATGGAAATCCGTTGCCCTTGCAATTTTCTTGCTCTTTCTTGGGTCCTTATTGCTGTTTCTTTCGTACTTCATCTTCACTGGTCACATGGGAGGAGACAAGTCCCAAGCATATGGTCTCTTAGCCCTTGGAATCATTACCTTCTTGCCAGGTATGTTGAAACATAATGGTTTGATAAGATTTATGAGGCGGCATTTGTTAAAATTGTTTGTGTTCATGAATGAATGTCTCCATTTATTTCTCTTTCTTTCCATTTTGGCTCAGTTTAATTCAATTTGTAGATTAAGCAGAGGAGTAGCGAAATGGTAACTTTTGGGTGAATGACTGTTTGAAAATTATGAGGCAGTGACTGGACGTTGTGGCATAAAATGGAAAGAATTTTCATGGAATTGTTACCGTCTAGAGCAGTCCTTAATGAAAAAGATGAAGAAAAGCATGAATAGAGAAGTTTGTTGGATATGGAACAGATGTATGTGCTAATGAATCCAATCTGGGCACGTCCAACTACTCTGTTGCGTGAAACAGAAAAAGGAACTAAATGTAATAAGGCATTCATGGGAATAAAATGAATTGGCAGAAAGAACCTCAGGACTCATTTTTGAAGCAAAAGGGTTTTCTTGGGATACTTCTTCCTGTGTGAAACTGTGGTCAATGAAGACATGAAAATACCTTCTGTAGCTGTTCAAATGTCCAGAAGCCACATGGTTGTTGATTTTACCCTTCCCTGTAAAGTGGGGATATCTTGGCTGAAGTGATATTGATTTTACTTGTCTATGTCAGCTCTTGGTTAATAGCTGAAGTGATATATTTCCATTTTGTTCCCGTCAATTTGTTGAACGTGACTCTTTATCATGATTTAGACAAGTACCTGCTTTTGAGGGGGCAAGAACTCCATTGTTTTTTTCTATCTTGTTGCCAACTAATTGGAATATCTTGCTGGACCAATAGAATTCAACCTTGAAGTGATTGCATGTTAATTGTATATTCAAAGTATAAACCCTTTTCCAACATAATCAGTGGAATTTTCTTCACTTGAGTAAGTTTTGGAGAGTAGGCTTGAAAGGATTGAACCATTTGCCCATTTGTGATTGCATTGCAAGCATTCTGGCAGAGAGATTTCTAGATTAGATTGGTCACGTGGTTGCCAAGGATCTAGAAGTGGGTTTGGTGCTCTGCCAAATAGGATTTTTTTTTTAAACTAATCATGATTGCTCCAACCAAGCTAACGTTGATCTAGTTATGCTATGGGGCCTTCTCATGTCTCCTGCAAACTTGATGATCTTTTCTTATTGCTGCAGGATTTTATGAAACTCGGATAGCATATTACTCATGGAGGGGTGCTCAGGGATATCGCTTTGCTTCTATTCCTGATTATTAGGATGTGATCCTTAACACAATTTGCCATGGCTGCCGCCTCTGGTGTCTGTGGTTGCCTGAATTGCCTCGATTCTGTTGTACAAAGATAAATGGATCTGTAATTTGATATTATGTAGAGCATTCCTTACTTCACCAAGATTCATTTATGTGACTAGCGTCAATACATATAAACTATGTGTGTTCTTCTGGCATGCAGAAAACTTTCTTACAATCTTCTTTTCAGAATTAAAGCAGGGGACTCTAAACTGGCTGCATCTTTGTTTATGCCTTTTAATTTCGTATCTGTCATTCCAGGATTAGTGTTTCTCGTAAAGTCTCCTTACAGCCTCATGATTTCAATTTTTTCTAGGATTGGATTGATTCTCTATACTGCTGCATGACTTTGGTGGTTCTGCTTTTATTAAACAATTTTGTGCTTGTTGTCCATGAGCAATTTGCCAACCCTTGATCAATCATCAGTAGGAAAACATCACCATTGAATCCCGAAAACTTTCAAGGTAACTATTGAAGTGAACCACGTGCACTTTTATTTAGATGCTGGTTCTTGCATAGATTTGCTCTCTTATTGCCACTTGATCATCCAAGAAGAAAGACAAAAAGTAGGAATCAGTGAGCCATATTTATTTGCCTGTCAACTTTGTTTTCCGCGAATCCGCCCCTTGTAATGACTTGTGTGAAGTCATACTTTATAAACAAACAATATTCCATCTTCTCACCATCCTCAATTAAAATTAATCGGAGATTTTCTTTGCCATGACATATGCAACTTCCTAAATAATCAACACATCAACATCCCAAATGAGAGCCAAAACAGAGGAGTGGAATGTGAACACTGTCACGACTCAGGCAAACCATCCTAGAGATTTGATTAATTTGTCCCCTAATTCCCAAGAATTATTCAAGAGTTTTACGCATTTTTCCTTCCCATCTCACTTCTTTTAATTGTCCAGAAGAGGTGGCTCATTCTGGTGTGAGATCTTATAGCTCAATAATATTATACTCCGATTTCAGGATGCTCGAAACCATTTGCCAGACTCACAAAATCAACACCCCCAGTTCGGAGTTGTTGGACTGGAGAAGAGGTGACTGATTACGAAATGAAATTTTGTGGAAAATGTAATAAATTTCTCTGTTCAAATTAAAACAAGAAAATTATTATTTAACAATATTTATTAGAACACAGTGACATATAACTAACAAGATTTGATAAAACAATTATTAGAAAAAAAGATAACGATTGATAATAAAATCTCAATAACAACTGTAGTATGTTGTCCGAATCTTTACATGTTCGAAACATATGTGAGATTCACAAAATCAACCGTCCCAAAGGATTCTGGTGTGTCAGAATTTGAGCAAGAAAATATTTTTTATTACCTGGGTTTTATAATATAAAATAAACCCATGGAAGCTCATGTTATTGAGATCAAAAAATACAACTCTACAACTTCAATTCACACACACCGTTCATAACACTTCAATGTTAACAAAATATGGAATAAAAATATATTACTCTTTGATTATTATTATTATTATTATTATTATTTTGAGGCAGAGGAGGATATGATTATTACATATATACTCCCCTTAAAAAATAATTACTCAGTGGTTTTCCCTTTTCCCACCAAAAAAAAAAAATTAATAAATTATCAAATTATTTGGATTTGATAATTATATTGTGTTGTGTTATAGTACACTTAAAATAAAACCCGCATTATTCTAATAACAACGATGGCGACACTAATTTTAATTTTAATTTTTTTTTTTATTTTTATGCTTGGGATGTAACGGCAATCACTTTCTTTAAACCCATAGCCATTTTGCCGAACTGTGTTTCTTTGCCTATCTTTTCGGCCCAATTATATCTTTTTCTCTCTCTCTCTCTCTCTCTCTTGACTCGGAGCTCCATTTTTTCTCTTTGGCGCCAGTTTCTCGCGTTCTGGGTAAGCCCCACCAACCCACATACATGCATGCATATATGTATGTATAGATTATATCTATAGGTGTATGTGTCCGTTATTGAATTTCAACTGTAAAGATTCGATCTTTATTGTTTCTTCTTCTATTGTTATCGAGTTCTAAGATCTGTCGTAGCTAGGGTTCCGGAGGAGAGGATTTACAGATTGTGAATTCTTTTTTTTCTTCTTTTCCCTTTTGTGGAATTTGATCTTTTTTGGCAATTTTTAATTAATTCTTTATCTGATTTCGGTGAATTTTCGATTTCCTGTTCCTTTATTGTGTTGTCTGGCTTAGTTTGGGGGTATAGAATTTGTGGTCTTGGGAGAGCGATTTCTCCAGGGAAGAGGCATGTAAGTGTGAAGTTGTTGATTATTGAATTGTTTTATCCGTAGAGTGATTATTTGAAGTAGCAAAAGAAAAGTAAACAGAAAAATAAGTGATATTTGTTCATTTTTTTCAGTGATATGGATTTTTTTTTTTTTTTTGGCTGCAAGACTATGGAATTTGACTGCCTTCGAGGATAGTTAGATTGGAATCTTGCAATAATTTCTGGTTCTTGTTGTATAACAAGCATAGCTACCTCCTCTTCCACCTCATTTTAGGTTTCTCTGGGGTGGGTCTTCCCCCTCTTTTGGGTTTCTCTGGGGTGGGATTTCTGCACCCCGCATCCCCATGGGGGGAGGAATTGGTCTGGGGTAGGGACAGAAGTGATTGAGAGTGATACATGTGCATGGTACATATGTGATCACTTTGCATTGTTGATCATTAATATCAGTGCCATATATCTAAACTGAGTAAAGAACTATTAAAAGACATGTTTCATAAATTTTCTACTTCTATGTTTTGATGAGTTTTGAACAGGAATAAGTGCATAATTTTCCTATCTATAGTATTGCTTTCATGTTTCCTCTGAAGTTCTTTGTTGCTGCTTTTGGATTAGAAAAATGGATGGTTCCACTCATCGAGGAAGCAGTAATGTTGATATGTGCTTATCAAATTACAAGCTCGGTAAAACTCTCGGAATTGGGTCCTTTGGCAAGGTGAAAATTGCAGAGCATGCATTGACTGGCCATAAAGTTGCTATTAAGATACTTAATCGGCGTAAGATAAAAAACATGGAGATGGAAGAAAAAGGTATGTGTTGTGCTCAGTTATTTTTTTATAGTTGTGACTATGGATGATCATGTCAGGTCTTACGATATTGGCTTCTTTTATCAACCATTTCTTTTCCTAACATTGGGGATGTAAGTTCTTTCCACTTTAATTATGATGCAATTGTTGAAAGAGAACTGATGAATTTCAATTTGAAATGTCAGATTGAGCCCAAAAAAAAAATTCAATCTTTAAATTTTCTAGCTTTTGGAGGGGAAATATTTGAAGATAGACTTGTTCTCTTTACTTTTACAGATCTTTCTATTTTTAAATTTCCAGTTCATTTTGGTTGTTTTAAAGGGGAGACTTTTCTTTTTCCTTGTTATCCACCTTTGTTGCAGTGAGAAGAGAAATCAAAATCCTCAGACTGTTTATGCATCCTCACATTATACGACTTTATGAGGTGATAGAAACGCCAACAGATATATATGTCATAATGGAGTATGTGAAGTCTGGAGAGCTCTTTGATTATATTGTGGAGAAGGGTAGATTGCAGGAAGATGAAGCTCGTAAGTTTTTTCAACAGGTATGATGTTGTAATAATTTGCATTAGGTATCTTGCATGCTCTGTGTGTATTTCCCAATCAGTTATTGTGGGTGAAATTTGTCTCTGGATGTAGATAATTTCGGGTGTTGAGTACTGCCACAGAAATATGGTAGTCCATAGAGATCTTAAGCCTGAGAATTTGCTTTTGGATTCCAAATGGAATGTGAAGATTGCTGATTTTGGGCTGAGCAACGTTATGCGAGATGGTCATTTTCTGAAGACAAGTTGTGGCAGCCCAAACTATGCTGCGCCAGAGGTATGGAGGCTGTCGCACTAGATTAGGATAGATTGCTGAACTTTGAGCAGAAAAAGGGGCTTCCTGCCTATTATGTTAAAACTACGCTTTTGTCATGTACTGATCTTAGTCCAACAACTTTGTTCTGCTTTTTGTAGGTAATTTCTGGGAAATTGTATGCTGGGCCTGAAGTAGATGTATGGAGCTGTGGAGTTATACTGTATGCTCTACTTTGTGGCACCCTTCCTTTTGATGATGAAAACATTCCTAATCTCTTCAAGAAGATAAAGGTACTGGGAATAGTGAATTTATGTTATTCATGCCAATAGTTGTCCAAAGAACTTATTTTGAATGCTTTTCATACCTGCAGATGGTTTGTGTCATCACAATCTCCCAATTCACTTGTATAAGTTTTGGATGGATAATTCTTTTTTATTGCACATGGTGTTTCTAATAACCATTATTGTTATCTATTGCCTTGTCCCAAGGTTTCTTTTCTAGTTTATTTCTTTTTGTTTCAGTTATTGATTTTCTGAACCAAATTCATTTATCATATCCTTACTAATTAATGTAGGACAAGCAATCAAACTGGAAAAACAAACAAGAAATTTAAAGAACAATGCAGGAATTCACCCCAAAAAGATAAAAGAATGGGAATTCATCCATAAACCAAATGAGAATTAGCACTCATTGAAAGAACTCAATTCTTGATCCATTGTCAATTTCAATATTCATAAGCGTAGTCTAATGAAATAACATGAGCCCTCTTTATAGAACTAGCTAAAAGAACTAAAAAGGAAATGATTATAAAGCTACACAGTAGAATAACTAGAATATCTAAATAGAAGAATATCAAATTTTCACTTCCTATTCAGTCTTTTACAATATTTCATAGCATAATAAGCACTCAACTCTGTCAAGGTGGACTGCAAATAAACAATGAACAAAACACATACTAAGGAAGCCAGGTAACTTTAGAAGCATTGCATGCTTTCTGGCGTGATTCCGACCTAATGCTGGTGCATGGGTCCTGAAATCACATAGATGGCAGTTCAGGAAAGGTGGTTTTCCTATTGTAATGTTGGCAGGAGGTGGTATGATGTGGTATAGCAGCGACAAAAGACAGAATCTGAAGGCATTTTCATGTGGGTTTTGCATCAAGATTTGGTAGCAATATTGATGTACGACATGCAATCAAACTGGAAAGAAAACAAGAAAATTTAAAGAACAAATGCTGAAATCCACTCAAAGAAGTTAAAACTCCAGAAATCCACCTGTAAGCCAAACATGAATCAGCACTCATTGAAAGAACTCAATTCTTGATTAATTGTTAATTTCGATATTCATAGGCCTAGTCTAATGCAATAACACGAGTGCTATTTATAGACTAAAAAAAAGAAATAATTATAAAGCTAAATAATGGAAAAACTAGAATATTTACAAATAGGAGAATATCACTATTTTCACTTCCTATCTCCTAAAATATTTCTTAGCATAATAAGCATCTGCATCACTAATGCATGGGTTGAATCTCTGTGCTCTGAAACCATAACTTTTTCTCTTTAGGGTGGTATATACACGCTACCCAGTCATCTATCAAATGGTGCAAGAAACCTGATCCCAAGGATGCTTGTGGTTGATCCGATGAAGCGAATGACTATTGCTGAAATTCGTCAGCACCCATGGTTCCAAGTTCGCCTTCCACGATACTTGGCTGTGCCCCCTCCAGACACAATGCAACAAGCTAAAAAGGCATGCTGTCTTGTTAATTGCACAAAAGCTTGGTCATAAACTGCTAATCAGGACATGACGACACTCTGTTCAGATTTTTTATGAGTCAGTTTTATTGTTGCAAAATTGGGAAATATTGAGTTTACTGGTTTATGCTTAGTACTATGGCAAGTGAGCCACATCAGTCATAACCATATTTATCCAATCCCTTTAGTCATGTGAAGAACCATTTTTGTGTCTATTATAACTTTACATCTAGTTAAATTGATGGTTGTTTGCCATGTAATGGTTATGTTAATTAATTATGATGCAAATGGATCTCTGTGCTTTCTGGGCAAATCTCTTGGCAGTGGTTGCAAGAGATCCCCTTTTGTTATGTGAGGTGGTATTTGCTTTTTGTTGGAGGAAAAGTTGCTTCATTTTGGCCATATATATGAGTTTAGCAGGAAGGAAAAGAAAAAGAAAAAGAAAAAAAAAAATGGAGCGGACGATTTTGCATGCTCAATAAAATTAGATCCTGGGCTAGCTGTTTTGGTAACACATGGCATGTATGATTCTTTGCATGGCAAATTGAGGTGGATTTTCCTGTACAGATGTTGCTAGCAATTCCTTCAGTTTTAACTTTTCTTCTTGCAGATTGACGAAGAGATTCTTCAGGAAGTGGTAAAGATGGGATTTGACCGAAACCAACTAGTTGAAGCCCTCCGGAACAGATTACAAAATGAGGTTTGGACATTTGTGAATTTTTGTGGTTGGTCTTTATAGACTTCGTCTCCAGCATTGATACCCCCTCCTCCAACCATTCTAATTGCTTACTGGATTTCAGGGTACCGTGGCATACTATCTTTTGTTAGATAATCGGTTCCGCAACACCAATGGCTACCTTGGAGCTGAATTTCAGGAGACGATGGTGATTATATATTTTAAAGTTCACTTATAAGAGATTAATTTCTTGTCAGCATTTATTTTATCAGATTTTTATTTTAGTTGATTATGGGTTTCAAATAAACATTACTCTAATTTAATAAATTATATAAAACTATTAGATATGGAGGAAGTGTATGTTCTTTTATTTTCAAAGGTTGGCACCCAATTATATTGCTAGGCGAGAGGCCTTGCTTTCTTGTGAATTTGATCTCTTTCTACCCATCTTGGTATGCACTAAAGGTGATAAATTGTTTAGTAGTATAGATTGTCTGTGTCATCTTATGACAATGGTTTTATTTATTAGTCCTGAACATTTTATTTTTAGAAATAAGTTGATTTGGGAATTTTTGGTTAGGAAGGATTTAGAAAAATTGGATCTCACACACCCAACTTGGTTCATAATAGAATGGAATGACAAGAAAAAATACAAATAGCTGACCCAAATTAAATTTGGATATAAGGCTTTGTTCTCCTTGTTATTGTTGTTGTTGTTGTTATTGTTTTATTTTTAGACACGCATCAGTTGCATGGGGCTCAATCTTTTTCATTTGCTACTTCCCAGGAAAGTGGTTTCAACCGCATGGAGGGTCATTGCCTTGGAGGGTTCATGGACTATCACGGGATGAACTTAAAATCACAGTACCCACTTGATCGGAGATGGTCTCTTGGACTTCAGGTTAATCTCTCTGATTCTGGGGTGTCCTTGATACAATAGGTTGCTGAGTGCCAATTTAAAGTATGTGGCATATGAGTGACTCCTTTTACTGCTTTGTACTTGAGAGGTGGGGCTGCCTTGCTGTGTGAGCAAATATTGTCTGCTTAGCAAATATGATTAATTTATTATTTGTTGCTGTTTTCAAGATCAGGGCACTCATGTAAAGTCCATTTGGTTCATAGAACTTGATAGGGTTATGTGAAGTGAACGGCTTAAGGTTTAATTCAGTCAGGCATCAAGAACTATATTAATCAAATTTGTTTCCTTCACTTCTGCAGTCTCCAGCAAGTCCTCGTGAAATAATGACAGAAGTGCTCAAAGCTTTGCAAGAACTGAATGTGCGTTGGAAGAAAATTGGTCACTACAATATGAAGTGCAGGTGGATTCCTGGTCACCATGAAGGCATGATCAATGATTCTGGGTACAATAATCACTTCTTTGGGCAGGATTCCACCATTGTTGAGAATGATGGGGTAGTCAAGTCACCAAATGTGGTGAAGTTTGAAGTGCAGGTAGTGTACTGACCAATGATCCTATTGTTTTTTCCTACCATTATTATTGCAATTTGTCTCCCATAGATTTCAAATTAGAAAAGGGTCACAACTCAGGGATCGGTGGTGGACACAGACAATTTTAGTTTAAAATTTACGTAATACTGATACTCAAGTTCCGCATGTGATCATCACAGCTTTACAAAACTCCCGAGGACAGCAAGTACCTGCTTGATTTACAGAGAGTACAGGGGCCCCAGTTCCTCTTCTTGGACCTTTGTGCGGCATTTCTTGCAGAGCTCCGAGTACTGTAGACTGAAATGTGTAGGCTCTCAAGAAGACGTTGTCCATGGATCTCACGTCACGCCTGCAAATAAGAGCTTACCATTTATAGCCTCTTGTTTACTTTTCAAATGTCTTCCCCTTTTTTATCTGGGTAATTGTCGGTTAAAGCCAGGACCTAGTTGGCAAAATCCCTTGCAGTGTGTTTTTGAGAGTTTTCCCTTCAACTGGGATTTACTTAATATTGTGAATCCAACAAGGGATTTTTCACGTTATCTAAGCAGTTATTTACTTGTTTTTCTATGTATTGTTAATTTTTTTTTTTTTGGGTACTTCATATGGTTTTCAATTTCGTTCGATTTTGCAAGTTGACTTAAAAGTCAACTGCCACAAGCTCAGCCACTAGACCAGTATTGCCTTCTTTTTAACATTTTGTGGTCAGTGAATGACCCGAGCTTAGAACTTTCAACTCGAACGATATTATAGTAGCAATGCAAGCATGCCATGCTTTTTATTGGTGCTGCAGTGGTGGCATGCCTGTCAGTCTTTTTGGCGTCAGCTCACCTGTAATTGTGGGCTGATGCCTCATAAATAAGTTTGTGGGTAAGTAGCCTGAGAACCACAGTCAGGGTTTTAAGGGACAAGGAGTTCGCTAGTAGCCCTATTGAAAGGTCATGGTAGCTGGCGGAGAAGCACTTAAAGGTGAATTAAATGGCGTGGATGCTTGTATGCGAAGGTTGGAATTCTTTATTTCAAGTTGGTAATAGACATTTCCAGGCCAGTCGAGAAGTTCCAACCGGGGAACATTTGTGGTCAATTAAAAGTGATAATCGCTGTTGCTGCTTTGTTGTTTGAAAAATGAGGGACCCTCAAAAATAGAAGGAAAGAAGGAAAACAAAAAAAGGGAAAGAAAATAAAAACTAATTTCTAATTTCTGCACAAGGCAAGAAAATGAAGGCAAAATGTGTACAAGTCAATCTGGTATAATCTCTGCTGTTAGCAACCTGGTACATGGAAGTAGAACATGACAGGAAGCAAAATCCCAGAAGGAGCCAGCACCTGGTGCAAGGCTAAATACTCTGCCACGTCCATCAGTACTTTTAAGTACCTGTTGAACGTAAAATTTCCATTCCGGGACTATTAAAGGAAGTCTTCCATGGTTTTCAGCTAAGGGAATTTAAATTGAAGCCAGGGAGTTTTTCTTCGTATCTGATTTTATAGTTGGTGTGAGTGGTTCTCTGGCGTTGAAGCCGTGAAAAGAACAACTTTCTATTCTCACTTGTGGATTATTTTTCTAGGTAATAAGAACTGAATTTCAAGAAAACAATTAGTCAATCTCCCGAAAGTGAATTCGTTGATCGAGATTCACAATGAAATATGTAGAAAGTCTTGTTTCTCCTTACATACCAAATGATACAACGAAGTATGGATGCTTCAGGATTCCAATTGATTTTTCTGATGTTCAAGAGAAAAAGTGTAGACATGGGTGCTGACTAGAACGTTGTGATTTCACCTCATTTGTTCCTCAGTTTGTAAGCTAAAAATCAGTGATGCATGAAACAAGAAGATATAATTGTTGACATGCGAAAGAGAACACTAAGTGCCTGTGTTTGAAGATCCTTTGCCAATCAGTTGACGTAGCAGATTGGCTGAAGATCAAGAGAGCTCCAAATGGATGATTCGTCGTCATTGATCAAAGAAGAAGAGGATGAAGAAGGCCCCATTTCAATCGAGCTTGGCAAGCCCTCGTCCTGTTTCTTTTCCTTGACTTCCATGCTTGCTTTTCCTTTGTTGTCTGCTTCTTCATTCTTGTCGCATGCATTTTGAAGTTTGGATAATTGATTGGTTTTGTCTCTCCCCTTCACGTTCCCTGATCTAAGCTTCAGCTTCAGGCACTCAGGAATCCCATTGAAAGCATACAGAGAGGCTGAGATTTTCCTTTCATATTTCATCCTCTTCATGGCTGCTATAAGCATTGAAGGTTCGTCTCCACCATTCTCTGGTTCCACTGGGTCCTCAATTTGTACAGCAATCTCAAAAGGAGAGTAGTAGCAGGATGATCCTAGATCATCGAGAAAATGAAAATCCAACGCTTCTGTGTCAGTCCCTTCTTCCTCTTCTTCATCTCCATCTTCTTCCCCTTCACCACCACGGTTATTACCGTCACCAACGGAGGACTTTTCTGCGTCACTCCTGTTATGATCAAAATCCACTCCTCTACCATTGCTATCTTCTTTGTCATTTAGACATGACTCCAGACTACTTGTCATGTAATCAACAGCTCTTGCATGACTACTACTGATGTTATCAGTGCATGTGGTGTAATCTTCAGGATCTTCAAGGAAATTAGTGAATTGGGTGTCCGAGAAATCTGTTGGTCCCTCCTTGTATTTCTCCTCTTCTTGATTTTCTAGCAGATTGATGGGCAGAGATGTTGTTGACGATGCAGGAGAGGGGTTTCTTTCTCTGAGTCTTTGGAGAAGAAGGTTTGTGATCCTTGGAGGAAGAGCCGGAGGCATTGAAGAAGTTGGAGAGCAAGGCCAAAAATTTGTTCTTGTATTGGCACCACGAAGCAAGCAAGCAGCTTCATCATAAGCCCTTGCTGCTTCCTCAGCAGTATCAAAGGTGCCTAGCCACACCCTTATTTTCTGTATGGTGTCCTTTATCTCAGCTACCCATCTACCTGATGGCCTTTGCCTGACACCAATAAATCTCTTTCTGGCTCTCCTGACTCCTTCCTTCACCATCTCATCCCAATCCATGTTTCCTTCACTAGAGCTTTTTACCTCCTCAATTTCTCTAACCCTTTTCTTCCTGCCCATGTCTCTACTTTCCTGGCTTTTCTTTCTGTTACACAACAACTGCTGGTGGTTACGATGATCACGGGAGTTCTAATTGTATCTTTGGTTAAGCTTGTGTTGGATTAGTTTGGTGCATTTATATGAAAGGATTTGGAGACTAAATAAGAAAGGTTAACTGCAAGGGTTTCATTGCTTGTTCACACCTATTTGTCTCTTTTCAATTCTGGCCCCTCATCTAACCATATGGAGGTATGTCTCTCATGAGAGCGAGAGAGTACCAAATGGAAATAGAGTTGAGTGTTGCGATATTTGTGAAGTCCGCCTTTGACCCAGCCAAGGGCATCTTTTGCCTCATTTTCTGTGGTATTATTATTTTAAGGGGCTTCTCGTTTTTTAATTTGGAAAATTTTGAGGTCATTCGACTATTTCCTTCTCAGCTTATTTAGAGAGAAAAGAAGAAAAAAATCCACTAAAGAAGCCCTCTGTTTACGACAACCAGCATAGGATTCATCACTGTCATGAAAGGGACTATTTCTGGCCTTTTCTATTTGTCGGACTCGTATGGATTACTAGATTGCTGCGGCCTTAACCAAAATGACCGCCGGTAGAAACAATATTTAGCCCATAATCATGACCTAACCAAGAGCAAAATAGCCAATGGCATCACCTGCAGCATTTGTTGACACTCTGCAGAAATCAGATTAGCATCGGGGTCCAGATTTATGGTGCAGATCGACACGTGAGTTCTTATTTGATGCTTGCATTTGGACAAGCTAACATGCACATTCACTGTTAAATCAACCTTTGCATGTTTGCGACTCACTCGAACTTATAATATCTGTCATAATCAAATATTTTATGATTATACCAAGACTCACCTTACATTAGACCCTTTTGTTTCTTTCTTTTTTTTTTTTTCCCAATGAATCATATCAGATCACTTTCCCCAGCATTAAGTCGTCAAGTGTGTTTCAAAGCAAGAATATGCTGATGATCTTTAATTTAGCAAAGGCTGGAGAGACGCCACCCAGTTTCCCTGGAACGAGCAGGCAAACCACAGAAGAAGCTATAAAAGTCACTGCCAAGCCCCGGAAAAAAGGTTCGATAAAGTCTCACGTTGGGCTACTACGTACTAGCCATGTACAGGCCAACATCTGTAACTTTGCCTCCTTCATTGTTGATCAGGGTCAAAGCAGGACGATTCTTCCAAAGCCCCACCAAAATTAAAGCGTGTCCGAGGCACTAAAGGTAACTTCAACCAATATTTAATTACATAAGAAGCATTATTCTGCAGTAGAAGTCAATTTAGATTAAGTTAATTGAGGAGAAACAATTAATTTATTATTAAAAAAAAAAAGAATAAACCTTTATGTGCTTTTCATCAATAATAATGAAGCAAAAGATGACGACATTCTTGGACTAGGCCTTAATTTACCCCCACAGAATATTGTGAGTTGCCACCAAAGTTTTCGGCTGTGAAAGCAATCTTTGCATTGAAAACGTAGCGCAGCAAGTTCAAAACTGGCGTGTTTTCTTGTCCCGAGTACAGATGAAATATTGGACGATAACAATGACAGCCTATCATACTCGTGTAGGAAACAAAATTTTGACCCTATAACACATTGCAAACATAGAACAATACATTAATTTTTCCGTCTTCATTTTCTGCGTTTTTTGTAACGAAGTTCATTTTTACTGCCGTGACAAAAAGAAAAGACGAAGCCAAAACAAGACAACAACCCACTTTTGCGTCTGTAGGCTTGGATTCTTGTATCCTTGGAAGTAGACAACCAGTTTCGATTAATCAAGAAGGGTCTTAACGTGCCCTTGTATTTAGCCAAGTGTCAAATACCCACCTCTCTTGAAAGGGTAGGAATGGCAAAGCAAACACTTTAAATTAGAAAATCTCGTACTCAAATGAGTGTAATTACTGTTTTACAAAGGAAAAAATAAATTAAAAATTGTTCTTTTGAAGAACCAAATTTTTGCCATATGGGCGGGCGATCGTGGTTGCCCGCCCCTCCTCTTTTCCATTTCAAATGGTTTTTTTTTTCTTTAATTTTAAAATTTCAATGGTCATTGTTGTTCTTCCACATGGAGGCCCCATAGAAAAACAGCAAAATACAATTTTATTTATTTTGACTTTTAAAAAAACCATCTACCATGTATGTTTTGCTGTTGAGAGGGAAACATATCTAAAAGTCAACGAAAATAAGATATAAAAAATGAACTTTTTTCTTTTTAGTTGAAAGGGTAAGACAATTACACTTGAGAAAAACCAAAAATACCAAGACTTAAAGTTCGATGAAGATGATGAGGCCATCAAACGCCTACCTCAACTTGCTCTTAGAGAGGTCAGGGGTCGCGAGAGCCTGTCTGAAAGCTCATACAGACCAAAGTTTCCTACTTAATTTGCGGTTCTATTGTTCTTTTGATCTATATGTATATATGCGTCATGCAAATAGACCATTTTTGAATAAGAAATAAATTGGCACTGGATGGCTGGTCAAAACGCTCCCACGGATTGCGTCGAGGGTGGAGCTGCCAACAGAATTAAATCAAATCGATAGAAGTAACATGAAACCAAAAGAATTGCTTGTGGCGGATTGTAATAGGCTAATGGTGTTATCTAGCATGGTCCATGAATTCTACAGTTGGGCCGAACCCACTTCTGAAAATTCATGGCAACTCCTTGGACCGCACCACCAAAAAAAAAAGAAAAAATCAATCTGTAAAAACGATGCTTTTCCTATCCATCTAAACGTCCTTACGCATTTTCACCGTGTTCTGATTATGATACTTTTGGTAGATGAATTGGTCCTTTAATTCTATGCAGACTTTTCGAATTTCATAAGCTCGCTTGTGCTTAGTTATTGGGTGTTTTTGTTCAGCGTGAGTGCATTTGAGTTTCAGTGGCCTGAATTATAATTTGATTGAATGTGATGATTACTTGAGATAGTTTTTAACTGATGGAATGTATGAATCCCACTTGTAAAAGACAAGTAGAAAAAATGTCTCGTCCATCCTCTCAATCACTTTTATCTATTTGAACTTCATACTTTGTTGTCTGTGTTCAAATATAGTTTGCAGCTGAACATTATGATTTCCACAAGAAACTTTATTTTGATAGAAAAGATATTTCAAGCACATTATTTGAAATTGCATGACATATAAAAGCAGAGTCGCGACAAGAAGAAATTCGAAGTCTATGGTAGAACGTAACATGCAATGGAATAGACATCTCGGTCAGTGCATGAGGCTCATGGCTCCATCCTTTTGGGGTCTGATTAAACAAACGACAACGAGTCCAGATGTCTTCTACGGAATATTTTCAAGACTTGGCGTAAGAAAGGGCGCCCAAGTAGACGAGGCTCCTGCGGTGGATTCTGAGGACTGATAAGTCTAGTCTGCTCATCAAAATGATTTCAAATTTGAGCATGAAGAAGTGGAGCATTATGCGCATCCATGCCTCCGGCATATTGGATTGGCATCAAAGCTGGATCTTGATATGCTGCTACCAGTTTATGATAAAACTCAGTCATGCTCGGGTCATTCTCCTCTTTGCTATCTTTCTTTATCATACACTGAAAAGCATTAAGAGGGGGAAAAAAAACAAAAACACCCTCAAACGATGGTCAGGGGAAAATGCATACAGCTTTCAAATAGAAAGCAATAATCAATAAAAATGAAGTATTAGATTATAGGCACAATCATCTATAAGAAGACATAGCATCAACAACGCATGGTATTAGGGGAAGCACATGGAAGCATGCAAGAGAATGTGACTGTCAGCGGTGCCCGACAACACAAAATTGAAGGCAAAGAAAATAAGTTGAACAACTGAACAATGTGCTATATGAATATTAAGCATAACTACAATAAAGCTAGATTAAGAATATGACAGGTGGATGGTTATGCTGATTGCTTGTGTACCTCAGCTGGATAAGCTTTAAATATAGGTAGAAACCTTTTCCGGCAATATTCACTGAAAACAAGTGTAATAACTGGAAGAGGAGTAACCAAACTGGATGCAAGAGGAAGCTTCTTAAGCCCAAATATTCCAATTGCAATGATGTGCATTAGTATCAAAGAAAATATTGTTGAATTGTGCACTATAGGCCAAAATTTCCCATTTGTTTGATACTTGGATGCGTACACGTTCAATAGCTGCAAAACAGATGCATGCATTACAGAAAAGAACTGTCATTATGTGGGAGTATTCTAGAAATGGAGAAGGGGCGGTGATTACAGTGCTTCACTCCTAAAATAAAAATTCAAGAAACGATGCTTTAAGTTCAATGTCCTACAGTCTTAAAATCTAACCATGTAAAACGAGGTTGAGTTTTTGGCCGCAATAGAGAAGGGGTAGTAATACAGTGTGCAAACATCAAAGCCAACAAGCAACTGACTGATTCCCCTTTGCACCAATCTAAGTGACAACCACACTTCAGATTTTGTGACCCCAGTTGAAATAACAGGCAGCGCCAGTTAAATGATGGAAATGATAATCTTGCAATCACTCAGCTTTTCTGAAATTTTTCATCATCATGGAAATGACTAATTTAAGTTCACATCTCAGCCGCCATTCCAAACCAAAAAGCAAAGAATCAATACACTGTTAGTTTAATTTACAGAGCATAAGATACAAAATTCTCAAATTTTTTCCACCTAGATCATACATTACACGATAATGAAGTTTGAGCCTTAAAGAAGAACTCATACAATCACATCTAGATTCTTGCTGGAAACGCAGCTTTTTTTACCATCATGTTACTTACACTTATATTCAATACTAAAATAACTAAAAGGGAAGGTATCTTAATTACCTGGTTGCGATAGATGATGTATCCGAGGAAAAAATATACCAAAAGAAATGGCAAGATCATTGGAGCAAGGAAAAAGTATGTCACACCAAGAAGTCCAAAGAAGAGAAGTTTTGGAATTTCACTGTAATAGGGAATTGATGGAACTTCAAATTCATCGCCATTTTTTATGGTAAATAATCTTTTCAGTGAATAGCAGATCAAAGGTACCAATCGGAAAACTTCTGATGATAGATTTGTCCATCCAGATGTCACAACATATGAAATGAAGAATGAGGCCTACACCAAAAATGGATATCCGATTATCCTCTTAACAGAACATAAAATTAAATTTGGCATTGCAGGCCAAGATTTGTCCAAGTACAATCAATTCAAGTTGCTAGTGTCAATGATAAGCACATGTTGTTACAGTAAATAAGAAGGCCTGCAGATACATACAGTTATGCTAAATGGATTTCTCTAATAATAGAGGCGCAAATTCACCTGAGATGGAACAGCTTCAGCTAGTACTCTGGGGATGCTTTTGGGCTCAAGGAACACATTGACACGATAGAAAGCTGATCCAGAGAGTACATTTGCAAAGAAGATGTTCCATATGGTGAAGAACAGAACCTTGGCACATGCACTCTTCTCTATTTGACTCAGAGAGATTTTTCCCTCCATCGATGACAAAAAGATCATAATAGGTGGCACAAAAAATAGGAACAACTGAAGAATGAGAGTTGGAAGATATCCTGTAACCAGCTGACTCACAACTGCTCTGGAATTCAAAGGTAATGCGTGTTAGAATTATATGTTATGTGGATGACTCAGACAGATAGAGTTCATGAATTCAAGTTTATGTTCTCCAAGAACTTCAAATTAATTGTAGACCAAACATTGCAGTTTGAAACTGTTATTCCTTTACAGCTTTCACCTATATGTGCAACTTTCTTAAACTCCCATTAGCACCATTACCCCGTTGTTACCACAACTGGAATATAATAAAACAGAAAAGATACAAATTAAAACCTCCAAGCTCAAAAAAACAGATCACCTGCAACAACAAAATAATACTCAAATTCATTTACTACAAGGACACTCAGAATGAACCATCATCTTTGTCAACACTTTACAGTTAAATTGGCATAATTGAATATGTTCAAGCTTTCTTAATAATTATGTCAAAAAAGAAGTCCTTGGGAATGTATCAGCATCATGATAAAATCTTCAATTTCTTCCTCTTCATGCACAAAAGAGTAATAGGAGCCATATGCCGTTAACAAGATTTAAAAAAAGGATGAGATCCATCCACATAAGGAACCTCAAATAATCTCAAGAAGATCTATCTCATGCATTGAATATGGATGGGAAAACATAATAAGCAATGAAATTACAACTTACAGATTCAGTATTCCCTTCAGAAAAGGAAACCAGGTCTCTAACTGATACAGATTAGCAAGACCTTGTGCTATTACGACGGGAATAAGGAACAAAATAGTAAGGGCAGCATAGGCAACAACAGCAATTAGTTTGTAGATCCATCTTTTTATGAATGATGCAGAAAAAAATGGCCAATGAACATCCTGAGGCTCGGGAGCTTGCTCAGTCACCCATTCTAGGGGATTGACCCCTTGTTGAATGTGCAAAGCTATGGCAGCACCAATCCTTGACTTGAATGAAACAAAAGCAGCTGGGACTTGCTGAAAATTTAGAAATTCACCAAAGAACAAATGGTGGGGTCAGACCATTATCTTCATTTTAGCATCAAATGATGAGGACAAAGACACGTAGGATGCATATTTGAGACACATAGCGACACTTTTCACTACTTTGACACTTGAACAACTAAGCATCAACTAGACACAGGAATGACTTTAGTTCTTGAGCGCAAGTCCCTTTGTGAGCTTCCTAAAATTAGATTCAGACCCAGATTTGGCTCTTAGAAAACCATTTCACAACAGATAATACCTTTCTTTGAGATTTGGGAAGTAATAACATGCTTAACTCCATAACATTCAGCAGTTACACCATTGTCAACAATATATATCACCTTCAATGGACAATGGAAGAAGTTCCCCCAGTGAGATATATCATTTCTGTCTCATAAAGTTAGAAAAACAATATTTATTCAGATCTGAGAGAGACATGACACACCTTTCCTCCCAACGAAGATTGCTTGAGTCTCAGATTATCTTCCAACTCATTCAATTTCTTTTCAAAGTCATCTACAAGATTAACTTTGCGTCCAAAAATTCCCAGAAAGCCATCACGTCTGAACTTTTGCTTGGAATGATTATTTGATTTCAAATGGGCAAGCCTTCTATACAAATTGTCTGCATCACTCTACAGAGCAACACAAGCGTCAAAAATTATGAGAGTAAAAGGAATACAAAAAATCATGGCCATTGGATGTCAAAGTTTAGACCAAAACCATTGTGTAATACCAGACAACAATAAAAATTCCAAAGTCCATGTGAATAGAGTGCATAAAAACTTGATAATCACAGTAATTTGTTTTTCTAACAATTTCAGTTTTCTCATTGATCCTAAAACAATTTGACTTATTAAAGAAAAAGTCCTTAGTATTGTAGAGCATTTGAAACCAAATATTTGTTTTAACTTAAAATTGCTTAATTAATGCATAAATAAAAGGGTATACATTATTTTTCTTTTCTTCCTTTTTTTTTTAAAAAAAAAAAACCTAAATGATCAGGTCAACTTCTAAAATTTGATTTCTACTGGAATATTTCAAAATGAAACCAATGGATTACTCCAAGAGATTACATGATGACTATTGAATCCTATAGACAATTTCATCATAAAGGACCCTGTATCCTTACAATGAGACGTTGAACTCTACTTGTTTGATGAATCACCGTATGTGAGAGATAAGTGGAAGGATGGTACTCAGTGAAAAATCTTTCAACAAGTTCACTTAAGCTTTCCCCCGATGACACTGGGATACCAGAGACTAATATTGTAAACTGATGAGGCAGTGGTTTGGATGAAAAGAAGCAAGCAATTCTTTTTGAGGAAATATAGTCATACTCCTGCAAATTTTGATCATCACAAGTTAGAATCTCTCAGCATGCTATTAATGTGATGAACCAAGAAGCATGATGGTTAGCTGTGAAAGTTAGAATACTACTTACATAATAAAGAAGATAGCAGACAACCCCAGTGAAAATATATGCAGCAGAAAAATGGATCCATAACCTTGGAAAGAGCCAATGACAATAATCAGTTTTCATAAGCATGCATTAGCTAAACACTTATTTTAATGAATGGTGCACATAGACTGGATGGAAGAGTCTAGCAATAGCTCTGAAAAAAAACTTTGAAATGAATTACTTGGGAGAAAGGTCAAAAACTTGTAGGAAATGTAAGGCCTTGTATATAAATCATGATAGACAGAGAGAACCAGAAGAATATGATTCTAGTGACAATGGACACAACTAATAAGATGTCTTCTTTAAGGAACTACACATAAACCAACAAGAAGCTGAAAATTTTTCATCCAAGGTTACCGAAGCCCTATGAGATATTCAGCTGAATCTTAACTTTCCAAAATGAAATACATCAGAGCAAAGATTAGCGCTCATAATGCTAGTGTAAAAGGTTTCTAACATTAAGTGAGAAACAAGCCAATGAAATTGACGACAACTTGCCCAATACAACAGAACATGTGATTGAACAAAAACATGGAATCATATTCTTCTCAAAAACCAGCCCATGTTTCAAAACGAAACCAAAAGATACAGGGTAAGGGAACTCTTTGAGTAAAAGCCATCGCTGGTGTAGGAGTCAGCTGACAAACGATTACCAATTTGAACCGTTGTCGACATTCGATATACTGAACGAGTCCAAAGACTTGTGCGGCAAATCGGAAAAATCAACACTCAGCTGATTCCCCAAATATTAACTGGCAGAAGAACAAATATCCCAATAACCGCACCAAATGCAAACACTTTCATGCTGCACGCACGCATCAACCCCACAAAAAAAAAAATTGCAATTAGGTTAACGATTCCTACAACAAGAATGACATGAAGTTCAAAAAAATAAAAAAGGGGGTTGCATAGTGAAGAGCTGAGAATTGCCTGAAAATGAGAATTCTGACGAAAACGACGGCGTCGAGGCCGGAGAGGGACAAGAGGTCGTCCTCGGAGAGCCGCCACGCGGTTGTCACCCAGCCGGCGGAAGGCAACAGCCTGTCGAGGTTGACAGAACCAGGCGGCCGTTGACGAGAGGTCTGTTGACGGAGAAGCAGCCGGCGGGGAGTGTAAACGGGGGCATTCACCGGTTGTTTTCCCGCTACGGAGTAGAGCGTGAAGAAGACGAAACACAATCCCGAATTGATTCCCACGGAAGTTAATAGCGCTGACAGAATCATTTCGTTTGCAGGCGAGCGAGCGAGCGAGATGAGTTTCCGCTTTTAACGGGTAAAGTAAAAGCTAGTTTTGCTTTTGAACTAAGCTTTGTAGATTTAAATTCATATATATTTTTAAATATTAATTTAAATTTAAATTTAAAATTTCAGTAATATTTATCTTTATAGAATATTTATTTAAAAATTTAAATTTACAGCGATAAAAATTAAAATATATTAATATTAAAATTGAGTATAAAATAAATTTATTCAAATTAATTACTGTTAGAGTGATGAATTTTTCTTTAAAAAAAATTACTGAAATCAACGGCTTACACACTAACGGAAATTCCCGGCTTCGACCGAACAGCGCGCGTCTGATCTGAACAGCTGTCTAACGTTACGATAAAAACGCGGCGCTCCCTTCCCGCCTCAGCCACGACCGTGAAAAAAAGAAAAACAAGAGGTGGCACGACGCCACCGCTCCCTTATCTTACCCCTTGGACGTGACTCTATCCTTTCCACCTCTCTCCTTCCATTATACCAGCCACAACAGTCTCGGACACCCGGACTCCGGCCCGGCGCAAAGCTCCTCCAGTAACCTGTCTCCGGAGATTTTCATCTGCTACGATCTCCCCGATCATCTCGGGTTCTCCACTTACAGACAACATCTCTCTCTCTCGTTGTTTTTTTTTTCTTTTCTTTTCTTTTCTATCGAGAGACTTTGATTTGGATTTGAATTAAGAACTGAGGCTTGTCCTCTTGGCGTCAATTAAGTGCAGGTCGTTATTTTTTATTTTTATTTTTATTTTTTGGAAATGATGAGCGAAGTATTTGAAGGATAGGAGCCGGCGATACAGCGAGCTCTCGGCCAATCTTTCGAGGAAGTGCACCGCAGCCGCCGCTCTTGATGGAGGTATACTTTTTCTTTTCTCTTCTCTCTCTCTTTCTTTGTTTTTTTTTTAAATTTTTTTTCTGATGATTTGCTTTTTTTTTTGTCTGTGTGTCAATTTAATAATGGTTTATCCGATTTGGGACTTAATGTTAGATTCTATGTTTGGCATCAGTATCATTTTAAACGGTTTTGTAATCCAATTAGGGTTTATCGTGAGAATTAAGATCTCATCAAATAAAACTAGGGCAAAATAGGTCGTTAATGAATATAGAATGAAAAAAAATTAAAAGAAATCTTGGAGATTGATGTGAATAATTCATGTGCCCTGTTGACAAGACTCTATACTCATCCAATGTAGGTGTGTTGGTATGTAGTATCAAATTCCCAGAATGCCAAAGAGTAATTGGCTGTGCTTTCACGGATATGAATGAAATGCAAGGACTCTTGAACATGCCAGCATTTCCTGAGCATCTGATTCATGCTTCATGTCCATATCTGACTCCCAGCAAAGTTTTTGTGCTCCAAGAATTCTTCGCTTCTTTCTACTACGTGCTGAGGTGGAGCTTATTAATTGTTTCTAATTTTTAGTATTGCTTTCTTTGATTTTTAAGTGCTCGCTTATGTGATACACATAATCCCTGATTTGCTTTCTTTATTTCTTCAATTTATAATCTGGATATGGATTATTAGTTTAAAACCCTGAGCCTTTTTTATGATTATTCTGATTGTGAATTTTTTTTTTCATTCTGCAGAGCAAAAGGAACAGAAGCTTTCTGACATAAGAGCAGGATTGGATGATGCAGACTCTTGGGTACATTATTGACGTGTTCTCTCAAAGAATTGATTTCTTCTTTATACTAAACTATGCTTTTCATATCTTCCTAGATTCGCAAAATGGACCTAGAGGCAAGAAGTTTACCACTGAATGTCAAGGCTGTGCTTCTTGCTAAATTGAGGGAATATAAGTCGGATTTGAACAATCTGAAAAGTGAAGTCAAAAGAATTGCTTCTGGTAACCTAAACCCAGCTGCCTGGGATCAGCTGTTGAAGTTGGGTCTGGCTGACGCATTGATGGTGTGCCTAAGTAGCTATAGTTTTCTTGCAAATGCTTACAGCTTTGGTAATATCAACAAGGTTCACATAAGCATTAGTGTTTGCCCCAGATTGCATAAATGAGGCAGCAATGGGCACCCTTTTTCCCTCGGCAAATGAGGTGTCTTTCTTGGGGGGAAAAGAACCTTTGAGCTGATACTTGACACCTCCTTCTGGCTATTTATCTTTTCAAAGTTTGCTTTACAAGCATGAGTTTCTTTTTATTTCCTTTAAAGCTTGTGACACTTAATTATTCATGTGACTGCAATAGGCCTCTGCTGATCAGAGAACAAGATTGATGAAAACAACAGAAAGATTAAATCAGTCTAGCAACAGAATTAAGGATGGTAGAAGGACGATGCTGGAAACAGAATAGCTTGGTGTTTCAATTCTTCAAGACTTGCATCAACAGCGACAATCTCTCTTGCACGCCCACAACACAGTATCCCATCAGGACTATATTGTTACATGTAGCAATCTTTATTCCAAATAATCACTTTCCTGTTGTCTCACTATGCTTGACCTTCTACTTCACAAATGAATTTTTACTTTGCCAGATAATTTCATGGAGCCAATAACTATTCATGTCGCTGTCTTGTTTTCTCTTTCACACTTAAATGGTTCCCATGTACTGCAGCAGGATGGAGTTGATGACAATATTAGCAGGAGTAAGAAAGTATTGGCTGCCACGGCAAGGAAATGAATAGGAACAAGTAGATAATCGGTGCCATTATTGCTGTACTTGTTGTTGCTATCCTCTCGATAGTGCACTTCAAACTTAAATAGCTGAGACATTTTCCACCATTATACTTCAGTGTGTTTTGTAACACATGGCTTCAAATTTTTTCCTGTGTTGTGTGGATTTACCTTTGTGAGTTTGCTTGCTGTGACCGAAACGCAATATTCTCATCACAATCTCTTGGAGTTGTGGGAAATACGTTGTAATATTTGTTTACTTATTTGGATGCATGGTCGTTTGTGAAGGTTAAAGAAAAGCCTCTCGCCCATTCTTTTCCTCTCTACGCGGAATGTCCTCCGTTCCGTCCTATTCACACTTCACGCTCCCTCTACTCCCCCGACATTACTGCTCACTTATCTGCTCCTACACTCACCAATCCTCCCCTCTCCCTCCGCTGGCAAGCAACTCCACCCTGCCATCCTCTTCAGCAGTTTTGCTGCCTCCGGGATCTCGTTACTTCTCAAGACCCTCCTTCATTTGTATGCAGCAAGCAGGGTGATTAGCTATTGCACACACCTATTCGACCGATGTGCCCACTCGCACAAAGACGCCGCTCCTAAACTGCCTTAGAAAACATGGCTCCCTTCCGACATGGTTACAAACGGCGTTGTCCTTCATGGGGGTGGTGATGGCTTGCTTTGGTTTGTGCGCATGGTTGTTGGTCTTCTTCTTATTATTTGGGGAGCATGACTAGCATATGGAGATAATGATTTCTTAATCTAATGAAAAAATTACCACAATTAGACATGACGGCGGATGTACTTTGTTTCCATAGATGAAAAGGGGACGCTTTCCATCGCATTTGTTTTCGATCTTTGCAGTGAACTTTCTGGGGAGCCCATTAAGCGAATTACCATGATCCTCCTTTGCCTCAATTTTCGGTTCAAGGTGTAAGGATGTATTCGTAAGAATGTTTATTATTTTGATTTTGGTAGCTTAAGTCCCACCCGGGATGTAGCTCAAAAGGTAGAGTGCTCGCTTTGCATGCGAAAGGCACGGGGTTCGATCCCCCGCATTTCCAAATTTGGGTCATACTTTCCTATGTTTTTATTATGGGTCTCCTGTGAAAGCATGTCCATTGCAGGCCTTCTGGCCAGAATGTTTGTCTGTAAGTGTTCAACTTCATTTAGGGAGTAAATCAAAATGGTTATTGCCACACTAACACAAAGGGAAAGAATGCATCTAGTGCCATTTGGCTCCAATCAACATCTCTTGTGTTGTCTCTTCAGCTCCTCCACTAAGTCAGGTGTCCTCTTACGCCACCAATCTAGGCATTGAGCTACAAAAGTTCCCCTCCAGATACTATAGTCTCTCCCTCTTGAATGCACCATAATCTGCAAGCAAGCTAGTGTTAACTTTTTGCTTCATGTTCTCCACCAATCTTCTTAAAACCTATTCCCACACACCACAAACATTAAACACATTGATTAGGACAAGTACGTGATGGTAACATTGGCTGAATTTAATTTTCTGCTAGAGAATGGTTTGAGGCCTAACCGACTCGGCAACATTCCTACGAACATCATCAGGAATCAAAGCAAGCATAGGTGGTAGAATGAGGCCCAAGCTCATCTCTAATTGACCCTTGAGCCGAGATATGCTGCCTTGTCTTTCAGAGAACAATGCTCCCCTTACACCAAGTGCAAAATGAGATGGTTCAAAGACATCATCAAGCCCTTGGAGCTCCCATCTTGTCTGTTAAAAAAAAAAAAAAAAAAGATGTCCAACATGGTGTAAAGGTTCAATCTTGAGGTGGTTTATTGCTGGACGTCTTAGCAGGCTTCAGGGAAGCTTACAATATCAAGCTCGATAACCTTTGCCACTTCTTTAGGAACTTCTGGCGGGTAATCACTCCCACCTGATCTACATCTCAGCCTCATGTCGACTGTTGGCCAGACGGTAAGAAACAATAAATTTATTGGCAACATTTGAATTCTCCACTCTTCCTGCAAAACGAAAGCATGATTGGAAACAGAAGTCTCCTAAGGATGAAAGCCTCTAATATAAAGGCTTAGAGTTGAATTGTGAGATTGTTCATAATAATAATAATAATAATAATAATAATAATAATAATAATAATAATAATAATAATAATAATAATAATAAGTATTTGCTAGCTGGAAGGAAGTCACTATATAGTTCTTATTGACTAAACTCCTGAAAATTTCAATTTATTAGAGAAATGGAACCTCCAAAAATGTGAAATGTGACAAGTTACTGAAATGAAAAGCAAGAATTTTTCAAATAAATAAATAAATAAAATGCAAGGCCAAAGCAGAGATGGACAACTCGAGAGGGTAGAAACCAGCTCCAATTAAACAAAAATCAAGGCCAAAATCAAATGCATCGCTGATACAGCAAATCAGCAGAATCTGAATCACTGAATACAAAGATTATACTTGCTACTCGTTGACTAAGCTTTCAGAAGGGGGGGATCTGTAAGAGAAACCGGTAGGCAAAAAGAAGGACAGGGGGATGGGATGCAAGGTAACGAAACCTCATTAAGTTGTTGACTCCTCTGTTTGTCAGGAAATATTGCTTTGAAAACTCTGGCCTTGTTCTCCAAGTATCTATCAAAGGAAGCCTGCAAAAACCAGACACCCTTTAAACATCTAAATTATAAAAGTACACATAAATCTACGCACTCATTCACAAAGAAATTGCGATAGAGAGAGAGAGAGAGAGAGAGGAGACCCCAGGAGACTCATAGAAAGGGATGTCCGTAGAAATTTTTGAGGAGTAGGTTGCAGGCTTCACTGACATCTGATTCTTGACAAATGGCTGCCTTTCTTTTGGTTCAGCCAATGGATGGCGTTGCCATTCTTGCTTCCTTGCTATGTCCTTCAATTTCTCAGTGCCAAACTGCCCAAACATTACCTTATGCGGGCACAGAGAAAAAGACCTTCCCATAATTTCACTCATTTGCTCTTTTACCATCAAAATCTTCAGTTATAATCCGTCTTTTTCTTCCCATAAATGGACGTTGGATTGATGCAGAGAGAATAGGAGCGGAAAGAGCAAAAGTAGGCTACAAAGATAATGCCCGTACGCAGCATCTTGTCCAGTTGCCTACTTCTTGAGGATTAGAAGGGTCCACCCAGTGGCAGTTTAGTGGCCAGGTGGCCTCGTTTGCTTATGATTAGAGGATTTATTTATTTTTCTTCTAATTCTACGTGGTGGAGATTATTTATTTTTTATTTGTTTAAAAAAATTAAATGAAGACAAGAACAGTGAATTCATATAAATTTTAATAATTTTTATATTGCATGTAAAACATTTTATATTTTATATATATATATATATATTTTTTAAAAAAAGTATAAATAGTAGACCCTTTAAAGAATTCTAAGTTCACAATGATGATTAAATATTCCATACAAATAATATTCTCTCCTACAATGGCATTGCCGATAAACTTGCTAAAAGCATAATTACTTGCTTAACTCATAATTTCTCCATACATCAACGGAGAACAATAGTTGTAAAACCTTCAAAGTAAACCAACCTTCTGGTACAAGAGAGATATCATTCTACTCATGATCTTTCAGCAGGTAAAAAAAAAACTGAAAATTGCTCATTTTCTAGAAATTGTCTGCTCTTTTTTCTCTGGGAGCTTCCATCAGATGTATCACTCGGCTCGTTGAATGCTTCTTTTCAGAGAGTTTACGACTTTCATGCAGAATAGGGTACCCTCAGGCCCATTTTTTGGGCAAGCCAAGGCCTTTGCGGATCCGGGTCAATGAAGCCATGCATCAGGAATTCCTCGGCTTCTTCATCTATCAGTTCTCTTGCCCATGCTACCCTTTTTGATGGGCAACTACCAGGTCCAAAGCACCTGCAATTCCCAATTAGAGCAGTCAACTTAAGCTTGTGTCCAACGAATATCAAGCCACAGAAGACAAAGGATAATTCCTTTCCGTTCCAAAACCCAAAAGAAATCATCTCTCAGGTAGTACTTTGATAGTAGTTTTGGGGCATCACCAAAACCTACTCTGATCACAGGCCAGCCAGTGTAATTTGCATAATATTGTCTATACATACACACACACACGGGCATGCACAAACAAACACACACACACACACACACATGCACGCGTGGGGGCATGCAAAAAAACAAGCACACACTGTAGTGATCTAAGTCACATAGCTAATGGTGAATTTCTCTATAACACACCTATACTCATAAAAGCACGCACTTCTTTCATTTTCAATTTTTCCCCAGTTGTCCCATCCAACATGCTTGATACACTGATCCATAAATGTGTGAGCAAAAACCACCCTTCCAAAGGGTCCCCATGGCCGTCCCAGATACATGTATGAAGTCCCTCCATTGCCAGTGATCACACATCTGCACAAGAAAGAAGTTGATACTAGAGAAGACCATTGGAAATTCAAAAAGTAGAGAAGGAAAAAGTTAGGAAATGTGAAACCCAAATAGCTGCAAACCTCAGGAATACATATCCAGTTAACTCCTGAGAAGATTTCCTGCTTTGTGCAGTTATAAAACCAGCTGATTTGCAGTGGATGTGACAATGCTCTAAAAGAGCGGTGCTATTCCCAAAAATGAAGTCCACACTCCCTTCAATGTAACAATCTTTCAGATACTGTTTCCCATAATGCAAATATAGTGTATCCTGCATGAAGAACATATAAGAGATTTATTTCGCTATTCCACGGTCAAATATTTAATGGAGCACTACAGGATATCATGCTATACATGCTGACTTAATTAATTGTCAACATATGGCAAGGGAAGCAGTAGTATTTGCTTTCCCCTATGATCTTATGCCAGTTGCAGGGAACAAGCCCATGCCTTAGTTAATTATATGTAATACACTAAGCTGGTGCTTGAATCACTATATCTGGATGGCCTAAGATTTCACATTGATGTGCATATTACTTTAGTAACAATTCAATCCTCATTCAAAACATAAGTTTGCTTCTTCTTCTTCTTCTAAATCCCATTTCAATGGAAGAGGAGGTGAGCAGAGCCCAAAATGCTGCCGCATGTTTCAAAAGAAAGCATCTGATCTCTATGCTACTACCCTGGCAACCATGCAAACTTTATACAAGTTTAACCATGTATGTTTGGATGATGGTATTCTATGAGATCATAAGTTTGGAGAGTGGATATGATTCTCAAAGGACTAATAAGTAACTAATGACAAGACATAGACCAATCAAATGCAAACGACATACCTGCCACCCAAGAAACCTGCAATTGTAGAAGCCACACCGATCAGCTGTTACTCTGATTGCTACAGCTTGGCCTGAACCCTGGATGATATCAAAGATCAGAAATTGAGACAGACAAGTCATCAATCAAAGTCCTTCATTTGACACAGTCATTCCCTAACTCAGAGCATTGCAAAATGTTGTCTAAGAAAATAGACCCAAGAACTCAAAACAGAAATCTAAACATGCCCAAATGACCACAGTAAAATCACCAATTCTAACATACTACCAAAGGTTTGAAATCAAAAGGTTCAATTCTTGAGCAGACTGTACAGTTAATATCTGAAATCACCTACCCCATAATATATGCTACATTGCCCCAAAGTCTCAATTCGACTTTCCGTACAGTAAAACGCTAAAATTATTTCGATCATAGCAATGAGGTCACTAAACTGGTTCAACAGTGGCATTGAAAATAAAAACAACAATAAACGCCGCCTTTGGAAAAAAATTTTCACCCCAGGAAGTGACAAAAACAAAACAACAATAAGGACACCCTAGACCAATTCTTCAAACATCAAAGAGGCAACTAAATGAACTTAACCAAAAAACTAAAAAAATCTTTAACCTGAGGAGAAGAGTTCTCAAAAGTGATATTCTCAGCAATGAAATCCTCCCCTTCCACGATAACAGTCCCACACCCAAAAGTCCCCGTACCGATCAATCTAGAACTCTGCAAAAAGCAAACACAGCAAAACTCAATATCAAAGAGAACATGTCAAACACACGTGTCAAGCCCCCACGTGGGTAACAGAGAAGGAGAAACTGGGACTATTATGATCCAACCAACCTGGTGGTGCTCGATCTTGGTGGCCGTGTTGTTCCAGCCGAGGACAGTGTCTTCTGGCCTCAGACCCGCAAAAGTTACAAAATTCTTGGTCTTGGGCACGTACACCGGCTGCCTGTAAACCCCAGGCGCCACCCGGATCACCGTCCGACGGTTGTTGCAGAGAGGCACCGCGTCTACCGCCTCCTGCACCGTCGTAAAGTCGCCGCGCCCGTCCTGCGCCACCGTTATCACCCTACCCGCCATTTCTCTCTCTCTCTCTCTCTTCTTTTCTTGTGTTGGGATCGTGACTGAGGTGGGACAAAAGGCAGGAGAGGACGGCAAAGGAACAGTCTTTCCGGACTGCTTCTTTGTTTTTGTGTTTTTCAAGTATTATTTTGGGTGATTTACTATGCTGGTGAATGTGAAAGGAATAATTTTTTTTTTATAAAAAAAAAAAAAGACCTTCTCCTTTGGTCTGCGTTGCTTTGGATGAGATGACGCTGCAAAGGTTGCAGAGCTTATAGAGTCAACCTAAAGGAGTAATCTTTTGAGATTAAGGGGTTTAAAGGAGTAGTAATCTGGCAAGTCTATTTATATCCCTTTTTTTTTTTTTGTTTTGTTTTGTTTTCTTTGGGCAAACCCCACTCCAATTGATAATTACCAAATGCATGGAAATAAAAGCCTGAATGTGAGTAAATATTGCAATGCAGGTAGCCCAAATTGCTTTTCCCATTTCATCATTCAAGTATCCTTCTCTCCCTCTCTCTCTCTCTCTCTTTTTGTTAAAAAAAAAAAAAAAAGTAAAATGGAAAAGAATGAGTAATATTTGGCAATTTTACTAAATCAAATATGTGTTTGACCATATCGAATACTTTGACAATCATTTGAATTTATAATCTCATAATGTAAATCGAATGCTTCAAATCACAAGTTCACAACCATTTATGATTAAATTATTTTTAATTTATCTCACCAACTAGAGAGAGAGAGAGAGAGAGAGAGAGAGAGAGAGAGAGATTATTTTAACAAGTGAAAATTGATTTGTAAATTGTAACAATAAGAATAATTGTGTATTATTGAAAGAATGAATTTGATAAATATATTTAATTTTATTAAATATCTTCATAAAAATTATTAATGATTGTCTCTTGATAAAAATATTGAGTACACATTACCATTTTCTATTTATTTTTTATTTTTTATTACCAGGTCACGTCCACGGTATATCATCCAACCTACTTCCCAGGTGGGGACAATATCTACTACTGTGCGTCCAGTTTACCAGGGGCCTGTCAGCATTTGCCATACGTGCCCGAAGACTTAAGCAAACAAGAAAAAGTGGTAAATTTAAATAAAATAAAATTTTATATAATAATATTCAAACGACGCCGTTTGTCTTTTTTAATTTTTTTTTTAAAAACCATGAAAATTCCCACCTATATATACTGATCTTGTCCATCTCTCTCTCTCTCTCTCTCTCTCTCTCTCTCTCTCTCTTAAATTTCACACCAGAGGCCTCAAAGTAACAAGGAAGCCCTCTTTTCTCTCCCGAAACGATGCCGTATTACTCGAGAGCCGTTGACGACGATGTTGATGATTTCGACGAGTACGATCCGACGCCATATGGAGGTGGATATGACCTCACATTGACGTACGGACGCCCGCTTGAGCCGTCCGACGAGACGTGTCACCCGATCAGTTCCTCTTCCGGTGAGATCGACTACGATCGACCCAATTACTCCTCCTACGCCGAGCCCTCTGCCTACGCCGACGAGGCTCTGCAGGCCGAGTACAGCAGCTATGCCCGCCCTAAGCCCCGCCCCGGACCGGTACCCGGACCCGCTTTTGGCGGCGGACCTAGGCCTGGGTCGGAATATGGATCTGGTTATGGGGGGAGGCCTGGTTCTGAATATGGATCTGAGTATGGCGGAAGGACTGAGTACGAGAAGCCTCCCGGTGAGGAATATGGTTCCCGGTATGAGCGGAGACCTGAAACGGAATATGGGTCTGCTGGGTATGGCGGAACGACCCAGTATGACAGGCCATCTAGTGAGGAATATGGATCCGGGTATGGGAGGAGACCCGATTTCGGATATGGTGGGAAGACCGAGTATGAGAGGCCATCCACTGAGGAATATGGATCCGGGTATGGTGGAAAGACCGAACATGTGAGGCCTTCCAGTGAGGAATATGGATCCGGGTATGCCGGCAGGCCACAACCCGGGTACGGAGGGAGGACTGAATCGGAGTACGGGTCTGGGTACGGAGGGAGGATCAAGGCCGAGTATGGGTCCGGATATGGGGATAAGACTGAGTCCGAGTATGGATACCGGTATGGAAGGAGGACTGGATTCGAGCATGAGGGTGGTGGGTCGGAGTATGGAGGTGGTTATGAGCGGAAGCCGAGCTATGGCGAGGAGGGAGGTGGGTATGAGCGGAAGCCGAGCTATGGCCAGGAGGGAGGAGGCTATGGAGGAAGGACTGAGTATGAGAGGCCAAGTTATGGAGATGAGCCTCCCAGGAGGCCCGGCTATGGCAGGCTAGATGAGAAGTATGAGAGGCCAGCTTATGGCAGCCGCCGTGATGATGATGAGGATGATGGTTCTCGTGACAAGTATGGCTATGGTGGTGATGAAGAGGTCTATGGCCGCAAGAAATATGTAAGCTTTTTGAAACTGTGACTTACTTTGTTCCCTTTTATTCTTTTCTCTGATGTTTGTGGTTACCTACAAGGTTGATTTAGAGGTTGAGGTTCATGACTTACAAGAGTAATCTCTCTGCTTTTAAATGGAACCTGAAGTGTTTTTTTTTTTTTTTTTGCTATTTTTTTGAGTTAGACATATGTTTCTTTGATTTATATAATGTGCTTGTCTGCAGTTCATAAGAAGCTTGGCACTAGGGTGCCTTTTATCCATTTATCTGGTTCCATCTTTAGTTTGTGCTTTTAGGTATTATCTTTGTATGTGTTAGGACTTAGAATTGTTTTGTTCTTTTGGTTTCTTTGAGTTTGCTATTTCTTCTATTCATTCTCTTAGTGAGAATCATAGCTGGGCCATCATAAGCTGTGACTGAGAATCATAGCCCGGCCTCCTGCATGGCTCTCTGCATCTTCTTTCATCATGTTTTGCAATGGAGTAGGCTAGCAAGATCACTTGTTGTAAGTCAATTGGACTTTGAAAATCAAAAGACAAAGAACATAGTTGGATGAAAGTTGAAAATTGAAATCATGAAATAGTTGGGTTGGTTTTAAGATAACTGCTGTGCCTTTGCCCAATTTTATCAAGAGAAAACTTGAGACTAGAGTGGGAACTTTGGAGTATCTCACCTTGATACTGTAATCTTTTGGGATTTCCTTGTGTTCTCCAACAGGTTCCAGACTTCCAGTTTTTCTGGTAGCATTGGTAGTAAACTAAATCTTCATAGACCCTTTGTCCGATGTCAGGGTTTTCTGAATGGTATGGTGGTACAAAATATCTTCTCTGAAACAAACATGATTTCAGATTTTCTGAACTTAAATCCTTATCTGATATCCCTTATTTGCAGTCATTTTAATGTTAGGGTATGGGATAGATAAACTTTCATGTCTTGTTTACTACTCTTCAATCATTTGTATTGAGCTGTGATGTTAAATTTGTGATTGTTAAAAAAGAAAAACCTCACAACCAATTGTTTGTATTATCTAATGTTTCAGTCTACCCATTTTTTTTACCGTGAATTTTTAGCTGGACGATAAGTTCTAGTATATCACGCACTTGATTGTTTTGGCTTGGCATTCATGCAAAAAAATATAACCATGCATATGAATTTTTTGTGGATTGTGTATTCTTAGTAAAATTGGGATGATATGGTACCTTAATGCATTGTGCCATCTTTATGTTGCAAGACATAATTAGAAAAAGAAAAAAACGGAAATTGCATATACATGCGTTCTCCATCAATTTGCATTTTACTTGAATCAAGCTTTAGCTAAGCATATATTCACATGTCAAATTGCCAGGGAAAGGACAGCTCCGACGATGATGATGCTGAGGGAAAGAAACATCACCGTTATAAGCACCATCACCACAAGAATTATGACGATGAATGAATGACCGATCTGTAGTTAACAGGAAACATGCCATTATAAGTTACTAAATAAGGAGTGGATGCATGTTTCCTTTCATCCCCGTAGTTATTCAGTGTTCCATGAGAATTTAGTTGTGTGCTTCCGTTTGTGTCGTTAAATAAAAATCCCAAACTCTGGGGTCCGTTGTCTTACTTATGTGGTGTAATGTGGCGAGTGCCATCTCTCTTCACTTATCCAAAACTCGGTATTTCAAGGTTTTGTGAGGCTCCTGCGGTTGTGGACACAATGCTAGAAATTGTTGGTGTTGGTGGTCATACTGGCAATGCGCATTTGTTAATGTCATATTTTATTTATTTGTCTCTACAGCATAGAAGTTTTCTACTTAATTTCTTTTTTTCTTTTCTTTTCTTTTCTTGTGACTGAATTGGTGAAGAAAATTTTGGAGGGAAAAATTGTCAGTTGGCCAAGGTATCTCGTGGATGATGGTTGACATAAAAGCTCCAGTTTCCACGAGACCAACCGACCTAAAAGCTCTCACCACCGTTGTCGCATCTCTCTTTTGATTTTTGACTCCATTTTACGTGTAATTCATGATTTTCTTTCTTTTCCTGCTTTTTGGTCCAAATCTTGCGATGCTCGCACTCCATTTCTTATGTGAGAAGATGGGGGGTGGATAAGATGAGCATGGTAAGGAGTCATCGCCATTATTATTATTATTATTTATTAAAAATTTTATTGAATTATAAATTATGTAATTAGTATTTCTTTATTCGAAATATTAAAGATAAAAATTTAAATTTTTAATTGTCTATCAAAGGTTGATTAGTCAACAACAGAAGTAGACCTCTCTTTAGGCCTTCTAACAGACAGAGAAGGCAAAAAAAAAAAAAAAAAAAAAAAAGGCGGGGGGTGGATAAGATGGGTTATCTAACAGGATCTGAAGCCCGAAGAAAAAGGCGGACTTCGGCATTCGAACCCCCGCAGCTTGAAGATACATAATTGTAAGAATTTAACTCCGGCGACGAAAGTCTCTGGGAAGAAAAACAATTTAACAGGGTGAGTGGAACTATACTAGAGGAGCTTCTTCCTCTCAAAATATGTCTTCAGATGCCACAATTGCAACCCGGCCACCGATAAGCAGACCAGTAGCGAAAGGAAACTAAGACCTGCCATTTTGGTATTCGTTGATCTGTTGAGGATTTGCATTTCTTCCTCCCTGCAACACCAGCAGATCCAAAGATTTAAATGTTTGAAGCAACGTGGAATCTGGTTTCCAGTTAAGAAAGGCATTTAAGCTTCACTAATATACCAAAGGTTTTTCCACCTAAATCTCGAAATAGTAGCAATTTTGTGTTTCCTTTCTCCATGTAACAGGTGACTTTCACCTTGTCTCATTGAGGAAAGACGGAATTTTATGCAATCAGGGGCAGTGACAGCATAGCTTGAAAGAGAAACGAGATAGGAGCTTACAAGAACTTAATATGGTCTTACCTATCACAAAGATAGAACATCTCGTCATGAATGGATGTTACCGTGTCATACAATTTCTTCAGCTCGAGTTCCATGACCTAGCACAAGAGATGATAATTACATTCTAAACATTTTAACATAAAATGATATAGAACATCAAAAGGAAAAGAAATATTGCAATCATCTCGAGCATAAAAAGCTACCAGATATTTAAGCGACTAAGATTGCCTCCATTCGAAGAACAAGTGAACTGTTACAAACGATCATTCCTAGCAGATACTAACTTCTGAGAATGATTCACCTCAACATAATGATGGCAAGACTGGATATCACACCCACAAGTTGCATTAATCTTTAAAGCCACTGCACAATGCTTAGTACTTACTTTCTCTTTTCCAGAGGGAGTTTGAGGGGGGTGGGGGAGGAGAATGCTCGGAGACACAATTGGCAGGCTTTTTCCACTGGACATGTGGTTCAGACCCTTCCAATTTGGACCCAAAAGAAAACAAAAATTGAACCTGAGAGAGGTCATGCAAAGGAATACGGCATTGAAGCACAGATATCTCACTCAGACACAAGGGGCTGGTTTTGTTGTTTCCTTCCCTTCACACCTAAGTCAGACCATTCCAATGGAAAACTAATCCATGTTAAAACTAAATAATGCAGTTAGTTACATAACAGTGGTGAATTGTGCTTTCAAAGTCTGGCATCATATAAGCACAGGTCTAACAGGCCTACACAAGTGTAAATGGATTCTCTCACTGAGATAAACCTGCACGGAACTGAAAGTTTCCCATTGTTTGCATCAAGTCCAACAGCAGGTAATCAGAATTGGGGAGCTATTATAGAGGAGATGTTCTGTCCTCGTTGTAATAGCAGATTCAACAAGCAGTCATTTACAATAAAATTTCCAGACAAAATATGCTTGGAATTGGCCTCAATTTCAAATTACTCCACTGAAACAGGACAAACAAACCCCAATATGTACACAGCTGCAAAGCAACAACTTTTAAAAGAAATTATGTAGCACAAACTCTCCAAGTCATAAACGAAACCAACAAAACATATTAATAAACAAGGTTAACCTAACTTCAAAACGATCACTTACTTCAATCTTCCCCTTCTTGGCAACTTTGGACCAATCCTTAGCAGCAACGCCAGATTTCCAATCAAACTCAATCGTGACCACAATTTCTGGCTTGTGATCAGGAACACCAAAACAAGCTGTATGGTCACCAGCCTTAGCTGCAATGAATGCAAAATGACCAGAATCCACCTGATCCCCAGCATGATGACTGTTCCCATATGGTGAACTCACCTATATCAACCCTTCACTGAGATTAATTAAAACCCCAGCACTAGCAAACAATCAAAAGCAATATTTTTCTTCACTTGAACAACACTTTGCAGATTTCATTAGAATTCAGGAGTTGACAAGAATTTTTGCCATAATTAACAACCCAATACATCCCACAGCCATTTTTGCCCCAAATATAATGTTGTTTTTGCATTAGCAGAAAGGAGAAATCTCCAAAATCATTTTTCTTTCACATCCATCATTATCCATCCCTAAAACTAGAAACCGTTATGTGCAAAAACATATATATATGAATGAGCAAACAGATTTAGACCCAGATCAAAACACATTCTAGGAATTCAGCTTAAACGTGGAGAAAATGCAGTTACCCTGACAGCGATCTTGTGGGTATCAGGAAGAGGGTAACCCTCATTGGGATTGACAACGCTGTAGTTGCCCACAGTCATTGAATTGCTCTTTATATCCTCTGATATGCACTTCGTACGCCCTGACTTTATATCGAACCTCATTGAATTTGCAACTGTGAGAATGAACCCCAAAAGGGTTATTATAATCAAAAAAATTGATCTTGGCATTCTAATGAACCCCAAGATGATTGTTACAACCAGAAGATTTGATCTTTGCATCCTTTTTTCATAAGAAATAAAGCCTCAATTCTTGTTCTCTGAGATCTCTTTTGTGTTCGGCGTTCTTTTAATGTTCTTGTCTGATCCAAGACTAAGTAATTACATCGCTTCCAGGCTTCCGTTAGAGAATCTCGAGGAGATCACCGTTTGTTTTAAATGTTTCTTGATAGCCAATGGCATATTGTCATATAACCAATTATAACTTTTTTTTTTTTTTTGCATGAATCCTTTGTTTTTCCAATTCTGTCACGAATGTGAGTTGGTGAAAAAAAAAAAAAAAGATTGCATACATCTTAACAATTCTTCCCAACTGCGATTTTCGTAAAATTGATTATTGAATTTGAAACTTTTAAGCTAAAATTAGGACGATGAAGAATAGACTTTTCCCATTAAATATGATGCAAATTGAAATCAGAAAAAAAAAAAACGTTTTTATGAATTATTTTCTTAGAAATAATAAAATGCACTAGCCATACTTAATTAATGAGGGATACTAAACCTATTTTTATTAAACCAAAGGCTGATTCTCTCTTGATGGGAAACAAGGGTCACATATAACTATAGAAACTTATACACTACCCCATCATATCAAATAACAATTGTTAAGAAACACGATTGATCTCCTATGGTGATTTGTTCTTGTTTTTTTTTTTTTTTTGGTTATTCAAAGAACAATCCAAAAGAGTAAATACTAATCAAACAGACACGAGTTTCTGTTGCGGGAGAGAAGTCGATGAGCAAACTGATGATGTTTCTATTGTGCCTGGAAACATGGGGAGGTACTTTAATGTACGCTAATTCAAGCATTTTTTTTTAACTTCTTCCACCGACAGCCTAAATCCCTACCTCAAGAGAGCATCAAGACCAATCACACTTTGTTTTTTTTTTTTTTAACAAAGAAAAAAAAAAAGGCACAGTGTGTCCGTTATATGATAACTGACAGGTGCTTGAGCCCAACCTTTTTATGTTACATGATGATTAACTTGTTCTAGCTCAAATCTTTTTCATTAATGAAACAATGTGACATCTTCCACCATCTTCAAGATCACGTCCAAGAAATTCTCATCCATGAATACTCTACAGTGAATTTGGATTGTTGGGTTTGGTTTTAGGTGTGCGTATCCCCCCCCCCCCCATTTTTTTTTCTTTTTTTTGGGAAGTCGTTTTAATTATCTGCCAGATTAAGAAACTTTTAAGGTGTGGTAATGTAGTTGTTTACTCAAAGTGATAAAGATGACATTGATTGTGTTAGGAAAACCTAACACCTAATACAAAATTTTGAATAGAAGGAAAGCTATCATCAAAGAAGCCTAGATTTTATGGCCAAGTATGTTTATTCCCTCTTCTCTAAGTATCCCAAAAAAAAAAAAAATGATATTATTGTTCTGCAAGAGACTCAAATAATTGACACCCGCTCATACAGAAGAACCACCCTCCAATCCAATTGCCAGAAACACTTGTAGACAGACGTATATTCCATGTATGGTATGTATTGATTGGCAACGATATGTTTCACTGCTTTTCCATTTATTAGCACGCGTAACCGTATGCAAACGCAAAGGGCTAAAAGGTAGGTGCAATTTCCACGATATCTTGACAAAGTGCACGACAGCCGTCATCAAAGGCAAGACATGTGATTTTCTTTTTCAACATGTAGTACATAAGGCAGTTCATTGAGAGGTTTCTAACATGATTATCGGCCCTCGATTTCCATTTTGCTTTTATATCCAACGCAGTACCGGACATTTTGTGTATGAACAGAGAGAATAAATGACAACCATAGTGACTCCGTGCATCAACGATAAAGGATATTAGTAGTCTTTTTGATCAATAAGGTGTAGAAGGGCTAGAAGAACCTTTCATTTTGGTGACAAAAAGATGAAGTTTGGGAAAGAATTTGCTGCTCAGATGGTGCAGGAATGGCAAGAAGCATACATGGACTACAATCACCTCAAAACAATCTTGAAAGGAATCCTGCTTTTCAAACAAAGAAGCACTGCATCATCAACCATGGCAGCAGCAAACCCAGAATGTGCTTTGAAGCGCAGGTTATCACTGTATAGAGCCTACAGTGGTCTAATAAGCAGGCAAGGTGGCTCCCCAAGAAAGAGTGAAGACGAAGTGATACTAGTAAGTGCCGTGCAAGAAGAAGGTGGAGAAGGGCATTACCAGTCCATGTTCCTCAACGCATCCGATGAGGGTGGAGAGCAAGAACTTTTGTTCTTTAGAAGACTTGATGGAGAATTTAACAAAGTGGTTAAGTTTTATAAGGTGAAAATGAAGGAAGTGATGGCAGAGGCAGAAGATTTGAGTAAACAAATGAATGCTTTGATCGCTCTGAGGATCAAGGTGGACGATCCAGCAGTAGGCGAAGCCGATACGATGAATCTTTCCACCAATGGCCTTTCCTCGGCTCCGGCAGCTTCGGTCGCTTATCCCATCAATGGCAGAAACCCAGGTTAGCAAATCTAATTTCCTGTTGGGTTTTCTCTCCCGTAGTTTCAATGTTCTTTCTGACTAGTCACTGATGTTTAGGGAAGAAAATTTTTAAATTCAGCACACCTTGGTAATGATATCATGGTATCAGTCTAAGAACATAGTACTTAAGAACATAACTAAAAGGAAAAATTAGTTAAGCAGAAGAAAAGAGTGATCTTTTATTATGTCTAATGGCTTTGCAAACTCTCACTGTTTTGTGCCACAAAAGGATGGTCACATGCGGATGTAGTTCAAGAAGTGGAGATGATTGGTGAAGCAAATATGGAAGATAACAATAAAGAATTCAATAATGAAGATTCCGGCAGCAAGAGGCAAGACGCTAGAAGCAAGTCAGACATTGATGGCTTTAGGCTAGCTCCATTAGAAGTTTTGGATAACGTAAAGATCAATGTCGAACCCGAAACTCCAGTATCTACCGTGAAAAATATTGTTTCTCCTTCAAAACCATACTTGTCATGCACCAAGCATGAATTGAGAAAAGCTGAGGAACTAATGACAAAGGCTTTTGTTCAGTTTTACCACAAGCTTCGGCTCTTGAGAAGTTACTGGTATTATGCCTCTTCTCAAGGACTCATCAGAAGTATGAGATTGTTTTTCCGTGAAACTCACTTTGTTGTTGAATGATTTAACAGTTTCCTGAACCAACTAGCGTTTGCAAAAATCATGAAGAAATATGATAAGGTACTACAGATTCAGTCTTTCATAGATAAACTTTGCCGCAAGTTTTCAGGATACAAAGTAACTGGGCTACCGCAGATTACTTTCCGGAATGCATCAAAGGCCTACTTGAATATGGTGGACAGTTCTTTTCTTGGTAGTTGTGATGAGGTTTGAACAAGAGTTCATTATATTCTGTTAATTCACTAGAATGAATCTACTTGTCACACTGAATTTTCTTTCCGCTCGGCAGGTTTATAAACTCATGGAGCGCGTGGAAACTGCCTTCATTAAGCACTTCGCAAATGGGAATCATGGTAAAGGAATGGCCACTTTAAGACCGAAAACTAGGAGAGAGAGACACAGGCTTACATTCTCATTGGGTAAGACCTGTGCTAGGAATTTAAGTAAAGGTTAAAAGCAAAGAGCATACATTTGCAGTGCCTTTATAGTTAAACACAGTCCACCAATGGTAAGGCCAAAAAGTTTGTTTTCCATACCTGCAGGATTTTTATCTGGTTGCTCAGTAGCACTTGTGATTGTAATCTGCGTTCTCATACGGGTCAGAGGTATCTTCAACAGTCCAGGAGGTCCTCGCTATATGGAAAACATTTTTCCACTGTACTCGTAAGTTGTAGTTGCCATGTAGCCTTGACTTTACAAGCATAGGTACATATACGTATCTGGCATTCCGATCATGTGATTCTTCATTGATCTTCATGCACTTCTTTATTGCAGATTATTTGGATTCATAGTCCTGCACATGCTGTTATATGGCGCTGACATATACTTTTGGAAGCTTTATCGAGTCAATTATGCATTTATTTTTGGCTTCAAGGAAGGAACAGAATTGGGTTATAGAGAAGTCTTTCTTCTCAGTTCAGGTCTAGCAGTACTTGCATTGGGCTCTGTACTCTCGAATTTAGAAATGGAGATGGATCCAACCACACAAAGCTTCAAAGCATTAACTGAACTTGTCCCCCTGGCCCTACTCATTGTAAACTTCAGTAGACAATTCTTTTGTTATCATTACATGCTTTATGAAAGACGAAAATTGTGTAATCCATTTGCTATCAAGGCTGATATGTGGTTTTACTTCCAGCTTGTGCTTCTTATAACTTTCTGTCCGTTCAAAATAATATATCAGTCCAGTCGCTTATTCCTGATCCGTTGTGCCTTTCACTGTCTTTGTGCTCCACTTTACAAGGTAACAGAACTCGGAATTTCAAACACCTTCAATAGTAAGTTCTATTCAGGAAGATCTGTCTTATCATTACTTCTTTTGTCTTCTGTAGGTTACCCTCCCAGATTTCTTCTTGGCAGATCAACTGACTAGCCAGGTCTTCTTCTGATATTTTGGTTTGAATTTATTCTGTTTATAGTATGCTTAAAAAAGGCTTTGGAGTTGTTTTTGTACAATCTTCAGCTTTCTAACTTTTTTTTAATCCTAAGGCTTCATCGGTAAGTGACATTCACGAATATCCGATTTCAGGTACAAGCTTTAAGAAACTTGGAATTTTATGTTTGCTACTATGGGTGGGGCGATTTCAAAAGGAGGTCAAACACATGCGAAGGAAGTAAAGTCTACGAAAGTTTTTACTTTGTTGTGGTCTTGATTCCATATTGGATCCGCTTTCTTCAGGTATATTTCTGTTGAGGCAGGTCTCCTTGCAACAAACAGTTGTTTGGCGAATTTCCGAATCTCTTGCTTTCTAGAATTTTCTCATGCACTGGTCTTGCATGCAGCATGTATCTATCGATGTTGCTGACTAATCTGCAATGTTTTTAGTGCCTTCGCCGCCTGTTTGATGAAAAAGATTCCTCCCAAGGGTATAATGCAATAAAGTATTTCTCTACCATTATTGCGGTCGCCGTGAGAACAAGTTATGATCTGAGAAGGGGAACTATATTGAAGATTTTGGCTGCAGCCACTTCAGGTTTTGTAATAGTAGTTAATACATACTGGGACATTGTGATAGACTGGGGTCTTCTGCGAAGACATTCAAGAAATCCATGGTTGAGAGATAAGCTTGTTATACCCCACAAAAGTGTCTACTACACAATGGTAAAGTCTTTTCTTAAGTGACCGGTTTTTGCGTGCCTATGCATACCCGGCTTTTGCATTTCTGACTTCAAAAAGCTTTTTGGTAAATGGTAGGTATTGAACATTGTTTTAAGACTTGCTTGGATGCAAACAGTGTTGGGTTTTAGAGATGCACCATTCCTGCATCAAACAGCCTTAGTTGGAATCGTTGCCAGCTTGGAGATTATACGGCGCGGTATTTGGAATTTCTTCAGGTATCTTTCATTAACCTGAAGAAGGCAAATGCCTTGTGTATTGATGCATATACTTATCCTGTTCGGATTCTTGACATATAGCTAGACCATAAAAAGAGGCAAGACTTTTCATGACGTTCATCGTCACAATTCACTGGTAGGGGAACCAATTCTGTTCTGCTGTGACCTGGCCTTAGCTTTCCTTACAGAACATAAACGAAAGACCTTATAAAGACAATAAATACTTGGCAATGCTGGAGACCTCGCCATAAATTTGAAAGCCTGACATTTTAGCGTCAATTGAGCATTGCATTTGGTCTACTTTTCTTTCTCCACCCTAGTGGAAAATTGCAGGCACATCACGGTAGTTCATTTCACCTATAATCAAGAATAGCTTACTTGTGACATACTGATGGAAGGCTTCGGTTGATCACATGTATTTTTCCTACATTGATCAGGTTGGAGAATGAGCACTTAAACAATGTTGGGAAGTATCGGGCGTTTAAATCAGTACCCTTGCCTTTCTACTACAACAATGAAGACAAGAATGTATAAAATATGAACATTCTACATACCAAAGAACAGTCGTGAGTATAGGAGGTTTTGTGAAAACCTTTGGAATTTTTCTTCCCCCTATATGTGTTATATATTCTTTGGTTTAATTACAATTGATTCGGACAAAGAATCGAGAAAATGACAAAAGATAAATTGAAGAATATAATAAAGCACAGATAGCAATTTGAGCGCATACCAGGACTAAGGAGAATTTTCCTGTTGGAAGTGAAATCAGATCACGTTGCCACAGAATGTCCATGGTCTTCACAATGCTGATCTGTAACTTGAACCCGTGACCTCCAAACCTTACCGTTACACGCACGCACACGGGCACATTACATGTATATTGTCCAATCCAAAGTTGAAAATAAGTAACTTTCATGACTAGAATTGCCATCAATGTGCTGGTACAAAATAACCCGGGAAGAAAATTTAACTGCAAATTTAACATCTCCAAACTAATGATAAACTGGTGGAGGTGATACTTCATTCTGTTCCACCTGTTATTAGATGAATTTTTTACAAAGTTGAAAATTGACCAAAAAGAGTAGGAAGACCAAGGTGGAGCATATGGTACAGAAAACAAGGATACTGCTCGTTAATGAGAATGCACATCCTTTTGATCGATTTCCTCTTCATTCTGCAAAGCAACCGAACAGTTAGAAATTGAGTCTTCAGTTGTTATGTCACCAGCACTTCCAGCATCCTGGCTCTTGAAGAAAGATGAAAACAGGGGATCATATGTGGAGCTTGCTTTTTGAAGGCCACGTATTGCTTTCATGGCTGCAAGGGTACTGCGGTATATATCCATTGTTTCATTCCCTATAGTCGACGATGTTTTCCCAGTGACATCAGCTTGGTTATGTAATTGTGGTTTTGACTGTATTTGTGCAGGATTAGTAGATTCAATGACTTCGTCTTCCAAGGGCAACAGAACCTCAAGATTTTCCTCGCACTCCCGGACAAGCCTTGACAGAGGCTCGGTTGAAGAGAAAGGCTGATGAAGGGCAAGTTGTGTGAAAGGCAGACGCAACAGTCCTCCGGTTCTTTTATCATATTTCTTCAAAATCTTCACTAGCCCTATCATCAGGTGAATACGGCTTTACAAATGGGTATCAATCCATATTTTGTTCACCAGAATTAACGTGGTTTCACTGATTAAAATGCTGTAAATTTGACATTTAGGATGCTAAAATCTTGGAAGCAGCATCTCCCCATAAAAAATGGGAAGGCCCTAAGCAACTTAAGTTAGAGCTAAAAGAACAAAACAGACGAAAAGGCTGCACTACCTGCAAAGTTTAAGGAGCTATAATTTTTGAGCAGCACCATCTCTCCATGAATAATTACCAACTCTTTACGAATATCCATCATTTCTTCACTAAGCTCACAATCTGAAGTGAAAATTCCGTCTTTGCTGCTCTCGGCCTTTAGACGCTGAATTCTATCCTTCAGCTCCTGTCACAAATGCCGATGCAGATCAATAGAAAGAAGCTGGCAATTCGAAATATGAACTTCTCTTTGTAAAATGAGGGGAGTTCCAACACAATAAACTAAGTTTCTTATGTCAAAGTTTTTCTAACCCAGCAACAAATCAATGCACAGAAAACAAATCTACACTTCAAGCAACAAACTTTTTAACAAAGAGAACAATTTTGTCATAGACAGGATATACAGGCACGCGTGCTTGCACGAATACCCAAAAGAATAAAGATAAAAAAAAAAGTTTAAAGATTTAAGATCAAAAGCAAAGGAGGAGAAGAAAAAGAAGAAGAAGAAGAACCTGAAGGCGAATAACAAAGTCTTCCTCTTTATCAATATAGAAATCATTGAACTTCTCAAGCTCTTCATTCAAAATACCAACAAACCATTCTTGGAGATCCACCACGGGCCCAGTTTCGCTGCCGACGCCGCCGCCACGATCAGCGGCAGAGGCGGGAGAAAGAGGAGGAGGCGGATGATGGAGCTGAGAAGCGGGGTGGAGGAGGAGGAGGAGGGAATCAGGGGTACAAGGGTAGTGCTTGAGGAGCTTCTTGAGGGGCTTGTAGCAGAGGAACTTGTCCCTCCACCCCGGGATTGTCTCCTCCAAGTGGGTCTTGAATTCTTTCCCAAACTTCATTGCCCTTCCTGGTTTTTTCTTCGTTGTTTTCTGGCTCTCTCCCTCTATGTCTTGGGTCTTACACTTCGTGTGGATGTTTTCAATGCTTTCAAGTGTTTTGTTTTTGTCTGGGTGGAGATAGAGATAGAGAGAGATAGAGAAAGAGAGATGACAAAAGGCATACGTAATGGTCAGGACTCGGAGGAAACTAGAATCTTGGATGGAATCAAGGCTGTGGATAAGCATTATTCTCAGATTTTCAAGGATTATACCACGCTTTTTCAGGGGAATTTTCGCCTTTTCTTTTCTTTTCTTTTTATTTTATATAGCCACTCATTTTCCTCCTCCTACCAGCACAAGGATTAAGGCCATCGAATTAATATTCAACCTTGTGGAGGAATTTTGGAACTCGTGTCACAGTTTCTGCTGCACTGGTTATGAAACGGAGGCTTTTAGATGGAAATACTGTTTCGTCTTTATCACGTCAGAAAAACAACTCAAACAATTTAGGCAGAACGCAAAGAACCCAGGGGAGCCTAAGAAAGAAAAAAACCCAACAGACCGTAGCCCATTTGCTCACATTCCATTTTAAAGAAGGAAACGCTGTCCATGGAAGCAACCGATTGATTCCAGACACTTGCCAGTTGCAAATATGGAATCCCAGCCGCCCATTTATTGCACATGGTCCGTGCCACGCCATGGACGCACTAGCACATAATGGATGCCTGAGGCCCACACCCACCACAATGAAAGAAATGGCAGCTAACACTGCTAGCATGTTTAGAAACGATTCATTCCATTTGTAGCCAATAAAATTGAGACTTGGCATCAAGGGAAAAATCATATGACATTCATTTTTTTTTTTTTTCACAATGACTTCCCCAACCCAACCTTCAATCATAAGGAATATATAAGAGCAAATAAAAATGCATAACAGAAAAGCAGAGCAGAGACGGTTCATGTTATTCTTGGTGATCAAAACCGATTGAAAAACCCCAAAAAGGAGCGTGAGGTTTTATAAAATGTAAACCAAGAAAGGGGTGGGGAAAGGCATAGGCTATGCGCCTTGTTAGATCTCCATGCTTGTTTCATCCTTTCAAATGACTTGATAACGGCACCAAACCACAAGGAATCCCCATGAGTACTATATGGTCTCGAGGGCTTGGAGAACGTCAGCCTTCAAATCATCAAAGTCTTCAACTCCAAAGCTGAATCGAACCAAGTTATCTTTAATCCCATACTTCTCCCTCTCAGGTTGGCTAAGATCCCTGTAATAAAGTTCATGGACCAAAAATGAAGTCATCTGACATAAGTCAAGCCAAGGTTATGTGCCATCTTAGCAGCAATCACGGACTTACCAGTAAGACATTATGGCCGGCTGATCCACGATGCTTTCACAGCCACCAAAAGATGGGGCAATGTACGGGATCTTCAATGCATCCACAAATTTAATTGTGGTGACCAAGTCTCCATCAACCTGAATCATTACGATGTAGGCAATGAGGTTTTTCAATTTTGCACAAATCAAAGCACAAGCTTGATTATTGTTGCAACAGCAAACATAACTGCATTTTAAGTAGACAGAAATACTAACCTCAAAGCTCACCACACCACCAAAACCAGTCATTTGCTGTTTGGCAATATGATGCTCAGGGTGACTTTGCAAACCTGGATAATAGACATGCTTCACCTGCAATTGCTGTTATCAGTCCCATGATACACAACACATACTTTTTTGTGGGAGGGGGGGTTGAAATCCAACTTGCAAACTAAACACTTCATATTTTCCAACTCTTTTGAACAGCCGTACCATTAACAGTGTGAACAACAATTAGGCTAGACAGAAGCTGAGCAGTCCACATTCATAAACACATAGAGACATAGAGAGAGACAAAGATCGCAAATTTGGATACCACATTTCCATGAACCTGTTTGCTAGAGTGCACTTTGCGCAAGTTTGGAAGTAAACCAAAATCTAAACTAAGCATATGTCACAATAAACGACCTAAGATAGTTAAGAGTCTAACTTCACTTTAATCTCAAGGATGGTGCCGCTTGCAGAAATTGCAAATCTTGCAGATTCTGGTGACTATACCTTCTGTATGGGTGACTACAATGTCCAATGAAGCTTGCACTACTAAGGTTTGATAATATTCTTAAGAAGCATAATTAAGCTTACAACAACACCAAGGCTTTAATCCCGAATTTAATTTGGGTCAACTGCGTGAGTCTTTTCTTGCTATTCTGTTCTATTAAGAACTAAGTGTAGGGTGAGATCTAATTGTTCTAAACATTTCCTTCTTCCTAGAGGAAACAAAAAAGCAAGGAAAGGAGGGACTCCTCACATGCTATTCTAAAAAACCACTGAACTAACAAAATTATCGGAGGTCACCCCGGAATTGATTAGGAAAAAAAAAAAACATTCACAGAATGTGAAGACAGCAAAATCCAATCCCCAATTTTCAAATAAGATTGTAAATCACATTAGTAGCTTCATTTTCAATCACTCACATAAATAAGTCAACAAAGTTATAGACCATGAATGTTGACACTTGGGCTACTGTCTGCTGTCAAATCCAAACAAAGATAATTGATGTTGCGATGATTGTTCAAGTTTTCCATTGAAAATCAACTTGACTTGGCAAAACTGATGCCACCACAATAGTTTCCCACACAACAGCTACAGCAATTGCTGTATTTGGATGAAATTATTTATCAACCAATAGAATCAAATGAACAGAAACTAGCAAGCCAACACACCTTAGGATGCTCCTCTAAAATTTTGGCCATCGTTAATGCTGTTGAATTCTGTTGCTGTACACGAAGATGCAGTGTCTTCATGCCACGAATGATCAGATAAGCAGCATTCTGTCAAAAAGGAAAAGCAAGGAAAGCAAAAATTAATCTTTAACAACAAATAAGCGACAAAATTCAAGTTCCCAACAGGTAATCACATAAGATCATATTTGAAAAGCAAACCCAGATACTGTTCTACAATAAAAGTTCCAAGATCCTTATAATCCATAACAAAAGGTTCTCCCCATAATAAATGAAGAAGCATAAACATGAACATATGGAAATTGAGAATTTCAACTAATCAATGCAACTCACTGGATTGAGAGTACCACCCAAAATATGATGCAACTTACGAACTTCTGAGACTAGCTTTGTGGGACCACTTATACAACCTGCAATGACCTGCAATTGGCACATCCATTCAATACTCGTGGTTAAAGAGACAACAAGATGTTGGTATCCCTTAACAAACTGCTGCTTAAGAAATGTGATCATATTTACATCATTATGGCCCCCAATATACTTCGTTGCAGAGTGCAAAATGAGATCTGCACCAAGAGCAAGAGCCTTCTGGTTAAGAGGTGTTGCAAAGGTACCATCTATGCAGACCAGTGCTCCTTTCCTGTGACAAAGCTCTGAAACCAGCTGAATGTCAACACATCTAAGGAAGGGATTGGTAGGAGACTCAGTGAAGAAGAGAGAAACCTGCATAGATTTACGATGCCACTAAATCAAGATGATCCAACATTGAGTAATACTTAAAAAAGAAGAAAAAAAAAATCTTGAAAGGACAAACTAAACTAATATTCTTGCTACTGACTTTGTTCTTATCTAGCGCAGATTCTAGAGCATCCATGTCTGCAGGATCAATCACAGTGGCCTGCATATAACATGAGCTTATTAATGAAGACAAGAACAAAATGCCCATGCATTGAGATAAGATAACATTACTCAAGTAATCTGCTCCATTAACAACATGCCAAAATCCTGAAAATTTTAAAAGGAAATAAGAAGCAAAAGATGTTGTGCAATCCATAGAACAGGATTCTGTTAAGTGCATATATGGCTTGAAGGAGAGTCGTGTAGATAAATAAAATATGGATTTTACTATCAGAATATACCCTGTTCCTTTATACAACTGGAGCTACTAAAGATGATAGGATAAAACTTGAACATTTTGTTTCATGTTTCAACCAAATAGCATAAGGGCTTCTGTAAACCCAGTAGATGGGTAACATAGATGAATAAATGAACAAAAACCATACCATGATACCCATTTTAGGAAGCACAGTCTCAATGAAAATCCTAGTTTTCCTGTAGCAGTCTCTGGTCACAATGTGCCCACCAGCAGGAACCAATGCCATCAGCAATACAATACTAGCACACATCCCAGAAGCTAGAAACAAGGTTGATTCGGCCCCCTCAAGCGCACTATTTTAACAGGAAGATGACCATTTTTTTAATGACTTAACCATGAAGGTGCAAAAAACCAAATTGACACTAGAGATGACAAACAAAAATCTTAAGGAAATAAAAAGACAGGAAGAAAACAAAGAACCTTATTTTCTCCTCTGCAACCACTGTTGTTGGATTACCATAGCGGCCATATTCAAAACTTTTATGGCGGTCCTCCTGCAGGAAAAAAAAAAAAAGGAAAAGAAAAAGAAGATTTAGCAACCAACGAATTAACAGGGATATTTATCATTTCGACAGCAGCAGTTGCAGTTACAGTTACAGTTACATAGTAATGTCGCCATGGTCATGTCCCCAATATCTTTCGGGGTTAGAAATCTAAAGCACAATGGACCAACCAAATTCCTCAATCAAAGGAGAAAAATTATCAAGTTCACAATTAACAAAGAAACAAAAAAAAAATTTACATGTAAGAACATGACAATAGTATCAATTGTAGAATACAGAGGATGCAACAAAGGTACAGTAAATGCCACAAGAAATGCATTACCTTAAAATCGATGAGCTGCTGCGTTTTCTTAAAGAAGTAGGCAGATGTATTCACCACCGGGGTCGTAATCGCATCTGTAACAATCCCGCGGCCTAATCTTTCACCTGCAAAGATACTCCAAAAAGGAAGAGAGAGACCCAACCATCGTACATCAGAGGATTTATACGTCAAGAAAGACTAAAATCTGGAATATTGATACTAATCACATACCAAATGATAAGCAAAATTGACTAATTGTGATATATTCATTTACCGGCATGAATTGCGATGCTCCCACCGGATTTCCAAAAGGGTGCGTTTTGCGTCAAATCGGTAGTCAAATCCCCCAACTGTACACTTGTATCGTTAGTAATCCCGTCGTCAGGCGACGCCGCCTCATTGCCAGACATCACCACAGGCTCGGCAACGGGAACCGCGGCGGCGGCTGCAGCAGCTCCGGAAGAAGCTGCTGCAGCCGCGCCGGAGGGAGTACAAGCGGCGGAGTTGTTGGCCCACGAGGCGGCCACGATTTGCGCGACGCCGATGTTGCTGCAGTTCCGTCGGGCCTTGGTGCACAGCTGGCGGACGAAGTTCGGCGGGAACCTCAAGATGAGAGGGGAAGGTAGGCCACCGCCTAAGAACGGCGCGGTTCTTGGGCGAACGGAGTTCACTCGGCCGCGACTAGGCTGGCCCGTGCCGGCCGAATCGGAGCGGCACTCGAACGATGGGGAGGCAGAGGCGGCGAAGGGCTTGGGGCAGGTAGAGCAGGAGGAGGCGGCCATTTTGCGACGCCGATACGGACAGAAACCCAAAAAATAACAACTGTCTGCCGAACCGAGAAGGAAAAGTTGGGCGCAAGCCAGAACGGAAGTCTTCAAATGCCCGCGTTGGCTTTTGTGGGTTTTTTTTTTAAGGTTTTTTCTTAAGGGTAGAAAATGATAGTAAATGTCCGAATCATTCAAACACTTTTGTTCGGTCCAATCACCGTCTAATGGGCGGTCAAATGAGAAGCTATGTTTAGCATGCACTCAATTGAACGGTTGATGACCGAGGGCTAAGATACACTCTTGCCCACCATACCATGACCCAGTTAAGATTCAATTAGCTTTTCTGCTTAACTGCGGTTAGGTATTTATTAAAATTAAAAATGGCTTGCCGGGGTTTTCAATGATGACGTGGAAGTTACGGACAGATTGGCGTCGCTTCGGAGTTGTTGCCTGGTTGGTTGGGACTGGGAGAGGGGATTAGGATAAGGGTTACCCTTACTTTCCTTTTAATGAAGGTCGGAAGTCTTTTGATTGGAGTAGGACTGGCCACGCACCGGAATTTTAGGTTATGCCTGAGCGCAAGAACACTTCAATCTATCAGCGGACGGGAAATTTTATTAGTGCGAATGACCTGTCCTTTTTGTATTAGTTTAGAGTTTAAAATTTTATGTTATGATTTATTTTAATAAAAATCAATTCAAATATATAATAATAATAATAATAATAATAATAATATCTTAAAATTATTAATATCAAAATATTACTCAAATATAACAATATGAATATTTTTATAAGATAAATTCAATAAAAATAACATTAAGTGACTATCAATTTTGAATAATAAATGCAATAACTAACTAATATCATTTATGAATTATCTTATTTATTGTAAAATAAAAATATAAAAAACTTCAAATTTTTAATTTTTTTCATATAAATTTTACATTTCTAAAATTTTTAATACATTTAATCATTAGAGGTGAAAGTTTAATAATTATTTTTTTGTCATTAACTTAAATTTTAATAAGCAGATCTATATATATATATATATATATATATATCATAATATTAAATTTTAAATCTATAAATATTGAGATAAACGAAATATGAATTCTAATTGATTTTTAAAAACTTTTAAATAGTGAGTATTCTTTATGGGAGAAGTATCTCAACTTATTGTTGCGATGACCAATAATAGTTTGCAATGCATCCTTTTTAATGCTAAAAAAAAAATATTTTTACTAAATGATTATAATTAATGATAAGTTTTATGGTCAGCTTTTTTAATTGTAAAGTTAGTTACTTCAATGTTAATTAGACGGCGACGTATACGACAAAAGAAAACATCAAAAAAAGAAAATGAAAAAGAAAAAAAAAAAAAAAGGTACAGCATAATATCTGGCGCCTACGATGTGTAATTCCTTAATTTTGAATATCCTTGGACTTTGTCCTTCGTAATCACAAAACCTAGATCAATCAATGCCCGGCAGTTGCCAGGGGTATTTTATACGCGCGGGGGCGCGCGTGTCTTTTTGCGTGTATTTATATAAGGGTAAAAGTGTCGAGGGATCCTTGTTTTCATCCTCGATTTGAATGGAACATTGGTAGATGTAGTGGGAATCCCCAAATTATCTAAACAAATTCTAAAAATTGAATTGTATATCCACTTGGGAAATGCCCTAAGGATGCATAATTGTTTATTTTATTCATAAATAGTTGATATGTTGTGTAAAGTGACTTCTTTAATCATAGTTAAGGATGCTTTGCTTTAAGTGGTCGGCAACTTGTTCCTTCTTTCCGGCACGTGGGGGACATTTTCTAGGCCCTTTTTCAGCCCAACATAAGGTTTCCCCATCAAGGAATATGCTTGCTACTCAGCAATCTCTTTGTAACCTTTTTTGTCCTTTTTTTATTTTTTTGTAGTTTTCCTTTTGAGATTTTTATTTCCACTTGCAAGCCGAGTTGTTCGACAATCGCCAAGATCCCTTTTTGTTTTTCTTCTTCTTCTTTTTTTTCGCAGAAATTATTAACATGATGTCAGAGAATTTTAAATTAGCCGACTTGCTTGTGCTTCCAGCCTTCCACTTTTCGGCTCACAGAGCAGAATAATAGGGAACTTTTGGGACCAAGCCCAGGGTCACTGGGCTCATCGACAGCATGCTTGCCGTTGGTTAGAAATTTATCGAGAGTTTTTGATCCGGGGGTTGGGCGTTGGATGCTTAGTGTTGTCCCTTTTTTTTTTTTTTTTTTTTTGGGATACTGCGCTAGTGCCAAGGCCTTGTGAAGCTAATGAGGATCACCAGTGGGCCTCATCCTGACGTTCAGAAATCCAGGGAAAAGGGAAGCTGTTGGCAGCCTAAAACTTTCCATGTTTTTGCCGCCTGTAATGCCCTGAAATTTACATCCAAGGAAAACCTTTTATCTTGCTTTATAGGCTGTAAAGTAAACTTGTGTAATGAAACTGCCAAGGGCACCGATTTGTTAGGTACACAGCATTCAATCGACTAATATGACAAAACTTGTCTTGTTAGCAATGATTTGTCAAAAAGCATCACCTGAGTTATTAGTAGTTTGATCGGTGATCCGTTGCAATTTTTTACAGTATCAAATTGATTTTTTTTTTTTTTATTGTCATATACTCGTGAACTGAATTTTATTTTAAGTTTATGAATATTGAGGTTAAACGTGAGATTTGTGGAGGAGACTAACTCGAATTCAGTAATATTCAAGTTATTGATTTTTATATGAAAAGAGACAAAATGAGAATGTAAATGAGTGATCTTGATATTAATTTATATGATTTTTTTTTCTTAACCAAAAAAAAAAAAAAGAAATAACGAACGGAATATTGCAATTCCTGGAGTTGATAGGTTCTGTTAAACTTTCACATTTGGCAAAATTGTCGATATTGGTGTGATATGTTCTCCGTCCTTACCAAAAGAGCAAAATTGAATTTTGAGCTGAACTTCTTAGGAAATGACCTGGAGGGGGGGGGGGGGGGGGGGGGGGGCTCAACAGGCAGAGGCAAGCCTAACGCAGGGAACCGGAAAATAATCCGATAAACTTGGAAATGGACTTCTGATTTAAATCTAGCAGCCACAAGCATAATCAGGCAAGCCCAGTGTGAATAGCATGCCTCTTTGGAGTCCATGCAAAAATATACATGCAGTTGATACAAGGTATTATGCAAGGCTCATTTTGACCAGCCGCACTGTATTAGCCTTTATAGAGGTAGGAGTTACGGATGAGTTATATAATTCATTGGTTTCAGAGTAACTCGTAAGGTTGAAGGTCTATGAATTAGAACGTGGAAAGAAGCCTTCTGGGGATGCTAGCCTTAGGCCATTCGGAACGCCATGCAGATCCATCACCTGGTTCCAAGCAAGGCTCTACGAGAGGCAGAAGACAACCTTAGATGAGGTCAATGGTTTCACTTTATATCTACTTCAATCAAGGGGAACTCATTGCGTACGCATTGCATTTATGAGTTTAACCATTTATTACAGCCATAATTCATGAGGAGACCGAAATGAAGTAGATTCCACAATTCATCAATCGATAAGGTAGTACTAAAATGGGCGCAGTTACAGTGATCCCATGGTGTAATATTTTCGGTTTGAATTGATGGGCACACATGCGCTTAAATGGTTGAACTTCAAAGGGGCAGCTCATTAAATATGGCACGGTTGGCTGCAGGTAATTTAAGACCCATGTGATACGCATCATGCACTATAATAAATGGGCTTGCACATCAAAAGGAGAATTGAAAAAAAACAAAAAAAAAAAGGTAAAACTTTTATAAGACAAAGAAAAAGAAGAACGCGTATACTGGTGTCATCTACTAGATGTCTCAAAACCTCAAAAGCGTGGCCACAACTGAGCCGTTTGATTTTGTTCTACAATTTTCAGCACAGCTAGCCTGACGTTGGGTCCATTCATTCCATTAATTAATGGGCAAATAGTTGTATATATGTTTTTTTTTTTTTTTTTTGTTCTTTGATGATAATTCATGCCACCTTGTGGGGTTTTGTTTCTGGGTCTATTCACCACACATCCACACATCCACATCCACATCCAAAGCTAATGTTGTGGGAATTCATGTATAGTGTTGAGCCTGGCCTAGATATTTATTTGCATTTGATTTTAATTTTATATAGGTATCCCTAATCTTTAATTATGTGTAAATGGTAAAAGCTCCAATGAGATTATAAATTATTGCATCGCTATGGTGACCCTGGCCACCATGTAACCCGTAATATATATACATAAGGCCCTAATTACTGAATAATTTAAAACAAAACGTTGCATGCACAAATGAAGAGCTAGCTAGTAGCTCAACTGAAAATTATACGTGCCATTTTTTTTTTTTTTTTTGGTTGGTTAAAAAGAAGAGAGAGAGGGGGGGGAGAGATGATGTCCACATTTCAATTAAATGACATATATTATCTCAATTTCCTTTTCTTCTTCTTACTATGGTCAAGTGAAAGCATTTTTTAATTGCTGTTATACTTATAATTCCCAAAAAAAAAAAAAAAAAAAAAAAAAAAAAGAAGAGCAAAGATCAGAATTCAAGAGAGCGGCCAATTTGTCTCCATGCATTCTTGTCAAAGGATCATTCTGCACGAATTTAGCAGCGCATACAGCGACAATACGTCTGGCCTACGTTCTGTCTAATTCTTGAGCTGAAATGAAAGTTTTTAGAGTTACCTGATTACAAAATAATAATAATAATAATAATAAAACACACACACACACGCACACGCACACAAAATAGGGTCCAATGAATTCGTTTATCTTGTCATTTGACCATTTAATATTCCTCAAAGTTATTCCTAACTAAAAACCGGGCGGCAACGAATGGAAATTTGTCATATTATGGCGAGTGATATATTGAATAATAATAATAATAATAATAATAATAATAATAATAATAATAATAATAATAAAGAGAGAGAGAGAGAGAGAGAGAGTTAATTTTATAAGTAGATCTATTACTGTATTTGTGTGTTATAATCAGAATCATATATTATAAATAAAGTTTCATTTATATGTGTGTATATGTGTTTTTATTGAAAAAATTAATCACTCAATATTATTTAATTTAGATAAATTTTTTATACATAATTTTAATATTATTGAATTTAGAATTTAATTGCGTACAACTAAACAACGGGCTCTCAATTATTAGAGGCGAGCGACAGCGATACTAAAATAATACATCAAATTATCCACTCATTACCGCTTCGAGAGTCAATAATTTGCTTCTGGGGAACGAATCTTTTGGGGATTAGGGAATCTTTTGAGGAAGCTGTCAGATATGTATAAATCTATATGTCATAATCGCTTCTCCAGCCGTCTGATATGAAGCAATAATCTATGTCGCTTATGTATGTAGGGACAATTTCATACACAAGCACGTGAAAGCTCCATAATCACTAAATTATTATTTTATTATTTTTCATAATTCCCAGATTCTTTATTATTATTATTATTATTATTATTATTATTATTATTATTATATATTTCTTCTTCTCCTTGTTCCCAAAGAAGAGTCAGACTTATTACAATTTTTTGAAGAAATTAAATTAAAAACAGATGTTCTGAAAGAAATAAATAAATCAATGAAGGAATGAAGACAATATGATGAGACCATATTTGCAATTTCGTTGCCGGACGAATTGTACTCTGTTGAGGGCAAAATTAAAGCCAAATTTTCATTGATCTCATATAACTTTTTTTTTTTTTTAAATATTTCTTTTCCCAAAACTATTTAGGAGGAAAAGAGTTATATATATATATATATATATTATTAATCTATCTGGCATAAATAAGAATTGATTATCTTAATCTAGCATTACAATATTTAACGAATAACTGATCTTTGTCTGATCCTAGTCCATCGTTAGAAAAACTATGGTGACCAAGGAGTATGCGATGAGGTCCTTAATTAATCAGTGCCTCGGACCCCTCTGTTTTTTCTTTTTTCTCTTTTTTTTTTTTTTTTTTTGTGGGGGGTGGGGGGAGGAGAGGGGGCTTGCTTTGTAAGGGACTTTGAAATTAAGAATCCATAGGATTTTATTAAATTTTATGGTTAGGGGTGGATCCCCTCGTTTCTCGATGTAGCAATTTTCAATGGACGTTGAATTTGATTGGAATTTTTATGAAGAGTTATAAATTCTTTGAAGTCCAACCCCCCCCCCCCTTAATACGACTCTGTACATTATTGGACGTGAGCCCCCATGTGATGGCTTGTTTATTATTGAATTCTGGAAAAAGACATGTCTTGGGGGGGAAAAAAAAAGAAAAAAAGAAAAGAAATGGACAACTAAAAGAAAATGAAAATCTGAAAGAAGATCCGAAACCCCAGCTTTAGAAACGTATTGTCTTTTTTTTTTTTTTTCTTCCACAAAAAAATTAATGACAAAATTGGAGTGTAATGGATGGGTGCTTTTCATTCAATTCATGGCTTAATCTTTCAAAGACCTCGCTCTCACATCTTTAACGCTGAAAAAAATTGTGTCAAAGCTCAAGTTGTCGTCTCGCACCGCCCACCACATCTTGATTCTTGTTGACGTGAAAACCGAACACCTGTCAGGCTAAAGACATGACTTGGCTATAATCGCAGTTATGCTTTATACTTTTTCATGGTTGGGGTTTGGGTATGCTTAATTTTTTCCTGGTTCCAACGGGAAATTTCCTTTGAAGAATCGGTAGTAAAGAATATACGAGGACAAGCCAAAGGTTAAAGGAAAGTGGAGAAAAAAAATTGGAAACTTGACTGGAAATGAGGGGATGACTGACAAGAAAAGACCCTGATATTTTATCATGCATTCAGTTAAAGGGTATACGCATTTGATCGTGATTTTCATTTTCTCACATTCAATTCACTGTTTCTCACTCTTATTTTATAATTTTCTTGTTGCGCCTTTTCTTCAGATTTTTATAATTACAACCAATCACACCCAAGGTTCTTGCTTCTGGGCAGAATGTGACATGAAACCAACAGCAATAAAGTCTCATAAATGAACATCTTATTTTTTGAAAAAGATGAACATCAACGTTCTCTCTCTCTCTCTCTCTCTCTCTCTCTCTCTCTGTTTTTTTTTTCACTATTATTTTTTGAAAAAGGAATAATAAATATAATGACCCGAGTCCGCAATACAGTTGGAGGTATAGTCTAATAGACAGTGAAATTGGTAGCTTAATTATATCCATGCGTGCCCATTAGAATCAAATTTCTTTCATTGGACCAAGCATATCACAAGCCTTGAGAACATTGATCTGGACTACAACAAAAGGAAAATATGTCAATTGCCATCAAGTATACTGACTGAGTTGAATTTTGTTCCATTGGAACATATCTGAGTGGAGCAACTAGAGCCCAGCTATCAACACTTCACATGAAAGATAGAGAGAGGGAGAGAGAGAGATGGGGAGGGATGGAAAGAGAGAGTGCCAAAACTGCATTTTGTTGCTTCCAATGGGAATATGCTTCATACTTCAACTTGACAACAATAGAAGCAACTATTAAAACAAAACCCTTTTTTGGTAAAAAGATTTTCCAATTTTACATCCTTGACAAACCAATATGATACCATTGGCGGGGCACTTGATTGAGAAATGGGTTGTGGCAATGTAACTTGTGCACGACTTTCTGGCAATTAATGAAAGAACCTTACTTAGCAATTGCTTCTACTCTAGAACATGGGTGAATTAGATGGAGAAAAATTCACCAAATTAAGAATGCTATTCCAGTAATTCTTGTTATCCTCAGGATATCCGTCGCCGCTGCTACCGCCACTATTCTCCGATTCCTTGCCACCTTCTGACAAGTTCTGATCAGCAGAATCACTGAGCAAAAGACTGGTGAACCCCTCTTCCATGAAATTCCCTGCATGAACATGGCCACTATTTGTCTTCAGTGACTCTGGAGTCCATGTCCCCTCGCTGGAAATTGTCATTTCACGAAGGTTAGAAGTAAATGATACTGAATTTTCAGGCAAATGACTTGATATTGCAAGGCCTTTCCAATCTTGCTCACTATCATCTTTGACAATTCCGGTCTCTGATGATCCTGATGTGCCAACAAACTCAATCAGAGGAGCTGAGTTCGCTCCAACGGCTGAATTCATGATTGGTGGCGCATTTTCTGATAAGGTAAGTGTAGATGTTGGAGACTCCAGGTTACTTGACTTTGAACACCCAGTACCATTCCAAGCTTTTAGGACATCAAGAGACCTCGGAGGCTGAACTGCAGCTGAAAATGAACCTGTGACTGGAACATACCCTGGAGTGCTAATCTGGTGTTGAAATGAATGTGATCTCAGCTTAGATTCTCTAACCAGTCTGGCCTCAGCTTCAAGCCTGGCACTTTCCCATTGAGCCATGTGGCTGAGATTCGCTGCATTCTTGGACTGACCATCACTGGAAAGTAAAGCATCATTTTTGTGCTTGTGGGTCACTGGATCTATCCCCATTTTGGTTAGCCTTTTCTTCAGATGTGTATTCCAGTAGTTCTTGATCTCATTGTCAGTTCTCTTTGGCAAGTGAGTGGCTATAGCTGACCACCTGAGGACAAGACAACAGAAACACAGTGGAGACAGAACCTTGAAAAAATACCAAAAATAAAAAATAAAAAAGGACGCGGAGACGGACCGTCAACTAACACAATCATCCCCTATGCTGGTTCAGGATGTGGACTTGAAAAGAAACAAAAATCTTGTTTTTGGTTTTCTGTGTCGTTTTGCTGAAAAAAATGCAGACCAGTTTGCGTATAGAGATTTACAACAAATAAAGTAAAACGGGATGAAAGAACAATAAATTTCGAGTGGCAGGAAGGGAAATAAGAAGTTGAAAATATAATGCATAGTTCTGAAGTAGAAGGAAGTTTCAAATTTAACAGTACATGCATCTCAGACAACAAGTTTTCATTTTGATGAATTCTCGGCAGCCATCTAACTTTGCAAAGTTTTTGCACCTGTTCCCCAAGAGGGCGTGGAGTTGAATAATGGTTTGTTCTTCTTGCAAACTGAATTTTCCTCTCTTGATATCTGGCCTGAGATAATTCGTCCATCTAAGTCTGCAGCTTTTTCCACATCTCTGGAGACCTGAAAATGATAAGCCAAAGGTTACTACATCATTGAGTACGGTTACATGTGTGTGATGTATTGCTAACCAAAGTTATGTATAAATGACCTGCTTTTCCAGGCAAGGCACGCCAGCTTCCATGACCATGCTCTTCAATGTAAGCCAAGAGTTTTTGATCTTCTTCAGGTGTCCATGGTCCTTTCTTCAAGCCAACCTTGTCACAGCACGGGGATCTACCCATTTTGCTAGTGAAGACCAGCAAAGAATGAAGCAGCTCTTTTGCTCGTTTTATAACACGCGATGGAGAGACCGAGAGAAATTTATGAGAATGTAAATGAAGAGATGGGCAACGAAGAAAAGTCAGCGAAATAAATGGATAAAGGAGTTAGTTTGGACAATGTATATACTCAAGGCCCGTCACAGTATTGCCCCTATACTTAAGCCAAAGTTATGCCTGGTTCACATGGCAATTGTGGCAGCTTTACTTGTTCTACGGTGTCCACGTTCATAATCAACTTAAACAAGGGGCTAGAAGGACTTCATTGTCTTTTAAAATAGCACCTGTATCTAATTGACACAAGTATTCAGGTTAAACCGATATTTGACAGTTCGCCTTTCTTTTTATATCCTCACATCTGCAATACTAAAGATGATGTTGATTTCCTTCTGTTCAGCAAAATGATATGGCTGCTACATCACATATATTTACTTGGCTAGTTATAGTAAAAGGTCCAAAAGCCATTAAAATGTAAACATTTTTATGCACTCGAATTTAGCATCAACAATGAATTAAACCCTAGAATTATACCGAACAACTTTGATGTAAAGAAACTAAATATAGCTACTAGCCTTGGTGCAGATCAGCAATCTTTTCTCAGAAGCAGAGGAAGTAATCCCTTCTTAGCCAGTAAGTTCACTTGATTGCACCATCCAGGTCCACATAACTTTGGAGCAAGCAGCCATTAAATCACCAGTCATCTCTTTAATTTAGACTGCACAGCCAGTAGACAAATTTGCGGCACTTGACGTGTGACGTGATAATGTCATTTTGCTTATACCAATGGTTGATCATACAGCCAATTATGTAGTTACTCAAAAATGGGCCAAAGATGGGTAGAAGTTAGAATTCCCACAAAGACTAGCTTGGATCTGATTTACTGTTGCTATTCATTGACTGGTTTGTTCACATATGCCAAAAAGCAGAAGCAAAACTTTTGGTGCTCAGAACACAGTCAAATTTCCTTTTATTTTTCATATTCTTTTTCCCAGAGCAAGACAAAACAGCATGAGAATCTATTAGCTTTTGAGAAATTTTGTTTATGCTTCCTATTTGTGGAAGGCAAAATAACAACGACGAAACCTTAATGTTAAATTTAATTGTGTCAGCTTTTGTAGGAGGCTGAAGGCATGAGCAAAAGAAAAATTTAAGATGCAAAAGTATGACGAGCAAAAAATTTATTTCAGAATTGTTTCCAGGGCACACAGAATAGGACTCTAAAAATTAAAGCCAAACTGAGTTTTAAAGTTGCGTCATTCCAGCAATCCTTGCGAATGAAGCAAAGTTCTAAATATATGAAGATGAGCCCTTTGTTGTTCACCCCGATTCCACAGTTAATCCAATGGAGGTAAACAACATTGGCAGAACTAGCCAGTGGCCCTTTGTACTACCAAGAGAGTGAGGCTACAACCGTCGTGATGAACTTCTTTTCCCACAAACATGTCCCATGCTCTTGTAATCAAACGGTCTCTTTCCTAGATTACCTCGTAAATGAAATGAGAAATAATCAAAGATGATATGGTTCCAAGGGCAGTAGGAGAGCCACTGCAATGTTCAATATGTGTAGGCACAGCTATAATGAAACACTATAATGTAAAGTTGAGCTAATCAGAAATGGCGGGTCTTCATTCAGTACTTAATGACTTGAGTGCTAAACTTTGCCCTGCCAACAAAGGTTGACAGTTTACAGTGGCAAGTGAGGATGGTGGCTTGGCTGCTTCCATTGAAGAGGTTCATTGCAATAGAATGGCAAGTGGTTACTGAATCATCTGAGAGAGAAGCAAAAGAGATTTGACTGACGTGGGGGCACCAAAGCTTGCGGGGTTATTATCTTCCTTGCTTTTAGAGCGTAAAAAGACAAAAAAGAAGGGGCCCCCTTGAGAGAAGTCTAATATAGGAAAAAGCAAAAATTAAATGTTCGCGCGTGGTCTGCAAAGCCAAGGTCTCATGGATCCAAATTCTTATTGGCTGGGAAGGACAATGGGGTCTCCACCTTAAATTCTACTTGACCGTTGCCGGCTCCGGCCTTGTCGATGGTCCAGCATCGTCTTAATAACCCTATTAAATGAATACTGAGGACACTTGTCATGGTTCCATATGTCCACATATATCAAACAATGAAAGAAAAATGAAAAGTATCTTTGCAACAATATTTTCCTTTAGGTCCCATTACGCAGCTTGAAGAATCAAGCACACAGACATCCGATTGTAGACCCATTTTAAAAAATAACAATATTTTAATCTTTTTTATTTTTTGAAATTTTAGTTTTTATATTTAAAAATTACTAAATATGTAATATAGACGATAAATTATGTAATAGATAACATAAAATATGCAACGATTTATGAAGATGTTCAATTACATTTAGTTGCACACACACACACACACACACACATATATATATATTGTTTTAGTTGCATATATTGTTATTTTAATTGTACATATAACAATGTTAAATAAAAAAAATTAAAATTCTAGGAAAAAATTGAAAATTTTATTTTTATTAAATGAAATCCGCTATTGGGATGTTTTTGCCACTCGCATTTTGTTTTTTTCCCAGAGGTAGTCTTCGTAGATTTGTTTACCTATCACTGTCTGACTTGTCACACACCCCAAACACAGTAACTTAAACTACCTAGTAAGCCATTGCATTAAGTCACTGTCTGATAATCATGGGAATTAGCTGCATGGTGTTCTCAAGGATGACCGGCAATCTGCTAGCTTCACAACAAGAAAGGACCCAAAACGATACGTGCAGAAAATGACAAGTTTGCAAATTGAAACTAAAAATGATATGCAGTTTGTCGACGTTTCCAATAGCCTTTGAGATTAGTCGCGACAATTTTAAGAAAAAGTGCATCGGAAAGTTATTGATCTTCTTCTTGGCACAAACATTCCTCTAGCGTCCATTCAAACTCTGCTATTCTTGGGAATTAGAGAAGCAGAAAGAAAATTGAAAAACGGAGAGGAGAGTGTCCCTTCATGCTTTAGAGCTCTAATGTGAGAAATATATACTGTGAAAGGTAATGATAGAGGGCGTAGCCATTAGCAGTGCTGATGCTTGGTTAGAAGGTATTTTGTCGGATATGAACTAGAAAATCTAAGCAAGGTAGTGGTTTGTTGTTAGGTGCAGGCAATTAGTGAAATCTCCCATTTAATAAACTAAAATTTTGTGAAGAATGTTCAAACGCATGCAGTGGATCGGCTGGTCGACATTTTGTTGGTTATATATATATTAATTATATACACTAGCAATATATAAGAAGTCTTTTCGAAGTAAAAGTCTAGCTTTTCAAATCAAGGAGACAGAGAATTGTTAAATGTTTTTGACTCCAATGTTGACAAAACGTAGATGGACGTAGTTTTACTAAGATATTAAAATTTTAGACCTATAGTTGATGTATCAATTAATGAATATTGAATTGGACTTTATATAGCAGAAGACACTTAGACACCAAGACTTTGCTGATAAGCTACCTCTTTATATATTATATTATAGCAGATTAATTTCTTGCTTTAATGGTACATATGGAATTTAATATGCAAAGTTATTTATTTATTAGTAGTTCAAATCGAGAATTTTTTTCAATTTCATATCTCAACTCTTAAGTTCTAAATAAATAGTTTCCTCTTAATTGATAAAAATATATAAAACATTATGAAATTTATTTAGAAATACCTTTTATAAGTCGGCCGATAAGACAAAAACTTGCCAAAGAATATGTAAAGATTTTACAGGCAGTGCACCCTTAGCAGGAATGTGCAACAATTTCATTCTAATTAATTGTAAATTTTTATTATTTTACTTTTAAATATTTTATTTTTTATTTGAATTTTATATTTTTTAAAATTATTTTAAGATTAGTCCTTTAAATAAAAAGTAATTAAATCGTTGATAATTTTTATTTAGTGAGACTGATTTGAAATGAATTTTAAAAATATAAAATTTAAATAAATTTTGATTTTAATTATTAAAAAAAAAAAAAAACCTTTAGTCTTGCTGCCGAGAATCGACGTGAACGAACGGACCCACCCATGAGAGGGAGCAAGGCTACCTAGTTTGCCTTTTCTTCTGGGCAGATTGTTAGTTTTACACCTTTGTAATTCACTACATTCAGTACAATAAGACTTGAATTATGCTATTTTAATTATTTTATCAAATTAAAAGATATTGATGATAACATAGTGAGAGTAACTGTAAACGTGCATTGATGTAAAATAATTCAGTGAAAATCTATCACATTTTTTTTACCGAATAATGGAGCCTACATTACATCGAATCCTCCTGGAGAGTTGACTTTCTACGTAGTATAATATAAAGTTGGCCAAAGCTTGGTGTCAAAGGGCACAGCTAACGCTCCCCATTTTTACTCTTTTTTTTTTTTTTTTTTTTTTTTTTTGTTTTCGAAATATTATTTTGACTCTTCCCCATTTTTGTATCTTCAATTTTGGTCAACCTTTCCATCCCCTTTGATCAACAGAATACTCCTTTACCATATTTGTCTCTCTCTCTCTTCTCATGCTATCAACCTCTCACAAAGGAAGAAGGAAAGGCAAGAGAAGACCATAATGAATCAGAACTTGAAGGCTCTTTCAATTGGGATTGTTGGTGCAGCAATCACCTTGTCTGCCTACTACCAGACTCACCTGTCCTCCACCCAATGTGTTACAGTTGGCCTTCTTGTTCTTATGTTTGGCTTGCTGGTTGAAGAAGGTCTCATACCTTTCTAGTCTTTTTACATTACTTCCTGAGGAAAAGTTGGTTTTATATTTATTGGTTTCTTTGATACAGTTCAACTATATATATATATATATATATATACACACATTGGAGGTCTTTAAGGTGCCTCTTTGGACTAAATTGTTTCTTTCTGTTTCTCTATTGAGAATTTTGGATTATGGGGATTAATGAATTAGCTTATATCTATCATCTAAGCTGATAAACGCTTCTCACCCATGTGTCTGTGTGGGTTTTTGGTTAAATGATTGCACAATTAGCTCCAACTGAAAGAGACCCATGTTAAAGGGGTGATGTATGCCTACTCATAGTAGAACAGTTCTCAGATTTTATTGAAATAAGAGGAATTATAGGCATTTTTGTACTAGTAATTATCACTTGGAGGAATCAAATGGTTGACCAAATCATTTTGGTGATAGTTTTTCAGGCGAGGGGAAATATAAACGATAGTAGTTGGTTAATTGGTTTCAACTATGAAAAATGGTTTGGTATTCGCAGGATACAGATAGGAGAAATTGGTTTGAGTGAAAAATACACATTTTCATTGCAAACCCTTAATGATAGTCATTAGTTTGCAAAGATAATGATAGTATGAATAATTTATAAAGAACCTATTTCAGAAATACAATACTACCTGGACAATGATCTATTTATGTTATCAGTTGTAGAATTTTGGTGCTTACAAGAAGTAAGAACGTGAGAAACGATGAAAACATTGGCTCTTAAGCAGCATCTCCATTTCCCAGTTTACATCTTGTAGACAAGCTGCAGCGCAAGAGCAACTCATGACAGTGTGCCGATATGTTATATCCTTAATTTGCAACGTGATGGAAGACAATGCTGTATGTTCCCTTGAACTGTGTTCAACATCACGATTCGCACTCTCACTACACTCAAAATGCATGTATAGGAGGTATTGGCCTCAAATGAGCCACATATAGGTTAATATTCAGTTTGACACTAGTAGGTTCATTAGTTACGCGTACCTTTCTTCCCTTCTTTTTGGCTTCTTCAGCGTTTATTTCATATTTTGGATAGCTCCAGCAGGAAGAGTACCGCCAAGAGAGTGAACTGAATACATCAAATTACTTAATATCAGCACAAGATGATTTCCAATGTTCCAAAAAACGAATCAAGGCGAGGACAAAACAGTGAAAGAGCCAAAATAGCTTTGCCCTGGACATTGGCTTGCTAATTATGAAGTGTCTGTATTTCAGTATTTTCCACCAGCTCCGGCTAGTTCCACAATATTCTAGCTATCTCAAAGTTCCCACCTTTTGTCTTCAAAGATCCGGAGAAACTAGATCAGATAAGCCATTGCAATGGACTGGGGTCAACAAACACGAAAAAGAAGTCTAGTTTCCAGTTCAGCTATATGAGTAGATGCACGGTATTAATACCATATCCTGATTTCAATTTGCAACAAGATGTTGTTAGGCGAGACTGATAAAAGCAGCTTGGATTGCAAAATTTCAGCGAGTTTAAGTGAAGAAACCAACTTTAACTAAAGATGACAAATGAGAAGGCAAGGAAATACACAAGGGTGAACATGACCACCTCGATTGTCTACTCTCCAAATAGGCATGCAGCCCTTTTCACCGTTGGATTGTCACCCTAAATCTAGCATGAGAAAAGGAGGCAGTTTAGTAGCCAGAGACGACTTGCCGATCTCCCATTTGCAACATAAGGCTACATGCATCATGGTGAACATGTTATAATTAGTACCGTGGCTTGCCGGCAAGTCATCCTTGGCTGCACCACATGTCCTCATTTCCACATGCAAGACCTAAGATGAAAAGAAGCAGCAAAGAAACCAGATAGACGATGCTCTTTGTGTCCTAAAATATATATATATATTTTCTCTTACAAAGAAGCAGACATTCCAAAAATCCCACCAAATTTATAGCCCTACACAATCATTTACACTCAAGAAATGAGAATTTTCCTAAAGGAGAAAGACAGCATTCCTTACTTGAAAAATGGATAAAAAAAAAAAGGCTCCTCTCTCACTGTTTTAGTGCTAAAAACAAAATCTAAACACGTAGAGAAGAAGAAGCAGATTGGACCGTAAGGCATTCTAGGCAGGGCATGGACGAATAGGAAGTGAAGCGAGAAAGAGTTCTGCGGGGGTTTATTTATGAAAGAAAATTTCTTTTACCCTGATGGGCAAATGTCCAAGTATTAATGGTGCTGCCTTCTGCACAGGCAGTGCAGCTTTAGAGCTGTCCGGCATGTGTCACTTAACCAGCTAAGTAGGGCAGAAAAAAATTGAGTAATATGGAGCGTTCATGGTGATGGATGTGACTAGGCATTGGTACCAAGACCGAGAGATGTATAGCCTACTGATCTATCCCCATTCAGAGTCGATCTAATCAATAGCCTCACCCATTCTATTATTAAAGAGTCTTATCATTTAAGATTGCAAGACTTTACCCCTTGCATGTAGTTAATGGGATCCCTCTCAAACACACAGTACTTGTCTGTCTACAGAGGGCCGAGTTAGGTGGGTAAATTTACTCAAATTGACCGTGGAGGTGCTTCAAGAGCTAAGAAAAGAATTCCACCACGTTTTTCTTTTTTCCTTTGATAGGATCCGCCCTCTTTATCCCATTGTGACTAACAAGCCATCATGCTCAGGGAAAGCTTACCAAGAAGCACCATGGTTGCAAGGAGCTTGAACACAGAGAGTACCCTATGCTGTACAGTTCTAATTTCCAGTTCTCAAAATTTTAAGAGGGCCAGCAAGAAAACAGACTTTAAACAAGAAAGCACTCTGATTGAACATTTACTTTTGCAATTTTTCCTTCAAGGGGATTTACTCAAATATTATGTTTCAAATCAAGTTGGGTTCTTTCGATTCACCATACGGTCGATCAAAAAGGCCCTTCAGGTAATTGAATATCAACCCACCCCAAACTGTTGCCAAGAAGAATAGTAAACACGACAGATAACAAGAAAAATGATCGACGAAAATTTTTCTTTCTAGTGCATGTGCTTGAGTACAATGTATATCAACACGCACAAGGCGAGGTAGCCGTTTACAATGAACTGCATTATTCGTGCTTTCACCTATTACATATATCTTAGCACCGTCGCCCATTGACCAGGTGCACATACCTGTCCAATAAATTGTCCATAAAGACAGTAAACCAATTAGAGGTGTCCTAGAAAACAAGCCAAAAACATAAGGAAATGGTCTACTGCCTGAAGCATCAACTTTGAACTCCGGCTGTCTCCCATTAAGATAAAAAGAATATGCGACATACCTTTCAAATTCTGTATGCCACCTCAATACTTACTATGACAGTGCAGGAAAACTCCCAAAATAATAGGCCCATCAGGCAGCCCCTCCGAATCTTTGTTTCTGCCCCCAAGTCTCCATTCACATTGCTAGCAACAAAACTTAAATTTGCAGTTAAACATGCAACTACAGCCACAAAAATTGCCAGAGTAAATTTTTGAAAAGTAAATAGCTAGTGGAGCCATGTCCATGATTAAGGCAAGGATTGACTGAATGGGAGTATAATTGTGCTGTTGATTTAGAGTAAGCATACTAGATTGCATCTATGTTAATGTCTTCAATTTATACCTGCTATTCTTCAATGTTAATGCCTAGCATTCTACAACCACGAGTCAAGGCCCCATCATTACACAGCTTTAAGGATGTATTAACATAGTGCCATACTTTATTACTCTATATATATATACATCTCATATTCCAATCACAAAGAGCAACTCTTCTAGAAATAAGATTTTCATCCATAAAGACAAATATCCCAGCTGAGACATAAAGATCTCACTGGCTGCTTTTAAAGGTACAGAAAATAAAGTCCTGCAGTTCAGACCATATCAGAATTTCATAACCAACAAATTCCTAAATCAAATTGAAGATGGATTCAGAATAATTAACCAACATGGGAGAGATGGCAGATACTAGGAACAATGAAGAACAAAAGAAAACACTCTTAATACAACTGAAAAGGACAGAACCAACATAGTTTACCCAAATATTCCACTAAAAAACAAAAAGGCAATAGATGGATGCCAGCTAAAGAGGTTCTTGGAAGCACAGGAAGTGGAGCTTGGTAATTTGTTGTCAGGGTGAAGACAAATTGGAATGATCAGTGTTAGGACCTCCAAATAATTTGGTCCTTCTAGGTGAGATCATCAAGGTAGGCCATGAATTATATCAAACCCTGGAACATCTGGTCTTCCAGACAAGGCAGCAGGCAGTAGGCTTCACCAAAAGAGGTAGTAAGCTGGCTTCAGGCTTCATGGAACTGAGCTGTTTTGATGGGAAGGGAAAGGCAGCAAAGGTAAAATAAGAGCATCAGAATCCTCTATAGTGGGAGACTGGATGGGTTATCATAGACATTATTACATTCTAGTATCTGATTGGTTTATACATCAGACAAAATTGTTCTGGTCATAGGCAGGAAAACAACACAAAAAAAACCATAATATACCTGCATCCTGACATCACCAAATACTAGTAATAGTTTTTGCGACGTGAAACAGGAGCTTGGCTGGATAACCTGACAATAGAAGTACTAGTCAGATTTTCAAGTTCCCATGCATCATCACCCTTGAAAATGATTACACATAACAAATGGAACTGCATGATTTCTGTGCATTGATGGTAAAAAATACGCAGATTCCAAGGCAGTATATATACAATCTACTCAAATAAAAGGAAGATGAACTTAATTTCATAATGCAGTTGACAGTTTTTAGATCTAAGTTCTTCAAAGGTTTATGCCAAAGGTCAACCTAAAGTACTCCTTCACCATAGTACTGAGAAACAAGAGCAATTACCCTAAGCAAGCAAGAGAATGATTCTTACCCAGAAGTACTAATACGTCCAGAAGAATAACTTCCATATGCTCCATAAGCACCTCCACTACTACCAATCTACAAAAGAAATATTCATTGAAATTTTACAATTGGCATAGATGATTTAGAATCCAAAACTAAATGATCAGCTGATCATGAAAAACCTAGTGATTTTGTCATTCAAGCAACATGTTGAGATAAATTTCGCTCAAGAAAAACATGCATGAGAAAAAATGAAGCAAAGCAACCCCTAAGAAATACCTGGGAATTACTATAACTACCATAGGCATCAGCAACAGTATAATCACTGGAGCCATAACCACCAGAATAAGAATGCCCATGTCCAGGTCTCTTACTATCCCTGCTATCATAATTTAAGCCATCCAAACCCTCGACTGGAACAGGCAGATATGGAAGAACTGGCAGGTATGTAGACACTGCACCTTTCTGATCAAAAACATTTGCTCTTAACCGTTGACTGACTTGCAAGAGAGCATTCTTAGCAACATCAAGGTCTCCAGATAACTGAATGAAAACAAAACCTCGAGCTTCAATTTCACATTAATGCAATAAGAATGATCTTAGAGAATAGCAAGGATAGGACAAATACAAATTCAGTCAAAATTATAAATGTGAGCACACCTGCACCATCTCATCATCTTCAGCAGCAACTTTGGGAAGGCTGTCCTTTCCAAGTATGCGAATATTAGCTTTAGTAACTTTCCTCATCTCATTTATAATTGCTCCTCCTTTACCAAGAAGGCAACCAATTCGTGAGGTGGGTACAAGTAGGCGAGTTGTATATGATACGAGGCCTGAATCTCTTTCAAGTTTCTCACTACATCTGGGTTGCAAACGCAAGGCAGCTTCTATAGTTGCAGAATATTGATCATCAAAGATCTGATATAGAGCAAGTTGGAGAAACTGTGAAAATCACCAAAAAGGGAGAAAATCCAGGAAACAAAAAAGGTGATTGACAGAAAACATGTGAAGACATTTAAGCACATTACCTCCTTAGCTGAAATAGTTATCAAGCAATCATCTCCATCAAAAGTTGAACTATGAACTTTAATAACTGCTCCAGTATCTTGTCTTATCTGATTGATAATGGCACCACCTTTACCAATCACGCCACCAATATTCCCACTCAGACACACTATACGAAGAGAGAATTCTTTTGAAGAATGTTCATCTCTAGGAGCTGAGTACAAAGAACGTGACCAGTCTGCAGTGCCTTTGTATCCTCCATAAGGACCAACCAGTGGAGTTATGCCAACAATTGGGGCACCTGCAGTTGGACCCATTAATGAACCGGTAGACTGATAAGCACTGGGAACAGCAGTAGCGAGCAGGTTCTGAGAACGCGATGGATTTTCATGAAGGCGAGATGCAACTTCACATAAAGCTTTTTTGACAACGGCAGCTTTGCCAGCAATCTGAGGACCATAAATAACAGATACTAGCACCACTCTAAAAGCCCAATTCAATGCAAAGACATCTTTGATTTGAAATTCAATCAATAGCATTATTGAGTGGGAAGAAGCAGACATTTTAACAAGTTTCCATGACAGTGCATTAACCACAGTTTGTCTAAAAATAGATACCCTCCCAAACCAGAACTCAACCATTAAGCCTCTCTTAAAACATACTAGTCAAATCAAAAGCAAAAGTTCTATGTATATCAGAGACTTTATTTGAAAACACTAAAAATAAAACTCCCTTGTTACAAAAATGAAACAGTGTTGTCTTTAAGTTTCTCAACTCCAACTGCCTTTAATAAACAAGCTAAAATTGATTGGAGAAACAGCTAAAATAAAATAAACAGAAAAGTGGAACAACTGCAGAATCACAACAAACTTTATTCTGGGCAGAGCAAATACCTGCACAAGCTCATCGGTGCTCAAGGCACAAGTAGGCAGATGCTCATCCTTTAGTATGCGGATCTGCACACCACTATCCATACGAATCTTCTGAACTATCTGCCCACCTTTTCCAATGATACATCCTATCTGATCAGATGGTACAAGGAGCCTAGCAGTAACTTGTTGACCTCCTTCAGATTCATCATGATCATTCACATCCTCTGCAATAACTTTTTCATGCACCCTGAACAGAGCATCCTGAGCAGGAGATATTAGACCATCACAGCCTTCATAGGTATTTGACTTGTCACTAGAGCTATAGATTGTAACAACACGTTCTTCACACCCAGGCACTGACTCACCAATCCTAATCTTTGACCTGGTGTCTATCCTTAATTGCTTGACAATCTCCCCTCCCTTTCCAATGATGCTTCCAATCTTCTTATTAGGACACAAGTATCGATAAAATGTATCTTTTAAATCAATAAAAAAATGGTCTCTATCATTGCCAGAATTCTTTTATTTGCCCCAATTTCGTAGTCAGACTGAGAATGAGGCCTTTTTCTGTAACTACTCCTCTGACCCGCCATTAATGTAGATGAACCAACTACTACTAATCAAAGCCAAAAACATGTCAAAACAATAATACCAGAAATTCCTATAAACCAATCAACATCATCCAATAATCCAAACCAAAAAAACATATATAAGATTTCTACAAGCAACCACGTTAACCAACATACTGAAATCGCATCAGAAATTAAAATTTGACATCACGCAAAGCAAAGATGACTGCTAGAATTCCGGCAGCTGTTCAGGACCTGCTGTTCAAGTCCCCCTCCACTCGAACTGCTGACAGCTACTACTGACCACCATAACTGATCGTAGCACACGCGCACAATCGCACGCACAAAACTTTCATTCCCATATAAGTAGCAAGAAAAAACGAAAAGAAACAAGAAATAGAAAAGAGCTAACCAATTCAGAAAAGAAAAGAAAAAAAATCTTTTCAAATAAATTCCAATTTTCTTGGGACCCAGCAAGTGAGCAGAGAAACAAAATTGAAACCGATAAAATCTATTAAAAAAAAAAACTATTCTCAATTTAAAAAAAAAAAAACCCTGAACTTAACACGATAAAAACCCAAATTCTAACCCGAAACGGCTATCTTGAACCCTAGTTACCTACAAAAAAAAAACAAAAAATCAAAAGATAACGAACACATTAAAGGGAAAAGTTGCAAATAGAAGGAAGAGAAAGGATGAGATTGGATTAGGCACCTCAGAATTGAACAATTTAGAGAGAGAAAGTCCCTGGAGTAAGAATTTGAGAGGAAAATTTCTTCCCTTACTCTTCTCGGGACTGGGTGCGCGTTAAATTTATCTGATTTAGGGTTTTGACCAGAGCATTTGCGTTTTATTATTTTTCTTATTTATTTTTTATTGTCTCGGATATTTCTTATTTACGAGTATTTTTCATAATTTTAATTGTAGGCCCTAAAACAAGTAATTATTGCGAACCCACCCCCTCACAGTTGTACATTCTTTCAATCTCACCCAAATTTCATTATCGCGAGAAAAGTTCCATTCTTGATTTCTTTCCAATCGGGTGGATAGGAAAATATAAATAACATCAACGCGAAAGGAGATTTTAAATGAGGAAAAGTCAACCTTGACCTTAGACAGGTATTTCATATATAAAAAATTAATTATAACACAAGGCAGCAATACAATGACGAGTAACTTAATAAAATATTTATTTAATTAATATATACATATATATATATATTATTAAATAAATTATATATCTTTTACAAGTCTTTAAATAAGTGGGATTCATTTGTTTTTGGTAAAATTTATTCTTTAAAACTTTTTCTTATATTTTTATATTTAGTAAATATTTTTTTATAAATAAATTATTTTCTAACAAAGTATAAGCCCATAACCAAACTTATTTTTTATATTAATAATAATTATTATTTTATATAATAACAATATTTACAAATTAAAAATGTGAGCGATGGGTTGGCAGGATTCTGGACAGTGACCGGAAGATTTTGGTTATATAAATGTGATTATTATATATTTTAATAGATAAATAGTATCAAAATTAGCCTTAATTCTGATTCTAATATTCAATGAATCATATAAATGTCCGCATTGAGTAAGAAGTAATGTTACGTGACAATACGGTGTCAAATTTTTTAAACACGAAGTAAAACCATTAAAGGAATATTATCAAAATTTCTAATGTCATTCTCAAGAATGCCCTTGGATAAACGTCTACTTTTTTATTCGTAAAAGGATACGATCGATATATTTTTCAAAATGTAGGGATAAATAAGTAATTTTATACACACCAAAATGACCTAATCTCAACATAATAAATACACAAAATGTCCTCACAACTCTCCCACCAAGAAAATTAAATTCCGGGAAAATCTCCGAACGTACTCTCTAGGCATCCAAACATCTCGAACAATAGAGCTCCCAAATCTCGAAAACCCTAAATCCCCAAATCAATATCTCATTCTCCTGTAGATGTCAACGTCGGGACAGCCCCAGTTCCGATACACGCAAACACCATCGAAGGTTCTGCATCTGCGGAACCTTCCGTGGGAGTGCAGCGAAGAGGAGCTGGTCGAGCTCTGTAAACCCTTCGGAAAGATCGTCAACACTAAATGCAATGTCGGCGCCAATCGGAATCAGGCCTTTGTCGAATTTGTACGGACGCCTTTTTGTTTTTTTAATTCCTTGTATTTGTTGTTTGGTTACTGAGAAAATAATTCTGGTGGTTTAATTGGGTTTTAGGTTTTTTTTTCTTTTTTGGTATTTTCTTTCTGATGGTCAGCAGAAAAAAATAGTTCTTGCTTATGCATACAGATGTTTTTTTGTTATCTTTGTGCTGAGAGAAGTGGTTAAACCCTTTTGTAGGCAGACCTAAATCAGGCAATTCAGATGGTTTCTTACTATGCATCATCGTCAGAGCCTGCTCAAGTGCGTGGTAAAACCGTGTATATTCAATACTCAAATAGACATGAAATTGTCAATAACAAGAGCCCAGGTGATGTCCCTGGAAATGTATTATTGGTGACAATCGAAGGTGTTGAAGCTGGGGACGTGAGCATTGATGTCATTCACTTGGTAAGTCTTTTTGATCTGGAATGCGTCTAACACGTTTGGTCAGAATGTCAAACTCAGGAATGTCTTCAAATTTATGTTTTTTGACATGTTGGAATTGTGATTGGTATGTCTTTTGGTGAAATACCATTGGTGTTCAGTTTCTAAGAGAAATTGTGAACATCTAACTGTATGAGAGACTTTGCTGTTAAGCTTGTTTAAATAATAACAAAGTGGGCTATGTCTACCAAGCAGTAAATATTCTATAGGGAACAGGAAAATGGTCATGGAGTTCACTATCCAGTAGAGAAAATTGGTCAGTTTAAATGCATGCATGATGTAGGATAAGCTACCCCTTAAATTTGACTATTTTGTACGCTCCAAGACCAGTGCACCTATAAGTTGAAATAGTAAGTTTAAGACATCAGTACCACATTAAACTAATCCTCGTATAATTTGGAATAGCAAATTGATTGAACCATGTTCCTGCACCGGTAGTCCAATGCACCATTAGTTGATGTATAAGTTGGAGCATCTGCCCACAAACTTGAAATTTGTGAGATTTAGAAATGATTTCTTGCTAAACAAATGTATTGTCCTTCATCTAGAGTTCCATGGATGTTATCATCTTTTTCAAGATATTCCATTTGATACACTGTATTGTAATTGGTGTTATTCATCTGCTAATCTTTTTGTTCCTTTGTGTTCTCATACAAGAGTTGTGGATGCCATACTTAATATGCAATATGATGGTAATCTGTCTAAAACTCTTCTTGTTGCTTTTAAAATTGTTTCCTCCCACTATTGACATCATCGGTGCTTTGATTTGATTACCTTATGATAATTTGGGATTCTTTTTTGATGGCTTTGGATACATACTTCTTCATCTTTTCTTTGCATACAGAAATAGCACTCTAGTTGAAATTATTAGTTCTGTTGAGAGTCAAATTTAAGTTAAATCAATTTAATCACAGATGGCAATGCCTCTTATTTAGATTTTTTTTTTTTTGGTTGGAGACAGTTTGGAAATATTATCTTGCACGTCATACTCCTTTCTATGGTCTATCTTGACGCATTCTTGTACAGGTGTCATTCTGCGCTTATATTCTTGAATATCCTGAATTTTATTTCTGTGTTAGTGAATGTCCGGGATGGTCCAGAACAGTGTTATCTCAATTGTTTTATGGTGGTTGCATATTGTATCTTTTAATGATGGATATTTGTTTCAGGTTTTTTCTGCTTTTGGCTTTGTGCACAAGATTGCTACTTTTGAAAAGGCTGCTGGTTTCCAGGTGAGATGTTGGAAAATTGCTTGTGGTCTTTCTGCGTTTCCATTGGCTATTATGGACCATCATTGATCCTAAGGATTTTCTGGGCAGGCACTAATTCAATTTACTGATGCTGATACTGCGGCTTCTGCAAGGAATGCATTGGATGGAAGAAGCATACCAAAGTATACTTTTTTTCTCCTTTTCCTCTAGTTTCTTTTTTTAAAGTACATATCCCACCCCTACATATTCAAAGTTCTTTCTCCTTGTGTTGTTTTCTTTAGTCTATTTTTTTCAGCCAGCCAGCTTGCAACTGTTGCTGAGTTGCAATTTTGTTTGGGTTATGTTTGTCAGGTATCTGCTTCCAGATCATGTTGGCACCTCCCACCTGCGCATTTCATATTCTGCACACACTGACCTTAATATCAAGTTTCAGTCTCATAGGAGCAGGTAAAGGGGAAAAAAGGGGGGATCTAAGCAGTCCATGTAGGAATGCTTTCTCATAGTTCAATGATTGGTCATGTTTGTTCCTGAAAACTTTTTGCCTTATTCCTTTACATTATTTATATCCATTGCTTCCTGCTAATTGGTGTGTGCATTTTTGTAATCTAGGGGGTTAGTGAAGCCTGGTAGCCAGAACACAGATGTGTTATCATTGCCACTTAGTAATTTCCTTCATCTTTTGAAGATAGTTTGTTGCATTTTTTACATTTCATTATGTTTGGAGTCCTTAAATGACCCCCTTAAACAGTGTTGTCCTTTTAAACAAGTAATTTTACTCACAAGTAAAGGCTTTTGTTATTTTCATTCTTGTTTACTGATTCTGGCATGTTTTTAAAGTTTCTTTGAATCATGGAATGATAGTGTTAATTTTGTTTTTTTGCGTTTAAAGTTGACAAAAATAATCATTAAGTTATGCTTTGCGCTAAATAGCTATAACAGGCTAGATTTCAGACATTCATATGGGGAGCACTTCATGTTTTATTTCAAGTACTATGGCAATGTGACTGTCCATGTATGTTGCATTTTTTTCCCTGTGCCATTGTAAGATTTTTTTGACTTTTAGCCTATGTAAGAAATGGCAACAGTAGCTGTACAATTTTCCCATCATTCTTTCTTTTGTGTTCTCCTTTCTCTCCTTGTTCTTTCTCTTTTGTTTGGGGGGTGGGGTGTGTGCAAAGGCTTGTAAGCTGCAAATTTACTATATTCTGTTGTTGTTGGATACTGCTTTATTTTGCTAATGTTAATAAAAAACCTCTACTGAAATTTACATGTTTCTCTTGCTGAGTACATATGTGACAAGTTTATGTGGTAGAAAGATAGTAGAAACAATCCAACACTCTGTTTTCTTGTAAATTTTGGGACATTTCCCTTCCTTGCTGTCTGTTTGCCCTGAAACACATGTTAAGCTGAAAATGTGTGGACAATCCAATAGCTGCCATTGTATCTCCATATTTTTTCCCCTATGCCTGTACTTATTTTGTGAATGGTGCTTTCTACATCTCCTTTGATATTTTACGTTCTTTTCCTCCTTACTTTGATGCTTGTGCATTGCAAGCAGTCATTTTGATTGATTATATTGATTCCATTTGCCTAATTTTTAAAGGGACTATACAAATCCATATCTTCCAGTGAATCCTACTGCAATTGAGGGACCTACGCAGGTGCTTTCTCTACCTAGTATTTTCTTCATCTGTGACATGCTTTATTCTAATGCTGAGTATCCACTGATAATCTGTCATTGCCAGCCTGCTGTTGGTCCTGATGGAAAGAAGAAAGAACCTGAGAGTAATGTGCTTCTTGCAACTATTGAGAATATGCAATATGCTGTCACAGTGGATATTCTCCACACGGTGAATAGCTGCATACATTTTCCTGTGTCTAAAGTTATATTTTTGACATGAATTGACCATTGTCAATGTTTGTTGATCATAGGTATTTTCTACATTTGGCACCGTCCAGAAGATTGCCATATTTGAGAAAATGGTGGAACCCAGGCACTGATTCAATACCATGGTATGGCTTGTTTTAACATGAGCTGTCATGTTGCTGCTTTTTCTTTATTTGAGTCCCTGATCCCAATTCATTGTACTGATTTTGTATGGCATGTGTATACTGCAATTACTTATTTCATGTGGCTCTGGCTTTTGGTCTAGCATCATATACTCTGATTTGGATTTAAACTACTGCACATTGTGTTAGTTGGAGTTTAATTTCATGCAAATTATGGGTTTTCACCCCATCGCAGGGGCCAAAAAAATGGTTTATTTAATTGAATCCTACAAATGTTATCTCCCAATCCATAGAAGATTTAGACAGACAAACATAACAAAACCACAACAAAAAATTGTGTTGCCTATATGAATGCCCTTCTCCTGTGTCCATTCTGGATGAGGTTGTATGTTTGGCAAAATTCTCAGAGGCCAAATTGCCTTATAGTAGTACTGTATAAATTTTTGGCGTGGTTAAATCCCCTTTAATGGCTTTTTTTTTTTTTTCTCTGGCTCACAATAGAACCAGCATTTCTTACTGAAACATTGCAAAGCCATGATAAATTAAATCAATTTTATTATGTGGGATGTCAGTGCATCTTCAATGAGTTTGATCCTTGCCTTGTCTAGTAGTCTTCATTATAAGATCAAAGTAAAAAATTTCATTCTTGATGCATTGTCATTAATTCCATGAGATGAAATAGTATCACTTAAACCTTTGTGATTTTTCATTGATGGGCTCTATGTTGCCTATTTATCACTAATTGTTGTATTGTCTCCTCATAGATGGTTTAAGAAAAAGGTATCATGCATTTGCTGTTTTTTTTTTTGGTTGAGAGATAATCTGTTTTTTTTTGCTTGTGTCTAAATTGCATTCCAGATGTTGCAACTGCAGCAGTAGCCAAAGAGGCATTGGAGGGGCACTGCATTTATGATGGTGGCTATTGTAAGCTTCATCTATCATACTCTCGTCATACTGATCTCAATGTAAAGGTATAAATATGTGCTTTTGTGTTAACATTGAAAAAAATAATTATAGTAATAATAAAGATGTGGAAGGGTGCAACTGTCGTTGATCAAAATAAGATATGATCCTTAAAATGTATGCTTCTTAACACTTCATTGCCCCTATTTTGTTTGCTATTGGGCTTTCATTGAATTAGGGAAAGAATCTGATTTGTTGCTCCTACTTTTTGTGTGCTTGTTAATTTTAGGCCTTTAGTGACAAAAGCAGAGACTACACAATCCCAGATGCAAGTTTGCTAACAGTAGCCCAAGCTCCTGGCCTCCTTCCCACCCAAACTGCATGGCAGAATCCTCAGGCTGCTTCAGTATACCCCGTTACCAGTTATGCTGCTGCAGCTGCTGTACCAGGTCCAGTTCATGCTGGCCAGTTGCCATCTCAGGTTCCTGCAGGACAAATGTCGACTTGGGATCCATCCATACAGGCAGGTGGAGCATATTTGTCAGGTCCAGGCACTTTTCCTGGTCAAACATATCCAGTGCCTCCAGTTCCTGCCTATTCTACTGCAGCGATGCCTGCTGGTTCATCTCCCCTTTCACAAGGCAGCCCAATTTCTCCTGTCATGCCTTCAATGGCAATGACTCAGCCAGGTGTACAGCCTAACATGCAAGCCAGTGGTACATCATCAACAGTTCAGGCTCCCTATTATGGTCGGTGAGTTTGTATTTTCCACTGTAAGCAGATTCTTCCCCTTACAGCGTTTGTTCATGATAAGGATGAGTATATTTGTAATGTTCGAGGTACCCCAATCTAATGTTGATTTTAAAAAAGGTGCCACCTTATATTGATCTTTTGCTTATTTCCTCCCCTTTTCTTGTTAGACTGATGGATGAGATTTATCCGTCATAATCCTTGTACGTTGTTATGTAAACCTGAAGCGTACACTTAGCCAACCGAAAATTTGGTGTGGGACATTATTCCTTTCACCATTTCTTCTACCCCAGCCAGCGTGATTTATTCTGTGCAGAATCCTCTTAAATTTAATTGATGTAATGTGTTCCTAATTATACTTTTTCCTGGGAAAGTTGAAACTCGCCTAACGGTTAAAGAGAGCTACCTGAGGATGATTTGATTGATTTGGGTGAATTGGAAGTGGCATAGGAGGAAGTAGGGATGGCTCGCAAAGCCGAGTAGTTGCCCTCTTTAATCTGAACTTAAATTGTTGGGGTTTCTAAGCAATGAGAAAAGTGACCCAATTGAAATTTACCTTGTCAATTGAAGTAGGGACGGGCCTGTGTCTGATATTGAATTTGAATTGAAATAGTGAAATTATGACTCGTGTTGGGGATGGCGATGTGGTTTCTCTGATGTTGGCTGGTGACCACAACACATCCAATGCAGACACAGCGTTTCCGTGGGGGCCCTGATTTTTACTTTGCCAGGGGCTTGCATGTGCACTCGTTGATTAACCAACGTACCGATACTGTCACAACGTCGGCCTGCTGGCTGGGGAAGTTTACCAGTTTACAGTTGTCGCCCCCTCCACATGCATTCACATGTGTGTTGCACAGAAAGCTATGGCTGAATTTGATGTAAAAATCTCGCAACTTTTTTTCTTTTGGGTTACTTTTTTCATTCCTTAACCGGACACAGAGCCTTACAACAACAATGGGATTCAAACTCGAGAAGCCCCAACCGCACATTGATCGAGTCTAACCTTTTTAGTTTTTGTTTACTTGAGTAAACCAATGGGAGTTGCATGGTTTCACTAAGCTTAATATAAAGTCAGTGGAATTGGAGGGATACTAGACATTTAATCGCAGAAAAAAATTGTCACCGTCCCCATTGGGTAATGCAACTCTTTGGGTTTCTTGTATTTGGGCTCCTCTCAATCGCTTCATCTGTCCATGGCTACTATGGAGGTTGGAGAAATGGCCATGCCACTTTCTATGGAGGTGGTGACGCTTCTGGCACAATGGGTATGCACAACATATATAAAGTTAAGATCATTACTTCTTGTAATTAACATGTTATCTAATGTCAATTTTTGTTCTAGGTGGAGCTTGTGGTTATGGAAACTCTTACAGCCAAGGTTATGGGACTAACACAGCGGCACTGAGCACTGCATTGTTCAATGATGGTTTGAGCCGTGGGGCTTGTTTTGAGATCAGGTGTGTGAATGACCCACAATGGTGCCTCTCTGGCTCCATTGGAGTCACTGCCACTAACTTCTGTCCAACTAACTTCTGCCCACCAGGAGGCTGGTGTGATCCTCCTAACCATCACTTTGACCTTTCCCAGCCTGTGTTCTTGCGCATTGCCCAATATCGAGCTACAGAAGGTAGGATAATCAACACTTGATTTCTTATTTCACTTTTCAAGTCTTCTGCTAATTTCAGTTTACCACCAATCATGGCATGTTTTCCGTCCATTCACACGTGTAACAAATAGTGTTCATTCCAGTTTTACTCTTGGACATCAATATCTGTGCGTGGGTTTTTGGCACGAAAGTGACGCGGATCCGTAAATGGTGAATCAAAATTATTGGTGGTGCAAAGATAAGAATATAAATGTGCAATTTAACGACATTAATTATATATTATATTAAAAATGCATATCTACTTAACATTTCTCTCTCTCTCTCTCTCTCTCTCTCTCTCTCTCTCTCTTATTTTATTTTATTTTTTGGGTTAATTCTCTTTCCACTCTTTAATGGATCATGTTTAAACCATGCATAAGTTTTGTTTAGCATTAACATGTTGTGCGGTTTTGTTATGTGCTTTACAGGATAAGGTGCAGGAGAAGGGGGAGGCATAAGGTTCACCATCAATGGCCATTCATACTTCAATTTAGTACTTATCAGCAATGTAGGTGGAGCAGGTGATGTGCATGCAGTGGCCATCAAGGGTTCAAGAACAGGGTGGCAAAGAACGTCAAGGAACTGGGTTCAGAACTGGCAGAGCAATTCTTTCCTCAATGGACAGAGTCTATCGTTTGTAGTTACCACCAGTGATGGCGGCAGTGTGGTCTCATACAATGTTGCTCCTGCTGGTTGGTCCTTTGGGCAGACATACACTGGAAGACAGTTTCGGCATTAAAATGTTCAAACCCAGATGAACAAAGCAGCCTATCTAATCCCAAAGATGCTACATTTAGCCGACAGTGGTCATGCAAGCTTATGAAGTTGAAGAACTGATCCAATTTTTATTTATTTATTTATTCTTTATTTTTTTTAAAAAAAAAAAAAGCAGTTAAAAGAGCATATTTGTGGTAATTATTATTGTTCTACAGTGGTTGAGAATCGGCCCATGTAAACATTACCATGGATGTTTGATTTTGTGATCCACATCTGAATCTGAATGCCCCACCGATAGATTTTGATGGAATGAAGGGCACCGACAAGTAATTGGAGAAATCCCAAATGTTTGGTTAACGTTATTGCCATTGCAGTAGCAGGGATTCATAATGATGCCTAATCTTGTTCAATTTTTATTTCGAAAAGGATAGGTAGTAGGTAGACTGACAGACGGGGACACCGACAATGTAAATTTTTTGAAAAAAAAAAAATGTAGGATGTAAAATAAAAGGTGTGAAATGTATAATAAATAGTTTGAAATGCATAATAATTATCATTTGGATATAAATTGTATTTATATATCTTTGTTATACATTTTATTTTATCTTGTTATATATATATATATATATATATATATATATATATATATATCTTGAAATAAAAAAAAATCTTTTTAAGTGCAGGGTCCCAAAAGACCCATTAATGCCCTTAATCCCTACCCATGTAATTGACCCTATTTTTGGTCAAAAGATGTTCAATTTTTATTAGGATACTGACGGCCGTAGTTCCATCCGACCCAGATGGACAGGGTCCAGCATAGCAGGCCGGTCCAAATTGGAGATTGATTTATTTAACTTGATTTCCCGTTACATTTACCTTTATACTATCTCCATTCTTTTGAATATAAAGAGAAAGGATTGTTCTTTTTTAAATGGGTCAGAAGTAGCCTTTATCATCCTCAATCATAATCTGTTTGTCCTTGTGAGCATCATCAGAGAAGATCCCATTTCACCAGTGAACTAGTACTAATTTTGTTTAGTCCACTACTTGAAGCGAGAGAATGGACAGTCGTTTCACCAATCAACAAAAGTGTTATTTTATGAGAATCCTTTGCATCTCATGAGCTGCACATGCTTTTCAACAATGATTGAAATGATGTTCCAAATTGGAAGTAGAATAGCAAGAACAACACAAGGGAACTTCAATAATTATGGGGCTTAGACTAGCAACAGAGTAATTCCGGTGAACTCACGCAAAGAATTTAACCAGCAACACCCTCAAGTGCAGATTCCAAAGCATCCTCAAGTTCCTGCTTTGAGAGAAGCCTGGAGGAGTGAACCGTTTCCTCTCCATTATATGCACCAACTGCTTCCACTTTCATTGGTTTCAATGAGAAATGTGTTTCAAGAGCCTTCAGCGTTTTCGCAAAGAAGTCTGCTCTTGTTATATATTCCTTCATTCGGCAAACAAAATCTGCATGGTCTCTAGCCTGCATGGTAAGTTGGTATTATGAAGTTCAGAAGAGACCAACACAGGTGTTTCCTGCTGCTGCTATTTTCAAGTACGAAGAAAAATTTATGAAAGGAATGTAATGGCACCACCAATTCAAAGAATCATATTGGCAAAACCTAGTGCTTGAAATTTAACACAAATCAAGAAAGCAATAGGAAAGAACTTGCCAGTCTGTACTTAGGAGCTCGTGCAGGCATCTTCAAGTAAGCCATATTCCTGATCTCATAATCCCATAGAAATGAACTGCGTTGAATCCAACGGTTTTTGGTTATGGATTGAGTATTTCCACCAAGTTTACGATCTCCGAGCACATAATCTGGACAAGGAGGAAACGTCTAAGAAAATACTAGCAGATTCGGTACATAACACATCTGAATGTTAATATGTACAACCTGACAGAAAACCTTTCAGTGCTATTCTGGCTTTTAAAAGCCCAAACAAGATTAAATCATAGTTCCAAGCCCACAAATAACGAACCAAAAATTGGTTGCCATGCCATCTTAAACATAAGTATTTATGGTTGGAGAAAATAACACCAACTTTGAGAGAGAAAGCACCAAGGCCAAGGTAAATGCCAGAGCAAATAAGCATATGGTTCTCTTGATTAATTTCAGCACCACTTTATTTTTGGTTCCATAATTGTGATTGTGCTCTAGAATACCTCTCATCCTAAGTTTTGAATCAAGCAGAGTTGTAACCATGTAATCCACAAAGACAACTGCCATTTCTGCCAGCATAAAACACTAATAATGGTAAAGACACCTTCCAAACCAAATCTATGTACCATTTTCTCGAAGCTGGAAATCACCAACCCCCTGAAAAACCTGAGCGTACAACTTTTTACTCCAACACATAAGGGGCCGGGCATATGGTTGCACATCAGGAACAGCACCCCTATTACATACGAGAGAGATGAATATTGTGTCATTGTCCACAACAACAGTGCCACACCCAGAAGGCCTTCTGATGACAGGAACCTTGTCTCTTAATACAGACCCAACTTCAAGAAGTTCAGGAGCCTTCCTACATATGTAATGCACATCTGTCAATATGAAAGTCTCAAGAAAAGGTAGTTTCATTGGAAAGAAAAAATCATTCAAGAACTTGAGGTATTTGCATATGCATCCGGTAGCAAGTTAATAAATGTCTGGGTTCAGCTACTGTGTATTAAACAAATATCCTATCAAAATTTAAAACAACACAATCAAATGAATATATTTTAAAAAATAATTTAAAAAAAAAACTCCAACACAAGTTGCCAATATGAAAGTCTAAAGAAAAGGTAGTTTTACTGGAAAGAAAAAATCATTCAAGAACTTGAGGTATTTGTATATGCATCCAGTAGCAAGTTAATAAATGCCTGGGTTCAGCTACTGTGTATCAAACAAGTATCCTATAAAAATTTAAAACAACACAATCAACTGAATACACTTCAAAAAAAAAAAAAAAAAAAAAAAACTCCAACACAAGTTGCCAATCAAGAAATAGACAGGTGAAATAAAAACAAATAATAATAATAATAAAAAAGAGAATATCCTTCTACCAAGTAAGTAAAATGACAACAAAATTTGCGGTAAACAACTCAATAAAGATATGCAATAAAGGCAAATTAACTTCCTTACCAAGGTTTTCCCATGACTATGGTAGGATAATTTGTTCCGTCATTTAAGATGCACCAATTATCCGATGATGTACGAAGAAGCTTTTCCTCTAAATGTAACTGCTCCAGAACAGGCATTTCTTTGAATCTGAGAAGATTCATCAAAGGAAGCCCCATTCTTCTCATTTGATGCAACGTGGCCATTAAGCTGAAAAATTGATCCGGGCACTCTGACTTCCACGTTAAGGCAGTGCAAGGGTCTAGCAATTCTGGTTATTTGATCGAGTGTAAACATTTTTCAAAAAAAAAAAAAAACAAAAGGTGGATAAAGCTTGAAGATTTTTCACTCATTTCTACCAACACTTCTCCGGATAAAAAGTTCTCTCTTTATAACTTCAGTTACCTTTACAGCATATCCACTTAAGACCCTCCAATTTGTTATTTGTATTCGTCCACAATTACAGCAGAGAATGGCCATCAACCAGGAAATCTAAGTGCAGATCATATCATTCAGATCTAGTAAAACACCCATGAAAAGTTCTTTACTTTCATTATTGATCAAAAGAAGAAACTAGGTAAGACCAGCCTCAATGAGAGCAGCAGCATGCATTAAAGTTGTCGATTTTATGGAAGCAGCAGTTGCTTACTTCTACTAAACCCACCAACCAAAATAGACCCATGCCCATTATTATCTCCTAGCATGTTTCCTCAGGGAATCCGAACCAAATCAAAGTACGGAGACTACATTCTCGTCATACCAATAATTCAAGATCATCACATCCCGTATGATGTTGTAGCATGGAATAAAAGGCACCAGACCAAACTTGACCAGATCGAAAGAAAGAGAAAACAGGAGAATACCAATAGACAGAAAAATAGGGTTCACCTTGAGCTGGAGGAGCTTGCAGAAGTTGGCAGTGACTGGTCTGGGACGGGTTTCTTTTTTATATATATATATTTTTTATGTGGATATTCTCTGTGGCTGAAATTTTCTTTGCCCACGTACCCATAATCAAATAGTTTTTATTTGCTGTCATCTCACAATAACACCAAAGCAAAAGGATAATGAGAAGCCATGAATATTCATAAAATGGCACAATGATGCCATATGAGCAGGATCCGGCATCTCAAATTCTTTTTTTCTATCCAATTATTAAAATAATACTTTTATAAAAAATAAAGATAAACATTTATAAATTAGAGTTCGATAAATAAATTTCTTTTTTTTTTTTTCCTTCCAACCAAGAAATAACGAAAGATAGATTGTAAGGGGGGCATTTTGGAAGACATCTGGTGCACATTTTCAACAAGAGTGGCCGAACCAACAACGTTCGTAAAGTAAACCTGGGAGGAGGAAACGTGCGTATAAATCGAGTAAGCCTTTTTAAGGAAACAAACCTGTTGCATACAATGCTCTGCAAAGACGCGGTCGCAGAAAACAGCGACAAAACTCTCCTGGGTTCGGATTCAAAGGTATGATAAAACCGGCGAGACTGCCTCGTGGGCCCCTTACGGATGCCTCGTCTATATTCCGACCAATCTCTACCCAGGAACCTCTCAGGCTCTTGAAACTATCAGCTGACACAAAAAGCCTCAAATTTGGCAAAATTGTACACGCCCACTTGATCGTCACGAACCAGGCTGCAGAAAACCATAGATACGAGACCATTTCTTTGGTGAATTTGTACTCGAAGTGCAACGAGCTCTCGGTTGCCCGGAAGCTGTTTGATGGAATGCGTGAGAGAAATGCGGTCGCTTGGAGTGCGTTGATGGCTGGGTATTTGCACAATGGGCGTTCATTGGAAGTCATGAGATTGTTAAAGGATATGCTTTCTGGGTGTAACGAGAGGCCCAATGAGTATGTTTTTAGTATTGTTATTTCTTCATGTGTTGGAAGAGTTGAGGAAGGCAGGCAGTGTCATGGATTTGTGTTGAAGTCTGGATTGATGGTTCATCAATACGTGAGGAATTCCCTTGTTCATATGTATTTGAAGTGTTCAAACGTTCAGGAGGCCATGCGGATTTGGATTCCTACGTATGGAAATGATGTTTGTTCGTTTAATTTGGTTTTAAGTGGTCTTCGGGAACATGGGTACCAGCGGGAGGCTTTGGAGGTTTTAAGGAGGATGATTGATGAGTTCTTGAAGTGGGATACTGTCACTTTTGTTCATGCTTTTGGGCTTTGTGCTTGCCTCAAAGATTTGAAATTGGGTTTGCAAGTTCATAGTAAGATGTTGGTTGGTGGTGTTGAATGTGATATCCATGTTGGCAGCGCCATCATTAATATGTATGGGAAATGTGGGGAGATTTTGAATGCAAGGAGAGTTTTTCATCAGTTGCAGAGGCGCAACGTGGTGTTATGGACAGCAATCATGACTGCTATCTTACAAAATGGATGTTTTGAGGAAGCATTGAAATTGCATTCACAAATGGAGCTTGAAGACGTGACACCAAATGAGTTTACTTTTGCCATCTTGTTGAATGCTAGTGCAGGATTGTCTGCACTGGGACATGGATGTTTGTTACATGCGCGTACTGAGAAGTCAGGTTTTAAGGATTATGTTATAGTTGGAAATGCATTGATCAATATGTATGCAAAGTGTGGCAACATTGGAGCTGCAAGTAAAGTTTTCTCAGACATGTTGTATCGGGATAATATTAGTTGGAATTCAATGATTTGTGGGTACTCGCATCACGGCCTGGGTAAGGAAGCTCTTCTTGTGTTTCAGAACATGTTGGCTGCAGAAGAGCTTCCTAACTGTGTGACTTTTGTTGGTGTTCTCTCTGCATGTGCGCACTTAGGTTTGGTGCAAGAAGGTTTCTACTATTTAAACCGCCTAATGAAAGAGAGTGGGATTGAGCCTGGATTGGAGCATTATACATGTATTGTTGGCCTTCTAAGCAAAGCAGGGCAACTTGATGAGGCTCAAAAGTTTATGAGGTCAAAACCAGTAAAATGGGATGTTGTTGCCTGGCGTACTTTGCTAAATGCTTGTCATGTCCACCGGAATTATGAGTTAGGAAAGCATATTGCAGAACTGGTGTTAGAGATGGATCCTCATGATGTGGGAACATATACCCTACTGTCCAATATGTATGCCAAGGCACAGAGATGGGATAGAGTTGCCAAGATTCGTAAGTTAATGAAGGACATAAATATCAAGAAAGAACCTGGAGTGAGCTGGATAGAGATGAAGAATGTAACCCACATATTTGTTTCAGAAGACGGCAGCCATCCAGAGTATATTCAGATTCATGATAAGGTGAAGGAACTCTTGGCCATGATTAGACCACTGGGATATGCTCCAGATATTGGTTCAGTATTGCATGATATAGAGGATGAGCAGAAAGAAAATTATCTTAGTTATCATAGCGAGAAGTTGGCCATAGCGTATGGCCTCATGAAAACACCTTCTGAAGCACCAATTCTTGTAATTAAGAACCTTAGAATGTGTGATGATTGCCACTTGGCTGTTAGACTTATTTCAAAGGTTACAAACAGAATGATAATTGTTAGGGACGCCAACCGTTTTCATCACTTTAAAGATGGAAGCTGTTCTTGTGCAAATTACTGGTGACCAATGCACACATGTTGTTCATATGATTGGAAGCTTGCTCGACACAGAGGTTGCCAAAACCATGTCAGCCTCCATGGCACCTCGAGGATTCTGAGCATGCTCTTCTTTGTTGACTCGTACAACATATGTACCTCAAGGTAAAAATGAATTCCCTCCTCTGTCCTTCTACTGAATGGTAGGACATGTTTCGGATAAATTAATTCGGACTTACTGCATCTATGTAATTATATGAAGTTCAAACTGAAGCCACACGCACACTCATAAAAAAATTTTTAAAAAAAATAAAAAAGGAAATATAGGAGGAGGGGCAGAGGAGTAGGAAAATATGAGATTTTCAGTAATTATGTTTTTAAAGGGATGACCTAACAAAAGCTATTTTCCATGAATTTTACAAATTCATAGAAATCTATCCTTCCATCTCCATTTTTATCAAATCTTTTGATCATTTTTCTGCAGCTTTCCAGCGTGAATCTTTCCTTGAATTTCAGCTTGTGGATAACTCTCTGCAAGTCTTCTGCGTCAATGAACCCATCTTTGTTTTGATCAAAGATATCAAAAGCTTCCTTTATTTCCTCCAGACTTGGCTCCTCCTCGTCAAACAGCTTTGAAAGCTCATTGGAACCGATAAAATCCTTAAGCTCCTTGCTTTCGTGGCTGCAAAAAAGTCCGAAGTTTTCCATTACCATCTTTATTTCATCTCTGCAGAGGTTTGTGTCATCTTTCTCCTTATCAAAGCAGAATTGCTTGTTAAATGACTCAGAATATTGGTCGGCACTCTCCTCACACTCCTTTGAGTTGCCAATGCTCAGTAGGGATAGGAGAAAGGACCAATAAACTGAGAAAAATCTCCGGATGTTATTGAGCTCTTTGAGAATCGCATTAGCCAAGATAAACATAATTAATAGTGAAAAATATGGCTGAGTATTGGTTGATGCCATCCGCGGGGTAATTAAGCAGTAGAAGCAGATTGAATCCATGGACGGGGAAATGAAGAGTTTTGCAGCTTAATAGAAACAGCATAGATGTTTCAGACGTCCCTCTGGAGTCATGGAGAGGAAGAATGTTTACGTATATATATAGATAAATATTATAGGGTGAGAGAAACATCTTTTCTACATTTTGAATAGATGGAAAGTTCAAGCCTTTAAAAGGACGTCGTGGAAGATGCTTTGTAACTTGCTGGAAGTACGTGTGTCGTAGGGTCGAGAAAGATGAATAAGAAATGATCTATTGTCTTTGTCATGCACAAGAGAGAAGTTTCTGTGCTCTTGCATATTGAATGGAAAATCACTTGGATTCTCTTTCATGGGTGGGCTTTTTTTCTATTTTCGTTTTTTCCGTCTCCATCTACTTGGATTATGGGTGAAAACAGCAGGAATATGCCTTTTTCCTCTTTGTACTCCATTGACCAGTTATACCCGCATTTATTATCTTGTGGAAACCAACACACGCAATCAAAATTTCTTCCAACCCTGAATTGCCGGCTGCCACTCCTCCCTGTCATTTTGCACCAACTACTTCCATAATTTCCGTGCGTTAGTCCCCACTTTTTCTTTCTTACATGTAACTTCTCGGCAGTTCATTAATGGAATATGGTTTTTAATGGCTGGCGGTTCGGTACCAAGTCAATTCCGTCTGCCCGTAGATTTTCTGTCGCAATTTCCTGGAAGTCTTCTTTTTTACCCGTTCTAAACCCGCTGACTTGCTGTAGCTTGAACTTATTTTCCATATATCCGTTCAAATTAGTTCTAACTTAAGAGTGGAGTCTATTGGGGGTCGTGTTTCCACGAAAACTCCTGTCAAGCCCTTCTGTTTTTCCACTGCAATTTCAGGCTCATGTGAGGATGAAAATTTTTCTTTTGGGTCATGAAGGAAAAACCTAGAATTCATAGTATGATGTCGTTTCCATTGTAGGCCTCGTTGCAAATCCGGAGCACGATGGCCCAGTTGCCATTGTTCCCTCGTCTCCCTATATTGCTCCACGGGCTGTAGATAGAGGCATGCCTTTCCTCATTGATTTCAATGGAACTGGAATGACTTAGTTGGGGAGGTAGGGCTGGGCTTAACCCTTGTAAGTGGGAATATTCAAGCCTGTTCTAATTATTTAGGTCGAATTAAAGGTCGAGATGCAATCAATCGCCACTCGGGCAAAGGCCGAGGGAGGGCTGAGGTCCCTTTCTCTTAGGCTAAATTCTCTTCAAAAAGTTGCCATTAAAAAAAAAAAAGAAACTCTTATATGACTAACATGAAAAGTTGTGGCGGCGTTCATAACTTTTAGTGGCCTCGACTCCCTGAAATTTGGTTGACCTCTCGGAAGCGGATCCACCTTCGAATTTCCAAGCAAATTTTCCTTTTTGATTTTTCGGAAGAAGGAAAGGGGAGGTGCTTGAGCAAATCCTGGAAACAATTTATTTACAAGTGTTGCAGATGGTTAACGTTTAATATATTTTTTATTTCTTTTTTCATTTAATAATTTTAATTTATGAATTAAATAATTATTTAACATAAGTATCTATCCAATATATATATGGTATAAAAAATTTTAAAATTACATCAAAATTTGAACTATTAAAAAAATAAAAACATTTAAATCATGTTTAAGGATATTAATAATTAATTTATATTTTACTTACGAGTATTAGTCCTTGTAATTGATCTATTTAACGTATAAATCATAATTTAGACTACCAATCAATAAATACCGAGAATATATACTCTGTAATTGATCTATTTGCGCATGGAGGTCTGCGCTCGAAACAAGCAGTCAGGGATGTGCATATATATATACTCATGTAAAGCAAAAGGTGATTATGAAACCCGTAAAGCAAGAAGCGATAACATCATTACCGCTAATCAGAAGCCCCCCCCCCCCCCCCCCCCCCTTATACAGATCACATGCACAAGCTGCGCAATCAATATTCATGTAAGTCCAACTTTTCTTCAAATTTTGCTTTTTCCCCAAAATGCAGCACATGGGCCTCAAGAGAAGAAATTAGCAGCCGAAGCTTCCCCTCGACTCACAATAGAATCAAACATTAAAAGCATCAGAGCATTGTTTATGCGTAAAATTTACATTTTTATACCGTCAATTTAACATTCTGAAAAAAACCATCTTTCACCCAAAAAAAAAAAAAAACACACACACACACACACACACGCACTGTAGAAACCGAGGACAGATAAAGATCTCATTTTCGGACTGCTCTTAAATCTTAATCACCCCTGTGGTGGGGAAGGTCCATAAACAATGCCAGTTCTCGGGTTAATATTAGGGCCCGGATCTTGATAATCCATCATGTCAACCGTCTCCCTTGATTTTCCCGAAGTTTCCTGGAAACCAAACATTGGAAAATTTCAATAACTTGGAATAATCCACAAATTAACAGATAGCAATAGCAAGGACACTAAAAGTGGGAGGAGGAACACAAACCTCTGCTTGAACCGAGGATACTCCTGTCTGAACTCTCTGAATCAGAATCCTTCTGCCGAATCCTTTTATTCATCGTATAAAAGTGTAAGAATATAGAACCACTTAAAAACATGCAATCAAGCAGCAACAGAGAGATAAAAAGAGCGATATTCCAAATGGAAGAAGGAAAGGGAAAAAGGAAAACCAGAAAATTGCATTGTAACATACCATGAGAGAAGGAGAAAACCAGAAGAGCCAAAATAACAAGAGCCTTGATAAAACAAGATCGACCCATTAATTCTTGCACAGTCCCGGAAAATGGGTGAGCCTCGGATTTACAGGGTGGACAGTGTTTTAGGTTAACTTCCAGTTTCCAAGAAACCGACTCTTTTGATAGCAGATCCAATGAAGATTATATTCGCTGCTTAGATACTTTCTCGCCCGACAGTTGCCATCTCTCCGCGTACTTCTCTGTGTGTCCGTGCGCGCGCGTGCAATCTTGTTTGCAGTTTTTCAGGGATTGTGGGAAGTGGGTTATGGGTTACATTTGAATTTCAATCTCAGTTTCTACATTTTTGCGCAAGTCATTCCCATTTATACTCAAATCCGCCAACGATCCTCTCTATCTTGTGTTTGGTGTGACAAAACAAGCTAGTGGAAGCTTATCTTGCTGATGTCAAACCACCCCCCGTTCAGCCTAATCTTGGAACGTGATTTTGTTTTTTTTAATTGGAAATTTGGAATATTGGAACTCGATTTAATTGTTAAATATTTTTACTGACTTCTTCTACCTAATTTCTTTTGCTATCTGCCTTTTCTTTTCTTTTTTCTCTTTTTTTTTTCCCCTCTTGGGGTGCCTATGTTATGTAACAGGATGATTTTGGCTTGATGCATAGCTTTGTTTTTTCAACATAAGCGGGTAAACATTTGAGAACGAATTAAATCAAACTTTCGATTACTAACGTCAGCTTCGAGACTTATAACGTGTAAATTCGATACAATCGTATAAGAATGAATTGCTTGCTTGTAGAACTTTAAAATCACCTTAAAAAAAAAAAAAAAAAAACTGAGATCATTGCGAGGCAAGAAGCCTCTAGCATTATTGGTCCAGAAAGTTGTCATCCGCACGTATTCGCTAATCATGGTTTTAGATATGTGATTAAGATATGACTTTTATTCCTTTGGCTTGTTAAGTTGATCTTTTTTTTTCTTCCGAAAGTGCAAATAATGATTGCATCTATACTCATTGCGCCAAGAGACTTCTCCTTTTCCGTATTAAAAACCGAAATAATTACAGGAATAATTAAGTTTAGTAACTTTGCATATTTTTTTTCTTCAGTACATGCGGGTTATTATTACTATGATTATTATTTTTTAATATTTTATTTTATTTTATTTTTACATGGGGGTCATCATCCTCATTTTTCGGCGTCAATGTATAACTAGATCATTGCTTATGCATTGATGTTTAGGAACCATTCAGTAGAAGTTAAATTATAGTTGGAATAAGGCTATCAATTTTTTTTTCCCCTTTTCTTCGGCCTTTTGTCGTTATGAACATTTTCAATTATACATTAATTAAGAGGCGGGTGACAATGAACGAGAGAAATAAAGAAAGTTAAGTTCAGGCGCAAGTAATAAATTAGGTCCTTTTGCACTAAGATAAGACGCCATCACGAGCAAGTTTGAAAGTCCTGCTTTTTAGGCAAAGCAGCATCTTGCATCCCTACTGGTTTCTTTAACGAGTAGTCTCATGCTTGACATTTCCATTTTTGCAATTCTTAAGGCACCCACTTGCCAATACACCATAATTTGAAACAAAAGATGTGCCTGATTTGACCCCAATTCAAAAACGTTTTTTTTTTTTTTTTTTTACTAATTTAAGGTTCCTAATCTGCATCAGGTGACAAGTTTGATGATATAAAATCATCAGAGTCAGAACTAGAGATCAAGCTGGGGGCTCTAGGATTTAAGTGTACGTACGAGAAGTGAACAAATTTAGGACCCAGAAAAGACACGAAAATTTTGGAGATTTGGGAGCGAATAATGGGGGAGATGGGGCAATAAAAGTGAGGAGGCAGATGATTTCCCGAGCATTTACGAGAAGGGAAAGGGTAACCAGAGAGCAGATCAAGCACGAGATGCTTGATGGCGTGCTTGATGGCATCCCGTGTGTTGTTGGGACCCATCCACGGCTCATGGGTCATTGCCTGCCAAGAACAGTGGTAAAAATCTGTCTGGTAATACCGCAAAATATGTCAATGTTTTTCACTGGCCAGCAGACATACACTCGGCCTTGATTTCGATAGATCGACCACATGCAATTGAGTTTGCTGGTTACTCACGGGCTAATTTAGGCCTCTAATTGTTATTGTAGGTCGCTTAAAATTGTGGTCTAATGCAGGTTGAAGATTGTAAGTCATATGCACATGTCCCTGTTATAAAAGTGGAAGGAAAAAACTTTATGATTAGCTTCCCCCCCCCCCCTCCACCACAACCTTTTCTGTGCCAATCGTTCAGATTCTTGGCTATATTTGAAAAGGAAAGGTGCTCGGCCTTTTGTGTTAGGATTATTGCTAAGCATGTCTGCAAAACGAGAAACTTTCCTCTCTTTCCATTCACCCCTCGACAGCGGCGCCGCCCCCTCCCCCAACTCTACCTAGTTACTCATGCAGACTGCCAGAATGATATTCACTTCTTTGGCTTTATTCAATTCGCTTTATTGCTTCTTTATATGTAAGTGGACAAGGGACAATCTTCAATCCTATTGCCGAATGCTGTTGGACTTTATGCCTAAAATTTGCATTTATTTTGTTAGCGACCAATGATAGTTTGACACCCGAACCTTTATATCCAGTTCTTCTATCATTCCTTTGGGATCAGTAAATCTAAGTTAATTCATGGGGCTATAAATCCCCAACCTTTTTGAAACAGGCAGCACAGGAGATTCTTGACTGACTTGGGAGATTCAAGGGGTGAATAAAATGCAGAAAATGGTGCGCCAGCAACAAAAGGATTGATTTCATTCCCAAACTTATTTTTGTACAGTGGGATTATGGTATACAAACTCAACACTGTCCTAAGGTCTCAGCCTCTCACCAACTCATATACCAATATGTACAAGAACTTCTAGTAACCTAAGGATTAGCACAGCAATCTGCATGTAATAGCACGAAAAAGAAAAAAAAAACAAAAATATATAAATAGTCCTGTGGCTACTTTCTTCCATTCCATAGAAGGCCCGATTCTTGCTATAGGCTCATGAATTCAGAAGAAACCTTTGGATTTCAAAACTGGCGAGTGGAACACCATCAATCAGTTTCCACCATTGAAGACGGTCAAAATTTAGCTACCCAATTATGAGCTCTCATGGAATTGGAGTGATCTAGACAATGCAGCCGGATTGGCTTGTAAGATGGGAGAGGCCTCAGACATGTGAATCTTTCCATCACCCTTTGACTGGAAGGCCCTAAGGAGTCCTTGCCCACCAATTGCCTCAGCTTTGTCATTCTTAATCCCAAGAGAAGTCCATATTGAGCTTTTTGAAGCTTCTTGTGGGTCACCGATTCTCAATGTTTTTGGTATCCAAAGACATCGTTCTGAATTATTATCTTTCAATTGCTCCTCTCCTACAGAGTTACTTGATTTGGGCACGTTTTCATCCCTTAAATGTTTCCCCAAGGTTGGAGAGTTGGGGCCAGAGTTTGAGGCAGTTTGCTTTGGCGAGAAAGGCTGAGGAAGCCATGAGATGTTCCAAGAACCTGGTACACTAGAACCCCAACAACCAGCTGCAGGATAATATGGCACAGCAAATCTCGGAGGGTAAAAGGCAGGTGGGGTTGCAGGTGGGCTCCACTGAACTGTATTCCAAGGGTAGGGCCAAGGAGTGCCTGGAAAGCATGCTAGCTGTGGTGGAAACCCTTGGCAATTCCCCACCACTGGCTCCTGTGACCCACTTTTGCATGCCTTGCCATTGGAGTTTGAGGTGGGAACTGCAGAACCATTAGAATGATCATCCCGATTACCATGAGAAACTGAAAGACTTAATGATTCAGGTTTAAGGAACCCATTTCTTGCGCAATTCTGCATTGTTTTGTCAGTAAGATTCAGAGCAGAAGCCATTGATTCATGTAGGGGTGCGTCTGCACCAAAGGTGACGACAGTACCATTGGTTTCAATATAGGATGATGGGCTCCATTTGGAACATCAGATTGACCATTTTGCAGAGCTTCAGAGACAGTAACATGGCGGTAATGAGAAACTGAGTTCTTGTTTTTGCGACGGCCAGCACCCACAGGTACATTTCTCATGGTTCCCCCAGCAGTCCAATATCTCTGGCAATTCTTGCAATAGTGTCGGGGTTGGTTCACATTGTAATTGTTGTAGTAACAGAACTTGGTGTCCATGCTATTACAGCGGGGGCATGGGAGGACTGTGTCAGGTTTCTTCAGGGTCTTTTCTTGCAAATTACTCATATCACTCTGCTCCTCTTCTGTCTTTGAAGTTTTCAACTCAATGCTTTCCTTTTCAGCTGAGGGTGTTTTAGCATTCTCACTTGCAACTGACGTTCCTTCCGAATTGGATGGCTCCACCAGAATTGCATCTTGGCCTGTGTCTTGGGGTTTACACTTTGTTGCTTTGTCTCCTACTGTGTCCTGGATTGATCAAAGAACCAAAGGGAGTGAACACCCATCTCAAGAATGTAACCCTGACAAACTTGTTGCATGAAGAAATCAGTGTGAACACAAATCCGATACCTATACTAGCATCCCATATGTAAAACTGACAGGCAATTTGGTCTATATGGGCTTGTATGCCAATGTATACAAAAGTAAGAAAAAAACCTATTCTCCTTCACAGCATGTTAAGGGACACAATCTGACCTCAATCCATCTAAGATATTGGCATGGATCACCTGTTTGGTGTCAATCAAATTTTGTTCTAGAACCACATAGTTCACATTAAAAGTTGTCCTCTTTAAAACTCAGACTCTGATATTCTTTTTTATGCGATTGACAGGAAGAGGAAAACAAAACCAATTTTGGCTGGTTAAGTCAAGAACCTGACCACCAAAATTGTAATTTTGACCTACCATAATCAAGGGAACTCTATTCACAGGCTAATACAGCAGACAACCTGAAAAAAGATAACTACCATAAGAACTAAAGTAGAAGAATCCGGGCTACAAAAAAATAATGGATTCTTTAGAACCAAAGAAAAAGAAGAAAAGCCCCCAACGGTATCTAACAAGCCCCAAAAATCAAGCTTGTGAAAACATCAACCTAACAGAGCGAGAACAGATCAAGCAAGGTTTATATGTAAATCGTTTAGACGGCTCCTTAATCTGCAATCTCCTCAAGATTCAAATTTTACCTAAATCACCTCCAACAAATTCTATCCTAGAATGCAAAATTTCAAATAGAGCTCAAAATTCTGAGTCATGACCCGTGAGATGTCTCAGAAGCAACGCCTCCAAATAAAATTGAAATCCCAAAAACACAAAGCCAGAAAATTTATCGCACGCTTAATGCTTTTTTCGCAAAACTAAATCTGACCCATTAACTAAGTTCAACGCATAAGAAACGGGTTATCCTCAGAAACTTCAAAGAAAAAGAAAGAGCAACCAAAGTCATTGCCTTGTTATCACTTTCTCTCTCTTCTTCATCTCCTTTTTCAGTGCCCTCATCAGGAGCAGCAGCGTCTCCACAGGATTGACGGTCCTGATCTTGACTATCGCCGCCAACCCCACAGACCCCAGTCGAAGTATTAATATCTTCCTGAGAAATCTCTGGCAAAGGAATCGTCTTCCCAAACAGCTTGATTGCCGGGTCTTTTGGGTCCGACATTTCTGCTTCCTCTGTTTCTCTCTCTCCTTTTTTTTTTTTTTGTTTCTTCTCGTTAGTATTTGAAGAAGATAAATAATAAAAATTAAATTGAAGTACACTGCATACTAATCTATTCTATTGTTATCCAAAAACCAAAAAAAGAAAAAAAGCAACTGTAAAAGCGTAAACTTATAGAGAGAGAATGAAAGTGTCTGAAAGTCATTTGGTGAGAGAAAGTACAGAAAGCGATCTGACACGGCATGGGGCTTTGTATGTGCAAAATTCAAAGCGAACCTAAGAGTTATGCCACGTCAGCAACCAAGTGGAATCCTCAGCCACAAAGTGCCCCATGTGGCTTCGGAAAGAAAAAGACTTTCTTTTCTTTTCTTTTCTTTTTGCTCTTTTTGATTATATTGATTCGTCTCTTTCATTTGCTTTTTCAAAGCTTTCATTTTCTGGGCAAAAACTCTCAAAGATTTTTTTCTGTTTGTTTTTGATATTTCTCCTTTTACTATTTTCTGAATTAATGCATTAATTAATGTGCCGATGAAATGTGAGTTAGGCCTATTTCTTCAACTCAAAGCATTTAAAAACATCATATTTAACTCTATGGTTAAAACTCCATCGATAATTGATCATATTTTTAAAGAAGTAAAGGTAAATTTCAGTCAGTTTTTTTAGTGTTTCTTTCTGTTAATTAATATGTTAAAACTTCAAAATGCTCAAATCTAAAACTCAGAAAGGAAAAGAATAATTAATAAATAACGATGATCTCTCTCTCTCTCTCTCTCTCTCTCTCTCTCTTTCTTCTAATTTCTCTCTTTTTCTTCTAATTTAAGGGTTATTTCCATTATAATTTGTACGTTCCAATGAAAAGACTTGATTTTTCAACCATAAGAAAAAATTACCAACTTTTAGAAATCTTGTCAAATAAATTACTTAAATTGGTAGAGAATTAATATTAATAATATTCACATAAGAATAAAATTTGACATAGTACAACTCGTTTCCATTCCAATTCTCATTCTAGCGGCGAAAAAATCCATGGTCTTTTTTTTTTTTAATATTAATAATCGTTTTCTAAGCCCACAGAAATCCACGTCAAACGGACCGGACCCCACATTGACTCCAAATAGGTTTGCACACAACTCGTGCGGACCCCACCCCTCACTAACCCTGTGTGGGCCCCGTATTTTTAAAGAAGTTAAAGTGGGGAAGCTAAAAAGTCTACCTTTCTTTTCATGCCAATCTCCATTAGCCCCTCACACACGTGTCAAGCACAAGAAGAATCTGCTTCCGGCGGCCCAACTTTTCCGGTTTTGCATGGAATTGCCTCTATGGACGCCACGTGTCCCACACGAAAAGTTGGTGCCTTTAAATAAAAAATAGATAAATGATTAACACGTCACCAAATGAAAAGTTGTTTTTTTTTTTAAATAATTCATACGGAAGCGAATAAGTTCTCCTCACAAAAAAAAAAAAATCTTAGTTTTCTTGTGTTTGAATTGTCTCGGGGGGACACCCACCACGTGTAAAGGACAGGCTGCTTTCCGTTGGATTATATCGTCTTTTTTCAAAATTTTAATTACTTTCTCCGCCTTTTTTTTGTCCCAAAGGGATCCATTGCTTTTTTTTCTTTTCCCTTTCCATAAAATTTAACTAAACACATAGCAGAGAAAAATCGCAACATACAGAGTACTAAAAATAATTCAACGTACTATCACTGTTGCATCACCACCTTGCTGTCGCCTAATAGTTAGAAATTTTATATAAATTATAGATTTTAAATTTTTGTTAAAATGTCATGTGAAATGAAACGTATATAATTCTTTTTTGTAAAAAAAAAAAAAAAAAAGATTAGATATCATTGAATTTGTTTTTTCATGGATTTAATCTAGAAAGCTTAGTCTGCTTCGTGGTGCTCGCTGGGATTATCTCGAAATGTTGCCCCTGAAAGCCTTTGCAGCATCATCTCGCCAATTTCGGGATCCATCTGCTGCTGTGCCCACTTCAGCTAATCTTCGACCAAGAACGAAGTCACCGTTGCCAGACTATGCTAGCGGAAACATAATCTGGAGCTCCTTTTGCGTATTAGGATCTGCCATTATTTAAACGAGTCAGATATTAAACAGCTCTCACCGTTGAAACTACTAGGAAAATCAGTAGCAGAAATGGATGGAGCTCACACACACACACACACACACACACACATATATATTGTAGGAATTTGAACTGCATTCACCGGAAATTTCTAACCATCCTATGGAAGTTATTATTGCCCAGACTTTAAATGTTACTTGGCGCATAGTCATTGTCATTGCAGTCAAGCACTCTAAAAGCGACTTTAAGCTGGCAAAAATTCTGAACCGAACGTGATGATGTAAGTTAATCCAATGAGTATGGTTCCATGCAATAGTTCTGGTGATTGAAGGACGAAGGGCGTGGCGTGATCTTGTAAACTTACTTTTTATTAGTGGGTAGTGGGAGTCCACAAGCGTTAATTTCATAAATGGTCATTATGGATTAGAAATTCCCACCATAATTGATTCACTGTAAGCTTCGTTACGCCCTTCGTAAGCTTTGCTAAATAACCACGAAAGAATCTCCATCCGATCGATATCCTGTTTTCCTTCAGCCTCCAAGACTCCATACCATTAATTTACTGTCCTGAAATAGTTTTAACTAATCCACTCTAACGGGTTCATGCCATTTTTTTTTAAAAAATAATTTTTTATGAACATGCCATTCGATTGAAACCCTAACGCGCAAAATGATGTCATTGGTTTTAATTTCAAAGTCAAAATTGGCTGTTTCCTATTGCTTCTTGCCCTTGCTTGCGTCTCGCAGATGAGGTCGGTCTGCAAATTAAATGCGGCTTAGAAACATTACCTTAATTAAGAAAGGTAACCGCATGCATTGCACCTGGGTTGGCACAATTGGCTGGAATTACATTCGAATTTGCTTACTTCCTTTCAAGCTTCCATATCCATCAATTATCAAATACTTTAAGCACGTTTGCCCGTGGATAAGGTATTTTCTTTCCGCTGCCAATGACACAAATGCTGGTTTAGCTTGTTGAAAAGAATGTTAAAAAAAAAAAAAGTCAGCTCTTTTTGTAGGTCCGTATCTAACCCGCAAAAATTGCATTCATGGAATCATTCCTTTTTGTAAATTATGAGAAAGCCAGGCATTCAATGTCAGGATATGTACTTGTACTAGTACTATTTTTCTTTCTTTTTTTCGTTTTTTTTTTTTTTTTTCATTTCAATACCACAAGGATACCGTTTTAACGTGGGGAAAAACCGCACATCCCATGCAAGGAAGCTACGTGTGACGAAGGAGAAGGGGATACCTAACTTACTTTTTTTTTTTTTTTGTTGGGAGAAGTAATAATTTCCTAACAAGTGTTGTTAGAATTGTCTAACTCAAATTGGATATTTATTTTTTAAAGTGTTCTAAATTTGAGAACAGGTAGGGGGACTCGGTCTGAATTGAATGTGACGAAATCATCTCGGGTAGGACAAGGCATCTCTAAGTCTTATAAACAACAGGCTCTTTTGTAGGAAAAAAATAATTACTCTTTCCGGAAAAGAGGTAATGGTTCCGTCGCATACGGCAAGTGTGAAGCAGCTTCTTTTTCAAAGTTATTGATGGGAATGCCCCAAAGAAACTCTATCGTTTTACAGGTTTTAATGATCAATCCATCAATGAGGTTCGGCCGTTGGATTGCGTGGAGATTTTAATGATCCCTCGCTATCTTCCTTGCACCATTTCCTAACACGAAAACAAAAGTTCATCTAGAGGGACGGTCTCCTACCTGCCACGCCATGCTAACGACCACATGTTAAAAACCAAGAAGTTTCGAATTCAGCGTATCATAGACTACATTAAAATTTTCTTTCCTTTTCTTTCTGCGTTCGAAGACAAAGAAAAAGGTCACCGTCACTTTTCCAAAAACAACAAAAATAAAATTTCTATGCTTTATAATTATTTATAATGCTAACCAAGGAATAAATCACCTTTTTTTTTTCACACAAAATGGTCTGAATGTTTTTTAAAAATACGAAATAGATCACCATGCATTGTGTTCACGTCGTCAGGGTCTCTTTTTCTTTTTTATCTTTTTGTTTTCTTGTTATGCGTTTAGGGTTTCCATTGTTTTCATGACACAAAGATGTGGGCCAAGCCCATAGGCAGACCCCACCAAATCAGCAACACATCATGGTTCATAATAGCCCACTCCATCCCACCAGCCCACGTAACCGGAAAAACCAATAATTTTTCATTAATTATTACAGTACCGCTTCTTTTTACCGGCTACGCTCCACCTCAGCACACCTCCCCCCCCCCCCCCCCCCCCAGCCCCACCCCGGCTCCTCTTCTCTTACATAATAAATGCCAGCCAAACCGCGTATGCACATACGCAACCAAATGCTACAAGTTTTGCGAACCAATATAAACGAAAAAGATGATAGAAGAAAACCAGTTAAATGATTCTTTCTTCCTCGTTCTCTCTGCTGTCTCTCTCTGGCTTGGCCTCTCCTCATAGCCCGGCCTTATATGATCTGATTTTTAATCTGTCCAAGATTGATGCAGGCAAAGATCCCTCCTTTCTTTGATCTTTATTTGGATTCAATCTAGATCCTGATTGAATTGTTCTTGTACTTGCCGAATTGTTTGCACGTTGGGGGCTCCAACGTATGTTGTTCTGAATCTCCAAGAGTAGGCTAACTCTTGGAGTTTGATGCTGTTTGAAGAGGTGGGTTTGATCTGGATTTGGCTTTAGGTTGGTGGGGTCTGATTTGAGATTGAGTTTTGATTTGACTCTTTCTGGGTTTGATTTGAGATGGTCTATTTCCATAGCGCAATCTCGGTCTGCAACTCCGTTGACCAATCAACAACAGTCATGGCTAATTCTGTGAATTCCAATGAGCTGTGTCCGAAACCTAGACACAACAATCAGTTGCACAAGAATAGGAGGACAACTAGTTGTCCAAATTTCTCGAATATATCTGTCTGTGATCGATCTCGATCGGCCGTGATTGATGTTGTGATCCTGATTGCTGTTATTGGTGCTTGTGGGTTCTTGTTGCTCCCCTATATCAAGCTTGTAATTGAATTTGTTGGGGTCATCCATTACGCGGTGAAAGAAGAGATTATGAGAAATCCAGTGCTGTATGGATCTATAGTGGTTAGTACTTTATGTTTCGCTATAGCTGCCTGGTTACTACTCTTGTGTACAACTCGGAAATGTGGGAATCCAAATTGTAGGGGCCTACGGAAGGCGGCTGAATTTGATATTCAGCTGGAGACTGAGGAGTGCGTAAAGAGCTCTAATGGCACATTGGTCAAAGATGGAGTTAAAAGGCGTCTTTTTGAATTGCCCCGTGATCATCATCGCGAATTGGAGGCTGAGCTGAAGAAGATGGCACCAACTAATGGAAGAGCAGTTCTTGTTTTCGGGCAAGGTGTGGATGTTCTGTTGGGAGATTGGAAGTTCCAGGGCCAAAAAAGACAAAGAAGATCAAGAAGTAGAAACCAATACAGTTGTTTACTTTATAGGGACGATAAACCAATGCAGGAATAGAATCATAAGAGATGGAGGAGTGCCTCCCGGACCAATCTCCTTAGGAGCGAGCTTGTCTTTAAATATGCTCATGTCTATAAGTTGTTGAGGGATTACCTACACATGTTGTTATGGTGGAGAATATAATAGCCCTTTCTTTTATCAACTTTATTCGGTACCATGCATATATTTTATTTTGCGTCCCTTTCTCAGGTTAAATTTTTTGCTCTGATTTCCATTACTCCAGCCTTTGGGAGTATGCCATGGTACTTGCCGTGCATAAAGTGTTCACGTGTTAATCTGTTTGTTTTTTTTTTATTGGTAAATAACTCCGTAAGAGAAAAAAGACAACAGTGTTATAAACAGGAATTAGTATTTAGGCTTTCTTGCAGAAGGAATCAGAGCAGTCATAGACATTCTGAGATTTTTAATGTCGCTGGATTTTTTGACGGATCAAAAATATATGTTTAGTAAGTCCAGGATAGGAGTTGTAGGTTCTCAATTGTGATACATATTATTACCTGAATGGTGTGAAAATCATGATGTTTTGGTTTTGAATGTTTTTTTACCTCCACCATATTCTGTTAATAGAATGTCTAACTTGGTCTTGCAGAAAGAAAAGAACACGGTTCATTTCATGTCATATATATGGCCAATTTCTTGTTCTTACATCAATTTGAATATTATGTTTTCCATTTCTTTGTAGAGATTACTTACCCTGGCAGTTGCATCGTGTCTTGTTAAGATGGGATGCATTAAAGCAATGCAGTTTACGAGTTAAATTGTTCATAGACTGTTGCTTTTAGTCGAAGAAATGCAAACTCCAGTAATTCCGATGGTCCTTAATTGGTTGCTATTCTTATCAAATTGTCCCAAGTTGGAGTTTTGTGGTACCTGTGGAAAGTTTTAAATTTCCTTAATTGTTGCTGGATTTAGACCATTTAGCCATAGTCACCAAAACAAACTTACAGTGCACATAGAAACGTTAAGACTTCTGTATGCTTACATTCATTTAATTTTCGCTAATTTTTTATTGGAGCTATTGACTTGCTTATTTCCTTCATTCTCCCCTAATTTCTGCATCAACAGATGGCCCTCCCCTAATTTCTGTTCAACAGAGGGCCTGCTTTTCGGTTAACAAGGTCACCTTATTATGGACCTTCTCAAAGTGGACTTGAAGGTTCTATGCTGACCGCACTACATTTTCTTTCAGTGTGAGGGTTTTGCCAAGTCCTCTCACGTTGGAATGCATTAAAACAGCAGCAATTCTTTCCTCAACCATTGTTCCAGTTTCCTATTTCATCCCTGCGTTGATAGCCAAGCTTCTTTGTGTTGATCCTGCGTTTAGGATTACCAAAGCCAGGCTCTAATTACCTCCACACGGATAACAGATCAACCACTACACTCATAGCACATGGAAGGACCTATTCGATGTTCATGTGCAGAGATCACCTGTTAGAATGCCATGCTCGATAAGATGGCTTAATCTGTTGTCTGTTGGTTATCGAGTGGAAATTATGCGTCTAAAAACTGTAGATGAATGTGCCTGGTACTTCTAACACCTTGCATCAGGATACTTTTATCCATGCCTTTCCCTCCATTCCCCTGCTTACAGCTTACTCCGTCATGGTGCATCAGCTAATGAATGATGGTTCAAAGTTAGGAGAGTCGAGTCTGAGTGTTTAGGCATAAGAGCAAGTCTTGGCCAAATTATTCTAATAATGAATTAGAAAGCAATATAGTGGAACTAGGCCACCAGGAGAAAACTGCTGGTATTATGTTAGACAGTTTCACGTGAATGGCGGAATAAATTCACAATAAGAATAAGCTCAAGACAGCATTTTGTTGCCCCAAAAGATATCTACCTTGTTCAAATTCCCTCTCACCAATTTCTACACCATCCTAGTTTGAGCTGGACAGTAATACTCCAGGATTAAGACGCAAGCCCCCGCCCCCCCCCCTCCCCCACCAAAAAAAAGAACAAAAAACCAGTTGTTGATTCAGGACAAACAACAACGCGAGAAGTCGGCGAGTATCTAATAGAACACGAAGAAGATTGATGAAAAACAGGCTGTTCTACGGACCACGGAGACGCGAAAAATGTTTCTTATATTGGAGGGACGAGACCAAGAAAGGAAATCTGGAAAGTGCGGCTCAACTATCATTCTGACAGCCTATAACTACAGTTTTTGGCCCCCATATTTGCTTTTCATTGAATCTCAAAAAGAGATTACATCTAATTCTTCTATACTAAACTAAGCATTTTTGTGACTAGAATAGACAATCTATAGCATGCAAGAACCATATGAAAGAGGAGACGATGGCTTGACACCCAAAAATAAAAATCAACAAAATAATTCATCTCATATTTTGAATCATTAACAACATAAAGAAAATTCAAAATTAAAAGAATTCAACACAGGACAGATATATACAAAAGAAAAAGAAGAAGGATAAGTATCACGTTGTATCAACGCTTGAATCGGCAGACCCCAGGTCGGAATCCTCCACCGGCTCCGAACCATACACGTTAATGAGCATCCAGGCTGAAATTCGCCGCCTCCGCCGCCTTCCATCCTCGCCACCGACACCATCGTCGACCGGCATCGAGAAACGGCAAAGCGGACACGACCCACGAATCTTGAGCCACTTCTCAATACAGCCAGAATGGAAGCCGTGTTTGCACGGCATCTCCGTCACCTCCCCGCCGACACAAATCTCATCCAAGCAAATAGAACAATCTTTCGCCTGATCTGCCTCCGTCACAGTCGTTCTATGCATGGCATCGATGGCGGCCTTGGATGCCGGCAGCGGCCCCGACACCTCGAAGTAGGCCATGGTTTCTGAGTCGGCGAGCAACCCCGCGAACCGCGTGCCTATTAGTGACATGGCCAGTCTTTGCACCCTGGCTCGGGCCTCCGCCACGTCCATGGGCGCGTCGCTAACGCTACTAGCCATTGAACAGGGAGAGATAAAGGGGGGAATTTGCAGTTAAGACTGAGAAGAGTCTAGAACATTTGGGCGGATTTTCCAGTTTTGGTCGGGCTAGGTTACTTTTGAGAGTCGGCAGTTTGGCGGCGGCGGCGAATATGGGCACGGCCACAATCCTCTGAATTAATAAACGATCACAATTAAGGCTCGGGCGAGCTGGACTCAAAAATTGTGATCGTTGGAGGCCATCTATTTAAATTTGTTTGAATTTAATAAATTTTGAGCGATGAATTAGATTGGATAAGAATTATTTTGAAATATAAATAAGATGATTATTAATTTTATAATATATTTTACATTTTTTTTAAAATTCCAATAAATTTATATTTTTAACTTCATTTTAATATATATACACACGCGTCTATCGAGCGACGGTAATCAGGTCGGTTCCCAGAGGAAACAAAAGAAAATCCCAAGAGGGGGGAAAAACGCAGGACGCTACCGAGCAAGGAGACAAGAAACAGAGACAGAAGATAGCCAGAGAGCGAGAGGGAGCGGAGTGCAAAGGCTATACCTTGTCCCCACACACACACACACACTCTCTCTCTCTCTCTCTCTCTTTATATATATATATATATATATATAGATATGGTCTCATAGAGTTTTTAAGGTGTTTTAGAGGTTTGGGTTCTAAATATCATCTCACGCTCCCTTTGAGAGACCCTTTTGGTGGCTTGCTGGGCGTCTGAGTTGAGAATGGATTCATCGGATTCGAATCGGTTTGACATCTTCGAGATTTACTGCAGTTACTGTGGTAAATTTACGTTCTTTCTTTGATTCTTGATAACTAAGGATTTGTAAATGTTTTCTCGGCTTATTAGATGAGGTGGGTGAAAGATTAAAAATTCTGTTTCTTGATCTGGGTTAAGCCTGATAAGAAATGAAACGCTTTTTTTTTTTTTTTTTGTGGTTCTTGTTGTTGAATGAAGAAAGATTTGGCGTTTTGCATTCTGAATTTTTTTTGTTTCGACTTACTAATCCTTAATTCATTGATGTTTAGTATTGGAAGACAACGCATTCGTTGTTGATCCGAAATTATTTTGTAAGGCTATGATATTTTGTAGAACATAGAATATGCTAGCCTTAGTCCATTGGGACATGTAGGAGTCTCGTGTGTGCACTAGGATGCCCTTTTTGTTTTCTGTTTTTTTTTTTTTTTTTAATTCTCTAATTGAAGTTTACACTTTTGTTGTCAATGCTAGCCGTGAAACGTCAAGTGCAAACTTTAGTAGTTTTGAGATTTTTTTTACCTCTTAGGTTTCCTTTTGTGTTTATAGTGCATACCATGAATTTTATTACTTGTTTGGATTATTTTTATTGTCCATGGTACTCTATGGTACTTAATTGGTTCTAAATTTTTTCTTCCAGATATTAGATCGGGAAAAGCACAGAAAGATGTAAGCAATGGGCCAGCGGATGAAGCTCAAAGGTGCAAATTTTCACCGGAAGCCTTTGCTCAGCTTTTGAAGTTTGTTGAAACCTGCCTGCCAACAAGGTAGCAAAATTAGTTCAACTTATTTAGGAGCAATGTCTTATCCAAAATTTTAGGATGCATGTGCAGGATCAAGTTTGACTTTGTATTGACATATGCATCCTTGCTTGAGTCATGAGAATTGTGCAGTTGATTGGAGGCACTAATGTGAGGAATTACAAGCTTTTTTAGTTGTCTATGTCTTTCCATGCAAGATGATTTGAAGAGGAATGCCTGAGATATTAATCCCTGCCATTAGTGTAGAAGTGGCTTCTGCATACCATAATCCCTGCCATGACAAGAAAACAAGAGTTCTGGCAATTAAATCATGATGTGTGCTTCAAAATACTTGTATAATTTGTAGTTTTGTAGATTAATGAGCCAATGGTATTCAAGATTTGAGGAATGCCTTTTTATCTGTGCTAATATCATGGGAGAAAAAGTGAGCATTGGCCTGCATAAGTCTTAGGACTGGTTGCTCCTCCATAAGTTTTGAAGAGGAAGAAAGTTGGTTACAGAAAAATCCAGCACCAAAACATTGATTCTTGAAGTATTTTCTCTTAATGGTGTTCATTTGAAGTAGCATGCAATCTAAAATATGATGAGTTTATGAATCATTTGTTTGGTCATTTCAGTCTTAGATTTAGTGGGCCTGGTTTTGACTCATTCTTGTTTTTTGGTTGCTTGATAGTTTTACTTGTCCTTTTGAGCAATGGGTCCTTACGATTAAAGTTGCATTGCATAAGAACTAGCTGTCCGATGGCCTGAGTCTATCACCTCAAAGTCTTATCTTGAATGTAATCAAACCAACCTGCAAACTATTTGAATTTGTTTGGTCTTAGCTGTCTTTGGTTGCAGTTGACTCTTGGCTCTCAGTATATTTTTTGTGTGTTAATTGACCTATTGATGTTAAACAATTTATGTCAGCAGTTAATCCTGATATATTAGTTGACTGCTTTTCTGTTTTTGAGTTTTCCTGAAAAGATTTATGGCTTTCCTTTTTGACAGCACTTCAATTTTTGATGAACTTCTTAAGCTTAAGTTGAAGCTGGGACATATGGTGAGTTTCATCTATGTCAATTTGTGGTATTAGATATCTTGTCTGCTTTCTGCAAGAAAAAAATATTTTTTCTTCTTTTGATTTTGATTTGAGTATATTAGCTTAAAAAAAAAAGGTGTATATTTGAGGTTTCAGCTACACTTTGGTTGTTTGTTGTAGGTGGATTTCTCTGAATTTTCTTGTTTCTATGACTTTGTCTTCTTCATGTGCCGCAAAAATGGTCAGAAGAATATCAGTAAGTTTTCTATTCTATGTTACCAAGCAATCTATAACCAATTATTTGTCAATGAGCTTTGACATATGTTCTTTATTTCTCTCAAATTTGAGACTTATTTCTCAGAACATGTTACAGCTGTAAGCAAAGCAGTTACAGCATGGAAGTTGGTTCTAGTTGGGAGGTTCCGGTTGCTAAATCAGTGGTGTGACTTTGTTCAGGTATCATTGATGCTAAGCTTTCTATCCATTTCTTTTTTATGTTTTATTTGTTTGTAGCTTATGACCATTGCCTGTCTTTCTAAGCAACACATCTTATGGGTTTATTTCAGGAAAATCAAAGATATAATATATCTGAGGATACGTGGCAGCAAGTTTTGGCTTTTAGCCGTTGTGTACATGAGAATCTTGAGGGGTATGATCCCGAAGGTATAGTACTATCCAAATGCTATCGGCAAACTAGGTGATGCACATTTGAGCTGCATTGTTGTGTTTATTTGTTTTATCACTTTTTGTTTCTTTGTGTTTCATTTATTATCGGCTAAATTGATGCCTATTTGCAGGTGCTTGGCCTGTCCTCATAGATGACTTTGTAGAGCATATGTACAGGTTTGATATTTGAACCCATACTCTCATTTAACTAAATTCATAAGATACTTGGTATTGGATGATGACTCCTATTGTTATGCATTAAGTTTTCTATTTTGCCAGCATTTATGTCTTCTTGTTTATTTTGAGATGCATAATGTGTGTGACATTGCCTTCCAGGGTATCAGGATCCAACAAGGACCTTAATTTTTTCTGTAATTGTGGTGATTCAGAGTCACAGTCCCGTGTTCCTGAAGACCCTCTTCCGGGTATTACTTGAGGCATTTTAATTTGATTCTTTCTTTCGTTTTATGTATTATTCAAGTTTCCCATAATGGAGTATGAGCTTTGTCCTAAAAACTTGGTATCTTGTTGCAGGACTGAGAATCACTCCTGGACTGAAGAGGAAGTTGTCTAGCTTTCGAAAAGATGAAATGGAGACCTCAGATACAGCTGATCTCATACTAGATTCGAAGAGAAGAAGGCCAATCGATTGTAGACTCTTTAACTGGGATGATAATCTTCCCAGCAATTCAGTCAATGACTACATGGAAGTCATCAGGCAGAGTAATCCTTCGGGTTGTACCAAATCTCCATGTGCCATTGAAGGTTGCTTGTCAAAGGGCTTTGCAGGGCTGTTCTCAACTCGTTCCTACCTACAACTCAGCCTTGAGAGAGGGGTTTCGTATACATAACATCCCCTTGCCGGCTAAAGCGGTTTGATATGCACAAATGCTTGGTGTGGTGTTATATTATTGGCCGCATCTTTGCAGAGTTTCGTGGGAATCATTCCTGATATGGCACACCAGTTGGGGAGTTTGGGGGTGTGGGGGAGTGGGAGCTGTTTTTATGTTTTTTAGTAAGTTCCTTATAGAATCATAAGCGTTGCGTCAGCATTTGGTGTGGGTGATAAACCAGTGAAAGATTAATATAAATATATATTGCTGGTCTATGCAATTTTTATGCAACGCGACAGGGGGTGGTTTGCCAACGTAAATTAGTGTTCTTGCGGCTTCCAACTTTTTTGATGAAACTAGAGCGTATCAAGATTTTAACAATGCTGAAATGGCTCAGGAAATCCGTATTGGTTAATGGCTGCAAGCAATAGCATCCACAGGAATTTTCAAATGAATAAATAATAATTTAAAAAAGAAATAAGAAAACAATCACTCAAGGTGCTAATTGACCCTTGCAAGGAGCGCTTTTATTTTTTCTCTCCCTTTCGATACAATGTTTCAGCTTTCTGGTCTTTTATTATGGCTATCAGGTGGGTACAGGGGCGTGAATGGATTTTAGAGCAAAGGTTAGACGTCAAAGGGTCAAAATGGCTAGAGGGTATCGGTGTACGGAAACGACATTATGGACAGCATTCTTCAACTCAGCTGCTGAAGTACACTATCAATTTGATTCCATTCCACATAGCATGCGCTTGAGGTAAGGGTCAGGGACGTTTGAACTATAAATTATGTAGATTGGCAATCAACTGGCCAGCTCAACCTTGATAACAGTATTTAATAGCTTCCCTGACTAGCATTAGATTGCCTTACAAAGTGGCAACATTTTGCAACCATATCTATCGAGAAACTATGGTTTACCATTGAACAGGCTTGTGATCGAACAGGAAAGAGACTAAGCTGACAGAGGTTGCAGAATTCAAAATTTTGGCTATCACTTGCGTTACCACTGATACTTGGCAGCAACAAGGACCTCTTCGTACTTCTCAGCAGCGTGGTCCCAGCTGAGGTCTTGCATCATCCCTCGTCTTTGGAGTCCTTCCCAACTCTTCTTGTATTCTCTATAGGTCAACAAGCAGTTTCCTAATGCATGTATCAATCTTTGTGCTTCAGCACGATCAAATGTCCACCCAAGCCCCAACTCCCTGTTTGGGTCAAAAGGTTGTACGGTGTCTCTTAGTCCACCCACAGCATGAACAACTGGAACTGTTCCATACATCATGGCATACAGCTGGTTCAGCCCGCAGGGTTCAAATCTTGATGGCATGAGCAAAATGTCTGCACCAGCAGTTATTCTGTGAGCTCCCTTCACAGAAAAACCAACCCATCCCCTGATTTTATCATGGTGTTGGTTTTCAAACTGCCTAAGCATCTGTTCTAAGTCTGGTCTGCCGGTGCCCAACATGACTAGTTGGATGTCCTGACCCACCATCCACGGAATTGCCTCAGCTATAAGATCAACACCCTTTTGGTGATCTAATCTTCCAATGAAACCAATAACAGGAACATCTGGACGAATGGGCAAACCAAGCTCCTTCTGCAAGGCTGCCTTGCATTGGGCCTTCCCACTGTGAAGTGTTTCCAATGAGTAGTTAGTGTAACCGTCAGATGTCAGGTGGACATCATACTGCGGGTTCCACTCTTTTGTATCAATTCCATTTACAATGCCCCTCAATTTCCAGTCATTCTCATTTATGATGTTGTGCAGACCCCAACCACCTTCAGAAGTTTTAAGCTCCCAGGCATATCCGTGACTAACAGTAACCACACGATCTGCTGCCTTTAGACCTGCTGCAAAGATATTGAAGTGCTCACCACCAATGGGATCATACAATCTGAAAAGGTCATCACAGTGCTCGGGCAGATCCACATAGGAGAAGTCTTCCATCGGACCACGCCCCTGGATGCATGACAAAATTTTGATTTCATTTCCATTTGCACAGTTTAATAACTTCGTAGGTGAAAAGGTTCTAGCTTATTATCATAGTTAACAGATACGTCCTTTCATGCTAAGCTACTAGATGCATACTTTCAAGGTAATAGAGCATATTCAACATGGGGCAAACCTGGTGAGCTATGTTGTGAATTACAAGGATGCATCTTGTATAACGCATTAAGCCATTGTCCTGATAATATGCCTTCAGATACACAGGCAACAAAGCAGTATGCCAATCATTTGCGATGAAAACCAAATTAGCATCTCCATAGCAGATGCCACCACACGGGACATGCCAAGGAACCTGGAAAATAATCCATTCCGATAATATTTGTAGGCAAGACCATGCAGAAGTTGTGCTGTAACGAAGTAAAGAACTTTAAAATACCATCTTAAGTAATACAAGAAAAATCAAACAATTTCATCTGTTGTCTTGGGATTGATAACAAAACCAAACATGTCATGCTTCTAAACATCTATTTCTTCAAGATTGTAAAAGAAAACATCTACCCTAGGAAAAAAGGAAAATTATACAGGATTCTCAGACTATTCAAGATACCCATGAAGAAACCATAGGTGTTCTTGCCAGTTGCCAGTGGCCTCAATAGATTCATCTGGTTGGACATCACACCAGATGGATTCTCTAAAGGAAGTTTGTAACAGCGCAGTCAATAGACTAATGGGTTCAACCCTAAATCAACTTCATTTCTGCTTCCAACATGCAAATAGATAACTGCTTCCAAATCTGCTTTAAAGAGTGCTCTAAAAATGTACCTCAACAGCTGCTTTGCAAAATAAAACCATCCGCTTTAAAATATCCTGCACCATAACTAAAAGAATGTAAGACTCCACATAGTTCATTGGTTAATACTTAATACAGATGAATCCAGAAATTTTAATGCTGAGGCCATTATAAGCCAAAATACTGCATTCAATGAGAATCTCACTGACAATATCAACATATGCAATGCAGTGCTAGAAGACAGGACAGAGACACAATAATTAACTGATGACAGGAAGATAAAAAGAAAAATGTCAGAGCTTCTAATTGCTAAGCAAGATGACTTACTTTTCTAATGCCAACATCCAAGCCAAGACCACCCATGAATTATAGTGGGCAGACCACAAATAATATGAGCAAAAAATATCATCTCATATATTAGTTATTAAAATAGTATATCTAGAATCATTCAAAAATGAATAATTGACAAGAGGCCATCAAGGTGAGCAGTGTAATATAAGATTTCAGCCTGATCAATGCAATGAAAAGTCTTACCACTCGGTTTCCTCCATATATATTGCCCTCTATGTGGCGAAACAAATGACCATCAATGAATACAAAATCCACACCATCAATATAGGCTTGAAAGTATGCTACTTCCACATCCTGCAAAGGGATAAATTATTAAATGATTGCACCGCAACAGAATAAAAAATGCTAATCCAATACTGCAATATGAAATCACAGCAAATTGCAAGATGTGAGGTTTAGAATACCTGACCATCCACTTTATACACTTTTCTAACTCCAGTATGCTGAGGTTCGGCATAATTACCATACCGAGGTGCCACGACCTAAAGCATAAAAGTAATCAATGTGGTGTGGTCCAAGATGCAGAAGATATGATACAATAAAATTCAATGGACTTTTAACAAAAGATAACTTGAGGGTTTTAGTAGCATAAAAAATGAAAATATTAGATCAGCTCAAAATATCTAAATGTCATCAAACTTGGATTTGTCAGCATGCTTGACAAATCCTTTAACTTGTAAATCATATTGCTCTGCATGGGACTCATCAGAAAACAAAATTTCCTTCATATTTCCAGTGTTGCCACATACAATTTGTCCTATTGAACAGGAAGATTACAATACCATAACCCTATGTCCACGCCTAGCTAAAGCTTTTGGTAAAGACCCGGCAACATCTCCAAGCCCACCTGTGAAAATCCCCTATTTACATCAGTCTCTGTAACAAAAGGTAAATTATGTGCCTGTAAAAATAATTTTTTTGTCAAAAACAAGCGCTCAAGGAAGAATACCTGTTTTAGACCATGGAGCACATTCTATAGCGACCAAAATAATATTCATAACATTGACCCCAGCTAGAGGAGGGGGTGCTCCTTCTTCAGTAATGTGATTGCTCTTGACATCGTCGGCCTCTAACAATGTTGATTCATTCTGATCTTCACACTTTTCGCCATTTATAGTGGAAACTTTGGATGTATTTGAAAGAAAATATGGCAGCTCATTTGACCCAATTTTTTTTGGAATGGTGTCCAACTGTTTGGTAGGATTCTTAACAGAAGTTACCCTTTTAGGCGGTAGCTGCTCTTCAACTTCTTTTTCACCTTCGCCATGACTTCCATCAAGTGCCAAAGATGCAGCTTTTGGTATCTCATCTGCAGTTGAGGAGGCAAAAATGCTTGAAGGAAGGCTGCCGTTTTGTTGTTCGAGAACATTTTCCCCACTACTTAAAGCATCACTGGGACTAGACAAAGATTTTTCATTCTGCTCAGAAGAGGACTCGTCCAATTCTGGGTTAATGCTGCTCTTTATGGATGAAACCAGTTTCCTTCTTCCAGTAATCTGCAAAGGGCAGCATCCACAAAAGCATCCAAATTAGATGACTTGATCTACTCAGAAGAAAATGACTGCCTGATAATCTAGTCAATAATGATCAGTAGCAGATGAATGTCTATTCTCTCTCGAGTAAAAACTGAACTGCCCCGATGTACAGTACAAAAGAATTCTTCTTACAAAGGCCACCGAACATTTCAAAGGAGACGCTTATGGCACTCACTCAATTACGAAATACCGGAACAGAATCTGCACCTAAAACCCATTATTCCACATAATAGATAAGAAAGAGAACCAAAAAGCTAACCTGCTGAAGCAGTTCCCTTTGCATTGAAAGGACCTTCTTGCTCTTTGCAATGGTAGCATCAAGGGCATCCTCTGACCCCTCGCCACTCCCATCTTCTTTCACAGTGGCTCTGACAGGCTTCAATCTCATAGAGAACCCATCACCAAGAAGAGAAAAGTTACAAGACTTTTGAGGCCTACACATGACTAAGGAGAACCTGGTTTGACATTGGTTTTTGCTAAGGAGAAGAGCGGAACCCTCTATTCTGGCTTCAATGATAAAAGGCAGCGACCTTATAGAAGCCATTGTAATGTTTCTGTGACAAAATGCCACAATGAGCTGCACAGCACAAAGAGGGTTTCGTTGACTTCAGTTACCCAGGGATTCTTACTGATGAACGCAGGAATGACCCAGTTGAGGAACTAGGGAGAAAAACAAACCCAATTGAGGAAATTAAGACTCAAGAAGATCTGGCTAATGATCACTTCCACTCGTGGGTTAGCCAATAAGTGAAGTGTAACCAGGAGTGGAGATGAAGGAAAACAAAAACTGGCCAGATCAGCAGGGAACTCTTGGAGGAGCTTTTGTTAAGATGGGACCCACGGAGGGTAGAGGAAGTGGGGCTGTCTGAATGAGGTCCAAATTGGGAGCAGAAGTTCATTGCTTTGCGGGGAGTTTTTGGAGATTTCTGGGACTTCGGAATATCTACTGTAACCACACACATTAACATTTTTTTTTCTTTCTTTTTTTCTTTTTTTTTAGCCCCACCGCACATATTATCTGGTTTGGCGTTCTTCAGGCACAAAAATAGTGGGCCCGGGATAACTCTCAAGATTTTACATTAACCAAAAAACAAAAACAAGGAATAAATTAGTACATGTGCTTGTTTGATTTGACTTCTTACAAAATATCAATGGCAAGACAAAAAAGGAAATGAGTCACGGAGGTCACCTTCTACGGAAATTAAAACGTGGAAGCTCCTTTCCATGGCAGTCATTGGTCTCGTCCATTAGAATGGTATTGAAGAGCTTTTGTTGGACATGGATTACTCCTTATTAGTGGATGCCAAAATTTGTGAACTTGCGCCCCCCCCCCCCCCCCCCCAAGAAAAAAAAAATAAATGTCGAGAGAAGCAATTCTAAGTTCTGAGTCGTGGTGGCCAATGGACTGTTCGGTTGGATTTAGATTGGATTGTTTTGAGTTTTACTCAATTCAAATTTTATATATCAAGTTTTAAATATATAAAATTTGTATTGATTAGACTTAAGGTCAACTGTTATTTAAATCATTTTAAATCTTTAAATTATTGATTTTTTCAATTAATATAAACTAAACTGAGTTAAATTATTTGCGTTCGACCAATTTTTTGTGATGCTTCTGATCGCTAAAATCTCTCCAGGCTGCCTTGAACGGTCTTTTAGGCCCCATTCCGTAAAGAATTTGGAAGGAGTGGGTGCGATTGGTGAAATCACCTTAACGGGCCTGTGCTTCTGTAATTTGAAAATGGAGAACAACCTGACAGGCCCAGTCTTCGTCATTGCTTTATAAGCCGATTGATAAATTGGCCTGCCAATCTTCCTCTTGGGTTTGGTTCCTTCCTGCTTCTTTGTTCAAATCTTTCACAAGATCCCATGCCAACAGAAGATTGGAAATTTCTCTCCAAAAAGATCAACAAAAAACAAAAAACTCAAGATTGGAAAATTGGATGCTCCGACTGGTTTTGGCCCATCCCATTAACAGAATTGCTGAAAAATTACCAACCGAAATTAAATCCTCCTTCAATCTTCAACGTCTGGATCTCTCCCCAAGGAAAATTGATATTCTAACCGAAGAATTTTGATTTTGCCGGCTCCACGCATGGTTTTAATCTAAGATCTGCAAAATCGATTAAAAAAAGGAGATCCTATCCAGAGATGGATCTCTAACCATAATGCATGTGTACATACCTTGGGGTCTCTTACGTGATTGAAACCATTTATCGCTACTGAATTACTCTGCCTCATTTTCTTCCCTTCCCATTTAATCTCAGTTGCTAGATAGGCTTTGGCAATTGGTAGCAGCAAACACCAACAGTTTATCTAGCTTATCAATGGAGACTGAATTGGATTAAATCCAGGGTACATTGAAAAACATAAAGAAAAAAAAAAAAAAAATTCAAGTCTAGATATTGAAGATTATTTAAGAGTATCCCATTTAAGTATTGACAACGATGTGATGGATGATCCTTTTTGCCCAAAACAGAATACGGAAACATATACTTAAACTAGGGCCAACTACATTAGCTCAATCATCTCCATTTTAACTAGTTTATTGTGTTTTTTTTTCCCCTTTATTACTTTGTTTTCCCTTTAATTTAGCCTATTGTTGACTTATCTCACATTGAATGAGTTCCATGAGGAGGTCACCCGATGCGAGAGGAGCTACTTTGCTGCAATTCTATTTATGAGTCCTACTTATGTGGAACGAAAAAGGAAGCTATACAAAAACTCAGAACTTGGAGATCCTATTTTTGGAAAATATCAATAGGGAAATAAGGGACCACCACTCTTGAAATCCCTGATGATCTTCCCTTGATTGAATTCTATGTTGTCCAACTTCTCTTGGCACCACTTGAGTTGCAGAGAAGTGACGACAGACATTTGGAGCACCCTTGCCACCAGCTTCATATCTATCATTGTAAGCAGCATCTGTTTTCTTTGGGACTCTTCTAGTTGGTTCACAACTCTCTTGACACAACATCTTTGCTTCCCTCGTAAATCTTTCAGCCATAGTTCCTTCTGCATAAAAAAGAAGAAGAAGACATAATTAACTTTAAAACGGTTTTGATAATGTCCTTCTCATTTGCAAGAGCCAGAATAAATAGTGCACTGAAGTCTAGGATTTTACCTTTTGGAGTTCTCTGGTAAGGTCAGCTAGTAGTTCTAAGTCGCGCGGGTCCTCTACAGGTGGTTTAGTCCATAATGAGCATTTCAATTTCCACCACGGCCTTTTGTTATCCGTTTTTACAAAGTCCCAAAATGCCTCCATACATATCTCTATGGTCTTCAATAATTCTTTGACATTTATGGCTTCTCCTCTCAAGTCTTCATTCTCCTGCACCACGAAACCTTTGAGTACCGAAACAAATTAGTGAAGGAAAAAGCCAGATGAAAAATATAACATTAGCATCGTAGACAGATGCACGTGTCTAGATTAACTGAATAGCTACAATTTTTGTTCCAACTTGAACAAATCTGTATGAGAAAGCATCTGACGTATCTTTTCCTTTTTATTTGATGATAAATTTAGGATTCATTGAGATTCTATGCAAGCATTCTCTTTACCGATGAGTTGGAAATACATATGAGATTAAGCCCTGATCAACTTCTACAAGTGAAAAAGAATCAAATTTACCTGAAATCTTTGGAACATGGAGAAGGCTCCTTTGTGAGAATCTTGCCTGAACGTAATTCTGGATTCTCTTGCATTCACACCTTTCATCTTCCATGAATCTCTCCAAAAATATTTGAAACTTTTGGAATTCCCCAGCCACATTTTCTTGGAATACACCATTTTGGGAAGTGGTAGACAGGGCAAGAGCTTCAACCCTTTTGTACTGATGGTGGAGGGCCTCCCAAGACAAACATGACTGAGCCACATAAACAAGCTCAAAATCACTCTCCAAGCTTTTGAGGAGCCTCTTTTTAGCCATGCTGCGGCGTGATATGTAAGGGGAGCCTGTCTCATGTGAACTGGGAGTTCCGACTTTCTCATTCAGGATTGCACCTGCAATTACAAAAGTAGACTATAAGCACTTGATTTGACTCTTTTTCTTCAATGGACGCTTAACTTTCGCATTGGTATTATAATGATTGTTATGGTTAAATGCCACATACTTTTTCCACAAGCTCGCTCGTGATTGAGCGTGTCAAACCAACTCATTCTTTCAGTGTACTTCTTGTAAAATGCTTCTGTTTCTTCATTCCCACCTGCATCAGGTATCCTTTCCCCTTCCGTTACCTGCAACGGTGAATTAGAGCTGCACACTGATGGGGGATATTCAATGATTGTGTCCATTTCTTCTCCGGGAGGCGAACTGGAGTGATTAGAGCAGGACGAAAGGTGCCCATCAGAGTCTGTATCATCCGTCGATGATCTCAGACTGACAATAGAGGACAAATAATCATTCATGCGTGCATAATCATCCAGAAAAAAGCATGTCTGCTCTCGACTCTGTTCCTGGTGGGGAACAACATCAATGTTTTCCTCCGGACCTTTGTCCTCCAAATCATTGTCCGCCTGGAAGCTGTCTCTCTCAAATGTGAACACCTTTGGCTGGCATGACATTGGTATTGCTGTGCTGGAATAAGTAAACAAAATAACAACTTCATTTTTACAATCAGTCTCAGCATCTTCAAATATCTCGGCTTCTTCCATAGCTTCAGTATCAGTCGTTCTGCCGAATGGATACACACAAGTGAGGGAATTTTTGAATCTTTTGAAAAGATACAAGCTAAGATGGAAGATGATCTCGAAAGTATAAAAGATGGCAAGTAGAAGCCAATTTTGCAGCTTCTTGAGCCATAGGAAAATCTGGCAAACAAAAAGCAAAATAGGATGGATATAGAAGCTCAAGTAAAACCATTTCACAAGTCCATCAGGGATGACAACAGACTTAATTATAGTAAGCCAACATTTAGCAAGAACAGCCATAATTCTGTGTCTCACTTCACAACTCCATACCACACATTTAGGAAGCTCTGGTTTCCTACTGGGGAGACGTTTTAGCTTAATTCTGCCGGAATTAGCACATAATAGTATATATACATGAACTTGTGAGATAGAACGGAGACAAACCAAGAAAGAGCAGCTTGGAGGTCGTACTCCTCCAATCCATAACTAATTGGTTGATGGTCAAGAAGGATTTATCGGCGAACTTTCACTCTCTTTTCTGAGAAAAGAAGACTTGACTTAAAATATACATTGGCATCTCATCCTTGACTAAACCTCTTGTTTTTTAGTAATATATTGCTTCTTAAGCAAACTTGGACCATTATCCATAACCGACCTCTGAACGTAATTAATTGATTCTTGTTAAGGAGATGGAAGACCAAAACCCAGTTGACGTCTTCAGTGGGGTAAATGGGGTAGCGTATTGAGTTAGCACATTGCCAAAACAGAAAAAAGGTCCGTAGATCAACAATTGATTAAATTAATCAACCAATTGTAGTGAAAAAAGAACATCAAGTTGAACCGCCTTGTTTAAAGTTCGGCATCAACGTCAGGGCTCGTTTCATCTAGTGGATCATCATAAGACCAAGCCAATGGCTTTCACTGACCCCCATGCCCCTAACCAACCATGAACTATCAATTTGTAAGAAAATCTGTTAGATTAACTAATCATGCAGTTATCGGGAGATTGTCGGGATGACATGACCATTTTATTTGATTCAAATGATATTTGTCATGACGTACATGGGGCTGTTGAAGTGTATCAATTTAAATCATATTCTCTTTGAGTTTTTTTTTTTTTTTTTTTTTGAGGTTAATGAATGTGAATTGAAATTTAAAATTATTTATTGATATATCATTCACTAATGCTCTGCTATCATTCATTCAGAGGATAATTTACTGCGGCAAATTTAAGCGTGTGGGCAATTCCTTTTTTGGGGTGGGGAGGAGGGCCTCGTGCGTGCGAAGTGGCGGCGTCATCACAAGGACGGAGCCTTTGTAACGGGCCCCTCGCCCCGGCTCCGATGTGTTCCATACCCCTTCACATTAATTGGTGATAGATATATGAAAGTAATGCGAAGGTATTTAAATATGAACGGAATCTCAAGTTAGAAAAAAAAGAATTTTGTAATTTATAAAGATAGAAGTTATATACTTAATAAATTATTTTTTAAAATAATAATTCTATAATAAAATATTATTAGATCCCATCTGAACTTTAATTCTGGTATTTGTCGCCTTACTTTCACGTCAAAAAAATATTTTAGAACTTATAAATATGGTTATAAATATGAGAATTAAGTCTTTTATTTTATATATTTTGTTGTTTATATATATATATATATATATACATATAATTACCATATATTTTTTATTTTTTTATTTTTTTCAAGTAAACCTTTAACCATGAATCTTTAATACTCTTTTAATATTTTTTGTATATTTTATTATTTAATTTGTACATTTTATTTTACTTATCAATATATATATATATGAAAAATAATTTTTTTCTTTTTAAAAATACGTTTTACCTGCCCAAGCTGGGTTTTTATTATTTCGCGGAATGCCGAGAGTGGCGCCCGTTAGACCCAGCGGAGTTACCTTCTTGTTTTTTTTTTTTTTTCGTTTTTTTCGTGGATCTGGAAGAAGGGAAACAAGGAAATGTGGGTGTTGTTAAGTATGGTTCGGATTGAAATGTGTGTGTGTGTGTGTGTTAACTCTTTAACTTTGGTATAATTCTCTGTTTGTGGGTCGTGCAAGATCTTGGATGCACATCAAATGTTCGATGAAATGTCTCTGAGGGAAGTGGATTCATGGAATGCGGTGATTACTGCTTGTCTTGGGAGTTCTTGGTAGGGAGATGCCATTTGGGCATTTTGTAACAGTGATGGCTGGTGAGTTTGATGAGACTTACGAGGCCACGGTGGCGCTCGATCTTTCTGTTTGGGCTGAAATGGGAAAGTTTTGCCTAGGGAGATCGGAGGTGGATTCATTCTCAAGCGACTGGGACACTTATGGTATTGATTTGTCAATTGGGCACTGCCCTTGTTGACATGCATGCACCCAAAAAAAAAAAAAGGGCGGAGCGTTTTTTGATGGAGGAGTGGAAAAGAATGTATGACCTGGGGGACAATGATTTCGAGGCAAGAGATCGACATGGGTTTGCTGCGGAGAGGCTTGGACTTTTGCTTGAGATGATGGGGAGCTCTTCTATATTTCCAGATTATGTTATATGTCGAGTTTCTTGAGGTTCTTTGTGCTTGCAGCCATTCCGGATTGGTGGATGATGGGTTTTGATGCCTTCATGAAATGGAGCACACGCATGGGACTAAACAAATGATGATACATCATGGTAACGTGGTCGATGTCCTGGGTTGTGCTGGCCGGTTCAAAGAGGCATACAACTTTATAATGGATATATCTTCCCAGCCTGAGCTGATCCTGTGGAGAACATTGCTCAGTGCGCGTAGTAGTATTAGCGACATCAATGATGGTACTGGAATTGCAGAAATGGTAAAGAAGAGACTGCTTGTACAAGAGCCAAGGAGAAGTGGGAACTTGGTGATGGTTGCAAACATCTATGCTGATGCTGGGCAAGGGGGAAAACTACAACTGTGAGGAGTTATTACGAGAGCTAACCATTTGAAGAAGATCAGGGGGGAGGGTTGTCTCGATTTTGGTGGGTCCATTCTTCAGTTCGTTTCTGGATGCTGTTCTCAGGATGACCATGAAGGCATCTATCAATTACCAGATGCGCTAGACTTACGCACGATGGTTTCTTGCTGTATGCCTTCTTATTCTGCTCCAAAGGTGATTGTCTCTCCTTATTTTTGGAAGCCTGGACACCTTGCCATCCGAATATTTATAGGGAGCAGAGCTCATGCTTCTTTGTTTTGGCTATGGAGTTACTGCATTTAATTTCCGTTTTTTTTTTTTTCTGGTACATGATTTATTAACCTTTTTAGGAGGTAGAAGTGGTATAACTTCAGTTATTTGTCACATATTTTAAGCTGCACAGCAACATATACATTTGATAAACTTAATAACATATGCTCTCTAGCATGGTAGCAGATTTCCATACAACAGAGTTTAAAATTTGTTATCTTCACCTACTTAATTTGTTGCTATTTCCCACTGGCCAATGCATACATTGTCTAACGAATCACCAGCGACTCTTATTACTAGGGAAACCCGCCTCTGTTCGAGTTGTGTTGTTACAAATTCCTTGCTATTTTCATAAGGGAGGTGTAAGTGCCAAGTATAGCAAGTGCAACACCCAACAGCACAATACCCACAATTGCCACCAACTCAAGTCCGAATCTCCTGTAGGTGCCTGAAATCTTCAAGTAACATAAACATGGCAGTATAATTGATGCTGTCATACTTAGGAATGCTCCGACCAACGACATCAGGTAACCAAAGAAAGGGATGGTCAGGGCTACAATGACAGTGGTAATTAATAGAGCAGTGCTGATTAAGAGGCTGAAGGGCTTCTTATTGCAGTAACTAGGAAACCAATTTTTGGTGGCATTAACTATTGGTGTAATCATCAGTGCATACTTGGATATAGGATTGAGCAGGGTGGTGTATATTGCCACTCTCGCGCTGAACTTTTCAGTTGGAAGGTCTAATGTTATCTGTGATTGAACGTCTGATCCAAACATTAAGTAACCCAAAACTGCCATTGATGCATAGCCAAAGGTACACAGAACAAAGCACAGAAGCAGCACCTGTAATCAATAGCAATCAAGTAAAACTCAGAACCTCAAACACTTGAAAGAATACCCTAATTTTTCGTTACAAAGAGAAGAAATAGACTTTAACCTCAATGTGTCTGTCATTGCAAACAAAATAGATTGCACTGAGTGTGCAATTCTCAAAAGTGCTACTTACATTAGAGAATTGACGCTTGTTCTTCATAGAAGTGTAGAGGGTAGGGAAGACGGGATGCGCACAGTAACAGAAGGCGTATAAGCTAACAGCAGTAGGTATTCCTTGCCAATTGAGTAATGTTCCCTTTTGTTGAAATCCAATTCCATCAACTGCACCAGCCCAAAATATTGATCCGAGAATGATTGCGGAAGCTAAAACCCCACTAGCAGATATATATGAAAGAATGCTCAGATTATCCAACCAGACCGTGGGCAAGATAATAAGAGCGACAAGTATAACAAAGCTCTGTCTCCCGTCCATTTTCAACCCTGCCAGTTGGAACTCCATGTACGGGAATAGGTTTTGCAAGTTATCTCCTTCGATAATGAGGAACCCTGTTATGACTAAGTAGAGTTCTGTGTTCATGAAAATCAATGTCAAAATTCTTCCCTTGTTACCAAAAGCACGCGCGCCAATGTCGGGGTAAGTTTTGATATTTGAATCCACATCCATGCATCTTTGAATCAACAAGCCTGAGTAAAATGTCGCCATGGCAACAACGAAGAGTAGGATCAAGCTCAACCACCCACCGGACGCTAGCGCATGGGGAATTGAAAGTATGCCGACTCCTGAAATTCAGACAGGCAGACAGAAATTTATTTTTTCAATCCTGGTTCAGTTTCAAAACCAGCAAAATAACGAGGCTAAAAAAAGCAGTGCACAAACTTTAAGCAGAAAAGCAATGTGAAGAGGATTGGCTGATTGAATTTAAGAAAAAACAAGCACATTGACTAAAGAATAGGACCTGATAAAGCATTTAGACCATTCAAAATGGTTTTCAAGAATGAGGTTGTGCCTTCGTTCAGATAGCTGTAGTTTGATTCTACGTCTTCTACTTTGTGTCCTAGTCTTGGTTGCCCATTATCAGCGATGAGAGGCACTGTCAAGGATGACTCATTATGAGGCACGGCCTCCATGATGCAGTCTGAGAAGAGAGAGAGAAATGGGGGCCACGGAGGGAGGTATGCTAGACACACAAATAGGCTACTTTGCAGATGCTTGGCAACTTGAGTGGGAGCAGTATATTATATATATATATATATATAAAAGAGTTGACTAGCCTATGATTTCTAGCTTGAACTTGCAGGGGCCGCTCAGTTATATGCACGTGCCACCTGAAACGACATGTAAGTAAAGCCATCTGGTCTAAGAGTTGGTTTTGAGTGAACCTAAGCATCATTTTCGACATTGACATGTGTTACAAATGCATTTTAGAGATATCTCTAATGGAAATCTATTATCACATGCTTCAAGTGGGCTATAGGGGTTCGTAAACATAAAAGACACGTCTCGCCATGAGCCGCGAGGACGAGGCTAAATGCTAGCCTTGCAAACAAATCCTGTCAAGACACTAACAACCCTTTATTTATTTATTTTTTATTTTTTTGGGTGGTACATGACCAAGATTCTTGGTAACTTTGACTCTTGCTTAAATGTTTTTTTCGTTTAGTGGGGGCGGGGAGTTGGGCGGTGGAGGGCTTTAGTCGTTCATGCGGCCTTTAGTCGTTCAGTTTCTTGTTGGACATTAAATGCCAAAACCGAGCATTCTATCTAGTGGTCATCAGCGCGTCTCGAAATCGTCTCTGAGACAGGGCAAGCAGTAATGGCCAATAAATGACGTGTCGTGCTTATCATGTAGGGACGCAACCCCACGTTTCAGAAATTTGCATTTCCACAGCAGCCGTATGCCAGCACTACATGCATATGATTAACATTTTTGGGTAACGACCCAAAGAATAATTATTTTTTTTTTTAAATAACAAAAGATCAAAAGGACAGACAAAAAGACAAAACCATGTAAGGAATCTTGTAAAAGCGTAATGCTAGGACAACAAAGGAGAACGCCAGCTAGCTAGTAGTTCTATAAAATAGAAAGAAATTAGCACGGCAACCACGTGACTCAAAGTGGGCCAGTCCAAGTTGCTTATCTCTACTCAAACCCTTCATCAGGAGCTAAACAAGAGTGATCCTACGGCACGGAGGAGATGATTAGTCGGTCAAGGAACTTGAGAGAATGACTTAATGAGCCTGGAAGATTAAATGACTCGTTGGCTAAGTAGTCGTAGCATAAATTGCCAACTTGTAAACAATATTGAGACTAAATTATTTCATTAGCTATACGATTTGTTTATGTGAGAGGCATTTTTGGAGCAATGGAGCACCTCGTTTCAAGATATTGTATCAATTATAATAATCACAAATTGCATCAAAGCATCAACCCTATAGATTATATGTATATATATATATAAGGATGAAATAAAATGCAGCATTGCATCAATATGAATATAAATTTAACCCTACAGAACACTTTTGGTGAAAGTTCGAATTCAAGAATATTTCTATCACTTTGGTCACACGAATAGTAGATTTTGTAGTTTATATTTTTAAATAAAAATTTTAAAATAAATTATAAATATGAGAAATCATAGTTCTCTAAATTGTATAATAAAAAGTTAAAAATAAAAATAATATAGTCGTTTTAAGCCACGTAAAAGAGAAGGGTTTTTTTTTTTTCAAGTCACTTCATTAGATCATTTTATGATAACAGGATTGAATCAAACTTCCATCACATTGCTCTAGGTCAGTAGATGAATATTTTTATCGATATGGTGGAGAGCATCTCCCCGGGTTTTGGAATGTCAGTCTCTATCGACTGCATACTGCACGCATTTTTCCTTGCTGCCAATCGAAAAGGCCACAACCAAATTGGCAATGGAGTTATAGTACAAATAAAATACTTTTAAGTGATGATGATTGAGTTCAAAACGAAAGGAGCTAGCTGGTCAATGGGAGGAAAAAAAAAACATCTTTTAGAGATTATGTTAGTTGACTAGTGTCTGCCGAAGTTGGAATGCCCCGCAAACACACGGTACATAAATGACTCAGAAACTAGAAGGTCATGTAGATCCATAAAAAGTTATACCAAAGGGTGTCCAGAATTGGGTACAGATTTTAATTTAAGGTACTAGCCATTGTAACCCCAAACTCCTCCTTGCAACCAAAAAAAAAAAAAAGAGTGTAATAAAAAAATTCAATGCATCGTGCCGTTTGAAAGTGTTATCCATATTAAGAAATTTCTTTTAACAGTGAGATCCGAAATTGACGAGAGTTCATGGCATTTAACGACTAGTTTGTAAGGATATGGTAGTAGTAGGATATTATTACAAACATGGAATGCATTGACTGGGGATTTGAGAATCATATTCATCTGGGTTAGTGAAAATTAATCAAAAATCCTGTTTTATAGAGATTCGATCACAAATTTGTCTGTATTATGGGTATCATGATGAGATCAGCTAAGATATCCTGCTACGTACAGGTCAATGATGTTTAAAATACGGATAGATTCGAATACGGACTATTTTATTTCAATTGCAAGTATATACGATTCAAGGAGAGTGAGAGAAACCTGCTAATGCATTGACCCCATGAAAAAAACCCTTGAAAGCGTTGGTGGTGCCATGTTGGTTGGGTTGATGATCACCATGTGCCTCCACATCGTCTGGGTGGTTTGGTTTCTCGTCTTGAATGAATGGTATGGTAAGAGAGACCTCGTCACCCTGTGCTGCCTCCATCAATCTCTTTCTGTAATTGTTTGCGCTGTCTCTGTGTGTGTCTGTGTGTGTGTGTGTGAGAGAGAGAGAGAGAGAGAGAGAGGGGGGGGGGGAGAGGGTAGCTCAAGACATAAAATTCACAACGCAACTAGTAAGCATCTTTCCAATTGGGGCAAGGAAGGCGGAGAGAGGCGTTTCAAAACCTTGCAGGGGCTACTGCGACTGCCACCCTTCCTAGGTAAATATCGGCAGACAACAAATTAAAATAGGTCTCAACCACCTGTCAATTATAATTATGTGTGGGTGATTTAGAAATAACAGGACACATAGCAGAAAAGAATCGGGACATTTTATCGACTTTGTTAGATATGCTTTATCAATTGATTCCGACACGTTTGTAAATTAGTGGAAATCACGGACCCAATTTAAAAAAAAAAAAAAAAAAAAAAAAGAGTTGTGCGTTCTTGTCCTTTGAATGAGGTGACTGATAATATGAAATTCTAATAATACAAATGTGTCAAATAAGTTGTTGTCATCAAATGTTCAAATTCTCTTGACAATAATGGAGATTAAGATTCAAAGTATTGGCAATGTTCAATCAACATTCATTTCAAGTTACTTTTATTTTTCATAAATGTGAAAGTTTTGAATGATTTAACCAATTATCTACACATAATATAATAAAAAAATTATCTTCCACAACTTCTCTTTTAAACAAAAATAAGCTTGTTTTTTTGTTTTTTTTACCTTCAATATTTTATAGTATTGTATAAAATGTTAAGCGACGCAAAATGAAAATACAAATACATCATATGGCCATGAACCACATGATGAGTATATTTATTTCGTCTAAAACACAGCATAGAATTTCAAAAAAGAAAAAAAAAAGTTAATGTTATATATATACATATTCGATTTATTATATTATATTAGAGTTAAAGTTAATGCTCCGTTTAGCAGGAGGCTGCTCAAAATGACGTCCATAATTTGGAATTAAATTATCATTATTTTTTAATTCCCACCCTCAAATTTAAATTTTAGCTCTCATTATATGTTTTTGCCTTTCCGATGCAAGGACAAAATTTGAGTATGACAAATCGGATGACGCCAGCATTTTGAATCTTCCGGGGCAAGGTTGGGTTGCTTGACCTCCGACCTTTCCAAGAGCCCCCCCACAATTTGTGGAAAATATAGGGCCTTTTTCATCTCTTTCTGCGGTGTTTTCAGAAGACTTCTTCCCTCTTTTTTCTTTAATAAATAACAAGCTACTCACGCGGCAGTTGTTAGTTGGGAGATTATGTAGGGCTAACGGTGTGGCCCATCTTCAGTTTATTAACTGGGACAACCCAACTTGGAGCCTTGGTCCAGCATGGGAATTAATGGATTCCAAGATTTTAAATCGGACCATTGATGTCCCCAAAGTAGTGTCCGCCTCTCACCTACTTTTTCTGTAGTTGTGTTTGGGACCCTCAATGAGTGGCTCCCATTCCGTTCTACCCCACTCGCGAAATCGCATCAGACACTTCCTCCATGATTGGTGCGATTGAGAATTTCTTGTGCAAGGGAAGATCTCGTCCTTCCTCGTTCTGGATATACGCTCCCTTTTTTCTTTTTTTTTTTTTTTTTTTTTTGTGGGGTCGTGGCAAATTGAGTTCAAAGTTTTCGTTGCAGTCAATTTCTGGGTAATGAACCCGCTCTTTGTAACGCTTCTTCCTTTTGTTATTTGTATAATTTGAAGTGCCGTTGAACGAGCCCGGCCGGGAAGGGCCGCCAGCAGTTTTCATTTTGTAAAACATTCCGGCACTGCCTCATCCCCTGGAACAGATTTTCGAGCTTTAATTATGGAAATCCTCGAGGCATTTTGAAGCCTGCTGCCTTAAATGTCTCGACAACTGGCTGCCATATTTTGCAGCACTGCCTTAAATGCCTTGAATCCTCGAGGCATTTTGCAGCTGCGGCCACGGCAGCCGACTCTCTGGCTCCCTACAGCATCCATGACATCCATCTTCGTGCGAGTGGAATTATACATTATTTCCAAGGAAACCACTCGTTTTCGAACCGTCCTAAACCGTTTACACCAACTCGATCATTGTCTGAATTAACTAGAGACCCATGGTGCACTTGAATGGGTCTAGGTTACGCCACTTGAAAAATTAGAAGCCCCTATTCATACGGTGCTCATTTTTTTCACCTGGCTAAAATTCAAGTCATTTCGTTAAAACTTGAAAGCACTACAATACCATGTTTGTCAGCGAGCTCAATACGGTCAGAATATGCCAAAATAAACATCTAGTTGACACTAGAAAACCGAAGGTATTGTTTGCAAGTCAACCTATACAAAGGAAATGGCAATGGCATGCTACCCATGCTCGAACATCATCTCGAAACATACATCAAGCAGCCTTTTCACACACCACAAAACTTCCGGGGTTAATGGTAATGCTTTTGGTGCAGTTATCAGTCTTGTAGATCCCGACAAGTCGATCCGCCAACTCAAACATGTTGTTCCTAAGGCTGCACGTGACACAAAACATTCAAAATAGAGAACAGCTTTTACCAACCACAGCGTCAGTAACTCAGGAATAATAAATTGAGGTCATCCCCACCTTATTATAATAAACTGTGCATCCCTGGTCCTCTCCTTCACATAATGCCCAACAATCGAGACGTTTTTGAAATCTGGTACTCCAAATCAGAAGTGTGAGTTAATAGGGACAAAAGACAAAGTAAAACTAAAAGCAATTATTCTAAAATACAAGGAATGCAGATGATAAGTATGCAAAAGATTACCAAGAGCAGCATCAATTTCGTCCATCACATAAAGTGGCGTAGGCTTGTAGTGATGAAGCGCAAAAACAAGGGCTAATGAGCTGAGAGTCTGAACATGATTGAACACACCAATATTACCCTAACCAAACATTAACCAAAAAAAAAAAAAAAAAGGGTTTCTACTTGCAGGGTACTATGCTGCGCGCAGTCATGTTTATACAATCAGAAAAGCTGACATTAAAACTCAATAAGTCACCTTTTCACCACCCGATAGGTTAGCAATGTTCTTCCAGCTCTTCTTTGGTGGTCTGACGCTGAAAACAACACCTTCAGAGAAGGGATCAAGAGAGTCAACTAGTTCAAGTTCTGCATCACCTCCAAGGGTTATCATCTGCAAAGAAATCAAAAGAAATATAATAGGTAGCAATCAAATAATATGATATATATGCCCCACGTAGACATCACACCATCCTCAGTTTTCACGTGATTGCTCCTTGTGCAAATTCAATATTTCATATTTTCATTCGAAGATAATGAGGAGACAAAGAAGAGGCATATTTACACGACACAAGTATCCAGATGAACACAAATATATTGCGACTCACAAACCTGATACATTTCCTTTAGCTTCAATGATATTGCATTGAATCCCACCATGAACTCATCTAACCTGAAATGAGAACAAATTCAGTTAAATCTAAGCGTCAAATGCCCACAAGCAAGGATATTCAACATGTACAAAGGCAGATATGCCTGCCTCTTCTTTCTCCATTCGTCATACTGCTTTTTTATGCCATCACGTTGTTGAGTAACCAAATTCAGCTCCCTGGCTCGATCATTGTACAACGAAACCTTTCTCCTATATCTAAATCATCCAGTACATTAAGCATAGTTATATAACTAAAAGTGAATCAGAGCATTAATCATGCAGCCTTCTGAAAATAAAGATAATTACTTATACAGACAAATTCATACTCTGAGATTGAATCCAAATTCGGGTCCATCTCTTTCAGTTGTGCTTCTAGGAGTGCTATCCTCTCGAGGGCCCTTTTTAGGTCACAAGCATTACCGAGTGTCTCATCTGCTAGAGTTAATTTTAGCTTTTCATGGTCCACTAGGTCTTTCTGGATTCTGCAACCAAGAAACAATGTCAACCAAACCAAGCTCTAAGATCATCTAAAGCTACTAAAATATTAGTTACCTTTCAACAAATTAACTTACTGTTCCATATGGCACGTGAGGGCAGATTGCGACTCATCTAGCTTTTTCTTGTAAGCCTTTTCCTTCAGCTCCAACTCCTTGTAGCTCTTCTTCATATCTTGTAATTTGTAGTCAACATCAACCTGTGCTAGAGAAAGAGGTTAATATATTGTGCTAGTATGGAGCATTCAAGCAGAAGAGGAAACTGCAAATATCATCATTTATTGGCACAATACCTCTGATGCCTGCAACCCATCCACAACTTTCTTCACCTTTTCATAATCAGATTTTGCTTTATCCAATACTTCCTTATGTTGATCAATCAGCTGCAGCAGAGACAAAAGAATGGCATTTAGTAGTTCGAAAACCCACTAACACAAGAGTCTTACCGTCATTAATGGTAATAAATAAATAAAGCAGACCTTCTGTGTATTCCTATAGTTCTCTTGAACCACAAATGCCTTCTCTTCTATTTCTTTGAATATGATTCTCATTTTTTCCTTCTCCTCCAAAAGTCGTTCTTTCTCCTTCTTTGATTCCTCCATCCCCTTTTCTAGCTTCTTCATCATTTTCTGACCTGTCTCGATCTGAACCTTGTGACGGTTGATCTCGGTGCCAGCTTTGTCAATGGCCTAATTAGCAAGCAATATAAGTTGGAGCAAATACCACAGAATAGAACTTCAACGAGATGTAAGGGACAACTTACAGACTGAATCTGATTAACCTTTGACTTCTGAGCTTTCAACCTTTCACCTCCAGCATTTTCTATTTTTTTTTGAAGCACCATAGCCTAAAAGAAGAAATTGCAATAGATGAACTGAACCACCAAAACAAAGAGAATTGAGATTTCACATTGGCTAATCTAACATTTATTGATGTATCAGACTGCAAAGAACTCCTAGTGGAATCAAACCATTAACATCAAGTAGTCTCCTGCAGAACATTGTGCTTTAAGGCTATCCATGACAACTGGCATACAATTTGCTGGCAAACAAACACTATGAATATACTCACACACCTGCTCTTTCAGCTCTTTAGAACCTTGTACAAGTCTATCAATCTCCAGTTCCTCTGTATATATAATTTTCTTGAGCTCCCCCAGCCTATCAAGTTCATCCTTCCTTGGCTGTGATGCAGCTTCCAAGGAACCAAGTTGTTTTTGAAGATAACTATGTTCTGAATTCAAGCTTTCAATCTACTTCAAACAATACATCAGAGAATCAATTTGCATTCAATAAAGAGAAACCCATAAGGACAATAGCAGCACATTACCTTTTTCTGATATTTTGCCAATTCAATCTCCAGGTGAGCAATTGCTCTTTCTGAGGCTTCGTAACAGTTTACTGCCTCAAGAATCCTACGACGAATCACATTTGATTTATCAATTATTGTAGAGAGCTCTTTCTCAGCATCTGCAACTGCTTCTCCAGACACACTAGCAGGTCGAATTGACGTCCCCATTTTACCACCACGTGGCTTGCTGCCCCCTCCACTCATTGTACCAGACTTTTCAAAAAGTGCACCATCAAGAGTAACCACGCGTCGAAATTCTCTGTCCCCACCATACGCAATTCGTGTTGCCTAAGAGATAATAATAATTGTGTTCCAGCTAGATCTCAAACAAGTTCCAATGACGTTCCAAAGTAAACTATAAAGCTTAACAATCTGATTTATCTACAGTATCCTTGGAAAAGAACCAGCTACTCAGGTCTTGTAAAGTAAAAAAGACCAACTCATAACAAAATTCACTGCATTCCCCTTTGGCAAGGACCCAAGGGGAAAAGACTCGTAATTAAACTCGTTTCTACTTTCTCAAGGTGTCCTCCCAGATTTTGGACACCAAATATTCTTTACAATGTAACTTTGCAAAAAAAGATTCAGTATTCATATTTGAAACCTTCTTCTCTAGCAGCAGTAATTTCTAGCTAAAATGAGAAACAATGCAGCTAAATCTAGAAACAAAATGGTATGCATTCAGATAGATTATTGGCTGTTTTCTTTTCCTGCAAAGGTGCTTGGAGCAAATAACTGGGCAATAAACACAGAATAATGCAGAATATACCTGATCAATATCCTTTGCCACAACAGTGTTACCCAAAGCTGCAAAGAAAGCAAGTTTCATTCTTTCATCCAGAACACAAACTAGGTCAATGAGACGTGGAACTCCCTCGGGAGTGGTTACATTTTCCTTCAACTTTGGTAACAGGTCAACTTGTTTCTCCTGCATTGAAGCATTGGCAACCGTTGAGTTCCAAAGCATTTAAGTCATAAAGACCATAGGAATTTGACATTAACCATATTGGCCGAGAAGATAGGGCCACCAAAGCTCAAAAATCCCTCCCCATCCTTGTCCCTCCCCTTCTATGCTCAAGGTACAAAACCATAACATGCGCATCAGAATGAGTTTACTTTCTCATTATTGCAGACCCCAACTTTCAACCAGGATGTTGTAGCAGTTGCATCCTTCAATCCCAAACACCTATCATTGTAACACTGCCCTGGGGCAACCTAAAATATGATAAAACCCCAATCCAATACAGATTGTGCCAATAAAATTAGCCAATTTTCATTCTCAAATGTCTTCTCCTAATTTGAAATTCATGTTCTTGAATTTAACTGCACCCAGATAACATTTTTAGGCTTTCAAAACAAGTTTAAAGGATGTGAATGTACCCACAACAAAATAAATATACAGTGAATACCAATATCAAGAAAGTTGCAACTCCTAATTGTTCTCTGCGGAGAAGGTCCACACATGCTTGGGCTGCAGCAGTTGTCTCCACCACAATGTAATCAAGCCCAGGACAAGCTGTAGAGATGGCAACATCATATTTTGCTGCAAAGTCAAATTCAGTTGATCATATAGCAATTGCTTATAACAGGAGGGATGCATGCAGCGTATTTAGTCTCAATATAAAGGCACAACAAATGACCTTTTCCACTTTAACAAGAGCACAAAAAAGTTGAAACAAAAAGCAAGATAATTCAAGCACCCAATATGGCCTGCAATAAAAGGTACAAGGACAAATGAACTACCATCCCAATTTTCAGTTATCGTCCTAGAAAGATGCACCCAATGATGGGAAAAGAGATGCATCAGAGTTTAAAGGATCCAGATTGGCATTCCTTGCAAATGGAACATTTAAAAAAGAGAAAAAAAAAAAAGCTTCAAAGTATTGTAAACTTAATTAAAGTCTCTCACCATCAATAGCACCTAAATCTCCCATACGACCATATATTCCCTCTATTTTGTTCGATTCCTTGGCTTGCAAAATTTCTTTCAAAACCTTTCCTTGACTCTTCTCAGAATCAATAACTGACTTAAGTTCTGCAACCTTTTGCCTCGCAGCCTCTTCAAGTGGAATCAGGGCTTCTTGCTCTTTGGTGCACTCCTGCAATCGTTGGAAACGTTTTCAGCACATCCCAACAGTAGTATATACCAAAGAACATGATCAGTCACAGCACCAACCTGTTCCTCTTTACGAGCTTCTGATGCTACAATCTTGTGTTTTTCTAAATCAGCTTGCATTTTAATACTAGATGCAGTTTCTGTTTCAATTGTTCCCATTATCTCTTCCATCTGCTTGTGGGCATCTTCTAAAGCCACATGACCAGATTCATGCTGGAAATTGAATATGCACATTTAGCTGTTTATGACATCTTTCAGAGAAATGCATAAGATCTCTACAAGTTGCAGGTTGTAAACTATAATCACTAAAACAAATCAATATTAGTGCATATGTTTAATTGTTTATTCTTTCACAATTACAAATTTTAGCATAAAGTGTAAACGTCTTTTGGGCTGTCTTTGCTTGTGCTTCTGCACAACTAATTGTACACAACATGGCGTATGAATAGGCAGACCCACAAGAGGGTAAATATGAAAGTACCAGTAATATTAGAAGGTATCTTTGCAATTAGGGAACTTTCAAAGGCCAAACTCAATGTCAATTTGCAACTAAGTAATGGGTCGGGGTAGAATATTCGGCTCACCTTCTCTATCAAAAGCTTACTTTCAGTGGATGCCACCTCAAGCTTTCCTCTGTGATCAATCAGTTCTTGCTCCCAAGGTTCCAGTTTGGCACGAACAGTCACAAGCTCAGAACGAAATCTCTCAGTTTCAACTGTTTATCAACCAATGACAGCGAGAAATTGAACCAACACAGGAAAGAATGAGCACCCATAGTGAAAATGCTACCAATTCTGAGTGACTTAAATTCACCGTATGCCGTATAAATTTTACAGAGAAAAATGAGTCATCCAAAAATGAAGTTTACGGGGGAGATTAGAAAATTAAACAAACATCCCAAAAAAGTACCCACTCCAAAGGCCTCACCTCCCGAACCCATGTCCTAATGAAAGGCATCTCGTTTCTAGTCCTTTTGGACAAGTTGTGGCCTTTGTCAAGTTTAGCTAAAAGGGGGACAATAAATTGCAAATTATAATATCAATCTTGATAAAGGCATGCAAATTTCTACTAAATCTTGTGCATATGATCAAGATGTGTTAGGTCTTGTGATGGAAAAGATTTAAGGTTGTGCGGATAATAACTTGGACATTACTGATGTCTTACAAGAAAATGTTTCCACTGCTTTTTCCGATGTACCACACAAAAAAAAATTACCACTGCCGAACATGAACAGCAAAAGAAAGAGGCATTAAAACCAACACATGATTAAGATTAATTTTTCTTTTGAATTCTTGATTTTTTTTCCCCTTTCAATATAATGCTTATGCAAACAAATAAAGAGCTGCTTTCTACTGAGAGATGGGATGCACAAGATACACGACTGCAACATTAATGACACTCAAATAACTAAAGCATGCATGCGACAGATATCATATTCACAGAAGCCATATTCTGTCTGTTACGCAGAAACATAAGCACTCGAACGTAGGAAAAGAAAATGACCTTTAGAATTCTCTACAATGTCCTCTAACAATTTCTCCTCATCCAACAAGTACTTTTGCAGTCTTGGAATATCATCCTCAAGTTTTGGGATCATTTTGGTTGAGTCATCACATTCCTTTGAAAAGTTTTCGATCTTCGACGAGTCCTGAAAAATGATGACCTTCAAGTGAATTTCTGCTCTGGGGAAACGAACCACATGTTACTTCTACTCCTACCTTATCAAGCTTTTCCTCAAGTTTCTTGATCTTTTGCTTCATGTGCTTCAGATCCTCCCGGTACTTGACATCCTGCCTTTCAAACTCCTTAAACTCCTCTTTACAATTTCTAAGCTCATTGTCAAGGTCCTGAATTCAAGACAAACAAATATTAATCACCAAAATAAAAGAAGATAAGAATTAAGCCTATTTAGAATGAAGTGCTCGGTGCATTTACAACAAGAGTAAACTGAAAGGGCTGACCAACTCATTTATTTGCTTAGCCAAGAGGAACAAAATAGAAACTAAAAGTGGTTGGAAGAGTTAATTTATCAGAAAACTACATGATACAATACAAACCTCTTGTCTTTTCATATATTTGCTATGCACAGTCTCCAGCTCCTTCAAAGTTTTATGACTTTCCAGAATCTTCTCTCTGGGCAAAACTACAAATTTCAGGACATGCAACTTCTTTTTTTAATTGAAAAATACATCCGACAATTTAAACAAGAAATTACTTTTTCCCTTTTAAACTTTCTTCTAAGCTAGATACATGCGCTTGTGTCTCAATCATTTTTGAACCAGTATCTTCATAAGCCAATTTGGTGGCTTTTTCTCGCCAATTTAACAGTGATAATTCTTTCAGCATGTAGGCCTCTGCCTCATTCTTGACATCCTGTTCCAAAGAAACAGACCAAAGATTGATCAAATGTATGAAGAAACTATTTGGTGACAAACAAAAATGCAAACAAACCTCCAAGCTATCTCTTTCTTTCTCAGCCAACTTAACCATCTGCACCATCCCAGACCTTTTCTCATTAAGGGACTCAAGCCTATAGAACAAGGAAAACATCATACGGAGTCTAGGAAATAAAATTCTTCACATAAGAGCCAAAAACAAAAGAGACAATCTTGGTCCTTTATCATCTAAATTCCAGCAGAAAATTCCCGAGGAGTTTCTCACGGGAGCAATGACAATTGCATTATCTATAGGATATACATGAAAGAAACTAGATATTGAGATGAACCGAACAAATATCCAATTATCAATGTTATTCAAAAGGCCTATTACTCTTGTTTCCCCCAGTAAACCACACATTGTCTTGCACTTATACTGTCAGCTTTTGATAATATTAACGGCCAATAACTATCAATGCTTCTGCCTATAACAGTCATTCAGAGGAATAAACACCAGAGTAGGGATCTAAGTGGAAACAAAGGCGTGTAAACATAGTTCTAAAAAGCACTCACTCTTTACATGACTCATCAATTTTCTCAACATATTTATTAGTCCCAATTATGTCCTCCAGATATTCAAGAAAACCCTCGTCATGAGGTCCCTGAGCTTTTGGTCTCATCAATGAAATCTGCTCAACTTCACCCTAACAACAAGAAGCAAGCAAACCTCAATACATATCAAACCAAAAGTCCTATTCAAACGATAGAGCTATGGTACAACAAAAAACCTGAAGAATCAGAAAACGGTTGTTGTTGAGGTCAACTCCTTTCCCTTTGAGGATCCTGGTAACTTCAGTAAAATTACTTGTACGTTCATTAATGTAATACTTGGATGAATTATCTCGGAAAGCAACCCTGGTAATTGTGAAATCACTTCCTGGAACAGTTTCGTAGGTCCCATCATCCTACGGGTTTTAGTTTGAATTCACCAAATTAGAGTTATAACAATAGATCATTGTGTACATTTCAACTCCTACTTGGGCAAAAAGCCAGCCAAAAAGGTTTCGTGATTACTTAAATGAATCAACATCAGAAGAAAACCCATAATTGAAATTACCAGGTCAGTTATCTCTTGAAAATGAACCGAAACGCCAGCGCTTTCCAGATTCTGGTGATTGGTGGAGTTATGGATAAGCTCCGAAACCTTGTTGAGTCTCATCTTCAAATCCAAACCAAGCAGCTAGTCATTAGCAAGCAAGCCAACACAGAGATTTCCCAAACGTAAAGCAGAAAAAAAAAATGCAGATAGCATTGCATATGTCACAAACAGCATTGCGTTAAAAAAAAAAAAAACAATAAGCTAAAATCACCCAAAAAAAAGGGAAAAAAAAAACCTGCTTAGCTCGCTTTCCGAACACAAATAGCATTGCATCTATCACGTTACTTTTGCCACTCCCGTTGGGCCCCACCACCGCAGAAAAACTCTGATATTCGGATATAAATCGACGGAGATAGAGATAGAGAGAGAGAGAGAGAGAGAGAGAGAGAGAGAGTGAGTGAGAGAGAGAGAGAGATTCAGTCTCCAATATATGCTTCCTTTTGGATCGCGAGGAACAAACATAAAATTGGCAAACTCAACCAAAAAAAAAAAAAAAACGAGAGAGAGAGAACGAAAAGAACAAATAAAAGCAAGAAATTATAATTAATAATCCCTAACCTTGTGAAAAGGACCGACGCGCTGTTCGCCGGCGTAGGATTTAAAGTTGCTCATGACCATTTCGTTGATGACCAGCCTCGGGGTTCTGCCAGGTCCGGCACCTCGCCCTAAATCCGACTCGCTTGCCGGCATGAACTCCTCCTCCATTCCCCCGCCCCAACACCACCGGGTCCCCCGCCGCCGCGCTTACTTTGCTTAAATCTCACCTGCTGTCGGTTTGTAGTTGAGACTTGAGAGAAGTCTAGTGCTCTATCTCGCTAGAACTTCAAAATTGGTAATGCAATTAACCTTTTTATTTTTTGAAGAGAAAGGGGGATGGCTTTTTCGGCGGGAATTTGAAAATGGTGACCCACTTTTCCAATGGGCCCTAATCGGGCTTTTTTAAGCCGACGTTAAGAATGATGGACCTGGCTTTTGGGCAAATCAAATATTGAGGAACCCCGAAGGTATAAGCTTTTGGGATGGACTCATATATGCTTAGGTCCAGTGAGCGGAGCCTAATGCCCCTCGGCCTTCAGTGGTGCTATATAACCAGGCCGATCGACTCACCCAACCCTACTAAAAGATTAGTCTCTTACTTTCACGATGTATTAGTTTCTGAGGCATTCATTGATTATGATTTTATGTTCTTTAGTTGAGTAAATCGTGTAGAGGAAGCATTTGGTGAAAAAACAAAAGGTAAAATAAAATAAAATAAAAGAAATAGAATGCCGTATTTGCCACGAGGCAGACTTCATCACAAGCATGGAGGCCCCCCCTTGTGCTTGTAATGGCTCAATGAAGGCGTGACACTCATAATGAAACCCAAAGTAAGATTTATTAATGACTTTCTTACACTCAAGGTGATGTGATCCAGTCATTTTGTGTTCCATGCATATAAGTCTCGTTATTTTAGATATTGACATTACACATTATTATGTAAGAAGAGAATTTAGATTAACTTTTAATGTCCACAACTTTACCCTAAGTAGAATTAATTGGCACATTAACATTTATATGTTTCAATCTTTGTCACTTTCTTCAATATAAGTTGCAATCTAACCAAAAGGTGGGTAGTTCCTTACGAGGTAAAAAAAGATTGGGTGTTTTCCACAAAAATCTGCACAATGGAAAATCTCCTGTAATGCTAAAAATACACTTTGATCCCGTCCTAATGCCCAACAAATTTAAGTCAATTAGCATCAGTTTGCACCTTCTTACTTGACTCATTTCATTCATTTTGAAACTCTTGGATTATAATTCTTAATATAAATGAGCTTTTTAACTGAGCGCATGTCAAGTTTTTTTCACTCTGTTCATAGAAAATGTGTTCAAACATGGTAAAATGAGAAACAAGGCATCGTTTGTGAAATTTAATACTAATGGTCTTTGTGATGTTCAATTCTTAGCAGTTATTGGCAATTCTAGTTTTGAAGAATGCTTGCTACATGCCGGAGCCTAGCAACGATAATTCTACACCATCTGCAATATGTAAATGAGATACTCATTATTAAAAAAAATTTTAACCGAACCTATCATTACTCACCTTTATAAGATTTAGTATTCCTTCTCTTCCCACCAAATCAATTGACGTCCTCTTTGTGAACTAGGACCCCTCTACCTACTCCCGATTTTAAAGCACTTAGCAATATACAGGTCGAATTCAACTCTAATACTATTTATCACGGAACTATTATTTTCTTTTCAAAAGGTAACTTGTTAGGGTATACATTATCCACATTTAAGAATCCCCTTCTTCCTTACAATGTAAAACTTCGTTACACTAATATGTAAATACTATCATAGACCCACAAAATGAAATTGTTTCATCACACCTAGAAAGTTGGTGAAATTTCTTAAGAACCATGAGAAGAATCTTTACCCTCGAGGCTTGGGCCCAGTTACTACTTTCTATATAGGCCCCCACGCTATATCTTGTATGTATCATGGGCAGCCCATCATTGCAGAGCTCGAAGGCCGAGATCCCCTGTTAGCAGCTCCTTGTCTAGGTAACTTTCCATGCATTGCTAGAATAATCATTCTTTTGCGTTCTACTGACCTTGTAATGTGCTGGGAGCAACCAATATATATTCCAATGGTTTTAGGGTTAATAGGAGCCACCAGCCTCTGCCAGAGATCTCAGAAAAATACCAATCTCAAGATCCTTCCCATGGGTCTTAACCATAGAGTGTAAGTGGAAGCTGAGCATTTGATTGAGAGGCCATGGGTGGGGAACTCCGGAAATCGATCAGTAAACTACTCACGGCAGTGGCCCCCATGGCAACGAATTTTCCCTTTATAAAGGCAAATGACCCTGACTAGCTCTCTTCTCTTATGGGTGACATGAATGATTAAGTCCCATATGCCATTCATGTGGGTAGCCTACCCTTTTCTGAGAACAAACATGGAATACGAGTATTATTTCCCGCACTCCTTCCTGTTCATGTTGTCAATATCAGCCCCCAATATTTTTGCTTCATATCCCGCTTAACTTGAACAAGCCTCATATTTTTCCTCGGCCATTACCCACATCGTCTCTAGATTATCGTATATTAACATCCACTTTCTGGAAGGAACTCTCAAATCCATCATGGTTAATTTCACTCAATTTCCGTCCATTCTTACAGGGATATCAAGTAGAGTCGCATGAGACTGATGAGATTTGATTAAACACTAAATCAAATCTCAAGTTTAAAGTGAAAATGGAAGAATATCAAAGACATTAGAGGAACCCTCATTGAGTGACTTTAAAGTAATACACGCCTTAAAAGCTGGGGTGACCCAATAATATAAATAATCAGTGCTAGTGGATTAACATGGCAGTGATAGCTAAAACACCATAGGGTAGCAATAACAAGTAGTAACATATGGGTTGTACGCTAGAAAGGTAAATTATGGAGTTGATCAAGGGCATTTGGGTCCTCCTCTCTTGGTCTTCCAGTTGTTGTAGCAAGGGCACACGGCCTTATTCCCATAATACCCTGGGGGCACGCACAGACACTTTGTGCAACATTTCTGGCAGAAGAACATGCAGGGCTTGTGGTACTGGGTCTGGCTGCACCTCCTCGAGCATTGTGATGGGCATTCTGGTCATTTAAGGAAACAACATAATCAGACAAGGTTAAGATTAATTTCTATGATTTTTGACCGGAGTCAAAAAAATTCCTTTTTTTTTTTTCTCTGACAAGAGCAGAAGCCTTATAAATGGATTTTGGGGTTGCATAATTGCTCTGCAAATATGAATCTAAAATAGATTCTTTCTTTTTAAAAAATTTAACTCAATTGCTTATTAATGTAAAGATAAAAGGAAGAGAAAATGGAATGAAGAGAGGGCAAGACGAGAGTTTGATACTTACGGGAGCTCTTGAGACTCCCTGGTCCGAATCGCTTCTGAAGAATCACAAGGCATTGTACCAACACAGTGTGAGTTGAACTTCGATGAACTCAATGCAAGATTCTGAGATTACGCACCCAGATTATATTTTCAGATATACAAAGCGAAGGAACTTACTTTATCGTTGTAATGGTGACCTCCATGACCATGAGATGACATAACCTGCTGAATCAAAAGATTAACCAAGATTAGGCATCAAGTAGAAAACAAAAATAAATAAATAAATAAATAAAGGATGAAGAAGAAGAAAAAGAACCTCATTTTACGTTCAACTTTACAAAAACATACCGAAACGAAAAAAAAAAAAGAAAAGAATTTACCAAGGTTTGGAGCATGGAAATGACAACGAGTGCAAAGAGAAAAGCAGCAACAAGCTTAGCCATGGCTACCCCTTCGTAAAAATGCCTGGAACACCAACAAAAGAGGAAATGGAGAAGAGAGGAATTAGCTTTTGAGAGTCCTCCATCTAGTGTGGGGGCTATATTAAATAGACGGTTAGGATAGTGGAGGGCCGGGGGGGCCCAACTTGGGGCCGGCATTGTTATCGATCGTTGAAGACCCACGTGGGTCCCAGTGTAGTCTTTTTATTCGCCTGACTTGAAATGACCTCGCAGTAAATAATTGTCCGAATCGACTTTCCAAGTTTGGTCAAAAGAGTCTTTAATAAACTGTGGGAAAGACGCGAGACGGCTCGATGCTCGAGTTACCGTGCAAAAAAAGTAGAACAGACTCCATGCACAATGGGGCCCGGATGGTGGAGATAGAACCTGCAAGCCGTTGGATCGAGGGTTCGTACGGTAGGATTTATTTGTCCAACAGTTCACGTGCTGGCCTGCAATGAATCCTTTCCATCTCCAAAGAATTTAATTATTTGAATAGAAGATTATTATTCATATTTTTACACTGTACAATGATGTTACCAAAACAATTACAAAGAAAAGAAAAAAGAAAGGGAAGTTTCTCACTACAGGCGAGCTTGTGAGAGAAGCATTTATGCAGGTGAGGAAGCTAACAACGAAGCATCAGCATCCATAAAGGGGAGCCGAGGAACCCCACCGTGCTATTCGCATAAAAAGTCAAAACAATTTTCATTTAGACTTTGGAGCCCAAAGCAGTCACCGAAAATGGCGAAGGCAGATGCGCATTGAAGGGGAGTGGTGAAAGTTAGTTTTAGCAGTTGTCGATAAAGGGCCCCGCAAACGACAGAGGAGTCAACAAAACGATAATTTAAAGTCAAAAAAAAAAAAAGGCTGTTCAATAATGAACCCACACGCACAAAAAGTAAAACAAAAAGGCTGAAAAAGCAGACTCCAAGAGAACATGCATGTGCATCCACTGAGCACTGCACGTGACCCCCCAAGGTTGCACCTCAACGCTTTGGACAAAAGTGCGCACCGTGCGCTGTAAACCATTGCTGCGCGGCCATCCCAAACCCTATCTGGGGAAGCCATGGCCAATTATGATCTCATAAAGGAGCAGGAAACTCTTCCCTCGCCGACATTCTTGTGACGTGGCAATGTGGGTAATCATCTCACGCGAATCAGCCGAAAAAGCCCATTGAACCGGTTCCTGAGTTCCGGAACTCTTGAAGCCCATTTTAAAATTAAAGTGTTAGTTAGAATTAATTAACAAAAAAAATTGTAATAATACGCAGTTTTGTGTTTTCCATGCTAATAAATTGGGATACTTGTTATTAAAATTTTGTAATTTCATGTTTCAGTTTTAGCGACACAAGTTTTCTTTCTTTCTTTCTTTCTTCCGTTTTTTTTTTTTTATTTGGGACCAAAAAAGGGTCGCTGATGGGGTGTGATTCCATGTTAAAAAGTAACGATTTTCAAAATATCAAAGATTCATCAAATTTTATTAGAAATTCTCACAGTGGATATGGCGGAAACGGGGCAACTCCCCTGGGCTGTTGCGGGGGTCCATAGAAGCGATCAAAATTATAAACAAGGCCAGCATTACGTTCCCCTCGATCTGTCAACCCATAAATTTGCACGGTCGAATCGCATATAGCAGAAGAAATTTCGCGAGAATGAAGAAACCGAATTGGGTTTGCGCTGCTGCGCCGCACGGCTCAGCACGCCAAAAAAAAAAAAAAAAAAAAGAGGATGAAAAAAGACTATAAATAGTACTCAAATGTCGTTGCATGTGTTAAGTACATGGGTCAAAAATTGTTGCTGGAAGGTATTCACGACCCATCATTCACGCATAAAAATATGGACGTGGCGTTGAGAATTAATGCCCACTTATCTTTTCACGCCGAAGACCTTTAAGCGAGAAAAGGGAGCATTTTTTTCATTGGAACGGTCCCCTCCCAAATTTGTAGTATGCACAAAGACCTCTTTGTGTATCGCTACATGTTAAAGTCAGTTGATCGACTAATAGGGTACACAAAGTGATGCAATGCCATCAAACTTGGGTCCAATCTAGCAATTTTCACCCGGAAATTCAAGAGCTACTTTGGAAAAGATTAAAGAATAATAAAATTCTATTCAATTTGTTACATTATTTAAAAGAATTTATATAAAACAACAAAAAAAAATCAAATCAATTCAATTATCTAAGGTCTATATTAAGCAAAAGATTAATTATAAAATTCAACTGCTAAGTCCATTGGATTGAATTTAACCATTAGAATTCAATTGAATTCTACCAATCAAACTCCAAAAGATTTTCGATTCCATTATATTCTTCGTACCTTATAATTTTGGAAAGGGTAGCACTATTTTCCAACCCAAAAAAAAAAAAAAAAAAAGAGATGTGGGCGAACGTGGGTTGGGTTTCAACTTTCAACAGAGTTGAGTCTTCTCCTCTCTTGGGCGCCATTGTGGGTCTTCAATCTTCACTCTATTTTGGGCTTCCCTTTCACAACCGTAACCCAAAAAGGTTGAGTCTTACGAGAATTGAGCTTAATAGACCGAACTGGTATGGGCTACGAAGCAAACAAAACGGGGCTCATTGAACAATGTAACAAACAGTAAGGTTTCGGTTTCAGGATTTCAATAAGTCCTCGGGCCACCATCTCCAGGCCCATACCTCACTGGTGCAGCAAACAACTGAGATTGTTTTTTGTTTGTTTGACGACGCCGTCAACGAGTAATTATTCCTGGAGTTTAAGCGAACGGGGACGAGAAATGGGCATAAGAAGAAAAAAAAAACAGAGATAATACAATAATAAAATTTATTAGAACATAATTGAATTGTGTGATATACACAACAAATCAATTAATTATCTGTTAGTTTAAAATTTTATATGCTCGTGTCACATAGTTTGTCCAATTCTTTTGTCCTAAAGTGGGAGAGTTCACTTGCGGCCAGGCAAATCAAAGTTTATGACCTTCTAAGTTTCCAAATGATAAAATTAGGTAACAGTCAGGACCACATGGCGAAGTTACCAGCACCAGCGTCTTCGAATTGTTTGCACGAAGAGGACCACACCATGCATGTGAGCCCAACCTTTTCATCGTTTCTTTGTTTTCTCAGAAAATGATTGAAATGAAAAGAAATGTATCAGAAGAAAAGACAAATGTACGCCATCTTCCTTAATAATTGCCCAAACATATATTCGTTTCACATGCTTTATGATTTATAGATTTGAAGAATGACAATTTCCTGCACATAAGCAACATATCTTCATTGTAATGTCCTTTTTACTTGCTCCGTTATCTTTCTTTGGAGTATCATTACACTTCCTCATTACGCACCACGTGCACAGAGAGAGCCCTGCGACAGTCAATAATTTGGGTGGTTAAACAAAACAGGAACAGCCATGTTGATGGGCTTTATTGCAAGCAATCTTTTTGTACCAGTTTGCCAGCACTGGCATTGACGTTTCATTTTTCTCTTTGTTGCGTGTAGAGAGCATTTAAAAATTGAATAATGCTAGGGATTCGCGAACTTTCAGTAAAATTTTACCAAATAAAGTGATTCGTTTTGTAATATCATTGCGTAAATTTTAATTGATGCGGACACTAAAAACTATACCCCACATCTTTTGTAATGCTTTTTTTGTAGGGACTTTTCAAAAATCAAAAAATTATATGAATTTGTTGAATCAGACTCCTCACATGGGGATTATGCGCTTTATCATCGTGGGTAATTGAATTTTTTTAATTTGTCAAAGAATGATTATAATTAATAATAAAAATTATGAATATATATCAAATAATTGTACCCGTTAAGTTTGTTGAAAAAAATGTTAGGGGTGAAAGTTCTTAGTTCGGTGGTAATTTGCGTAACGCCCCAAATGAAGCACATGGCCATGGGGCCGCCGGCAGATGTTAAGTAGCTGTTACTCCGCAAGCCGTCATAATTTTGGATCTCATTTCAAGAAATTGAAAACAGTACAACCATATAGGACTATTCGGTAGACTTGTCAGGAACGATTATTAGCCCCTCGAGACATTTTATGTTTTTTATTCGTGGTGCAATTTGAACTCCAAGGATTTTGATGGCCTTACATTTACGGTCCAACACAACTTACTTGTTTTAGCGTACAACAGATTAACAGGCGCAATTCTTTCAGTTTCCTGCTGTTCAAAGAAAAAAAAAAATAAAAATATATATATATATATATATATATATATATATATATATATATATAGTCTTTCGTTTGCCTACAAATTTACTATTTATTTTGGTAATTAATATTTGAGTTATGGTTTTCCAAGTCTTAATGTTCCCAATTTCGAGCCTTCTGGTAGAAACTATTGCTCTCAATTTTCCTTGGTCCCATGAACCGAGTCCAAAGTGGACCATAATTAGGGCCTTTCTTAACGAGGCTGCTTGGTATTTGCCGGCTTCATAAATCTCAGAATGAAAGGTTGGTGGCATGGCTAGTGACATGTAATGCAACAGTTAATCGTGAACGCAATGCATCTCATATATTGTTTTATATCTAATACTGCTGTCTTAGGTACATCCGATTTACCATTTAATACATTTGATACACACGTCACGACGCATAACACCGAAGCATCCGCCTGCCATGGACACAGGTTAAGTGATGAGTTTGGGATGAGGTTGGGGGCTGGGCTGGCGTACCTAATATGGAGCCTGGAGGAGGACCCGCATGCATTGGTTTTCAGTTGATAAACCATTTAGCGGCCTGTAGTCCCGGGAAACCTGCCGACATCTAAATTTTAGGTTTACTTAATACGGGATTAAGGAACGGATCGTGTTACTCAAAATCATTGGCACGTGATGCCTTGAGCTTTTATTTTCGGTTGATGGAGAAGTGGACAGAAATGAACATGCATGTAACCACCGTTTGTGCTTCCGATATCCATCGCATCTCCATATAAACAATGATATCAAAGACGATGACATAGAACCAACCTCTCATTGCTTTTTCTCGATTTTTCTTGGATTTAAGTTCGAATTTCCTTGAATTACAAATATTTGTCCACGGAAAGTCCTTCTAGGTTTATCTAGGAGGGTCATTGCCACTCTAAGCCACTGAAGTATCTGCGAGTGCCATATGCTATGCTAATACTGTAATGTTTCGCATTGTCACTTAAATTCCACGCCACATATGGCGTTCACTTGCTCAAGTACCTCATCCGCCCTCTTCAGAAGGACCCCTCTCGCTGGGCCATCCTGCTTAATGAGTTTAAACTTCAAAATACATGACCAACATGAATTACATGCGCACATCTGCATCCCTACTTAGCCATTGGAGATGTCGATGTCTTAGAAGATGCAAACATGTCATTATTGCAACCACAAAAAAAAAAAAAAAAAAAAAAACAGAAAGGCTTATCTGGTTGTTGCCTTGACTATCACTCCTTACCTTAACCTTGTGAGACAATGAACCGTATGCGTCTCACCTCATCCGATTGCTCGCAAATATTAACAGTCTGCCTCGATGAGGACAGATATTTCACCTCACACACGTATGCATTTGCTTGCAAGAAAAGGACTGGATATGCTTGATTAGTTGTCGTTTATGAACACTTGGTCAACATGGCAATTAATGGGCCTGAGCCAGTCTTTTTCGTTTTCTAGACAAATAGGCCTAAGCTAAAGCTAGCAAGCAATTGTAACCTAAAAAAGGGGGTTTATCGACCGAAAAAAAAAGCCGGGGGGGAATTCAGGCAAGGATTAGTTCGAGCAACTTTGACTACGTAGCACGTTATTTTTGGGCTTTTAGTTGCAGAGACCCATTAAAAAAATCAAGCTAAATCGTGAACGAGGAGCTCGTTTTTCTTAAATTAGACTCGTAATATGCACATAATCTCCTCAGTTGGACATATAATGGTCATGGCCCATAAGTGTAATTGCCGATTTATGAGGCAATGTCGTGTCAAATCCGTCAGATCCACACAACTCGGGTAAGAAAGTTGTATCCTGACCACCGCAAAAAAGGTTGTGTGGTTGACTTTCTTTTTTCTTACGCCACATTTTTTAACTGGCATCAAATATTGAAGTGACATTTTTTACACTGACGCGCATCATGTGATGCCTATGTAAGGCTTAACATGACCTACTAAAAAAAAAAAAAAACCACATCATCTAAAAACTTTTATCATATTTAAAAATTATGAATTTTTGGATATTTCAGTTGGCCGTACTCCATCATTGAGATTGTGACTCTAAATTTTCCGAAATCATTAAGATTAATTGGCAGGCAGATTTAACTTGAGCGTTATGTTGATTATTATTGATTTAATCCCCCCCCCCCCACCCCACCGTGAGCCAAAAGCTTTCGTGGATCAAAGTGCTCCCGCAGACATCGCGTAAAGATGCAAATTGCAGGTATATTGTTGAATTGAAAATTCTTTTTAAACACGGTGTTATATATTATATAGCTTAATTCCACACAAGCGAGAAAATTTTCAAAGAATATAATAGAGGGGGCATGTGCTTCACACAACAGGCTGCCCATACCTATATAAATGTGACATTGTCCCTAAGATTGAGCAAAAAAATTAGGTGCAAGAAGGTATACTGTCCTTGTATGTAGACACATTACCACCCATAGGATTTAAAGGCCCACCCAAGCACGCAGTTCCGGGGCCCAAAACGTTCATATAATGTTCCGTCCTCCTTCCTGATCGTGAGAGTCTACATCTTCCATGCGTAGGCACGACCCTGAAAATGATTTCGCTGTTAAATCATGGATTTTTTTTTTCAAAAGAAATAAATTCCCAATGTTCTCTCTTCTCGGTAACAGCAGTCATCCACAGACAGGTCGGTGAATGGAGATGAGATGTTATATGCGCGATGAAATAGCTCCATCTGCACAAAAACAGTGATATGGGATTTTCTTTTATCCTTTGTTTACAAGTGAATAGAGTTTTTTGTTCGTGCAAATATCAATTTTCTTCAATTAAATATACACTATATACTTCTTTGAAGACACGCTTTTGTACCGTCAGTGATAATTGATGTGGGTTTCAGCCAAAGGAAAAGTCAATTCTAAGTATGTGTTTTATGTTTTCGAATTCAAAATTTAGTAACAATATTATTTTAAAAAATTGTTATCTCGTATTAAAATAAATGTATTATTTTACATATTTATAGGCTAATGCTTATTACCCAAATTTAATTTCGCTATGAATGGGTTGGTCCAAAACATTTATGGATGATAAAAGTGTTTTGGGATCGGTGAATGGGTTAGGCTGTTGCCTTTTTCGCTGTGAATATGGGCAGACGTCCGGCCATTTACAAGATCCTGGAGTGAGCTTATTTTCACAGAAATCATGTTTTTTTTTTTTTTTTTTTTGAATAAAATTTTTAAATTCCAAGCGTAAGTGTATTTTTTCAGGAGCTAGAAATGTAATAAGGGCCTTTGAGTCACGGGTCACTTTGTCTTTTAGCCGAGTTTTGAATCCAGGGGCGTCTGACGCTATCAAAGGCATCTTTGTCGGCCCGGGGAAAATACCCGATGCGACCGGCATTTGCTTAAACCGTCATAAGAACTGTTGTGGGGTCTCTCTGTCTCTCTCTCTCCGCATTAGCTATACGACACAGTTTCGATCCGATCTTAGTTTTTTGACACGTAACAAAGCTTCCAGTGTTAGATAGACGCGTGTTAATTTTAAACTCGGTATACCGCAACACGTCTGCATTAACCTCCGCCTTCTCCTCTTCCACGTGGAGTCATCTGCCGCCTCTGTTAAAGTTGTCGAAGTCAAAACTGTTAATCATAATGAGAGCAGCACATCAATTGTCTGCCTGCCTTGAGCAGCTGGTCTTGTGTATTATCCTCACACTTAAATTGTTAAATGGTACAACTAACGATTCTTCCATCTATATCTCTGGGTCTCGAAATTATTATAAATGGATTTACGTGGCACTGATTTCGTTGCTAACTAAGATAATTTGAAGTGGCAAATCAAGGGTCTTTACAAAAAAGAAAAAAAGCAGGTGAATTTGGTGACATCATCAAGCCAATCATGCGGGTGCTGAGGTTTAATCATCGGAGGGTGTGAGTTTTGAATCTTAACCCTTGCATTGAAACTCACAAAACCAGAGTAAGAGGATTTATTTGTGGGTTTTCTATGGGCGCGGCTGTGGCTCAATACTGTTCGGAACCTCTTAACCACACCCTTTTTTTTTTTTTCTTTTCTTGGGAAACACATTTTAAAATAATTTATTTTTAATAATTATTTTTATATTTTTTATTTTTATTACATATTTATCTTGTGCTGTCACATGTTTTATATTTTATAAAATAAAATAAAAAGATTGAGTGAGATTCTGCCCACTCCGTCGTCTCTGTCGGAATGCGTCTAAGGAATCCTGTCCGCTTAACTTTTCAGTCATTAATTAATTAAATTGGAAAATAGGACCAACTCTTATGTGGTGATTTATGGAGGTTATTTCGTGATTTGGAGGCCCTTTGAGGGTCAAAAAAAAAAAAAAAAAAAAGAAGATACAGTGTGATAAGGCGCTTTACCATTGAACTGGTCCACAGCCTACAACATCTTATAAGTAGTCACCGCAACTTTGTTAAAAATTAAAGACGGGTGACAGAATGAGAGAGATGCAGGTCATCCCACGCTATGATAGTACTCGTTTACCAACTCAGCTCTGTAGCCAACTCTCTCTGGGTCAACTCGCTTCCCAATCAAAAGCCTATTTAATTTACTCTGACGAAGATTATTCTTTGAAATTGTGTTAATTGATTTTAAATTCTAAAATTTTTTTTACTGTAGTAATAACTTCGTGCAATTATGATACATTTCCAAATATATGAAATTCAGGTAATATAAATTATACATTTCCAATTTTTTTTTTTTTTTTACCTATTGTGCATTAACTCAGTATCAATAGGGGAACAAAAACAAGGAGATTACAAACTTGGGAAATCAATGTAAATATTAATTAAGAGAACAGAAACACACTATTCTTCAATGTGTTAGCCTAGCGTTTCCTGTTTTTCGTATACGTATGTTAGTAGATAAAGAAAATAAATAAATATATATATATATATATATATATTATTGAACTATTTAGATCCAGTAGTGTAAGGCCGGAGGAGCACGAGAGCCAGAATTCTCTTTTTTCTCTAAGGTTTACTTACCTAGAGAATTATTAGCTGGTATCCACCCATAAAAATAGGAAATTAAAATGCAGAAAGGCAAATCTAATGAATTAATAATAAAAATTCATTCTATGTTAGAAAGGATGCAACAAAAAATTAATAATAATAAAAAATACTGAACCTCATCCTGGTTTAATGTGCATAACTGCGTTATTCCTAAAACCTCGGCTAGGCAAATGAGAAAATTTATTACACACAACAGTCTTAACCCCCTGGTGTGGGGATGAAGGGCCTAACCATGGATTAGAACTAGGGTTAGAAAAAAACCAAGTGGGTTAAGGTTAAGAAGGACAACCACAAAACCAAGATTTTTATCATCAACCATTATTCACTGCTGCACTCATCATCATCGTCATCAGCATCATAACCTACCCTTTCTCCCTCACTCCTGCCACATACCCGTAACCCAAAGAGAAGACACAAGCCCACAAATCCAGAAGAAAAAAAAAATCAATAAAAAATACATTCTCTTCCCTTGCAATCGCCACCAGTTTCCGGGGCTTGATGCATCGCCATACTTCGTTGGTAGATAAATTAAAGTAACTTCATGAATCTTTGATTTCTTTATCAATTAAATGCTTGAGATTGAGATTGAGTTTGAGTTTGAGTTTGAGCCATGGACTTAACTCCAACTCCAACACCAACAACTGCCCCCAACCTCAACAGCACCAGCACAAGCACCCCACTTGGTAAATCCCCCGAGCCAGATAGTGAGGCTCCCACTAGGATCCAACCGGCAAAGCCCCTATCTTTCGCCAACGGCGTCCTCAAGCCACCACCACCTCCACCACCACCACCCTGCAGCCCAGCCAGTAGTCATAGTCTACAAAGAATGCCTCAAGAACCACGCCGCTTCCTTAGGTGGACATGCTGTAGATGGTTGTGGAGAGTTCATGCCTTCCCCCACCGCTACCCACACCGACCCCACCTCCCTTATATGTGCTGCCTGTGGCTGCCACCGCAACTTCCACCGCCGTGAACCAGAGAGTTCCCCTCCCGCCGCGAACACCACCACAACAATTGAGTACCAACCCCACCACCGCCACCACCCTCCACCACCGCCACCGAAAGCACTACAGCCTAACGGAAGCCCCAATTCAGCCTCTCCTCCTCCGATCTCCTCCTCCTATTACCCTACCGCGCCACACGTGCTGTTGCATCTCTCCAGGGACGTGTCAAGCTTTAATGATCACAATGCAACTGTGAACATCCCTCCCGGCCGTTCTCCAAGAAAGCGCTTCAGGACCAAGTTCACTCCGAACCAGAAAGAAAAAATGTGCGAGTTTGCGGAGCGAGTGGGCTGGAAGATGCAGAAAAGTGACGATCTTTTGATTCAAGAGTTCTGCAATGAAATAGGAATTTATAGAGGTGTACTAAAGGTGTGGATGCACAACCACAAGAACACTTTTGGAAAGAAGGAAGTTCATGGGAATGGTGGGAGCACTAATGATCCTGGTGAAAACACCCACAACAGCAATCACAATGAGAGCAGCAACAACCAGAACAATAACAGCGGTGAAAATTTGGACCATCACCCCCAACATCTTGAGAACGACAATGCTGTGCATGTTGGCACTAATGGGTCTTCTTCCTCTTCTTGATCTTTTTGAATGGGGAAATGATGGATGAATTTCAATAAGTTTTTAGCTAGGTAGAGAAAGGATGGTATTAGTTGTTAATTTCTCTGTTTTAATTAGCAGTTCTCTTTATTTCTTCTAATTTTTGTTTTCTAGTTTAATTAATTAATGATGATCGCCAAACTTGGTGAGGATAACATGGGAAATATTTGATCCAGAGGGAAGTTAATTTTCCCTTACTTTCTATGGCACTTTTTGGTCTTTGATTAGTTGGTTCTGTTAATTGCTTTATCTTTATCTAAACTCTTTACATGACATGATTTCTTTCCTTACACTTTCTGTTTGAGGGTTTGCTGTTAATTTAATGGCTTCTTGGGATCATAAAACCTTGATTATCAATAGATTATTTTGTTCTGTTTCAGGTGATGTAAAGCCTTTCATTTCTGAATATAACACAGTAACCCCTCTCTAGAGAGAGGAAAAGAGAAAGAGAGCGAGAGAGAGAGAGAGAGGAGATTTTCCTTTTAACTTCTGTCCCAAAGAAAGAAGCAAAAAGTTGTGCCGTCTAGACTGGGGCTTTGCGACGTATTATTCTTTGCCTACTACTTTCTGAAGATGTAATTTGATTACATCTCTTATGCAGGACTTATGTACCAGGATCAAGTTTAATATTATAATCCAGCCAGATTTTGGATTCCTTGTTTGTGCAATATTGGTACGGCTGCAACTATGGCATAGAAGTAGTTCAGACGACGATACAATTGTTTAATAGAACATTTTTGGCTTCTTTAATTTATTTATTTCATACTAATAAACTGCAAAGGGCACTCTTGCTGTGTTATATTATGTGCATTAGCTTTTCACGTTTTTGTTGACATGGATATGAGAGATTTGGTTTGCTTACAGTGTCGTAATTGGTGGAGAACCCAAGTGCTTAGTTTAAATAATTAATTAGTGGGCAGTCTATTCTTTTCCTTGATTTGCTTAGTGAAATATTTTATTTCACTTTCCTTATAAGGGAACCAGGGTTATATTATTATTTCATACACATACTTCTAAAGCTGCCAATCTTATTATTAAATGAATTGAGAAGATGATGATGATGATGAATGATGAAGAGAGCGTGCTTAAATGTTGTGTCTTGACAGGAACCACTCTCTCGTGGGTTGTTTCAGTTTTGGTCATTGATGAAGTCAGTAATCTTGTTTTTTTGTTGGGGGGGGGGGGTGGGGTTGGGGGGGCACGTCTTTGCTGGCAGAGTTGCCGGACGCCCCTTCGCCCGCCCCCACCCCCCAACTGCGCAAAAGTGCATGGGTCGAGTCTCTGCAACACCATCATTACGGGTCTATAAATACAATTTGGAATTCGTCTAGTATAGCCAGCCCTAACAAAAACAATAATATTAACAGTAAAAGATCAATGAACCAGTGCAGACAGGGTATGGCAAGATTGGCAGGCTCATTTAACTGAGTGGAGTGTTTTGATTTTCTCGTTCTTACATGAAGCGCATTTATGGGGTTAAAAAAAAAGAGAGGGAGGGAGAGAGAGAGAGAGAGAGAGATTCTCGATGGGCTAGGTTAGCGCGTTAAAGTCTTGCTCAGATCTTATGAGACTACTAGTATATTTCTATGTCTCTTGGTTTATTCCTTTGCCTTGATGAGGAAGGTGCATGGAATTTGTGCCTTTAAACCTTCGAAATTAAGCCAGGAAATAATTGTTTTCTTGGGAAACCCAAGACTCCTTCCTTATCCAATGTTTGTTTTACGAGCGAGCGAACATAAGTGTTACCGGGGGTCTTGTCTTAGTGTAACCGACAAGTCAAAGTTAGCGGTCCCTTGGAATGTTCGCTGTAGACATGGCGTTGAATTTACCGGCCCACCAAAATTGTGAGTTAGCGATTTTTCATGGGTCGTTACCTTCTCAATCGATGTCTTCGTCGAGAACACCGGAGTTAAGGTCGGGGTCGGGTTCTGATACCTCCTGTAACGAGTATCACTTGTTACTAAAACGTCCTCTCTTCTTATCTAAGGACCTATTTATTGTTTTGATACATTCGTTACATTTTTTTCGATGAAGACATCTCCTCTACCTACCTCTTTCATGTGAAGTATTTGACAGTAAAAATTAAAGTTAGGATGAGTTTGGCTTTGATAAGGTTATTATTGTATTATCAAAAGGTAATCTTAGTTTTTACATTTATATAGTTTAATATTTTTCTCTTCCTGTTTGATGTAGGAGTTGGGTGTACTTAAGGAACTAGCCAATGCTTTCATGCACCCGTCACAAATTGCTCCCTTAATGCTAATTATTAATCAATAATTGGATAATTGCTTAAAGAGGGAGTTTACTAGAAGCCAATGATGCTTATGTTCCGTGTTGCTTGTTTTGACTGCCAGGCTTGTGTACGTACCCGACTCAGAGTGGACCCGCACCATGGCATGAATGCGATCTTAGCATATTAATTTCAACCTTAGTGGTAGTATTTTAATAAAAATCATGGCTAATTACTGAGTAACGTTCGGAAATTTTCAATTGATTGTCAGATGAGATATCATTATGAATTTATGTTAGCATAACTGTTTATACAAGAGTCCCAAATTTTTTAGGTGTAAAGATAGGAAATTAAAGAGATATATATATATATATATATATATATGTATATAAACAAATCGCGTATGGGAACCTTTTGGCTAGACTCCCTCGTAATTACTCTAATTATGAAAATGAATACAAAAACAAATTACACATTCCTGCTTGAGCTATATGTCTTAATTTTATGATTTTCATGTTAGCCTGAAAGATGGCTGTCACTGCCGAACATCTCGTGGGCCAAAATTTTCTCACTTTATAAAGCTCTGCACTCTGAAGAAAGACTATTATCTCAAAATTCTGCACGATTTCATGCACCGACTGCAATTCAAGACCCATCATGTGTACCTTACAAGAATTTGGATTTTTTTAAAAAAAAAAAAAAATTCCCCTTTTTTCGGGAGTCCCGATTATAAATATAAATAAGTGACCTTCTGTCACCGTTGTGTTTATGTGGTCATCCTAAAGTCACCTTTTTCTGTGTGAGTGTTTAATCCCCTTTCTATTCTTTCAAATACTTCGTGGGAGATAATTTGTCTTGAATCACCAAAATTAGAAACGGGCACGGGCAGGCCTTCCTTGATTGGTTGGAGCTTTCTTTAAAAGTACCTTTGGGATGGATCGCCCTTTTCTTATTAAGGTGAAGTATGTGCACAAGGCTTGAACGTGGAGTGCTGAGTGGCGAAGAATCTATGCTAATGTAATGACCACAGCCCACTGAGCTAACAATTCACCAGGTCGTGTTTCATTCTCATCAAAAAATTGCCACATGAGAGCTAGGTTTTATTGCAAATAGCTCAGGCTTACCAGCTCATGGTTTTGTCTATTACCCAATTCTCGCATTTTTTCTTACCTTTACCCTGTTGCTTTAAACAATGAAGCTAAGAATCACCTGGTTATTTGCAACTGAGTCACAAAAGGATTTTGTTGAAAATGCAAGGCTAATTGAGGCATCCTGGCATAGAACAGTAACACTGGTCCATTAATAGGGATAAATTTAATATTTACACTGATCCTTTTTCTTGTCTTTTAAAAGATATATCAATAATTAAAATTTAGACTTATATCTCAAAGGTCTTATGTTAATTCTAAAAAAACAGTGTAAAATTTGTGAGAACAAAAATTTCATTTCTTTTGTGTAATTCATAGGCCTTCTAATGAATAAAAGATAAAAAAAATTATAAATTTTAAAATGATCCCTTTACCCTTTATTTAGGAAAATAAACTACATTTAGTACGCATAACATTCGTTTAAAATATTTTCACCCCCATTCTCAACTTTTCTCCTAAAATTGGGATGAAAGGTTTTTGTAGGTAGAAGAGAACATTTTGAAGATTTCCTCTTCACACTTGATCTACTTAACATAAAGCAAACAAGATGGGTACCTTTTTTTTAATTTAAATAATATATATATATATATATAACAATTTTCCTTCTTCCTGTCCCCATTTTTTCCCCTTCCCAAAAGAGGAAAAAATGCTAAGGAAAAAAGATAAGGACAGGACCATGCATAATTGATAGAAACTTTTCTAATCGATATTGCTCTGTGCAATCTTTTTGTGAAAGAAGGGCAATTGCTAGATGCTTATATTCCCTTGTGCCCAGAGGTTGCAATAGATGACACCAAACAAAGCATAAACCTTAGGATCCTTTCCCGTGCTCGAACACCCAGCTTCTTCAATTTAACGGAAGAGAATGTAAGCACAACTTGAAAGAAACGGTATGGCAACGATTATATGGAGGACCACAAGATTATCAGCAACACAAAGACTGGTGCCCTTTACCACTTGGTCCAACAATTATATGATCCCATATGCCTTGCAATCATCTTCCTTCTATATTCTTCTCTAAATCCACTAAACTTGATGCATGTTTCTACAGACATCAACTCGGCCTATTTTAAAAAATAATCTAATCTAAAACTTCATGCCTGTTTCAATTATTTAATCACTTGTTCGTGCCAATGGCAAGCTTTTATTTAACCTTTCGTTTTCCGTTCCGATTCAGGCCTGTTTGACAAAACTTATGACTGGCGAAGCCCGAAAAAGCAAGATGTAACCATTTGCAGGGACATGTCCAATCGAGCCTTATGGACATGATGGCATGTGAAATACAAAGAGGAAGGAGCCCAATTGTCTGACCCAAATTTGGAAAGCAATTAGTACCATTCACATGCAACGCACTAATGGATGTGATTGGGACCTTGCGCCTGAGTAATCGACGCCTGAGCTGCACTTAGTTGCATCCCCAAGTCCCAACTTGCTCTATACTTGTTAGGTTAAAAAAGTTCGTCCTAACGTCTCGCCCAAAAAGGGCATCGCTAATAGTCCTTTTTTTTTTTTTTTTTTGGTTCCTTGACTCCAAGGAGGAAAAAAGAAAAAAAAAAAAAACTGTGGCCGAGTCAAAGGCGTGATCACTGAAAGGGGCTCCTACTTCTTTCTTTAACTTCACTGCTCCTTTTAAATTGAATCGATATCACATGCCAATCCTGAGAATTTGGCTTTTCAGAGGCAGATTACCATGCCACTTGCACCTTTTAATGGTGACAAGAATTGGGTCTGCTAAGAGCTATCGCATTGTCATTTCAGCATACTCTATTGGAGGAACAGAGAGATTAATATCTAGAAGAAAGTGCTCATTGAATGAGGGACATGCATCATTGATTTGCCATTTACTCGTCTATTTCGCCGCGAGTCTTCCATCGTGTTGCGGCCAGGAGACCTGCATTTACACACAGTAAAACTGAACATACCGAACAACCATTATTTATCTTGCCTTATCATTCCGCTTTATCTTGTACACATAAATCTTTTCATTATGACTGAGTCACGTTGGAAGGATTTAGGCTTAGGTTATTTTGGATCAAGTCGTTTGCAAGATACGTTAAATTTGGGTTGAACTTTTTCAAATAGCTTCAAATTAAATTTTGATATGACAATGACATGCAAATTCATGGTGTATTAGTCCCTAAATATTTGGCATAAAATGGAGAACTGATATATAACATCTTGAAGGCATAATTCGATGATCACTCTTCCTTGAAGGAAACGACTTAAAGAGAGAGAAGGAGAGAGAGGGAATGCTAAAATAGGTTATTATGGCACCATTCAATGACATGAATCTTTTAAATTAAAAGTTTCAAAATTTTTTGAGTTGGCCACTAACCCTCACCCCTCGGAAACAATTGGAACATGGGCCCCAGCCCTTATGTCCGACGGCACAAAGGGCTACTCTGGGGCAGACTTTCGGCCCGGAGGTCCTTTGATGTTAGAAAAAGTTTTATTCCTTCCCAATATAAGTAGTGTTGCGTTCAAACCGGATTGTTATGGGCCGCACGGCATATGGGTCCAGACAGGAATCATCACGCCCGGCACCTTCGTTCGCCAAATTGGCGCAGCATCTTGTCAATCAAATTTCAAACTCGTGTTATTTCCAGCATGGAAAATCTTTACTTATATATATATATATAAGCTACCAGGAAAAGGTCATCCTTTTGGGATAGACGTTGGCATGTTGCCTCGATGAACAAAAGTTCTTCGGAGGCGCAGCAGGAGAGTGTTGTCACTTGGCATGTTTGACGCCATTTGTGTATATCATCAGCATTCTACCATTTACCAAAGCAATGACCAAACACCGAAAAAGCATTTTCCCGTTCCCATATTCTTTAGGTTTCAGTATAGATAGATAGGTCATCTTCCTCAGGACCAAGGGATTTAATTCAAAATATGTGGTATGTCTATTCTGGTCTATGATATGGCCAAATAGAAAAATAAAATATATAACGATTTTTGTGGGAGGGGCTTTATTATTATTATTATTATTTTCCTTCAAGTTATATGCGATGCGTTCTTTCGACAACGCATCATTGGAACAAAAATAAGCCACGACGCCATAGAAGTTTTTGCATCCATTTATTTCTGTGGTTACTTATTGCTAAGTACCTTAATTATGAACACTGCTCGTCCAATTGCATGGCTAACAAGTTAACCAAATTATCTCTCTTCCACATACTCCGGTTGTCAGCAAAAATAAAAAATGCAAAAAAAAAAAAAAATTGTTGAAAAAGATTTCCGTTTGAAGTATACAAATGTATTGTTTTTAAAATAATTTTGTTATCATAGACTCATTGCCATTATCTTATAAAATACCGCAGATCTTTTTATTAATGTATATTTCACAAGTAATAGAAATAACAATTTTTAATAATCAAAGTATATAAAAAGAAGATAATCCTTATTATTATTATTATTTTTGTAAAGAAGAAATTTCTTTTTATATTATGTATGGTTTAATGTATTGTAAAAATAAATATTAAGAATTGAAATCAAGGTCAATAGTTATATTTTTAAAACAATTAGTTTTTCAATTGTTAAAGACATCTAATTTGATCAATATGATTTAAAATTTTTTAAAAAGTTTTGCGTCAAACCTCTCATATTATATATATATATTTGAGTCATTTACATATACAAAATATTTTCTTTAGATTTTTATTTTTCTAAAATATAAGATAAGTATTGTTTTTTAAATATATAAAATAAAAACTACTTAAAATATCCTTATTTCTAACACCAGTTTCCCACTCCAATGTCATGCAAAGTAATTGTGAGATTTTTTGATGGAATGGACATCTGCCTGATTTGAATACCAACACATACCGAAATGTTTGTTCCCCTTCCATGTTCATACCTAACTTTGAACACTTTTGCTTATGCATTTCCACATGCATGGAAAATATCTCACGCTATTCCTAACGAGCTAATTGTATTTGCTTTTGTGTGAAGGGAAAGAAGCAAGAGTATCCCAGCATTGGCAAAAAATTTTTGTTCGTTTGAGTTTCTTTGCTCTTTTGGGACTGATAATAAGATATTTTCCCCGTCTTTCACATGCGAAATGTCATTGGAAAAATGGTGTTATCATATTATATGCTCATATTATTCAATTTGTGGGGTTTTGTGCATAAATTGTTTGCAATCTTACAGCAAGCTGTGTTAGTTCTTTGCCTCTTTGTGGAGTCCTTTTGTATGCTTTCTTGCTTTGGGCTTGAATTAATGAATCTATTGACCGACCACAAGAGATGACGATTTTTATATTAAGCTTTAGTTGCCTTTAAGTGCATAGCTAAGTGGGATTTCACCCATAACAACCAACATGATTAGATATGTGGGCCTATAACTTCATGAAATTCAAAGTGGTCTAATCAATACAGATTCAAGAACACTGCGAAGATTTTTTCTCTAAGCATGAAGAGATAAGGTTGCTATATTGTTAACGAATGTACGATGTTCACCAAGCACAAAGCTTCGCGTGAAATATGAGGTTTTAACTTTATACCTCACTTATAGTTAATTTCTCATTGTCGTTTTAATTGAACAAAAAAAAAAAAAAAAGATCGTACGGTGGGACATAGGATGATGACTCACAAGAATCACATTTATTAGCTAGGTCAAACTTAATTTGGACTAAGTTAATTATGCAACTGTTACTGCGCTGTATTTGGCAAAAACAATTAATGATTTTGAGGTACAATCTGTGAATTGGGTCACTAATTAATCATATATGTTCATGCTTCTGGTACTCCTATAATATATCAGATACAGCATGAGATGAAGCATGGAACACATTTCAATAATGTAATTCAAACTGTAAAGCAAAACAACGCTGTTTAATCAAGGTCTTAGCTACTTAATCGTACAAGTAGGCAACCAGATTTCCAAATCAAATTGCAAAGATGGAAAGAGAGAAAGAACAACCCCGAAAATTACGTTTAAAAAGAGCACCAAATTCAGGACGAAGTTCCCAGTTTTCCTAAACAGAGAACTTGGTTTTCTGTTTGGTGAAAGACCAATAACAAAGGCAAAGATTATGGTCGCTATATCTTAGCACCACTCATTCGCCGTGATTTTGCTCGTTTGATGAAAGCCACACTGAAGTTTCTTCTGCTGATTCGCCGCTGCCGGTTCCCGTTGATCCCACAAACTACCATTTTGTTCACAAACAATAAAATACCATAGAGGATTTACAAGTCAAATTCATAAACCCTAGACAAGAAACCAAAAACAATATCAAACCCACAAGCAAGGAAATTAGAACTCTTCAGACAACATAAGTTCCTCCAAAATTGTTATTAATTTCCACTGGAAGAAGGTAAGGAAGATTCACACGCTACCTCAGTCTCCACCTCCCTTCGGTGAAAGTTCCTGTGGCAGCCACAAGCAGCACAAGTGAGAGCAGCAGTTGTCCCTTCCCCTCCACTTGCCATGAACTCTCTGCATCCATCAACGGCATATCCTCCAACATTAGCCGCATGATTCTTTTGGCACTCTGCATATCTAACGCTCCTGACAGTGGATGACGAATTAGTTGTGCTTCTGGATGGTTCCTCTCTTCTCAGTACTACTTGTCTCTTCCTCATACTGCAAGTCCTTAATCTTTGCCTCCCTCCCTTTGCTCTTAATTTGTGTCCTCCAAGAACAAGAACAGAGAGAGAGAATTTTGGTTCTATGTGGTTGTTTCAAGCCCTAACCCTAGAGGGTGTATTTATATGATGTAAACCTCACATTTGGTTTAATCTTTCTAAGAGATATAATATAGCCCACTTGTACCTTCTTTACTTATTTACCAGTTGAGTAATGTAATTTTCTACCAGTGAAAAGTAGAATAGTAGTTGTGAAGTGATCTTCCAACTGCCATAACAGCTCATTAGCTTGGTCATGTACAAATTTGATTCTAGTGTAGGATAAGGCAAACCCTACAAATGATGAATCGCTCTTTTCTTTCTCCTTAACACCTGATTGGTTTAAAATAGAATGACCGGCTAAGCTCTTTCGCAGTTGATATATACTATGGCCCCTAGAACTGTTTTAGTGCCAAAAGCTAATTTTGTGGGGTGCTTTGATAGGATGCCAACAAGATTTGTCTATCTTGACCTAATTATAATAACATGACAGTCTTACGCAAGCTTGCCAAAACTCTGCGGAAGGTACCAAATTTCACCATTCCCATCTCTTATTTTTATTTGTTTTATTACAAGGAGTTATTGTGTATAGATGGTAGCGGATTTCAAAGGACCATGGTATCTATTTAGGGGATTCTAAAGTTACATTGTGGAGATTTTTTTTTTTTCGGATTTCTGGCCTCTTCGATTTTACTACAGCAAATAGTATATTCTACTTATGATTTAAGTCTTAGTTTTTGCCTATTAAAATGATGCATTTTATTTTACCTAAATACAGAGAACTATAGCAATCAATGGGCTCGCCACAAAATACAACTTTTGCGAAATGTCATCTCAGTCTTCAGTTAATTTTCCACCAATAATCAGAAACAAACATTCAAAAAAAAAAAAAAAGAAGCTCCCTCAAAAATGAAATATTCTCCTCTCATTTCTCCTCTACTCGTATTGTAACTTTCCAAAAATGGATCTTGAACTATCTTCCTAATTTCCCAACTGTAGAAAGGAAAGAAGTTGCGAAGATTTAATTAAGAATATGAAGGCGTTCGTGTAGAGTTGAAAAATGCAATTAAAGAGGAAGTGCGAAACGGTCCACATGTTGCATGTGCTATAAAATCTTTGCCGAAATATTTGGGAATGCCTAGAAATCTACTGGGCACTTTCAATTTTGACGATGTAGATTTGAATGCTTTGTTCTTGGCTAGATAGTTCGGATATGAAATAGAATGACGCACAATCCTATTTCAACACACGACTGTGATATGTCAATGAATTTTATTTCAATCATAATTCCTTATGCGTCATGCTTTTAGTTTTTTCTTTTTCTTTTTCTTTTTCTCTAAGGAACTCATGCTTTTAGGTCAATAGAATTTTAATTCAATAAAAGTTACGTGGTTAAAAAAATTTGAATTTCGTTATATATATATATATATTGAATTATTATAATCATTAGATTTATATTTGTAATTTTTATAGTTATTTGTAACTATATAAAAAATTAAGAATAAGTAATTGATAATAGTCAATTATAATGATACAATGTACAAATTTATGTCTCAATTGCATCAAATTGATGATATACATGTAACTTTATCTAAAAAATTCTAGTCCTTAGTCGAATGGTCTAATTCATATGCATAAAATTTAAAAAAAAAAAAAAAAAGATGTACGCGTATGATTGCTATTTTGGGCCAAGGGTAATTTATCTACCGGGGCAAAAAATTGTTGACCCAGAAGTAACAACAATAAGCTTCGAAAATAAACACTAATTCCCGCCGTCCATCGTTTTGAGTTGACGTAACATTCGACTCCGTAACATATCATAAACTAACACGAAGTAACTCCTACTTAGTTTCGTTCCCATATGTGCATCTTTTTTTTAATTTGCGGCCAACCCAATTTGTTCGTTCCGTAACAGACCGCAATTATTGTCTGCTCTTTATAATGTGCTGTGGACTTTGAGGACGAATGGTCCCACTTCTTTTTGATTTAGAATGCATAAACTATATATCTAGCATCTCAAAAATCTCATCTTACAACTGTAATTTATTGTCCATTTGAATCTGAGTAGTAGAGATTTACTTGTTAATATCTCCGTTCAATCTCCTCTTAGAAATGACACATTCTTTCAGCACTAAAAGTTCACATGAGATGCATACAATACTTAAAACTTCAATTGGACTATACTGAATCATTTTTTCCCCGTAAAGAATGAAGGGGATATTATATAGGAGTTTGAAGCTCGATCGAACATGAATCTATACGGATTTACTCTCAAAGTCTCAGTTCCTGTGGCATCCCGTGTGTACCTAACACCAAATTCCCAACAGACACTTGATTAGGTACTGCCGGTGAGTGACGCTGATGGGAGACTAAACTAGACATGTGGGGTTTTGGACATCATGTGGTGCCCAGTTTGCTGTAAATTACTATATACTGCAGCTTTGCAGCCTGAACTGCTTAGGGGTTTCAGCAAACTTAAAATGTCAAGAATGCCTAACATCGTGGCATGGAGAGAAAGTCCATATCATAACAAACTATTGCCACCAGTCCAGAACTTGTAACCTTGGAGCATAATATGTCGCACACCTGTACGTTTCCAAGAATTTGCACCCTTCAAAAAAAGTTCTACATTGTTCCTCTCTTATGATCAGCCGTTACAATGCGCCCTGCCCATCAACAACCAGAACTTTTTGGTCGACGAAATACAAGTCCCTGATATTAATTGGGTTTTGAACTGGCTCTCGATGAAATTCGGACAGAATGATAATTGAGAAGACTATAATTGAAATTGGTATCAATTTGATTTGACCAGAATTAACCCCACCTAGCTTACTCGGACATTTTGTGTAAGTAAAGCGCAACAAGTTACATAGCTTAGCGTGAAATTACTTTAGGGTAAATGACCTTTCTTGAAATTTGTGTGATGCGATATCTGATAAAATGTCAATCACACTGAATTTAACTCAGCGAGAGAGCGAGAGCGAGAGAGAGAGAGAGATTCGAAGAAACTGGAAAAAAGACGGTTAGCAATCCAGAATGGATTTGTGGGCTGAAAGGAACTTCGTTATTATAATTTCTGAGGATAATAAATGATGATAAGTCCTTTTGTCACTTACCAACCCAACCCATGGTAAGAGAATGGGTGATTTTGATCATTGGGGGTCCTCGAATAAAGCATCTCAGGGGTCTAAATCACACATTTCCCTTTCAGCAAATTGTGATGTACAATAATGACATTAAAGTCTGAATAGAACAACTCACTAATCAAGATGTACAAATGATGCATATTATAGAGTATGCGAAATCAAAGACAGAGAGCTGGTGTTGATTGATGCAACGTGGGCTACTGTATATCGAATTATATACCTCAGAAATTATATCCATATTCCAGAGAGGCACTGTCGACTTCCTTCATGCAGCGGAAACGACATTCTGCGTAGTCCTGAACTATGGACCCCAACATATGCGTATGTGCACACACACACTTACACGTATTTGCTTCCATTTTACCCAAAATGTAATTCACTTTTCATTAAGGTGTTGCCTGGAAAGTTTTCCAATTAATCGTAAAAGCTATAAGAAATTAATTGATTGGTGTTCCGCCCATCCCGATAGCTTCTTCTGGCAGATAGGCACAGCCTCGGTCCTTAATTTGCTCCTCAAAAATTATACCATGATCCCGATAATTGTACACCGTAGATCTCCTATCGCATGATCGAGGCTGTGTCCACATGTTGATACATGGGAAAGCAACCCCATATGAGGGTAAATCCATATTTGGAGCGTACGATCTCACAGTAGACTTTAAACATTTTTTTTTTCTTTTGTTTTTTGATTCTTCGGAAAGAAACTTAAAGTAGATAATTAGATAGCTGTAATTCACCTCGTTAAGTTGACCCTTGAGGCCTGAATTTTGTAAAGATGACTAAACGGACGATGAGAAAAAATAACTTCAATCTTCTTTTTTTTTTTATCACATATGATTCATTCTTAAATCTCATTTAATAATTTAAATTTTTAAATTAAATAATTTTATAATTAGGAGATTTTGTATTCAGATTATATTAATTTGTTCTCATAATTTCAATTTAACGAATTTTTATAAGAAAAATTTTGTTAAATTTTATCTAATAATTTAAATTCTTAAATTGGATGGATCCTCTGACATCCACTGCCTAGCTCAGTGAGGAAAGTCCAACTTATTGGACTTCAACTCCGCCAGAAATACTAGCTCATTGACTAAGGTGGGGAATCTGTCACAATTGTTCAATTAATAGGCTAGATTTGCCCAGCTCATAACAGTGAAGCTATTTCCAAAATTAAGTACTGGACTTGGACGACGGTTTTTGGGCGTCTGGCTGTAAACACTATTATTCGCAATCATAAATAATCAATTTTATTTTTGGTTTTTCTGATAGCGAGTAACATCATTATCAAATTCATTTGACGGGCAGTTCTGCTCGCAGCCGCATGGTCCTTTAAAAAAAACAATAAAATAAAATTCTTTTGGCAGAACATAAAAAAGTTATGCACGTTGATTTGGTGGCACAAAACAATAAAAAATAATCCCACTACAGTCTTGAAAGAAGTGGAGGGTTGAAGTTAGCTGCTTTTGTACAACATATTCAAATTATGTAAAGTTTTCTTTTAATGGTTAAAAGTGATTGATGGGTTGAGATTGCTATACCTAATAATTATTCGTAAAACATATATATGCACACACCCCCGCGCACGCACACGATATCAAATGATTTTTTTTTTTTTTCTTTTTTGGATTAACCCCAAAGAAATTTACTTTTCTTGGCGTTGAGATTTTGATGATTTTCCCTTGGAACTTCAACTCGAACAATTTTCTATTTTTGCGGGCATGCTTGGTACACTAATAAAGGTGACAAACCATAGCATGGCGTAAAACTTCCATCTACATCTAGCTTGAAAACTAAGATTGATCAGCAATGACATATCATGACGGTGATGCTGAGCTCATTTTCTAGATTCGCAGGCAAAATGTGCCAGAAACTTTCATGATCGTCTTTCCATAAAAACCGCCACAGAAATGCCAGAAAAAATAGACCGGGCCTTTTCACTTATCAAAACGAAAAGAACCCAAAAAAAAAAAAAAAAAGGCACAGGTTCAGTTTGTGGATCATAAATCATATGCACATATATTAGAAAGTAACAATTACTGTAATCAATTTGGCTAATCAAATACAACTTTTTTTTTTTTTTTTTTTTTTGGGCGCATATATCAGAATTAATTCACAATTTGTAAAAATTTGAATTTCCCATGTAACGGCTAGTAAGAGCATTTAGTGGCGAGATCTGCCACAAGATTTTCATAAATGCTCCAACGACTGGTCATTGAACACAAAGACTATATCTCTTTAAGGGGCTATAAATGTATCTGCAAATAAAAGAGATTTTTGGGCAAACTAAGCCTGGAAAACGTACGGATCACATGAAAAAGAAAATTAAAAAATTTTGAACAAAGATAAAGGTAAATTTGAGATTTAGGCATTGTGGTAGCATTGAATATATGTGCTCGAGATCGTTGATGTGCAATATCTTTACGTCTCGAAACAGCTGTTGTCTTTTAAATGGAATTAATTTCATCGGGCACTTTGGGTCACTTTGAAGACTACCTAGTTCCACTAAGGTCAGGATATATGGTCGCTAGTAAGAAAGCAACCCTTTTGACAGAATGAAAAACAAGCGTGACTTGGAGTTCAAGCTCTTTACGCACTAGGTAATTAAGTGATCCCACGACCATTTCAATGATCAGATCATTCAACAATTGACTCAAACTTCATTCTTTCCAACAAAATGCAGCCAGGAAAAGATTAGTAAGGAAGGATGCATTGAGTTTATTCTACCTTTAGTCACGGTATTCTTTTTTTTTTTTTTTTCTGCAAGATAGTGAAAGTTAATTGGACCAGGATTTAGCCCTTTGGGGGTGCTATGGTCATTGAATCATGATGGATCATGCTTTCACCTTGCGTGATGATTGATTTGTTCATCTCTTTAATACATATGCTAACTGGAGAAGCTGTCCCATTTGCAATATATGTCCACATGCTTCGCTTGAAGGCAACAGGAGGTGGGCTATTGGGCTCTACAGGTATAAAAGAATGAAAGGAACGTGATTTGAGGTTTGCCGGGGGATTCGAAAATGCTTGGAATGACAATAGTCAGACAAATTGGGCCCTTTGAAAATCATAAAAGAAATTGTAAAAGTTATACATATCTACAGCTCACATACAAATTTATGTGCTCGCAAAAGATAAGCCTCTGATGGGCATGACAGATGCCAATACAGTCCTTGCACTTTGAATTGCTGACCATAATCAAGTTTCCCCATCATGTTCGAGCATACATTAATTTAACATGATCAGTTCTAATTTTTTCTGTCAGATCCATGTAATTCAAGGTCAAATGGATATTAGTCTACAGGTATGCGTTATTTAATTGCTAGAACAAGAGAGAAAAAAAAAAGTGTGTTGACGAAAATTCTAGTCAACTGCATCTCAAGAATGTTTAATTCAAGAGATCATGTTATTCAATTTGGTTAGAAAGATATGGTAAAAATTTTTGAAAAGCTAACTTGATGCTGACAGTAATCGAGATAGTAAGAAGATCTTGTAGCAGGCAATTAATTTCGGGTGTGCTAGTGTAAGGTCTCATGTGCATATATTTGGGCTATTGCCCCTATCGATTTGCACTGACGACTAATCCAACTTGAAACCAATATGGAAGTCACTTCAGCGCACCTGCACCTATTTGCAGTAAATCATGTCTGAAAGTTGGCTTCCTTCCAGATATGGGATCTTGACTTTCTTTTTTCAAAAAGGGCTTACGTGTTTTTCCTTAGATCCAAACCTTTCAATCCACCATCATTGTTTAGAAAGAGGGGGGCCGACTGCCTCCCATTTAATATGCTCTTGTATAATTAAGTGGTAGATAGGGATACTTTTTTTCCTTTTTTTTTTTAATAATTTTGTTGTCACTTGATAATGGCATTCATGCGAAGCTTATGCCTTTTCCCATATCTTTACAGTATGGAAGTATGAGAATTTGAATTTACTTGCATGGCCAACTTGTTAAAAAAAAACGAACAAAAAATAGGTGGACGGCCGGGAAACGGGTCACTGTAGCGGGCATGGGTTACTTTTGCGGGCAGATTATTTAAAAAAAAAAAAATCGAACTGCCCCTTCCCATATATTATTTACACACGGCTCCACGCCTTCCCGTGGGCTGATTTCTTACCAATCACATAAAATAAGCAAAAAGAACTAATGTAATTATATATATATATATATGTAAAGGCTCGCGCGCGCGCACACGCATATGGCAATATCGAGCTTAAAATATTGAGCCAACAGTTTAACACATACAAGTTTAGGAAAAAAATCCATCTAAAAATTCATCACGTATCTTCAAGGATACCCACCAAGACTTTTCTTCCTGATTTGGTTTGCCCTTTTTTACCCATTTATGATTGTCATTAACTTCTGCCATAACTTATTGCAGCGCAAACTGCAATTGGCTTTCAATTATGCAAATCAAACTGCAATGGGAAGTGGTCATACACTAAGTTCACAAGAAACCTAAAGTCTTGGTTTAATTTTGTTGTCGCCTCCCAATAAAATAGCAGCTCGATCATAGCTTTTATTGCTTTAGTTTTTTTCTAATTTCCTTAAAAGAAAAAAAAATGGAAGTTAAAACTTGAATATAATTAGACTACCCGAGTTATAGACCATATTTGCATACATTCAAAAGCTTGAGGAACAAAAAGAGAGAAAGTACTAGGGGTAGAAAGACTCGTTACTTCTTGCTAATGTGCAAGTTGTGCACAAGGAATATCAATGATTAATTGGGTGGATAAGTAGATAGAAACAAAATTATGGCCATCAAGAAAAGTTTGATCATCTCAGAATTGCAGGTCAGAAAAATAAAATTAAAGCATCAATTATTGTTCTCAAGCATATCAGGATAGGAATTTACTCTCTACAGGGGAGATGGTCAAATGAAATTTACACATTCATGGGCTCTAGCACTAAAGGGGTGAGAATCTATTGCTGAAAAGGCCACTATATGAAATGCATCGCTGCAAGGCCTAGAAGAGAAATACAAACCACAATCAGAAGGTTCCTTAAAATACTCAACACAAGAACCTCTTAAGAAAGAATTAGTAACATATTAATCAACAATTGAGACAGCCCCAAAATCCTCCCAACAGAATTTCCCCTCTAAAAAAAGACTATTTTCATCTAGTTTAGTAATTCCTTCATCAAGGAGCCACTTTTCAAGAAACGAGAGTGGCACTTGACCCTTGCAATCTGGCTTGCTTTCATCTTGGAAGGGGCTGGCATCAGGTGACACAGGCTGTGAAAAATTTGAATTTGAAGAAGCAAAAGATTCCAAACTAAAGAGTGATTCAAATGCATCTGATAATTCAAAGTCGCTCTTGTCTGCTTTGTTAATTGGAGTCCCTTCACTTGACATACAGTCAGCCCCAGCCATATTGTTCACTGAACTCTGAGTGGTTGCTGAGTTTTCCTGGGACTTCTTTGATCCATTTCCCATCCATCCTTTGAGCAACTTAGCTATGTTTTCAGTGCTTGACGCATAGCTGCACGCTGGGGCTGGTTTCGGGTGGTTCCCAGAAGATGATTTTAATTCACTTAAGCAGCTTGATTTCTCTGGCGACAAAGCATCACATAGAGCTTGCTTAGCCATGTGGATATCAGTTTGCAGCCTTCTCTCCCACAGGCCCCTAGAGATTGATTGTGGAGCACTCGATGATAAGCCCTCTCTAGAACGACCTTCAAGGCCTGTTTGCAGTCCTTTGAGCTTCTTCTTCAGGTGGGTGTTCCAGTAGTTCTTTATGTCATTATCTGTTCTCTGAGGGAGATAGGAAGCCATGGCAGCCCATCTGCAATACAATGAATGCCTCCTATTAATTGCCGTTCAGGATACGGCCCAAATCGTCTAGCCACCGAAAATAAACAATCAATGCTTTTATTACCTTTTATTTTTTTTACTTATCGCATACAGAGTATTAAAGTAGCCTTCACACAGCATTGCTTCAATCATATGGAGCAATAAAAAAAAAATTAATGTTACATTGTTATTAATTACCTGTTGCCCAAAAGGGCTTGGAGGTGGATTATCATCTTCTCCTCTTCCTGGGTAAAACTACCACGTTTGATTCCTGGCCTCAAGTAATTAATCCACCTAAGCCTGCAACTTTTACTGCACCTTAGCAGCCCTGAATAACCACCCCCATGGAGCAAAAAATTGAACATTTAGCTTCTGACAGCAGTCCACCAACAATTAACAAATGATGGGCATAAAATAAAATTTCAAGACAAGAAAATGTTGATAGCAAGATTAAGAGATAAGTATCTAACCTGTATTGGTAGGTACTGCCCTCCAATTCCCAGGACCACGTTCTTGAATGTATGACACCAGAATGATGTCCTCTTCTGGAGTCCATGGCCCTTTCTTCACTCCCACCTTGTCACAGCAAGGTGGTCTACCCATAATCGACTTGCTTTTTTTTATTTCCCCTATCTCTAATTAGCAGGTCTCCAAGTTTTCTCCTGTCAGAGCCCGCAACAGATAATATGAAGTCTTGTGCTTAGTTCTGAATATATAGAAGAAGAAAGGCCACTTGGGGGAGACAGGAGCTGACCTAAAAGAAGAACCCGCGAACCTTCTCACACGAGTCAAAGATGACAGCAAATGCATTTACTCAGGTGGCAAGCCAAAGTCAGCCGTACCAATACCTCTGCTGCCTTTCAAAAAAACGCGTGGCATTCAATGCGGGTTCGCACTGGAAAAGAACGGAAAACCCTATAAAAGAGAATCATAATACAACACCCTCCAAGTGCATTGTTACCTGCGTTTAATTATTTTAGTAAATTCCAAATGCCATTTAAATATTATTGTGTTTTGAGCTAATGTGAGACTAACAGCACCCTTCTGCGACCATTGATCTACTGCACTAAGGAGCCTGAGAAAGAATTTTGATTTCGACGTGGAGGATTATGGCTGCGATTCACGTTGACTGCATATATCAATAATGATGGATATATACGATACAGAAACTAGATGTGATGTTTTCACATGGTTTCTTGCCAGCTCATACTCTCCAATCACTAACAAACAGATACATTTCAAGGAAAATACCATATTCAGACAGTTTTCTTGATGTGAAACTTTCACTAAAAAGTGGCATACATCAATTTAATGGCTGAAAAGTTGTTCATATTTGCCGCAGCATATATTTTCTAATTTTCAAGATTGGATTTTGTTAATGCACTACAAGAAAATAATTGAATTAGCAGTAGGAATTGTGCATTAAGTCAAATTTTATTATCAACAAGTGAATGTTATTGCTGCAAGGCATGCCCGGGATACTTATTTGAGCACTGCAAAAGATGAGGAATTAGATCCAACGGTTGACATTTTCCATGTCTATTGTTCAGTTTGAAAATTACAGGACATTTGATGCAGTTGATTGCAATTAATGGGGTCATCCATAGTATTAATTCGCTAAACAATATTTACACTAGGACTAGTACTTCTGCATTGGTGACGGCCGACGGGGCTGGTGGCTGAAAAAGAAGCTACAAGAAAACCTTTTGGTAACTAGGCAACTAATTGCTATTTTGAACAGGTTGACTTAAAGGGTCGTTTACCATGGAAACTTCAAAATTTTATGGAATTGTACTGGGAATTCATGAATTTCAAATCCAAAACATTTGGAATGGAAATTCCTTTATTTACCATCTATGCTGGGCTTGGCTTGATACATTGTATTCGCATCATGCATATATGCTACCATATATGTATAGAAATCTCACCTATTCTCTTTTGCTGACTCCACCAAGCAACTAATGGATGAATGGTTGCAAAATTATGATATCATCAGCACCAAAAATAAAATAAAATAAAATAAAAAGTTTACGTTTATTGACGTTTACTCTCAACTAGGATTATGCACGTTTGACCTCTACCAATCAAAGCATTGCCTTCTAACCAATAAACCAATTTATATTCACAAGTCCAAATCTTAACAGGACAATCATAAGCTTTTCTACCGAACCACAATCACATATGGCATCTTACTCATTCCTGGGTAGGAGATCGCACTCATAGGTTAAATCCAACACTTTGATACATTGATACAACCAAAATGCCCTATTTTTGTATAGAGAAAAAATGTCTCCCAGTCAATAAAACATTTTTAACATGAAATAAACCTAGTTTGTACACATGGTAACGTTTTTCCTTTACAAAAACTTGTCTTCCTAGAGTTGTAAAACATAAAGAAAACAACAACAATAATAATAATAATAAGCAATACAATTTATGGCAAAACCCAATGAACGCTGAGTCTCTCTTCAATCCTAAAAGCGAAAAAGAAAAAAAAAAAGAAAAAAAGAGAAGGTTCGTTGTAAGTGGACTGGAATCTAACTTCAGACCCCCTCCCCTTCCCCGGGGAAAGGATTGGAGGAGATCGAGATCTAGAATTATGTATGGTCCAAAGGAGGACACCTTGCATGCATGCGAGAAAGAAGAGAGGAAGGCCTTGTTAAGCCTTAACTAGGCCTGCTTTATGGGCTCTGAACCCAACATTTATGACCCTGTAAACATAATGAAAATGATGGGTTTTATGATAGAAAGATTTAAGCTATTGGCTTGGTCCCCCCCCCCCCCCCCAAAAAAAAAAAAAAGGGCTATTGCCACTGAATATCAATGGCATGCGCCAACTATTTAATGATCAAAATGGTTCGTGCAATCAATTAATGCATCAATTTAAGAGGGAAGCAACAAAAGCAAATCCGATTCGTCGCAATTTATAGAAACCACTGCCAATAGCGATACAATGGTGGCAATATATATGAGACTGAATTTCAAGATTTTAATTGAATTATTTCCTCCCTGATCTTGACTTAAAATTAATGTATGTCTAACGGTGGTATCCAATGACCTCTTTTTTTTTTTTTTGTTTTCCTTTTCCGGAGATTACATAAGTGTATATGTTTACTGCCAACGAGTTGGCAATAATACATTATACAGTTGATTAATTTGCAACTAGCAACCCAATTTTGGCTTTATGTCGCACCATATGATCATTGGCGTGCACCCCATTGTAGAAAATTTATGTGGCATTTAATACGATCGAAGATTTTAATTTCATGCACTAGCTAGGAAAAAACAAGCAAGCCTGGTAGGGGATGACGCATTTAGGCGTTCCTTTGTTATAGGTAGTTTCATGCATGCACATTTCCCCCTTTTCTTTTTCAGCCTTTCGTTTTTTCTCTCTCTTCTTTTTGGCTTCCATTGAATATCATCTGTTTCTGTTATGCCCTGCTTCCAAATTGTGATATGAAGTTCCCTGACAATTCACCTCCAGCGTCACTAGTCTAGTGAGTAGGTATTGTATTGTACGATTTGTTCTCTGATAAACCAAGATTCATTGTATTTGTAGCATTTTTGCTATTCACAAGCCCACAGGCCACAAGTTCCCTTTGCTTGATTGTATAACTATAGCATATATTGCTCGTGGTCCCTTGTACGTCCCATCAATGGCCACAGACCTCTAACTGTTTTCTTTCTTTTAAAATACTTAAAATTTACGAATAAGTTGTATCCATTAATTTTTTGCGTGCTTGTATTGGATTAATATTGGAGTAAATCTTTGGCGTTTGATGATTGACATATCACCGCTAATGTTGAATAATTTGATAAAATTAAATAATTTTTGCTTTTTTGGAAGTATAATCAATTCTTAATCATCATAGCTTACGATGTACAAAGGAGAGACCTTGCAATCAGACCAAGCCCGCTTGAGAAAACAAGAAGGGCGTAATAGAGAGGAACCTTTTCGTCACGTAGCTCAGTCATTGAAACAAGAAGTTTAAATTAATACATTCCCAGGGCCCAGAAGTTACATTCAATAGCAAAAAAGAGTGGCCAACAAAGGAGATGGAAGTGGAAAGGAGCGTGGGGAAGAGAAAATCACAGGGGTCTGTAAGTAAGTAGCTGTTGGCAAACAATTTCACCACTTGTTAACCCATTTATTTCGGAATAAGTCTCTAGTAAGTTACAAAACTTTGATGATTTTTATAATTAAATTCTTAATTTTAAAAAAATTAATTATTTTTATTTTTATTTTTTTATAATATATAAATTCTTCTCTAAATAATTATTGGTAAAATTTTTAGATAATTAGTTTGGCTTAACAAAATTATGCAAAGAAACAATCGATATATATGTACTATATATATATATATATATATATATATATATATATATATATATATATATCGCTTAATTTTCTTTTTGTATCTATATGTAAAATGCAAAATGCTTATTTTTTATTTTCTCTAAATTTATTGGAAAAAAATTAAAAATTTTACCTTTTATATGTAGAAAAAAATATATGAAATTTAACAAAAATATGAGAGTGACCATAATTTTAATATGATATCCATTAAATTAAATTACATATTTAATAATATGATAAACTTTGATGAATAATATATATATATTGAAATTTTAAATTTTAAAATTGATATAACTAACTTAAAAAAATAAATTTTAATTATAATTTTTTAAAAAATTTTAAGAATTTTAGAAAACTTATCCCCACCTATTATCATTTGGGAGGTTCTGCATCCCTGTGGTTCTCTTGTTGAGTTAGGCAAATTAATACACCCACATGCCAAAACTGGGCCATCCACGTTGCGATGCTTTGGACCCATTAATCTAGAGTCGGTGCACTTCTTCTCACTTTGCTCTGTGGGCCTAGCCATTGATGCATGGCGGCTATAAGGTGTGGCGATAAAGCTTAGCGGGTAGTTCCTACGACGACGAAGCTGGAGCTCTTCCCAAGTTGGTGTGGGGCCCACTGGTGGAAGGATTGACAATACTTCACTGTACAGGTAAGTGGTTTTTGACATTCAAAAAAGGGAGTACGCGGCATGACAGCTGGGGAAGAGGTTCAAGGTGTGGGCAGGTGGGCTTCTCATCCCAGTGGGCCGCAGGAGGATCTGGAGAGTGAGTGGGGGGGAAGCTTTTTACAAAAGTGGGCGCTGGTCACTGGTTCAGGGCGGGCTAGTAAAGCAGATAACAGTCTCACGGGTGAATCTGCGGTTGGGCTTTGAGCAATTTGAACCGAGGAACGTAAGGGTCTCAAGAATTCAAATTGGTATCGGAGTCATCCTCTCTCAACTTAAAGGTACCAGCGCCTCTTTTGGTTGAAGACAATCATTCTATACAAATAATTGCACCATATACAGATGTACTCGCCATAATTGGATTGAATAATTAGGCAATATATTCATATGGTCAAATGATTATGAACTCATTTTTACAGCTAGCCCTTTTTCCCCCCATTTTTTTTTCCTTTCTTTTTTTTTTTGGCGCATTACTATTTGAGACGTACCATCAAATTCGAATGCATCTTCGTGCTTTCAAATAACAAAGACAGACACGAAGATGGTGGGAGTTAATGAAATGCCGTGCGGTGCATGTTGGGTTTATGAATCATGACCGCAAAGATTTATTTAGCTTAACTGTTAGTCTGCCTTTTACTTTCAAGAGTAGATTTCCCATTATCGTGGTCCTCTTATTTAGCTTAACTGTTAGTCTGCCTTTTACTTTCAAGAGTAGATTTCCCATTATCGTGGTCCTTTTATTTAGCTTAATTGTTAGTCTGCCTTTTACTTTCAAGAGTAGATTTCCCATTATCGTGGTCCTCTTATGCATCATTAACTATTTAATTACGTGCCCCCCTCCCCCCGTCTTGCGATTACCAACTGTTCATTCATTATATGCTCCCGCGACAGAAACAACGTTCCGGCTAAATATAAATTAAATCCGATGTCAAATCAAAATGCTTTCTTTTCACTCGCGACAATCATCAGCCACGGAAAGCGAAGGGCAGTGAGACTTTGCGTCTTTTGAGTCATTGTTTGATTACTCGGCGAGAAAGAATGCCTTTTCACCTTGCAAAGCTCAGTTTTTCGTGATTAGTAGCGCTGCCATGGAGACCTTTTCAACAAGGGTACGACACCCGCATGCAAAAGCTGTATGATTTGTAGCAGCTCATGCCATCATTATTGTGCCAGTTTTTTCTTTCTTTCTTTTTGATAAATCATTGTTCCAGTTTAAAATGAGAATAACTGACATCATAACACGAAATTAATCACACCAATCTGCTTGAAAATGCAATGTAAATGAAGCTCGTTGAGCGTTTGATATATGGGCAGCCCACTAAGAATGGACTGAATTACTTTCCTAGTTTGCTCAATTATCATGTAAATGACCAAAATAAACTAAAAGAATCGTGGTTTTTTTTTTGGTTCTTGAAAGCAAGACGCGAACCACCACAAAAATGTGCTAACAAATTCCACCAGACACATGGCATTTGTCACTGAACTTATGGATGTCACACTTTTTTAGACAGATGTTTTGGAATAAAGTGGAAGAAGAAGAATAAAAAAAAAGACCCAACAAAATTTTTTCTTCTATTTCATGGAATGGGTAATCTTTGTGAGTCTATCAACTAGGACACATTTCTATCCTTTTCTTTCCCCTTCTTCACTAGTCATTTTTGAAATTTGTCGGAACTAAAGTCCACTTCTTGTGCAAATTTGAAGCAAGAGTAGTTTGGACCTCTAACCTCTTTAAAAAAAAAAGAAAAAGAAAGAAACTTTCCTCATGTGTAAAACCATGTTAAACATCAATCACCCCTCACTAAAAAAAATAAAAATGAAGAAAAGAAAGACGAGGAAAGAAAGTGAATGATTCGGATAGAAGTTGATTTATAGATGAAGTCGCGAAGAAACACTATTAGATCATTTTGATTATTTCACTATACTCGTAATAATCACCACTCTGACATATTTAGAAAATGTAATTTATGCCATTTACCACATTATGAAGACACAAAAGAAATAATTTCCAATGTGAAAAAGAGAGAGAGAGAGAGAGAGAGAGAGAGAGAAAATTGACGCAAGAGAAAATACAATGCCTCTTTTCTGTTTTTAATTTCCCAAAAAAAAAAAAAAAGGGGGCTTGTGGATTCCATAAAGAGCATGAAAATTGAAGGTGAAAGGTTTGGTGGGCATCCGAAATTCTTCCATACCTGCCAATCCACAGTACCATCAGAATTCCAGGCAATACAAGTTCATGCCCAGTTACAGTGACATTTAAAAAGGGATTCTAAGCAAAAATAAAAGAAAAAAAAGGTTTATAACAAACGCTTCTTCTTTGACAAATGCTGCAACGCGTTTACGGAGGGAAAGGGAAACAAAAAAAGACAAACAAACAAGAATATATAATAAATGTAATAAAAAGTCCAAAATACAAAAACGTCCAATAAGATAAGGTGCAGTTAAACTTGAAAGAGTCCTCAAATTCGGTGCCGGGATAGCGACCGATGACACGTTTCGTGTTATTTTGAAAGTTCACAGATACTTTTCTTTGTGGACGATGAAGACGACCTGACTGACCTACCGACGTGTATGACTCGTTCGGGCGTACCTGGTCAAATCAATCCCCCCCGCCCCCCCCAAAACTTTCGAATCTTCCGGCGTAAGCAATTTTTGGAGCCATCTTTGGTTTAAAAGCACCACCGTTTTTCAACCAAAAAAAAAAAAAAAGAAAACACCAACTTTTCTCCGCTGAATTGACTTGGAATTTGGACTCGTTAGGCTCTTAGGTTCCAGAAAACTTTTCCCATTTTGAGTAAAATAATAATAAAAAATATATATATGTATATCGATATTACTCTACAATATACACTAGGAAATTAAAAAGACAAAATATAAAAGAATAAGTTATAAAATTGATAAAAATTATTAACTATTATGAATTTTTATGAAATTAAGTGCATTTACTAAATATTTTAACCAAAATTTGAATCTAAATCAAATGCCCAAAAACAACTTAGACCACAAAGATCGAGGATATATATGTATCTTGGAGGAAAACCCAAACGTATAATATTCGTTTAAAGAAACTTGTACGGCGCCAATATTATAAATAAATCGGCTAACTTTGTCGTCCATTTATTGCCATCCGTCGGGCGGGTTTTCGAAGTCAAATTCTCGGGAAAAGGACTGCGCGCATTCATTAATACCAAAGTGAAAAAGAATCGGGGGGGGGGGGGGGGTGGCGCGGAGCCAGGTGGGGGAGCAGAGGGACGGAGGGGAGGGGAGGCCGAGGTGAAATCGAAAAGAAATATTGACGGGGGTTGGTCAAAGCGGCTGCACGCGCATTCTTTCTAGCTTTTTTGGCACCCCCGTAGGTCCGTTATTTTGGCGGGCTCAAAAAAAGTAACGGATCGCGGAACAAAAGAGGGGCTGCCTGCTTCATTGTTTCAAGGCGCTCCTTTTACGGGGTTTGTAGAATGACTCTCTAGATCATGTTGTTCTTGTTGAAATCCTCCCAAATCATTCTTATTAGATATATCATTTGTGATGCTTAAAGTTGGCCTTATCGCATGTGGTCGGAAAACAGATGACGATGCCCAGAATCTTCAGTCTTCCCCCGTAAAATTGAATGCATTGGATTCAATTACATTTTGGGACTTGGACGAAGAAATGTCCATGGCCAAGGCTACTTGGTCAAGCCAATATATATAATTACTTTAATTTTGTTCAAATGTGACTTCGACTCCCTTAAATAGCTCGTTTGATAATATATATATATAAGTAGATTGCATATCTATTTTTTTTTTTAAAAATTAGTTATATAATAATAATAATAATAATAATAATAATAATAATAATAATAATAATAATTTACGTTATATGTCAACCTAAAATCTTAATATATTCTTAATATTAAATTCTTTAATAATGAATTTCTTATACATTAAATTTATTTTCTTAAATAGGTCAAAAATTTAAATGAATAATAAATTTATAGGTCTATCATTATATTCTAATGTAAATTTTTAAAAATGTTGAATTATGAATTTCTTTTATTTATATATGTTGTTTTTTTCATTTTTAATGTAAATTTTTTCATTAATATTATTTACACGTTCTAACATATAATTAATATTTTTAAAATCATTCTCTGCGTATTCATGAAGTCAGTTGTCTTTGCAGGAACATTATTTTAAAATAATTGCTATTTAACATATCAAAATGACCGGTTAAAACAAACTTGATACCTCTACAACCTATTAAACTATTGATTTAGGGAGTCCATTAAAATTTCTTATCTTCAGGATCAGGGCTCATAACATATCAGAAATCCAAGCCAAAAACAATGATTTGACTTTCCTTTTCCCTTTTTTTTTTTTCCTTTTTTATTTTTGGCATTAGAGTTAGGTGGTGAAAGGCATCATATTACCATGAAAATCATGACTTTAATGGGCAGAAAGTCTCAAATTTTTTGGGGCTTAGTCTAGTTGCTATAATAGAATGACTTTTGAGAAGAAGTTGGGAGCTCAAATGTTAATTCACTCAAAATTTAAAGCATCTAATACTTATTTTCTGTGAGAAAAAGAAAAAGGGAGTCTTTTGGTTGTAGAACCGTTAAGCTCACACTCAAGAGGGCTCCAAGAACAAAAGGTAAAAACCCCACGTACAAGGAGGCTAGGATGCTTTTCGGTAAAGGTTAAATTTCTTCTGTGAAAGGATCAAGTTTTGAGATTTTTGAACCTTTCCTTCTGGTGCGGCAAGCTGCTCCCCTAGTCCACAATCAAATATTTCCCACCAACCAATGCACACACGGTGATATACTACCGACCTAAAGTGCTGAAAACACATCCTTGTTTGATTCAATGAAAATTTCCTTTGTACAAACGCGCTTTTCCCATTGTAAAAAAGGAGTCCCCCCGCGCCTTAACCCGCATGTCCCTCGATCCGCCTAGAAGATAATATAGATCAAAATTCGTAAAATAAAAAATAAAAAATAAACATGATTAGAGGTGTAAACTTTCAAGTAACCTAATTTTCTTCTCTCCCCGTCTGCGTCTGCCCACATCGTGATCTTGCTTACATAGATCTTGCATAGGAAATACATTACAGAACAGACAACCCAGCCGACGGAAATCCTCTCCAAAATCCCGCCAGACATGACATAACGGTCTCCGAGGGTTCCAAGGTCTAAGCAACCCCCCAAGATTAGCTCTAAAACCTCCAAGTCGCTGACACGTTCTTTTCCTCTCCTACGCTCTTTCTTGCCTAACAATCCCAACCATTGCAATTACTCACATTAGGTCGGATTTCAACTTCCTCTGTATCGAATTCACGTGCATAAATTGTGTCCTGGATCGTTGTTTCTTTACTTTTCTATCGGTGACATGTCTATTCTACTGCTAAGTTTTTCAAAGTTGAAATCAAAGTTTGGAAGACTACTCTGTTTATTGTTGTTCTTTGCTCCAAGATGAAATTAACAGATTCGTGGGTTTGATTATTGGCTACCCAGATGACTTTTTTTCCCAGTACCCATTTGAAGTTGTGAATATGGGTTTTCTTCGTGGGTTTCTCGACTGGAAATCGGTCCCAGTAGCTGCCTGTTTATGGGCCTCTGTCTTTACTCTGTTGCTTGCTCTGTTCGGAATCTTCAAGGGAAAAATCCTCCGGTACTTGGTTTTCGTTTAAGACCCTTTTTAGGTGATCTTTTCGATGAAAAAAATTGTATTCTTTCCTCTTTTGTGATGTCATATTGTTTATTCTTGCAGAGTAAAATCAAATTACATTTCTCGGCCAAACGGTTTGGATAGGTTGGAACTCGATTCCAATTCAATAGTGGGGGAAATTAAAATCAAGCAAGAGGCTGAAACGAAGGAGCCAACAATTGATGCTATTGAATTTAAGGATGGCAATCAGAGTGATGATTTGGAAGAGAAAGAGTCACCGAAGTTTATTTTCAAGTTTCAGTATCAGACATTTAGAGAGGATTATGAACCTGTTGCCTCAGCCGTTGCGCCCTCTTCAAGCATCGACAAGTACGACTCCTTATCTCGGATGGATTCTAATCAATACCTAGAGGAGCCAGGGGCCGTTAACCTTACCGTGAAAGAGTCATGTGTTGATTCTGAGGATGGTTTATCTGGCACTGGTGGTTATACTGACACAGGGTGTTTGACAGGGGAGGACCTTGCTGAGCCAACACGACAAAATGAAGAGAATTCTGCAGGTATTGCGTTTGAGGAACAACTCAACGAGAGGATTGAAGTAGATACATTTTTTAAAGAGCGTCCTTCGGAGGAAAAAGCATTTGACGAAGTTAAAGGTGGACTGGGTGAAGAAGATGTTTCAAAAGATAAAGTTCAGTTTCCATTTGAGAAGGATTTGGTTGCTTCATATTCTGATTCTGATTCTACTGCTTCAAGCCATGGCTTTACGAGTCGAGTTGGAGCTTCAACCAGTGATGGATTCTTGACTGATAAAGATTTTGAGGATGATTTTGAGCTGGACTTGTTGAGGGATATTTTAGTGGAGAAGGTAGCATTAAGCGATGAGGATTTAGAATTAGAGGATTTAAATTTGGAAAATTTGAGTACAGGTTATGAGGCTGATGATTTTGACGAGGAAGATGGTGATATAATTGAAGAGCTCAAACAACTGGAAGAGTCTAGCACGAGCAATTCGGGCAACGAAGTCTCAGAAATGTTGCCTGAGAAACATTTTCAAGACAATAGTAGTTACGAAACCGAAGACTCTATATGGTTCAAATGATTCCGATAAGTCAAATGCGCGATCAACTTCCGATTCTGATTATCCAAATGGACTGGAAACTTTGTGGGAACACCAAGATTTCATAGAACAGCTCAAGATGGAGCTGAAAAAGGCCAAGGCTACAGGGTTGCCAACCATATTAGAAGAAGATGAGTCCCCAAAAATAATGGAAGATTTAAAGCCATGGAAAATTGATGAGAAGTTCCAGCCTGTACACAGAATGAGTGAGCTTCACAAGTTCTACAAAAGTTACAGGGAGCGGATGCGGAAATTTGATATCCTGAATTTGCAGAAGATGTACGCCATGGGTAAGTTGCATTGTGCTGAACCTGTTCTTATTTTCAGTTTTTCTTTTTTTTTTTTCTTTGGCAGGATTCCATTTCTTTTTTTTTTTTCTTTTGCCCTGTATTTCCATTGAGATTGTCTGTGTTGATAAACTCCTACATAGTGATTCCGCTAATCAATTCCTTTCATCGAATAGACATCATAACACAGCCAACATTGTGCATTCTTTTAGAAGTCAGGGCCCACTAAATCTGGCTAGCATGCACCTGCTTAAGCATTCAGTGTAATAAATATATGCATTTTTTTTTAAGCGATGATGGGTTCTTTTTTTTTTTTTTTTTAATCGTCGCACATGCATATGTTACAAATTGTAAAAGAAGAACGAGTGATTAGAAATATAACACATTAGCTAATTTTATTCATGAAAAGATAAATCATCCATTCTGCATCTGTGGCTAAACCAATTTCCTTAATGCGTGAATTTAAAATTTACATTTAGTTGAAGGAGCATATAGGCAACCTTTGATGCCGCCCAACCAACCTTTAACTTTCAAAGAAGTTACTTGGTTTCATTCAACATGATATCCTATTATGTAATGCGCTTTACATAAATCTCAATTATCAAAGTCTTGCAATTTTTCCGATGCTCCACGTGATTCTTGGTTTTTTTTTTTTTTTTTGTCCTTCTAAAGCCTGTTTTTTTCTGTAGAAAAAAGATACTTTTGATAGGAAAAGCATGTTGGAAATGCCATGCCCGAGATGATTAGAGTAGCTTTTGAGTTATGATTACGTATAGTTGACCAATTAGATCTACTGCTTTAAACCATTTATTTGATTAAATTTTAAGTATCATTTAAGTACTTTATCTCTCATGAACATTTTCTGATGGCATTCTGTACAGGCTTTCTGCAATCAAAGGACCCACTTCATCCAATTTCAAGCCATAAAGGCTCAACTCAGACATTGACCTCTCTTTTTTCAGAGAAATCTCTTCTACCTAAGCGGAAAAAGTCTGGTTATGATCCAACGATGAACTTCATTAGAGACTTGCATGGCGATCTTGAAATGGTCTACGTTGGGCAGATGTGCCTATCGTGGGAAATTCTTCATTGGCAGTACGAAAAATCACTAGAAATATGGGACTCTGACCATCTTGGCTTGCGCCAATATAATGAAGTTGCTGGTGAATTTCAATGGTTCCAGGTACTGCTACAAAGATTTATAGAACAAGAACCTTTTGAGGGGCCACGGGTAGAAAACTATGCACGGAAACGATGCATCATGCGTAATCTACTTCAAGTTCCAGTCATTAGAGGTGAGATTATTGAAATGTAGAAAGTAATGCCGAGCTGCACGGGGGTGGGGTGCGGTGGGGAGGGGAGGTTGAGCATATGAATGGGGCATGCATTCAATTTTATAAATAGGATAATGTTAAGCTAAATGAGGGCCATGCATTCCAATGGAATAAGTTAAGGCATTATTAATTATTTGAGCTTCCAGCTTAAAAATTAAAAGAGACAAGGACTAATGGATGGCTTAATTGTTCTGCAGAGGACAGTGCAAAGGACAAGAAAGGAAGGAGAAAATGGAAGGACAGAGATTCAATTACTGGGGATATGTTAGTGGAAATCATCGAGGAATCAATAAGAATTTTCTGGCGATTTGTTCGAGCTGATAAAGATGCGCATGATGTAGTTCAAAAAGTCGCAAAGGGACTCAGATAGAACCCCAAGACCCCACTGAACTAGAGCTTTTAGCAGAGGTCAGAACAAGTCTTCAAAAGGTTCGCTTCACTTGTCTCTATTGTTCGCTTTAAACTTCTAACCCTGAATGTTGTTAGAATGTTATTGGTATTTACACTCTTGCAATGTCGGGGTGCAGAAGGAGAAGAAGCTTAAAGACATTTTGAGGAGCGGAAACTGTATATTAAGAAAGTTTAGAAAGCATCAAGAAGACAGCACAGATCAAGTTCTTTTCTTCTTTTCTGAGGTGGATCTGAAGTTAGTGTCCAGGGTTCTGAACATGTCCAAAATAACAGCAGACCAGCTGTGGTGGTGTCACCATAAATTGGACAAAATCAATTTTTTGAGCAGGAAAATACATGTAGAACCATCCTTTTTGCTTTTCCCTTGCTAGTAGAATGTAGCTTCCTATTATTTTCTTTTCCTTATTTTATTCTCTGCGCACATTAGGCAATGTATAAAGAGGAAAGTCCTAATAGCGAAAATTTTGATCTCCCTGGTTCTGATTCTTTCATCTGCCTTCTTGTTTGGTGGTGAGTGGCAATGAAAAATCTAATTTATATTCACATCCATCCTGTACTTGCTTAACAAGGCATCCTGAAAAGAACAAAAGGATGGAATTTACGTGGTTATTGGTATGCTAAAATACATTTAGTATGTTATGATTTGATTGCCTTAATCTGTTTGAATGATTTGTTATTAAGAGTGCGAGTAGACCTGGAACATACTAATACACCATAATTATGCCCAAAGACTGAGTTAATTATCTCAGATTTTTGTGGTCAATGCGCCAAGAGTAATATACCAAGAAAATGGAGAGATGGTGAAAAACGGAAATAGAACATCACAATGCATAAAGTTAAATTATCCTGAAGTCTGTAGCCAAATTTGAAATTTTAGAAAACTCGATTCTATAGTTTAGAAAGACTTATATTACAACCGTGGATCAAGAAACTAACATTATCAGCCGTCAGATCTAGGGTTCCATATACACCCCCCAAAAACACCCTACTTGGGGTTTCGCTAAACCGAGCCGTTCTCTGGTCTCATCGTCTCGTTCTCGTCGTCCACAAATAAACTGAGACCTTGAAAAAAAAAAAAAAAGGCAAAAACAGAGCTAAAAGAAGAAAATGGTTCAGCGACTCACATACCGTAAACGGCACAGCTACGCCACCAGGTCCAACCAGCACCGCGTCGTCAAGACCCCCGGTAGGTCCATAACACCCAAAGACGCAAATTTGCTAATGGGTTCTGTTTTTTTTTTCTTTTTGTGATTTTTTGATGGGGTTTTAGCATTTTATTTATTTTGTTGGGTAATGAAATGAAGGTGGGAAATTGGTGTATCAGAGCACGAAGAAGAGGGCAAGTGGACCCAAGTGTCCTGTCACTGGGAAGAGGATTCAAGGGGTATGTGATTTGACGATCTAATAAGTAATCTCTCTCTTTTATTTTGCTTCGATTTGGCTTTGTTTTTGTAATTCATACTTGGTTGCCTGTCCTTTTTAGATTGAGATTTGCAATCTGAAAAGAAGTCAACGTTTGTTCACGGAGTGTTTTAATGATAAAAAAAAAAAAAGAGCTTATGCAGTATTCTATTGTCTAGTATATGTGCCTTTTCAAGGAAATTTATTCTATTGTATGAGTTGTTTGATTAAAGCCTTTTACCTCTACATGTTTGCTAATGGAGAAAAATTAGTGGTCTGCTTGTAACAATTGGAATGCAAAAATTAAGTTTGCTAATCATTTTCTGTTATGTATGAATGATTTGTAGTCTAAAATAATTGAAACAAGTAACTTTCTGGTTAGGAAAGTTTGAATGCTAGTTTAGTTCGTTCTGTTTCTTGCTCTCAAATGGGGGACATAGCTTATTTGCAACGTGGAATTCCTGGGAAGGTTGTGTTCTTGGACTTGTAACATGATTATAATGAATAATATTTTTCCTTTTGTACTTTGAGTAGTTTGCCGTTGAGAATTGTGCTTTCCTAACATATAAACATCTCTCTCTCTCTCCACACGTCCGAAACCCTATTTTTCATCAGAACGTCACCAATGCTAGCGTAGCCCATTGTTGCCTTTATGCTAGCATGTCCCACTATAGCTTATCACAATTTTTATAGAGCCTGATATGATGATGTGCTTGATGGATTACAGATTCCTCATTTGAGACCTGCAGAATACAAGAGGTCTAGATTGCCTAGGAACCGCAGGACTGTAAATCGTGCCTATGGTGGTGTATTGTCAGGAGGTGCTGTTAGGGAGAGGTAGGTTGTCTTTACATTTGGTTTAATTTTTTTCCCTATTATTTCATGGAGATTTTGTCAAGTGGTTTCCCATCTCTATCTCTCTAGGATCATCCGAGCCTTCTTAGTTGAGGAACAAAAGATTGTGAAGAAAGTTTTGAAGATTCAGAAGGCAAAGGAAAAGCAGGCCTCAAAGAGCTAAGTTAAGATAAGAGCTTGATAAATTGAAGTCCTGAGTTACAACTTGCAAGATATGATCGAGAGCAATTTTGGTTTGATTAATGACAATACAGTGTGGATCTAAATTTCAATATTTTCACTTTTAGCTTGTTTGCTGTTTGATTATTTGGAGACGTGATATTTTTGTTCAATTTGATGAGATATCATTGCTAGATGCCTGTTCTGTGATATTCTGTGGTTAATGACGTGGAATCGTTACCTATGCATCATCATTCACTTTAGCTGGGAATCAATCTCAATGACCCGGATTCAGTTATGGCCATGAATTGTACTAATTCATCACTTGGCTTTGGGATGCTGTTGACTGCAATTTTGTAACGACTTAAAGAATGATAGCGCATCATCACTTTGCATACTTTGCATTTTGGACTCTGGTTAATGCCATGTGGACATATACCCATGACTTTTAGTTTGGCAGATGGCTTTAATCAAGGAATTCCGTATTTATTCTTTGAGATTGGAGGGCCGCTAGCCACTAATTACGATACCTTCGATCTGTTTTTGCTAGTGATTTTTGTAATCATCCTCTTTTGTTATATTGGTTTAAATGTGGGAATTGAAGTGAGTTGGGGGTGTTAATTTCCTACTTCCCCTTCTAAGAGTTTTGTTTGTGTTTAATCAGGCCAAACCTAACTGGTTTTTGTTAAGTATCCTGAAATTTGGACCTAAAATGGTGACATGGGCGATCTCTCATCATGTGTGGATAATTTGTGAGGTGCATTATCATTCAAGTGTCAACGCTATAAAATGGAACTTGGGTTAGCTGTTAGCTTAGGTACCAACATGAAGATAGAAAGCCTCAATTCATCGTGCCAATATTGAGAGGTTTTCAAGGGCAACGATAAAGTTGAAATAACCATCGATTAATCTCGTTAGTCGTTTCACCATAGCACATCGAAGTGACCTGAAAGGTCTCTGCACATCTACATTTCCCCTAGCAGCTATTTTCGGCAACCAGTTCTATGGTGGTCCTTCGCATTAAGAACACGGTTTTGTGAAGAGTCCTAAGCGGGTACTGATACAGCCCTGTATAGGAAATTAAAGAAATCGTTGTTAACCCAAAAAAAGAAATTAAATATTAACAAGGACAGAGTCCCATTGTCAGGAAAGGTCCAAAAAAATTAGGAACTATTTTAAGTAAACCATAAAGACAAATTGTCAAGAATGGGATTCGAACCCATGCCCTTTCGGACCAGTACCTGAAACTGGCGCCTTAGACCAACTCGGCCATCTTGACATGTGTTGGCGTTATCGGCCATCTTGATATTTGTTGGCATTATTATTAAAAATAATATTAGATCTATAATAGGGACAGCATTCAAGGTAAGTATGCAGGATGCGAAGTATTCATGTTAGGTTGGAAAAGGGAAGCGAAGGATGGTAAACTCAAGAAAGAAAAGAGAGAGTTGGCTTGACAGCTTAACATGGTATATACAAAATCTGTACAATAAAGTAAAAAACTTGTAGATTCTGTGACCAGCTTCAACTAATACCCAAAAGGTGAAGACATGTAATCACCCAAAGCAAAAAAACAAAAGTTATATATTTGCATATCTCATTTTTGCTTCTCAGCAAAATGCTATAATGAAATCCCATCACCATGTATGTTAACAGGATTTAAGTATAGCACTTGTTTGTGGAGTAGGTAGTGGATATCTCAATAGGGCATGGTGGTGAATCCCATGCCAGGTCAGATTTCCATGCATCGGGCAGATTGGAAGGCAAACTGAAAGGAAATCCAATAGACCGGACGGTCCCCAACTGGTAAGAATCAGGAATTTCAACCCGATTCTTCCTCAACTCTGTCTCATCTTCTCCTAAACACATGTTGCACTGCATATCTTGAGGAAAACTGATCGAGAATCCACTGAAAGGCTGTTGTGGCCCTTCTGAGTCTGTGTTGTCGGGGTTCACTAGCATAGAAGGAGGGGAAATCAAACTCTTTGTGGAACCTGACATTTCCGTGGATGAAAACATGAAATTGTTGGAAAGGTCCCCATTTGGAGCAGAAAATGGAGATGGCCTGTAGACTGCAGGACCAACTGGCTTGTAGGATGCTATATCCAAAGCAGAGAAGTCATTGATTGTGCAAGCCTGGTAGGATCCAGTTTCAGTTGTGCAGGAAATGTTCTCCGAATCAAATTGAGCGCCGCGTGCAGCTTGTGTGAGTATATCAGAGACCTTAGCGTCTGGCAACGTAGGGAACCAAGAGTGGGAAAGAGCTTTTTGTGCCACGGAGTTGGTCTTTCTAAATATCCTGCAAATAGCCCATGCATCCTGCGGCGCAAGAAAAAGGGTCCACAAAATTAACAGACATTTTCCACAAGATGGTGAGAAAGAAAGTGTAGAATAAGTAAGAATTGTTACATTTGGAGGAAGGGTTTTGTCCAGGAGCTTCTTTGATAAGGGTGGTTCTCCAAGTGAGGGAAGTCGAAACTCATGCATCATCCAGTCTGTTTTGATCCCTTTAGCCGCTCTGCCTCGGTAAAAAACAAGAGACTTCTTCAAACCTATGCACTTGGTTCCATCAGAGGAGTAAATAGGACGGTCGGTTCCCGTTGCCTTCCAAAATCCCGTTCCTGTGACTCGATTAGGCCTCACGCTGTTCCGGTACTTACGGTCCCGTGGGCAGTAGAAATACCACTCTCTCTCCCCAGTAGTTGCCAATTCTGTAATGCAGACGGTAATGAAATATATAAGCTAAACAGACAGAATCATTAACTATAGATTGTAAAGCTCGGATGATCTATGAAGAGAAAGATGAGGACATGATAGCTTGTGCAATATTATATGTTATCTGAATGTACAGATGATGTTGAGCTTTTTGTATGCTTCCTTATCCTGACAAGTGAATCTTCCAAAGATGCATAAGTTTTCACACTGAACTTTTATAATGATTCAGACAAAACGCGATTTCAGAATGAAAATACAAGGAAATTTCCCCGAGTTACCAGGCAGCCGGAAAATAAAAAAAAAAAGGAAAAAAAAAAGTATTTTCCATGTTTTGAGAATAGTCCAACCATTAAAACCAGTTGCAGAACAAGAAAATGGAGCCGAGTTGTAAGCAAAGTGGAGCAATACGAATAGATTTTCTTACTTGGGAGATCCCAAGGGTCATATTTGTAGATATCCACTTGCTTGATCAGTTCAACGGGAAGAGACCGCTGCTGTATCTTTCTCCACAGGTAGAACCCAACAAGCTCTTCATCAGTGGGATGAAACCGAAATCCAGGAAGCATCACATCATCATGCTTGTCAATATCACTATTTTCTTCCATATCCCTTTCTTTCCCCGAATTTTGATTCTTTGGATTGTCAAAGAAGTGAAAGATGCACTTGAATCTATATGAACAGGGGTTTTGAATTTGTTGGAGAAGCTGCTAAAGCAGAACCATTGGTGGCAATCTCAAAATCTGTAAGTGCAACAAGCTGCTCTCTTTGGAACTAAAGACAATTGATTCACCTGATTCAAAGCCACATACATATGCTTCCTGGGAAACGGTCAGCCCACTAAGCTTAGGCCGCCTTTCCAGGGTGATTGTAATGGAGAGTGTGTCAATTTGAAGCTTACGATGATAAGAAATTGAGGCAAACTGGGCTAAGCTTACTCTTGGAAACTGCTACCGGGGGGACCCAAGCCAAATGGATAGTGGTTCTTCAAGGGAGCTCACTTGCTGCCGTGAACCTCAGCGTTCTATTCGTATTTAAGGAGCTTGGGATTCGTAAAACTCAGCTTGCTCTTCTCATTGCAATCCCTCCATTTTATTCTCACCAAACCAAAGACAAGGCGACAAACCAAGCTTCCAATGTCCTACTATTTTATTGCCTTCATATAATATTCTTTGCTCATGTAGTTTTCTTTCTTAGTGAAGGAGGTTGATGGGCCAGACCAACCTCGAAGAGCTCGGACGTACATTCAATGAAAAATGTTTGGTGTTACATAATTTTTTGAAACGAGAGTGATGCGGATTCATAACATTTGTAATAATAATTATTAAATTGCATATCTATAATTTTTCTTTGTGCAACTAATTAATAAGGACCCCTCTCACGCCATAGTGGAGCCGATATTCAATCCATTTGTGTAGATATTCTCTGCTGCCATGCTACATGCCCTGGGAGCCCTTTCAGAGAAATTTATCATTGCTCACATCCCTGCATTTAAGATTCTTGTTCTGTTCCATTCTACTCTCTGTAAAATGTGAACATATTGGCCTGTTTTGAAAAAAAAAAAAAAAAGAAAAAAGTTACGGAGATGGTTTAAATCGGTCCTTGGCTACCATGTCATGGAAAAGTGGGATCCCTTTAGATTATTATGACAATTTATGGACATCAATTAATCAGTTTATTGCCACCACAATCATTATTATCGGCCATCATTTGATTAAAATGCAATGAATCCTATACATGGTGTAAAATGTGATGAATCATACAAGTGAGCTGCGTTTATTCACTTGATTTTTAATTAAACCAGCACAAACTATCTATTGCTACTACCCAGTTAGAATAAATAGTTCAGATTTGGGATGAATTCATTTAAACTTGGATCGAGATAAAATGGGACATTCCACCAAATTGTAAGAAGTAACTCAACTACTCGTGTTACTGCTACTGCAAAATACTTGCAAATTATAACAGACAATTGCGTACACATTTCACGTACAATCACGTGTGTATGGACTATAGACACACGTGGTTTAAACGTCTATTACATTTGTTGCGACGGGCGAAAGATTTTGCTCTTTTTGAATCAAAATGTAAGCCGTCTAAAATGACACGGATTCTTTTTTGAAACTGGTCCTGCACGTCGTAATTAAGCTCATTGCACATCCTCAGCACTTACATTTCATTAATCATAGATGTTCTGACAGAAAAGAATTCCCAACTGTTGACGTCGACTGGGTGCATCCAAGATTTTACAACCGGAGTAAGAATTGAACAAACAAGAAAGTGGAACATCTCTCCTGACGAACTCACTCTTGTTCGGTACATCTCTTTGTGTAACTTGACTTGGTTTGAAGCGACAAGAACACATGTCTTGTAGTCAAAGAATGGGTCAGTATAAGAGCATCTCTCTCTCTCTCTCTCTCTCTCTCTGTTAGTCCCAATCAACTCGCAATTCATGATACATACGCGCGCACTCCCAGAGCCTATTCAATGTTAGTGAAATTTGATAGCAATCTATCTGAAAGCAACCTTCATTTAATTAATTCTATGAATATACGACTTTTTATGAATAAACATAATCCAATTTCTTCTACGAGCTAAGTTACTATTCAAACACGATCTTTTGGCAAGATGTTAAAAGCCACGTAAGTCCACCAAAGGACTCTATCTGGTATGGTCATAGTAAATTACTTTATTGCATAAATCAATGTTGGCAATTCATCCTAAATGCTGGTCAATTCTAAATGCCACAGAGAAAAGAAAACAAAACCAGCTAAATGCGATTTCTTTGTGTAATAAATAATATGCATTTATGATGTACGTATACAAAACACATGTGCATACCCATACCCATGTATATTATGCACTCGATGAGATTCATCCCACAATTTGGTATTTAGGGTCAGCATCATGACTTTGATCGTAAAATTTAAGATTCCAAGAACTTGTAAGAAAGGGGTCATAAGACAACCTCGTACTTCAAATAAAACTGTTGAGACACTCTTAATAGAAATTCTTAGTTTTGTATTTGAGTTGTAGTAATTCTTTTTTTCCTTTCAATCTTCTTTGTAACTAGAGAGAGAGAGAGAGAGAAAAAAAAGGGCTGCAGCGAAAAGCCCTATGGCCAGTCTAGCTTTAAAAGGCTTTATATTTTAAATAAAAAATTATGATAATATAATAGGACGTCGTGCTAACAATTTCATGGTTTATTTGAAAGAATTTTACAAACTCATAATTAAAATAATAATAATAATAATAAAGAGAAAGATTTGGCCTAGAAAACCAAATATATAATGTCATTAATTAGTTTGAATAGCAAACTTGATAATACGCTTAATGTACTTGATTAAGGTCTCTGCCTCAGGTCATGTCGTTGCATACGGTTGACATAATGCCCAAATGGAAAATGATCAACAATGCGCAACGTCTGCGAAATTACTTGCGCAACGAATAACAAAGTATAATATGATTCAAAGGGTCCTTTCTTTAATATTTGGTATTCGATTACTTTGTTGCTTTCTTGGTTGCTGTTTTGTCTGTTCACTAACGAATTAATAACTATAAACTACTACCCACATAGAGACATGGTCTCAAGCTTTGACATTTAAAACAATTTTTTTTTAAAAAAATTATTATAAAAGAAGAAGGCGAAGAATGAGACAGATAAAGGAAAGCCAAGTCCAGACACCAATGTAACATCGTAGTAGTTGCCTGAATCTAATCCCCTGATGATACCATTCATCCTTGGATGTTGTTGATAACTTACTATTTTTTTATTTTATTAAAAAAAAAAAAGGCTGATGGGCTAGGGCCCTAGGGCTATTGGTGGTCCAGATCCCCAAGAATCCCATCGTTCTTAGTGTTAATAAATCTTTCTTCTTCAATAATATATATATATATATATATATATATATTTATTAATCCTTATATAAATTTAATAAAATTTTAAAATACAACTATATTATGGGTGTTAAAAAAAATAAAAAGTTAAATTATTTTTTAAAAAATTTTTCAGTGCAAATGAGACGAGTCTTTAATTGCAAAAGCCAGTTCGCCCGCCAGCCCAGGCCCCACAGGGAGCAATCCAAACTCTTTTATGTGTTTATGGTAATAATACGGGGCGGCTGTGGAACCCGACCCGATTGAGTCGCAACCTTTGCACACCCGACAGAGCCGCTCGTGTCTCGGGTCTCGCAGGTCTTTGGGTGAAAATCCTTCAGTGACTTGCCGGAACCGACCTTGGTCGAGGGTTTTGAGTGACACCACTCTCTCTCTCTCTCTCTCTCTCTCTCTCTCTCTCTCTCTCTAAAAAAAACTTTGTCCTGTTATATCTCATTCAGGTATGTTCCCCGGAGGCCTTGCTCTACCTCTTATTTTTGCTTCTGGGTCATTAGCTATTTTATTTATGTTCCTTGTCCGTCTCTTTTATTGATTGTTTAAGCTACTTATACATATAGAATTGTTGGGTTTTTCGATTTTGTTGTTTTTGTTAATTTGGTAGTTTGTTAATGGCACGAGGCCAAATTGCAACTCTTTTACGAATTTACGCATCAAAGAACAATGTTTCAAGAGCTAGGATTCTGCTTTCAAATCAGAAATTCTGTTCTTTGAGGGTATCGGAGGGTTATCGGTTTAGTCCCTCTTTTGATGTGCCATGTCGTCATTTCTCATCAAAGATTGCAGACCTTCTTGCTTCTCCATTTCGATGGAAGAATCCGAAATTTGACACTGTCCACTTTGTTGATGGGAGGCAATCTTCTTCATCAATCCACGATGTTAATGATGAGGTTCACGGTGGTTCTGGTTTAGAGCGTGGTCAGAAAAATATTAACAGTCATGTGGATTTTGTGGAAAGTACTGATTTTGAAGGTGTTCAGGAGAGTGCAATTGAAGATGGGTCTGTTAATGTTGATGAGGGTAGTAGCTGCAATTCGGTGGAAGCTGGACATAGAATGGATGACACGAGTAAGAAGAAAACCGTGGGAAAAAAGAATGTGGCATTTTGTGATCCTGTTGAATTGTATCATGAGCTTCGAAATGCCGAAAAGAAGGGTAAGTTGAACCAGACTGATTGGGAGACTCTCAAGGAAATATTATCCTATTTTGCAAATTCCGGATGGGCAGCCAATCAAGCTCTTGCAATTTATATTGGCATGTCGTTTTTCCCTACTGCTGTCCAACAGTTCCGGAAATTCTTGTTCGACAAATGTTCTACTGAGCTTGCGCTCTACTTGGTGTCACTTAGACCGGGTGACGAAGCTGTTAAATTTCTTTTTCCCATATTCATTGAGTATTGTATAGAAGAGTTTCCAGATCAGATTAAGCGTTTCCAGGGCATGGCTGAATCAGCAGATCTCACAAAGCCGCACACCTGGTTTCCTTTTGCACGAGCAATGAAACGAAAGATTATATATCATTGTGGTCCAACAAACAGTGGTAAGACTTACAATGCATTGCAACGCTTTATGGAAGCAAAGAAGGGGATTTATTGTAGTCCTCTAAGGCTTTTGGCTATGGAAGTTTTTGACAAGGTTAATGCTCTTGGGGTTTACTGTAGTCTTCACACAGGGCAGGAGAAAAAACATGTCCCATTTTCAAGCCATGTTGCTTGCACCATGGAAATGGTGTCAAATGAAGAGTTGTATGATGTGGCTGTTATTGATGAGATCCAGATGTTGGCAGACCCATGCAGAGGATATGCATGGACGAGAGCATTGCTTGGTTTGAAGGCTGATGAGATTCATTTGTGTGGTGACCCAAGTGTTCTTGGTATTGTGAGACAGATCTGTTCAGAAAATGGGGATCATCTGCATGAGCAACATTATGAGAGATTCAAACCATTAGTGGTCGAAGCCAAGACCTTATTGGGAGATCTCCGTAATGTCAGGTCGGGGGACTGCATAGTTGCATTTTCAAGAAGGGAGATATTTGAGGTGAAAATGATGATTGAAAAATACACTAAACATCGCTGTTGTGTTATCTATGGTGCCTTGCCGCCAGAGACTCGCAGACAGCAGGCTACCTTATTCAATGATGAAGATAATGAATTTGATGTTCTGGTTGCAAGTGATGCCGTTGGGATGGGATTGAATCTCAACATTCGAAGAATTGTTTTTAATAGCCTTTCCAAGTACAATGGTGACAGGAATGTTCCCATTCTTCCATCACAGGTAAAGCAGATTGCTGGCAGAGCTGGTAGGAGAGGAAGCCGGTACCCAGAAGGTTTGACGACCACATTGCATTTAGATGATCTGAATTATCTGATTGAGTGTTTGAAGCAGCCTTTTGATGGGGTTAAGAAAGTAGGTCTCTTTCCTTTCTTTGAGCAGATTGAGTTGTATGCTGGGAAAATTGCCAATTGTACTTTCCCCCAGCTGCTTGAAAAGTTTGGTGAAAATTGTCGTCTTGATGGGTCATATTTCCTGTGTCAGCACAATCATATAAAGAAGATAGCAAATATGTTGGAGAAGGTTCAGGGATTATCCTTGGAAGATCGTTTTAACTTTTGCTTTGCACCTGTTAATATTAGAGACCCAAAAGCCATGTACCATCTTCTGAGGTTTGCATCAGTTTATAGCCAAAAGCTGCCTGTTAGCATAGCAATGGGCATGCCAAAGGGATCTGCTAAGAATGATGCTGAGCTCTTGGATCTTGAGACTAAGCATCAAATTTTGTCTGCATACCTATGGTTGTCAAATCAATTTGAGGGAAGTTTTCCCTATGTGGAGAAGGCAGAGACAATGGCAACAGACATTGCTGAATTGTTGGGCCAATCCATTATCAAAGCTTGCTGGAAACCTGAATCAAGGAAGACAGTGAAAGCAGGGTCACAGCAAAAGGAAGATGGCCATAATAGCCCTAAGCAGCAGAGGGAATCTGATTACAGCAGGCCTAAATCGCTCGTCAAACTATATACAAAGTAAGTTGTTAGTTGAAGTACTGTAGCCATTGTGCTTTTGAATCTGTTGTTGTTGCTTGTTGGTGGATAGATCCAGTTATAGGTATATCCTTAAACATTTTCACATATAATATAGCATGAAAATGGCATCTAATGTGAATATGACAAACATTTCTTGCTTTTGTTTCCATGCATTTCATAATCTAATCATAATTTATGTTATACTCTATTTTTTAAAATTGTTTTTTCTGTCATGTTCAATATTAAGTAATGTATAAAAACCATTGGAGGGAAAATGCTCATATGATTTCATAAAATTCCTTTGTTCAGCGAATGTTCATTGGTTTCAGAGAGTTCCTTTTGTTCATTACAGCCAGCTTATGCATATGCAGCCGAAATCTAAATGAATTTTTAAGGATGCCCACATTCAATTTACCAAAGTTACCTCTTTTCACAGGAAAGCAACTAAAGGAATTATAGGAAATTATCTTGAAGGGAAAGAACAGGAATTATAAGAAATTATCTCAAAGGGAAAGAAAAAAGTATTATCATGAGAATCTGTATTCAAATTTTCATCTTCATGATAAAAAGCACAAAGTTTCAGCATCAGAAATGGTCATTTTGTTGAGTTTTATCAAATGTCATATATTCATTGTAGCTAAATAAACATGTTTTTTATCATGGAATGCTTGCTAAAGATGAGTTCCCACTGCCAATAATATCTGGATAGAGATGGCATTGTTGAGGGGTATGGAATGATCAAATTTGCAGCAAAGGTAAACGTGCAAGTCAGTCACCTGTCATTGAAAAGGAATTTGAGTGTTAAATGGAGAGCCACAACGTTATGTGGTGATGAAGAAGATGATTGGCTTCACACAACTAATGTGTGTGTTTGTCTGGGTGTGTATGACTTGTGCACAGTTTGTTTGGTGCCTCCTTTAGAATGCCTTTTGAAAAACTCTGTAGGCCCAACTCATTTGTTTCTTTTTCCTTGCAGGAAAAGGCAAGAGAAGCATCGGCAGGAGGTAGCAGCATAGTGAATCGTGCAGGTACTTGCCATATTAATCAAGCACATGAGAGGAGCTGAATTCCAGTTTAAATGGATGATTATGATTTGTAGGGATCTCTGTGATTTCTAGGCCTTAAGTTTCCCCTGTAGATTGTAGCTGAGACAAAGGCTGGATTGCTTCCAAATGAAACTGCACAACCAAGCTCAGGCAAATGGGTTAGGACACAGAGGCCCTCAAGTTTGTGTAAAACTGTTGGTTTATAAATGATGATGGGAGAAATCAACTGAGCAGCTGGTTGCTGACTTTTAGGCTAAGGGAGAGGTTGGGGTTCAAGCCACTCCCCCCCGCCCCCCCCCCCCCCCCCCCCGGGGCCTCAAACGCCCCCTGTAGAACCGAAAAAGAGAAATGATGATGCGAAAAACTTTTAGCTGTGTAGTGGTGCGCCCTTAAACAGGTGTACGGAGTGAGGTTTTTGGCACTATGCAAATTTGAATTTCGTGGCAGTTCGAAGATGGTTATGAGTAAAACATGTACCAAACACGTGATTTAAATTCCATGTTTCTCAGTTATTTTGATGGATTTGTAGGCGAAGCTGCAAGCAGTAACTCCCTGCCTTGCCCTCCATTCGCTTAACGACAGATTGACAGCTAATACGCAAATGGATGTATGGATTTTCAAGGACTATGTCGTGATTTGGAATTCCTGTCTACATTCCATTCTTACCAAAAACAAGTACTGCAATATTTGTTGCAGCTACTGGCTGGCTGACTTGTCCTCCCAATTTCATCAATTTGGGGGACAGGAAATATTAACCGAGAGGGTCTAGTATTGTAAATCTATACATCCTCCACCTACATATGCGTTCTTCTGCAGGACATCCAAGGAGGAGATCAAAAAAATTGGAGAAAAAGGATAGAGTTTGCCCCGAGTAAGCATACTTACAGTGTGGGGCATAGTTCTCACCACAAAAGTATGATTTGTTTTGCTATGATTAGCACGTATAATTCCTCAGGTAAAAGTAGGTTCGCCACAGAAACTACCGAACACGGTAGTGGATCAGAACCGCAACCAATCTGTCACTCAGCTGCAAGAACGATTTGACTTGTGAAGTCTACAAAAGAAGAAGAAACATCGGAAACAAAAGTAAGGAAATGGAAAGGATGGTTCCAATAGCATGAGCGATGCAAAACGTGTATACACTCATTCTTCAGAAAAATTTTGAGTCTAGCATGGACTTACATTCGAAAATTGTAAGGATCAAAAGTAGGGAAGTTGTCGGCGAGTGTAATGTTGTTATATGTGGAATAGGTAGATCTATGGCTTTGGACCACATCTATCTTCCATACAATGGCATCACACACCACACATCTGTGCTCCGAAGTACCAGCTGCACATTTAGTTGCCAGTTGACACTCAGCACACCAAAGCAAGTGCCTGCATGGATAATTGGCCAACAACAGCCTTGGCTGATTGCACATGAAGCACTTGCCTTCCATGATGCTTGCCTTGTATTTCTGCATGCATCACCAAATGCAATGTTTTATTGCCTTGTAATAATATAATGTTGCTAAGGCTGGTACAGAAAGTATAATTATTGAATGCTCACATCATAGAAATCAAATTCACGAAGAAAGAACACAGATGAATTATTCTGTTTTCTGGCAAGGGCTTCCAAGACCAGGTGCCTTCCTTGACCTCTGGGTTTTATTCCCTTAAATGCCTCTATCTGTCCTTTTTCATAGACAGCATTTTCCATGCCTCCACCACACTCGCCATACAGCCATGGTCGAGCATGAAAGATTGGGTCTGGCTTCATAAATTGAAGAAACCTGGAGTGCAGAGGAAGTGTTGTATTCTCTTGAGCCTTATTATGGGATAACTCGATGCTACCATCAGTACAGTCATCTCTCTCATTAGACAAAAATGACAGATCCTGAAGACTCTTTGCATCATTTGAATCACCTTCACCACTGTCATCAATGGATGTGGCATGTGAAGACGGGCTGTATAATGTGAGAGATTTAGGTGGTTGTGAATGAGGCTTAGAAAGGGTAGGGAGAATGATCATATGATTGGCAGATTTTTGCTGGCCAATCGGAACAAATTGAACATGACAAAGCTTAGAGAAGCATCTCATAAAATCACTAAGCTTCGGGTAGCCAAGAGAGGCATGGTCCAATTCAAGTCCAAAAGCAGTCCTGAAATCAGCTTTAAGAGATGACAGAGCATAGTCTCCTTCCCTTTTTGATACCTGCCATAAGAAGCCAGGGAGCCACTTCTCAAAAGTTCGGAGCCATGGAGGCATGCTCTTGCCATTTGCTTGAGATTCAACCGGGCATGCCTTTGCTTGACCGTGGATTAATTTGTCAACCCAAGATGTTAAGTCAGATTTATCCTCTTCTGTGGTCTTCCAGCTAATCATCTTTGTCTCAGTCTTTGCACGGCTCAGCTGCCCATCTAGCATGTCCTCTCTGACTTCCGGTCCAGGTGACTGGGTCCATGATAAGTGTTCTTCTTCATTTTGACAAAGCGATTTCTGGAGCTCAGATTGTAGAAGACATTTTGGAACGGCACTTTTGATTTCAACTTGCTTGCCCATAATGGTGACATAATGTGCTTCAACAGCGGCTGAAACTAACGAGCTATGTTTAAATGTGACAAAGCCAAATCCTCGAGATTGTATCTTGTCTCCTGCTTGAACTCCAATAACTATGGCATCATCTACTGAACCAAATTGCTCTTGGAAATATTTCGTAGTGAATCTGCATCAGAAGAAACGAGAAAAGAACTATGAATTATTTTTTAGGTGAACGAAGGGACGCTGACACACAGACAATTTATCAAAACCAAAATTGTTTGATCTGTTGCATTGTTAATCCTTCAGGTACAAATGACAAGAAATAAAACTAACATGAATTCTAATAGATCTCTAACCTGAATTTAGAGAAGGAGGGAGGCCACCTACAAAGATTTTCCGCTCAAGGTCCCTTGCAGAAGAATGAGCATTTTCTCTTTTCATCCTCATCCGCTGAAGATCCTCTTCATCATGGGCATAAAAGCACTTGGTCCCTCTTACACAACCAGTAGGAGAGCTGAAGTATTTACAAACCTCTGTCTTCATATTTGAGCAACTACAATGTATTGTCCACAAGTAGTCGAGAACTAAGAGACCAGACAGAACTAACCTCTGTCTTCGTATATGCGTTTATACAATTTAAGAGTAAGGTATGAGGCCAAATGGGCTTACCCAAGATGGTCTTCCACCCACCTATTAGGAGGGCTGCCTCCATCTGTCGAGGCTAAAAGGTCTTTGCAGGTCTCTGAAATAACCTCGTCTCCCTGCAACAAGGCAGTATATCTCTGTTGAACTGGTAGAGAACAATTTGCTGCACATCAAAAAAGGAACATGAGATTGAATGTATTGAGCAACATAGCTTCTTTGTTGACACTTTGTATATCAAATTCTTGAGCTTGCTCAGATATTAAACTTACTGAGGCTAATATTGGTCGGGTGAAGCATGAAACGCAAGTCTTGTGATTCTGCCAAGTCTATAGGCCTTTGTTTACTGGCAAAGATAATAGTTTGGAGATAGTTATCAAAAAATGATGTAGAATTTGTAGTTAAAAGCAAAGACCCGCCTGTTATGTTGTAAACAAAAAAAGGGAAGAAAAAGATGACTAGCATATTAAAACAACTGCAACGACGGTCAAAATGACAAATTTCTAACCGCAAATTGAAGGCTTCAGTGCTCGCCCCCCAACGTAACAGAAGTTGGACGCAATCCTTACTGTCATTCCTCACTGCAAAGAATAGCGGTGTTTCTTTCATTTCTGTTTTAGCATTGATACAACTGGGGTCTTCCAACAGAAGGACCTGTCAGCTCAATGTCATACCAAAATGTCAGGGCTAACAATTTGGATTTTAGATGGTACTTATAAATTTGAAAGTCATGATGGGAAGGCGCTTATATTTGGAAAGGGCAAATGTAAAAAAGACCGTATATACCTGAAGGGCCTCTGAATTACCAATTGCTGCAGCAGTGTGAACAGCATTCAGCCCCAATTTATTCCTTTTGCTCACACGGGCACCACGCTCCAATAGCATCCACATAATCCTGGGAAAGTTGGGCAGATTAATTTAAATATATAGCTCTGTTCATGCACAATTTTTCGAGTGTCAGAGAGAGACAGAGACCGAGTCTGCTGAGGAAATGAGCCCTTGGACGTCTTGAGGCACCAGTGAAGGGCAGTGTTTCCTTCAGCGTCGGCTTCGTTTATGTCTATATTAGTCTTCAAAATAAGCTCAACAACGGCTTCATCTCCGGCCTATGATGAAGTAGTACAAAAAAAAAAGTAGTGACTGGTTACAGACGTGCAGTCTACAGCCCAAATGACCCGCCCTTCATTAAAATGCACGCACATCTGTCGGCATGTGCGCACCCAATCAGATTTTCAAAAAAGATTAGGATTTGGCAACAATACTTTAATTTGTCTGGTTATGCTATTGCAACAACCTAATAAATAGTAATGATTTCTTTTCTTTTTTTTTTTCATTTTGCGTGTTTATATCTCTTTTGAAGGAAACGACGACAAAGACATCTCCTGCGGGGATGGCCAAGGTTGCATATTTTTTGGCTCTCCCACCTTATATACCCTCTTTCAGAAGTTTGTCCCTTTTGTCCCTGTATTGCGGTCCCACATGGCATAAATGGGTGGCAGTGGGCCCCCTAAATTACGAAACTACCCAAGAAATTTTAAATTATCATATGATTGACAAACGAGGATTCTATCTTATTGGTACTTTTCCGAGGGCGTATTTGTCTATTCATGAAGTCCAACCCGACCGTAATTTTAAAGTGCGGCTAATACCTAACGAAACATTTTATTACGCGTAAAAAAAAAAAAAGATATTACAATTGCTGGAAGAAGAAATTATCACCTGCGACGCCATAATTAACGGCGAAGCCACCTTCTTGTCCCTTGCAGCGATTTGGGATTCGGCGCCGAAGAGCTGAAGCAGCTCAATCCCGCAGAGCAAGAGCTTCCTCTTCCCAGCACTCTCGCTCTCGGTGAGAACGCAGTTACGTTTTGCAGCTCTCAACGACGACGACGACGACGCCATGCGGCCTAGAGCCAGTGCCTCTCTAATGGCGCACTCGTAAATTGTGGCCTTCTCTTTGGAACCAGAATCTGCATCGTGCAACGCTAAAATTGAATCGTTTACTTTCTCCGCCGCTACCATTAGGAGGATAGCTAGATCCACTACGCGCCCTCCCATGGCGCTTGCATATGCTACATCGTCGATTTGCTTGGTCTTCTCGCAAAGAAGTTTTACCGCCTTCAAATCCTGTACCAATTAGCATATCTTGGTCATTGAATTCCGTTTAGTTCTTAAGGATATTGCTATTTCAAAAACACTTATCATTATTATTATTATTATCGTTATTGTAGTCATGAAAGTAATAAAATAAATATTTGACCCGAGGTCAAGCCAACGTTAATTAAAAAAATGATTTTCTCAGTCTCTTTCTAAGTAACCAAACGAGCCATAACAAAACGTTTCGAAACAGAAAATACACCTTTTCAGTAAGCTGGACGACCAGGTCTTCAATGGAGTGGTCATCCGGACTCCAAGTCACATCCGTTCTGGGGATAGTAGGGCAAAAGCAATTATGACATAAGGCAAAACTATCAATATGAAATAGAAAGGAGAACACAAATAGTGAGTATTTCAGAAAGGAGGTCGAGAACTGAAAAGGCGAAGATTGCAAAATAAGGCTAGTTCTTTTGGGTCGCTGATTGCTAAAAAAAGGAGCATGGCTTTTGCCTTTAGTTGCCTTTAGTAACGAACAATAAAATGCGAAAGCGACGCGTTTGTCTGGACCTTACCTGGCGCTAGACAGAGACAGCTCCAGTGGAAGCAGGGAGCGTCCGTCCTTGGTCTTCAGGTCTGTACGCGCCCGTTTCTTTAAAAGCATCTCCACGCAACGCGCCGCCTGAGCTTCTGCCGCCTTGTGCAGAGGAGTCATCCCGGAGACATCCGCCTCGTTCACCAACCGCACAGCCCCGGGCTCGCCGTCGACCAGGGACGCCGCGCATTCAACGGAGTCGAACAAGCAGCAGAGGCGGAGAAGCTTGAATGCTGTCGTCCGGTCAATGGCGGAGCATCTAATAGACAAAAACCGAACTTTGTCGTCTCGTAAGATGGATTCGATCAAGCTCGTTTCCACCTCATTTTCAAAGCCGTTTTGTTCTTCTTTACTGGAAACCGACTCCATGTCATGGGAACAATGAGCTCCACAATAAGTGTTGTTGGCCGCACTAGGCGAAAATGTAGATTTCGGAATCGAGTCGGCAGCTCCAGCGTGCTAAAATCTCCATGTTTCCTGCGATTGAGTATTGAGATTCAGTGCTTTCATTATAAAGCAAGAAAAATGCCAAACAACAAAACAAGAAAATTGCTAAAATCATCCCCTTAACTAGTTGACAGTCCCGAAATACACAATCAAAAAAATCTTCGTTAAAAAAAAATTGATTTTATGAAAGGACGGCATTAGAACACAAAAGAGCAAACAAAAAGCCGAGTCGTTTTGAAGCCACTAAACACATTTTAAGAGCTCAAAGCGCGTAGATTAAGGACAAATGAGAAGTATTTAAAGAGGAAAATCAAGAAAGTGATGAGATCTTTCGCACCTGATCCATCAACAAGAAACCCTAACGTCTTCAGCAGCCAAAAAACCAACTTTTTTTTAAGTATTAAATCCTTCTCCGTCAAGCACTATCAGTCAAGGCGTTTGCATGAATATTTCAGATGGAAAGAAAATTAGAAACCCTAAAATCAACAAGAGTCAACACGCAATATCTCCATCTCCATTAAAGGGAGATAGAAGCTGACAGAGGGGGGGAGAGAGAGAGGGAGAGAGAGAGATTTTCTTCTGTTAATGTAACAGGGACTGAAACTTAAGATTCGAAGTATATATAGGGGCAGGGTTAAGTTTAATCACTGGTTAATAATCCGTTGATTAAAGTGATTAAATGGTTGCGGATTCTGGCCGTCAATTTTTTGCTTTGGGACTAAAATACCACTAACTGAATTTTATATTTACTTCTCTAGATATTCGTTTAAGGAATTATCAGGGAGGGTATCGAGGGAATTAAACGCAGCTGCTCAGGTTGATACAAGTGTACGGTGGCCATACTAATATTACACCCCAAAAAAATAAAAGTATTTATTAAAAAAAAAAGGTTTGTCAATATTACAAAAATAAAGTCAAACTAGTATTTATTAATGCCACAAAATGAGAATTAATATTAGAAAGCAGTTTAAATGTTTGCATTGTTAAAGAAGGACCACCCATGCGATATATCTTATATTAATGCATGGCATTAGACGTTGTGATTTTTATATTGCAAGAATCACGTCTTGAACTACGTAATGTAGAGTTAATGTTACGAAAGACTTTTCTCTCTTTTTTTTTTTTTAATGTTATGAAAAATATTAAATATTTATATAATTTTGATTACAATAAAAATTAGGGGTTCTAGGGCGGTAGTGTAAGAAAATTATAGAAGATTAACTCTAAAATAAAAGGAGGGGAACTATCTTAAAATAAAGGTCTATCCTCTTATGACTTTTGTTTTATGTCCACCGGACTGAAACTTTAAAGAATAATATTGAATATTAAAAAAAGTAGTTTACTATAAAATATTATTTTTATTAAACTAAATAATTTTTTACTATCTTATTAAATAATTTTATTGGTAAAAAGTAATTTACCTCAATAACGACAATATTTTTATAATAAATATATTTAAAAAAATGATATTTAACATTCTTGCCCTCTAAATTATTTCTTTTAACATTGGAACGGATGGCTTCTTACAATTATTTATCCTGAGTGCATGAAAAAACAAAGCGCGTATTCTCTGCTTTCTTTCCTTTTCGGTTCGCGCATTTGACCCCATTCTGAGCTATCTCCTCTTTTTGGCTTTAGCAGCTTCATGTTTGTTTGTTAAACCGCATAATGTGATGTCATTTTTTCCTCTACTGCCATGCCTTAAAGGCTTTTCTTCTACACCGTGCCGTGAGAGAGCTTCGGTTTCTCTTCCTGAACTTTCAATCCACAGCAGCGGGGCCTACAAAAGGGCGGTAAAACTGTAGTCTGGGTCCAAACAAGAATCTGGGCTGGCATAATGGGTGCACACTTGCAAGTGCAGGATGAGCCGAAAGAAGAGTTCCAGTCGAAAAGTGTATTCAAATGACAAACCCAACAAACATGGGTCTTCGTTCTTCAATTCTTTTCAAAGCGGACATCGTTTTCGGACCAAACAACATGAATCTCAATCCACGATCCAACAAGTAAGAACCCAAGTTGTCGTGGAAGAAGCCGACGAAAGTTATGTGGCGGACATCGTTTTCGGACCAAATAACATGAATCTCAACCCAGGATCCAACAAGTAAGAACCCAAGTTGTCGTGGAAGAACCCGACGAGAGTTATGTGTGAAACAATTTTGTTGGGAGAATTGCCAAACCCTTTTAACTTGACAATTTGGGCATCGAAATTTTAGTCAAAATCATGGCTAATTGTTGACGGAATTTGACATTCCAGTCTTAGACCTCATAACTATGGGACTGTACACTGCAACATTTTTTTTTTCTAAAGGAGAAGATAATGAACTTGGTTCATGATGAAGAAGTTATATTTAGTAGATGTCCAAATGTATTAATCCTCCCCTTCTCCGAATTTAAATGGGGATTTGATGTCATTGAGCATGGATTTGATTCTGTTTAATCTTTCTTTTAAATTTAATTTTAGTTTTTTTTTTTGTATATTTAAACCAAATAGGGAAAGAGGGTAAGGAGGATTCCGCCTCTCCCTTGCCAAAGACTGAGTGGCCACCCAACTAAATCTGAATGGTTAATCTTTCTTTTAATTATTGTGTCATGAGTGTCTCTGGTTCTCGTATTCATTAATTTTTTTTTCATATAAAATTGCATTTTTTTTTTTTAAAAGTGAATTTAATACAGTGGGTGAAAACTAGCAAGTGATACAACGTTGCTAAAGTACCAAAACAATGAAAGTTTCAATTAATGGATTATCTCTAGTTGTTGTCACCACTATGTATGGTTTCCATACCTAATATATCCATTAATATCAAACTATAACAATTTAACAGTCACATTTTGTTTTTTCATCAAAAGAAAGGTCAACGACCCAAGATTATAAAATCACACCATGTGGTATTGCTACTCCTCTCATGTTTTCCGGTAACACGTCCTTCGTTCCTGCCGATGGCTCTAATGCTTTGTTGAATGATAGGGAAGGGGTGGCAGTAGGTCACTTGGATCACATGCTGAAGAGGGTGCACAGTTGTATACTTTCTCTTGTCAGATTAAAATTATACAAATGCCTCCTTCGAAAAAAATCAAGACAAATGACCATTACTTCTTCCGTCTCCTTTATTTCTTTTCCTCTTCGAATGTGTGCTTAGCGTCTATCCTATCTCTGTCCCTCTCTCTCTCTCTCTCTTTCTTTGAAACCCTTTTCCGTATTTATTGTCTGATGTAATAAAATCATGCCGACGAAGCCAAATCTATCAACAGCAATTAAAATGCTCAGAAAATGCAAATAGAGGATCTATATATATATATATATATATTACATGGCCGTGCTGCATGTCATAGCTGGAAGCCCACTCACTGGCACATGCATCTTAACTAAGGAAAAATTTCCCCCTTTCTCTACCATGGTCCAGCGGCCTACCAAATTTCATCAAAATTTGGAGTATGGGAAGCAAAGTGTACCAATCAGGCTATCCAATTTCCCTTACTGAATTTTTCAGGAGGAAATAATATTCAATTGAAGCAAGTTTTGTTCACTTCAATACATCAATCTACATGCAAAAGATGGGTATTGAAACTGGCGGGTATAATCTTCCTCTAAATTTCATTTTTAGACGTGAACCGCACGTTAATGAGATGTAATTGCTGGAGAATTGGGGTTGGTTCAATGAAAATGGTGTGCATGCTGCTCAGGCCATGGCCAAAACACTTCCTGTCCATATATGCCATTGAATATATTGCAAAAGTTTTCCTCTTGAGCCAATTGATGATCCACTTCGAGGCATTGGACGTCTGATCTTGATGATCCTTGGGGAAGTTGATGTGTCTTGCTATTAGGCCTGATGGACGTGGTGACGAAATGCTTAGTACTTAGTTGGCAAGATGCTGGGCTTGCTTCCACTGGAGGTCCTGAGATGTCCAAGTTGACATCACAACTGTTTTCACTTCCATTGCTCCAAGAACCCTCAGCTTCTTTGTTGAGATTAGTTTCACTTGAATCTCTACCATTTAGAGCCAGTAACTGTAGCAAACGGAGAGAAAAAGATAAAGATATTAGAATAACAATGGTTATACAATTTCATTTTACTGCTATGCAAAGAACGTTTTATCAGACTTCCTAGACAGATGACTAAACGGCCAGCAACCCTGTCAACTCGAAGCACCCAAAATTCAAATCAGCATTTATAGTGTCTGAAAGCTGCCTCGGACGCTGACACCAAATGGATCAACTAATTAAGCATTAAAATACGGAAATGCTATGATTTTTATGAAGTCATTTATTATTTTCTTTTCCCAGGTAACATAATTAACCAATCCCTAGAAAACAAAAACATGAATTTGTGTACGATTCACACCGAAAATTCTTACCTAGAATCATTCATCCATTTGAACACTCATAAACAATTAAACATTAAACCACAACCCTCTACACAATATCGAACACTTCGAATAACATAAATTTTGTATACAGAGAGGGACACAAAATTATCCAAAGGTGTTTAGTCTTAGAAAGGCTTATACGATGTGAAAAAGGTAATGGATACAAATTGTAGAAAATGAAGGCATAATTACCTCTGCATGAAGCTTCTTGTTCTGGGTCTGAAGGGTATCATTATCAGCCTTAAGTGCATCAAATCGTTTCTTCAAGGCGTCGTAATCTTTCTCCAATTGCTTAGTCCTCCACTTAGCCCTCCTGTTTTGGAACCAAATAGCTATCTGCCTTGGCTGCAGACCTAAAGCCTTTGCCAGTTGCATTTTCCTCTCAGGTTCAAGCTTTTTCCCCAACTCAAAGCTCTTCTCAAGAGCCTTAACCTGCTCCAAGTTGAGCCTTTTCTTCTTCTCCCCTAGTTGTGACCCATCATCCGACAAGTCATCTTCTCCATTCACTTCCACTTCCTCACACTTCTCCAAACCTGAATATGACATTGATCGCTTCATCATGACATGCCGCCCTCCTCCTCCTGTAGCATCACCAAAAGGCACATTATTGGGCCATCAGATTTCAGGTAACACGTATTAATTATTATTATTACAAAAAGTATGGATGCGCAGAGATAGAGAGGCAATCTTGTTTTAATTCTAATTTTTATAGTAGAGGATTCAAATTCAATTAATTAAAGGCCTGACTAATTTATTGGATATATATTAGCTTTCATCTTCTCGTGTACGGGATGAACAAGATCCTAAACACTAGAAACTTGACTCTCAATGTGAATTGTTTATAAATACACAACATTGATTTAGCTAGATTTAATTCACATTTGGAATGTGTAATGCAGATAAATTCACAGAGAGAGAGAGAGAGAGAGAGAGAGAGAGAAGAAGTAGAAGAAGAGAGATTGCCAGGGAAAAGTTGAGGAGGACACGAGGGTAGGGAGCTGAGGGAGGAAGTTGAGGGAAGGTGTTCTTTTTGATCTTCATAAGAATGGAACATGAAGCCGTGAGGAGGGAATGCCATGTGATTGAACAGTCAGAGACCATAAGATTGTTCTTCATTCACTTGCCGGATACTTCGTGGAGTCTTGAAGGTTTTAAACATAAAGAGAGGGTGATCGGTTATGGGGTTTATAGACTGACTGTCCTATGATATGCTTTATACAAATTCAAGGTGACAGATTAGAAGGAAAGAGGTCATATGTTGTGGTAACAGGCGCAAGACAGCGATTTTTAGGTTGAGGCTCTAGAGAGAGAGAGGGGGGGGGGGGGGAGAACGTGAGGTGTAGATGGAACAAAAATATCACACACCGGGGCTTTCGTGGACGCATCATATGATAGGGGCTTCTCTCTGTCATACGTCTTGTATCATTCTAAAAAGGATCAACCTAACTCTAATCATTTAAACATTTACCTCAACCCCAAAAGACAATGCTATTGATTGATTACATTTTAAGCATTGTAATCCTTGATTTTATCCTGGTAATCACCTCTCAACCCTTTCACTAAAGATACGACGTGTGACGAAGAAAACTCGGCTACATAAAATTCCATAATCCAAGGAAGAAATAATACGAAACTGATGCCATCTGAATGGACCTTTCGTCCATTAGGTAACTCATACATATGACTGCTAATCATCTGGCAACGATTGTAGAATTTTGGCTATTTTGGCTCATCCCATGCTAACATATTGGTGTACTTTGCAATTTATCGGCATGATAAGGCTGGAAAATTGTAATCTTAATTGCTTCTTGCCTGAGTGTGGGCATGCCCTCGGAAGAAATGGCTTCATATTTTTTTTCCCCTATTTTACTCTATTTTTATGACTTCTCGGATTGAATCTTAATTCAAAAAATCTGCCCTCAGTTCACAAGGCTTTCTACCTGTTTATACAAAATAATACAGCACCTATGAACTCTTCATATGAAGTGAATTAATAATTCAATATCGGATGATTAACGGTAATGAAGCATATGTGAAAGAAAATTTAGTCGATGGGTCAAACCCCATAAAAAAAATGATATAAATTGACATATATCGATTCTCCTCATTGCCTCGAAAATTCTATTCCATTTGAATTCTTATGCAAAGCGACTAGGCGACGCATACAGCCTGTGCTCAGTAAAATGTATTGTATGTGGTGGAGCAGGAGGTGGGGCTGGTTGCTGGAGTGGGGAGCGGGCCCTGCAATGTACTGCCCTTAGCCTGGCCTAAACTAAACTCCTCACATGCCTTCATTGGGTGTTTAGTGGTACACACCTTTGTATAGGGTGGATCCATGTTAGTCCCTGTTGCTAACATAAATATTCATTGGCGAAGAAAGCAAGTCCAAATCTTCTCCACATGCCCTCATGTTCCCATGTGCCCTGCTTCAATCCTCTCTCTCTCTCTCTCGCTCGCTCTCTCTCGATGGGATTCTTCGGCCGCAATGCTCTTTTATGGCACGTTGCTCTTCTTCTATTCCTGCGTTGCCAGATATTTTTAAAATCAATTCTGTAGAAGTTCTTAATCAAACGCGTCACTTGTCAACAATGGGCCGGCTGGCCATACGTTTGTCCTGGAAACAAATTATTTGGTACGTTTTCTTTGTTTTAGTTCCGTAAACCTACTTGGATAAAGAGTTGCCTTACGAGAAGTAATTCAACTTTTTGTGTTTTTATTTGGGCTAATAAACAAATTTTCGTCCAGGTTGCTCGGAACATTCAATTCCTTCCCTGGCCAGGATATTAATACTTCAATAATACTTTTGTATTCAACTATATGACATGACATATATGAAGAAGGCCAACAAATTCCCTCTTTTTTTTTTTTCCCTCCAAGTTCTGCAGGGCTAGCCAAAATTCGCGGGTCTAAAATGACGGAGAAAAACGATAGAGACGCCGTCCAAGTGACAAGTTCCAACTTTGGTGTGACATTACAAGGTGAACCCCTTCTCTGTCGGCTTAATTTGGACGGCGAGTCTGGAGCCAGCCACCAAGGCTCCGATTTGGAATTATTTTACGTCACTGTGTTATAAAACATTGAGAGGCGTAGGGTGAAAACGTACGGAGGATACTTTCTTGATTGCTAATACATCAAAACAATTGGCAACCACATACAATTTGGGATGCTTCCCAAGCGGTCCTGAAGAGAAGAATAAAAAGGAAAAACAAAATCAAAACAACGAAAAATAACAAGAAGAAAGAGTGACCTGGGTCCGATAGATATGGGCTCATTTATTCGAGCAGGCTTCAAGGATTAGACTTGGACTGCTTAAGAAATTGAAATACAAGCAAGTTCGTACATCTGTCACTGGGCCTCTTCAATAGATTTGATTGGTTTCCGCCGGACACAGACTCTCACATTATGAGAGTTGAAACATAATACATAATTTATATTTTAAATTTACATAATAACTTAAGTCAGTTAATTTTTAAAATAATATTAAAAATTTAATAACCAAATGATCTTTATTTAAATTATATTTTCTTAAATTTAAATATAAATTTTTACAAATATGATAAATCTGTCATTCGTTCATTCTTTTAAATTTAAAATTTGAAATGAAAAATTTACCAATAAAAGGGGTACACTCTTCTTCTGCAAATATAAATGTACATGTCAATCCAACGATAATCTCCAATGCTACATCTGTGAATCGAATGATTAGGGCGGTATGGTAAAGTGGTATGTGATGATGCTTTGAAGAACAATACCAATTACCGGAAAGAGGAATCCTCACGTGCTATCACGTGATTAAATTTTTAATTACTAAAATATTCCTTAAAATATCATTATACCTTCCTTTTTTTTTTTGTTGGGGGGGGGGGGGGGGGGGGTTGGAGTATAAACGTCTCTTGATTTTGTTACTTTAGCATGAACGAGAAGCTATAATTACTAATTAGAAGTTAAGCAGGCCAAGAAGGCGGGAAGATGGGATTCTCCTATTGTGCGTGGAATTAAATGCTGTTAGATATTGATAGCTACTCCCACCGTCTTCGTAATGGAATGCTGGAACCTGGAATTAATACCCCCATTCATTTATAGCATCTAGGTAAGGTAGTCCATGGCTTCAATCCTCTAACTTCATTACATAGAGACGCCTTCTTCTTGTGGTCGTAAATGAAAAGAAAATAAAAAATAAAAAATAAAAAACTTTTTTTTCCATTAGAGAGAGCTCCTGTACTTGGAAAATGGATAGCTATATGGTAAAAGTTTCATTTTGTGTGTGTGTGTGTGTGTGTGTGTGAAGACACTTCACACACACGCTGCGTTCCCCAATCTGCAATATTGTTTCACTTACATCAGCGAAGAGTTAGTAGCCTATCAATTGGGCAAAACAATTTGGTATGATAAGACTATGTGAAATCAATGAAGAAGAGGAAATGAAGTAACCCCCCCCCTTTTGTTTTTTTCTAAGTATCGTTGATTTGCTGCAATGTATCAATACGTTAATGAAAACGATGTCAAATTAGGCAAAAAAAAAAAAAAAGGGTCCATCAAATGAGTATATATATATGATCAATAACTATCCAAAAAGAAAAATGGACTTCATTTTCGACCAGGTCAAGATCTTACAAAATGAGACCCGCGACCCAATTCGAAAACTTGATCAAAATCAAACCATCCCAAAAGGCGGGTGATGATGATTGCGTCAATTCAATAGCCCCTCCCAAAATCCCCTTTTTTAATTTTTCTCGTGGGATGAGGACATATGAAAAGGTTGCGATGTCAACACGCTCTTCTGCTTGCGGAAGAGCCATTCAAGCAACAATTCCCGCACTTGTCAAGCTTTCCCACCGTTTATTTTATTAAAACAAATTGAAGAAACGCACACAAAAAAAAAAAAAGAGAGAACGTGAAATTTGATATAAATTTATGAAAAGATATTAATCGCAATTTATAATTATAATAAATTTATATTTAATTTTACGTTTATTTTGTATAGGTATGTAACAAAATTTTTATTATATATTTCTATGCCACCATTTGTTTTTCTTTTTTAATAGATTGAGGGCAAAAAGTTTTCCCGCTTCCGGGAACTCGAGGGCACTGAAGAAAAAAAAAAAAAGAACACTTTCAAATGGATCCACCCCATCTCTTCAACTTTATTATTATTACCGGTCACCTCAAGGAATCCCACCCAAAGCAAACTCGTTCCATTCACCATCCATTCCCAGTTTCTCTCTATAGAATTCATTCTCAATTCTATAGAGAGAGAGAGAGAGAGACAGAGAGAGAGAGAGAGAGAGGGTGGTTTCCAAGTGGTGATGGTCTGTGGTAAAAAGGGTCTAAAACATATTTCTTTGAATTGGGCTATTCATTTCCCATTTCCTTTTTCAATACCTTCTCTCTCCAGAACTTACCCGGACTTTCCTCTGTCTGTTTCCATCTTCATACGGATTGGATTAGACCGACGCCTCGAGATCTCTGAAACCATAGGTCTTCTAATCTATCCTCGCTTTTCTTCTCTTCCCTCTTCTGATCGATTCCTGAATTATACAAGTTAATCGGTCATTGAGCTTTAATGGGATGACCCCATCTGGCGTTTCCACGAAATAATCTTGCAAATATTGGTTTTTGCAATCAATCGAAACACCCGATTGGGCAGTTTTGAGTTGTCCGTTATTAGGTGTGATATTAATACTATTTTTTTTTTCCTTTTTGCAGTTTCAAACGCGTTTTGTTCTGGTGGATCTGTCTCTGCAGTTTTTTGTAACCATTTATGAAATGATAAAATGAAGCTTCTAATCAAAATTTAGTCTCTTCGCGAGCATTTGTTGGTCACCTAATTCATTACCAAAGCTCTTTGCTTTACCAATTTTTTATCGTGTTGTGCCAGCATTTCTCTACCGAAACTCATGATCTTCCAGCTCATCCGTAAAGGAATGTTTTGCTTTTGATCTCGACCCCTCAATTCTCTCATGCCATTTCTTTTGATATAATTCTTTCTGGGGGTCTGTTTTTTTTTTATTCCTTTTAAATTTCATTGGTTCTGAAAGTATCGGATCACTGCTTGATGGGTTGTACAGGCTCAAAGCAAAAGCGGTGCCGGCACTGCCAGGCGCCGTACTCGCCGGTACGTAACTACTCGATGCACGTGGTCCATACGCCGCAGGAAAGAGACGATAGCTACCACGTAGTGGCGCTTACCTCCACCACATTAGGCTCTCTTGCGCTCGAGTCTTCCAAATCCAATCACGACTATGCTAACGGTTCTATTGACTTTTTAGCCGGGAGAGTCAGTCATGATCATGGTAATGCGAGTGCTAATGGCGGTTTAGAACATGAGTCGAATGGAATTGTGAATGATAAGGAATGCAAGAGCAAGGAGTTCTCTGTAGGTCTAATTGAAGCCAAGACCTGGTCTGCTATGATTCAAGAGAAGATCCCAAAAGCTGCTCCAAAGACGCCAATTACGACCCCGCCTGGAGAGCCAGAGACAATCAATACCTGGGAGTTGATGGAAGGGCTTGAAGATGTGAGCCCTACACATCCGGTGACTACTTATCATTTTCGCAGTTTCTCTTTTGATATTCCTCATCGTCCATACGGCGTTTCTGATAGCCCCAAGTTGAAAATGCAAGATGGGTTGACAACGCCATTGAGTAGTAAGAAGCCTCTGTGGCCTGGTGATGCCAATTCTAAGCCCCCTGAATTTGACCCTGAAATCATTTCCGCATTTAGGAAATCACTTGAGGAGCTCTCTCCTAATCATCCATTCTATCTTAAGCCATTGGATGATGACAATTCCAAACAGAATCCCTTGCCCATAAATGATTTCTCGTTAAGTATGAGTGACACAAAAAAGGTAAACGTTGTTGCAAAGGATTGTAAACAAGGAAGAGAGAAGGTGGTGTTGTACTTTACAAGCTTGAGAGGAGTGCGTAAAACATACGAGGATTGCTGCTATGTGAAGGTGATACTAAAAGGCTTGGGGGTTCGCGTTGATGAGCGTGATGTGTCCATGCATTCGGGATTCAAAGAGGAGCTTAGGGAGTTATTGGGAGAAGGGTTTAGTCGGGGAGGACTACCAAGAGTGTTCGTGGGGAGAAAATACATTGGCGGAGCTGAGGAAATAAGGGGAATGCACGAAGAAGGGCAGCTAGAGAAGGTGGTTGAAGGGTGTGAGATGGTAGATGATGGCCGTAGATTAGGTGGAGCTTGTCAGGCTTGCGGGGATATCAGGTTTGTTCCTTGTGAGAAATGTTCAGGAAGTTGTAAAATATATTGTGCAGGAGCTGAAGAGGAACATGAAGAACTGGAAGAAGGAGAGGAAGGTGGCGAGTATGGATTCCAGCGTTGCCCTGATTGCAATGAGAACGGGCTAATACGCTGCCCCATTTGTTGTTGCTAGTTCTCAGTGGCAGTAACAAAATTTTCTCCATTTCTTCTTTGTGGTTCTTTTTTTTCTTTTTCTTTTTACCTTTTTCTTTGGGGTTTTCTTTATCAGTCTTCTATGTACAGTCAAGAGTTCTTTATATGTGGAAGAGAGAGAGAGAGAGAGAGAGAGAGAGAGAGGTTGTGGAAATTGTGATTGAAGAAATAGGCAATACTGTCCAATAAGCAGGCTTTCTTCAATTCTCGGTCATGTGTCCTAATGGCTGTAATACCCACATGTTGTTTTGTGGAAACAGAATTTTGTATACTTTTTTCCCTACATAGGGAATTGAAAGCAGTTAATTCTTAAGAGCAAAAGCATTCACTTTCTTGTTCTTTCTCTTCATTTCAACCTTCTATATATGATGATACTGAGCTGGATTGGTCACAAGAAGCAGCAGATTACAACGCACGTTGCGTACTTGTTCTTGTTATAATTTTGAAATGTAGGTCTTGTTACTGTCGCACCAACATCTAATCATGACCTTGTTTCACTTTAAAACAAATCATTTTTGAGCAGACCTTCATTGCACTCTACTCAGGTCCAAAGATGGAACCCAAAAATGGTAGCTTTTGCAAGCATACTGACAATCATTCCATTGGCTCGTTGCGTTGTGACTTTTGAACCAGAACAATAATGGAAGTCAGCATATTTGGATTGTTTATCAAGTGACTCTAGTTCTTTAATTTATGTTACTGTGATTAATATTCTTGCCGACGATGACGCCCGACTGATTCTTCTGTGGAATAAACTAATCGTATAGAAATATAGGACTAGGTTGCTTCTAGAAGATATAAACAAAATTTAGGTGAAGATTTGCCGTCAAACAAGCCAACTGGCCTTTAAAAAATTGGTAATGTCAATCTTCATTTGTTTGACTAGTGAAGTCAACAATGAACCCAGGGAATTGGGTACCCTTTAATGTTTCAAAGTGTTTTTAACTTTCAAACGGAAAGACCAGTTCTTCACATAACAATCCCAACAGGAACCAATTTTCAATACTAACAACATAAAGAAGATAGCAATTTGTTGAAAAAAAAAATATATTTGTTTTCTCCACCGTAGCTCACTTAGTTTCCAAGAAATTGGTTTGTCCACATTGAAATGGCCTCCAATCATAACAAGCAAGAAAATGACAGGGAGCTTGGCTGATTCTCCACGATAAAGAGAAGATAAAAATAATAACAAAAATTGACGTAAGTTTCCAATAGGCCATATCCCCTTTTCACCGCCACACTAAAATCCTTCCCCTTAAACCTTAATATAGGCCTGCATGTAGCCTACGGCGCGGGATTGAAGGTTGAAGGAGGTAATCAGAGGGGATGAGACAATCATGCATTGCCGAATACAAAAGGAGAATGAAGAAGAAAACACAAAAATAATACAACTATCATCAGCCAAAAAGTGCGAGCATCTTTCTTTATCGGCCCATCTTCTCATATCAAATCTGCCTTGAATCCGCGTTCATGAGGCCCTCTTTAGTCTTTACTCAGAAAATCACTACAGACTATAAGACAAGCATGCATCTTAGTCAGGTCAACATCGAATTGGGTTGATCACGGGTAGATAACAATTAAAGTTACGAAGGAAATTGTAGTAGAAAACAAAGCAACTTGCATATCAGCCACCACAAGCCACAAATGCTTCATAAAACAGGTCCTTGGAGGGAAACAGCACCTTCCGGTTGTTGTAACTTTCTGGTATTGAGGCCCCCACCAAAAAACAAGAGCCCACATATTATATAAATGGAGATGGACCAACAACAATCCTGTCTTGGTTCTGTTTGGCATCTTCGATCGGAAAGGGATGTCGTGGGATATGGTGTGCATTACAATACATCTTTTTGGGTTGAGAAAGTTCTTTGCTTTGAGAAGTAATCTGACATTGGTTAACACGTCTCAAGTGAGGAAGCCACGATCCAACATTTAAAGTGGGTTAGACTTGTCATTGTTTCAAAATCACTGACATTTGGGAATTAAAGAGCCTAATCAAAACGAAACATTCTTTTTTCGTGCATTTTTCACAAAGTATGGACTAGCTGCAGATGATAGAGACGTGAAACTTCTTATGGCACCAAACTGGCACAGTAAGCACCCAGCCACTTGATTATGAATAAGCAATAAAGGCTCTGTTTGCCATTGGCGGTTGGCAGACAGGTGAGGGCAATAATAGAATTAGATATCAGTTGGCTAGCGACCAAAGCCAGGAAAGCTCTACCTTGCCGACCCCTCATCTGTGACGAGGCCGGCCAGCCTACCATCCTTATATTGGAAATGTGACATTTGCAACCGAGAAATTAAAAAGAGTTCATGTCTGAAATCCCGACGGCAGCCAAGCTTAATTCTTGGATGTTAGTGGCCTTCAAAAGAACGTAGCATTTTCATTTTCAGTATGATTATGATTGGCATCCAATTCCAGTCACTCCTGCCCATTGCTCAAAGACTTTGGAGGGCGGACAAGACTGGATGATTAAGGTTCTGCTTTTTCATCTTAAGATTTTTCTTTTCTTTTTTTTCTTTTTTTTTTTTTTTAAGAGAGAGTTCGTGCTTAAAAATTCTGCTTTGTTGACATCATTAATTTTCATTTTTTATTTTGAAGAAAATAATGCATTAGTGGTCAGCACGTTTATTGTTAGAGGCCACAAAATGCAGATCATATCAACACACATTTTGAGCTATCAAAATCATGCACAACAAATAAGTGCGCTTATGAATCACTAATAAAAATATTGCATTGATAAAACTAGGCTAATTTATTTATCTACAAGAGCAGAAGTAATGAACCTGATGGCTCTGATTGTGCCTGCAAATTATTCCAGTTATTTTCCAGCCTTGTTGCCAAGGTCAGCTGCAGCTTGGGCCGCACGAGTCAAAACATCTGAAACCCAGAAGGCTCCCTTGGCAAAGTGTCTGCTGTTGACAAAAGCATGACCAGCAGCCATAGCAGTTTTCCCGGTGAAAGTAGCTACAGCTGCACCTGCTCTACCGGTAACTGATGCAGTTGATTTAGTGATTTCAAGAATATGGTACTTCTCGTCCACATATTTTACAGTTTCCATGCCTGCATTTATCTTGTCAGTCAGCCCAACGTTTTTGCTAATCTCAGCAACCTTGGCTGCTGCAGTGGCCGATATATGGTGGGATTCATCAAAAGCTTTGGCCTTGACCAACGCATCTTTACCCAAATCATATCCCTTGGCCACCATTGTTTTCACAACTTCTTGAGCCACAGTTACAGCTTCCCCAGGAGTAGAAACGAACTGGCTCACATGAATCCCCTGCTCAGATTGTTAGGCATGGCAGTTCAAAAAAAAAATAAAAATTAAATAAATAAATCATGACCAAAACTATCAAAAAATTCATGTACAAATGGGTTTCGAAAAGCCATAAATTACAGTGAAATGGATTGGTACCTACCGATGAGCCAATATTCTCTTGAACCTTCCAAGGATCAGAATCATCCATGTATACTATCCAGGGTGTAATGCATACCTGTTGATCCACAATTGTAGCTCCCTAAAATATTTAGAACATATATACATGAACTGTCATGCACAGTGTCAATGAACATAGATTGATTAAAAGAGAAACTTTAAGCACTTGAATAGAAAATTTTTAAGCCTTTCCGTAACAACTGAAATAAAGTTATCTAATCCAGCACTGATTTACATAAACAAGTAAGTTAAGATCACCACTGTTCCGTAATGTACACAAGTATGTTAAGAAGATCAAAATTAAGAAGCTGTGGTGCAGACTTCATACTGTCAATCTTAGGTTTTGGCATCCCTGATGGATTTATCAATTTCTGATCCAGAATGGAGTTTCATCCACAAATGCATTATAATCACCTTTGTTCCATACTCTCATATTCATATCTTAGTAAAAGACACAAGTAAGAAGCCATGTAGCTTTGAATCCCATCCATTTGAGTGTTGAGCATACAAACATTAGAAAAAGTGACAACTTTATCATATATTAAAAAGAAAAAAAAATCATAGTTAGGAAGGTATGGGAAACCATCAATGCCACATAGTCAATAATAATCCAAGAGTTCAAAGATTTGTTTAAGGGAGCAAAGAACTAGAACCACCAAGGGACTAAGATTGAAGCATTCATTTTCTTTGGTAAGAGTCCAACAGTGGCTTACACTGAGCAGAACAGCAGTTTGAAGAGCATAGCCATCTATAAATGTCACATATGCAGTACAGGCATATTCTCCCGACCTGCTTTCTTGAAGAAGCACGCATTAGATCATGTATGATCATGGCAATGTACATATATGAGATTGGCAATGCAGTAAACACTTGCAAACACCACAGAAACTCTACAACCAAAGTCAATTAGGTACACACCTACTAAAATCAAGAAAGGGGTTTAATACTTCTCACATTTACTCTATCTTAAATTAGCACAAATGATGCAGCACTTTACTGTTCCATGTAAAAAAAGCAGTTGACTTCAAGGAAAGAAACACGTGGGGAATTCAGACTTTTTACTATCTCCAGTTTTGTCATAGAAGCAACTCGAATTCACTCTGCACGGTGGGGGCACTGAACAAACCAGTTTACTCCATCAAAACAAACAATATCTTTGCAGTCTTTGAACTGCTGTATTGTTAAGTCACTGACAATATGGTTCAGCTCAAAACATCAGATGAGCAGGTGGTTGCCATTGCAGTAAACTACAATTACAATGACAGTAAAATGATGGATAAAGTCATATTTGATCACCAGAAGTTGGGAACATGAACAAACAATACCTGATGATTTCAACATGCTGAATTGCCCCACAATGTGCAAAAAAATCATATACATCCTTCTCTGTTGCTCTAGGAGACAAGCTTGCGACTTCAACAATATAACCACCAGGACACATGGTGCTGGATTTGTAAAATCAAAAAGCTCGATTCAAGAAAATCTATCTGAAGGGGCATGAAAACAGATTCAGCAGCCTACCACAGAGTGGTAGATTAAATTCCTGGCAATCATTATCAATCAATTCAACATTCCACAGAGATAATGCCATTTCATCAATTAATAGGTGCAGAAAAGGACTTTTTTTTTTTCTTTTGAGAACAATTAAGATAAAGGAAATTCAAGAATGAGACAATACACATTATCATCTTGATTCAGCCTTGCACTGCCTTATGATCCAAAGGCCCATAACCCTTAGTGGTCCCCCAGATAACACATTTCTGCACAAAAGGAAATCCAAAGAATCACAAGACACTCCTATCAGGCACTAAGCCGGTATAATTGGCTCCTTCAACTGCAAACTCGAAGTTTTACCATAGATTAACCAATGTAATAAACTGATAGTAAATTGCTTTTATCTGCAAAAGCAGATATCCCATGACACAAATTCTGGCATAACAATTGTGCAGCCCCAGAAGATCCTAAGCAATCCTCACGTTGTTCAACACATTAAGGGGTTTTTGTGGGATTACATGAATGAAAGAAAAGAACGTCAAGATCAGTTGAATTCATGATAAAGTTGTTTCCCTTCAGTGAATGCGTTTCCCTGGTACACACTTTAATGGCCCCAAGATTTACCAGGCCACCATGACTATTGAGTAAAGCTAAAGGTAAACTCCTGTTGTGAAAGATTGCAAATTGCAATTCCATAGTGAAAAAGCTGGAAACTGATTGAAGTTTGAATAAAGTGCAAGATTGTCTCTTAAGGCTTAAGACAAAAACCCGTTTAACGACGGGCAACTTTAAGGTCGTTGGCACAATTAGCATCAACATGATTCTCTAAATGCAAAATTGACCACAACAGAGTCCCCTAAAATGGAAAACTTTAAAGGGAATAAAGAAAGCAACTATTTTTTGCTTTTCACAAAAAGTAAACAAAAAAAAATCAATTAAAACAGAAGCATATACATTTGTTAAACTAGGTATTGAGTATCATACTAAAACACCCCTATTCAGCCAAACCCATGTTCAACTAAACGAACAATTGATTCACAGTTCACATTGTCTACCGGAAAACAGTTAGAGAACGTCTAAATTCATGTACCAGGGAAGGAAATTGCAAGTAAAGATTGCCTTTTGAGGCCTGCAGCTGACCAGAGACCATAAAACTTCCAAGATAGAGGGTGCTGCGCGTCGTCAGTACACGTGCTCGCGATCAGTTTCTCACTCTCTCCCATGTACATGTAATTATTTTTATTTGTTTGTCTTTTTTTTTTCTTATCTAGACGCAAGTATAGTGTTGCGGTTTCGAGACAACACAAAATTTAAATACAAAATAAATACTATAACTCTTAATGAATTGTTATATATATATATATATATATAATAATTAATTATAACTAATAGTTAAAATAAAATTATAGATATTTGTGTTTACATTTTGAATATTTTTATTTTTTTGTAGATTATTAATCCTATTAATTAAAAATGTTGGATTATTATGGCGTTAGTTATGTTTTTTTTTTTTTTTCCTGATTTTCAGTTTCTCTTTGCCCTCTTCTGCTTCAAAATGTACACAAAAGTTTTGATTCAAGGTGTTTGTTATTTATTTTTTTTTTTTTTTTTGAATGAGTCAAAATAATTTAACATAAAAAAAAAATCAAACCCCTACAAACAGTAAGAGAGATTGGCTATGATTTCAAAATTAAGAACTTATTTCCTCGAGTTAAAGTTTGGTCACTTGCTTCTTCCAAAAGACTTGGGTAATTTCCCGATTCTTGTTGGATTGGTGCTAGCCATTATACGGTAGACTGGAAAAATACTCTAATTCCCAAATTTAAATTGATGGTAAGAAAAGAGAGAAAGAGAGAAATATAAGTTGATATAAAAATCTTCGATCAAAAACATCTCCAACTCATTTCCCAATCAATTATACGAGAAAAAAAATATATATATGGAATTCTTTAATTTGATTTTTTTTTTCAAAACAAAATTCTAATTTGATTTCTATTAAATCAGAGATTCAAGTCCTTGGGTCCCAAAAATATAAGAATTATTAGCAGGCCCCATGTTTGTTGGATTTGCGTTAACTATTGAGAAGGGAATTCATTTCTGGGTCTGGGCTGTGAGTTTGAACAGGGAGATTTTTTTCTTTGGACCCATATAAAAGGTGTGGAACTATTAGGCCTGCAGAAGCAAGGATTTGCAATTTGGGCCTGGATGAAGTTTGAGCCTGGCTTAATTGGAGCACATTCCAGAATTCAGCAATCGTAGCCCAGTTTTGTTTACGCTAACTCTCTCTCTCTCTCTCTGTCTCTCTGTTTTTAATTTTTTGGGCTGACAGCGTGCCTTTGTTTTTTTTTTTTGCTATTTTTAACGGCCTCCGATCCATACCACAAGGCCCATTCTCACTTATAATTTTGACCCAAAAAATACAACGGGTACAACAAGAAAGTAATATCGTTGTCTCTCAAAAAAAAAAAAAAAAAAACATTTTGAGTGATTAATATTTTTATTTTAGAATTGTTGGGTTTTAATTTTAAAAAAGAGAATATATAATTTATAAGAATGAAGAGAATTATTCATTATGTATTACTTATTGAATTTCACGCATATATAATATTTGAATTATTTCTCTAATCATGTCACAATAGCTAAATCTAATTGTAAATACCTCCTAGATTCATTTTCAAACTACACATGCAGTCAACTTCCACCTAATCACATATTCATTGGCTTAAATATCGGAGTACTAACACAAGATGAAGACCTAAAGCATCTTAGCTTCTGCTTATTTTTCAGATTCCATATTTGATCGGATTATGACATCTACATCAAGGTCCTCCCCTGTTCGACTTTATCATGATCTTTCGCGGTTAGTAATCAACTTGAAGCACAGTTAAACATGGCGGGTTTTCAGAAAATGAGACTTCTACTGCCCAACAAGGTGCCACCACTAAAGTCAGTTATTATAATATATACATGTAATCCTCGATTTCTTGAAGAGACCCCACGAGGAATTCGAAATTTCTTGCTTACGTTTATGTTTTTACTTTTTCAATCCACCAACAATAAAAATAAAAATAAAATATAAGTTTCCTCACTACCCTTTGAGCCAATTAAATGTCTTAGTTTTTTCAACCCCCATAACTTCATGCTTGTTTTCTGTTAACAAAGTGTAGAAATAAGTTATCATTAAATAAAGAAAATGAGTATGTAAAAGTTTGAAGTGTGTAAAAGTCTTATTTTAAAAAATATTTTTTTATTTATAAATTATTACAGTATAGTAGAATATGACAATTATTTTCTTATAATACAACAAATCTTCTTGTTTGTGTATATTTTACAAATGAAGTAACAGAAATAATAAAAATCTATTAAACTTAATAATTTTAGTAGTTAAGGTATAATAAAAAGAAAAAAAATACTTATATCTTCTGAAAGAAAAGGAAATTTTCTTGTTATGGTACTTTTAGTTCAATATTTCGTAAATATAAATATTAAGAATAAAGGTAATAATTATTAGTTAATATTAAAATTTAAAATAATAGTTATGACAATTAAGTTTTTAATAATTAAAAATGACTAGTTCGATAATTTTAGATTAAGACAAATTAGCCAAGTCCATTGTATAAAGTTGCATTGGATATCCTACTATATCAAGTTTTAATTTAGGTATTCATGTATGCATAAGTATTATTTTATAAATATATAAAATAATATTTTCAATTTTAGTATAAATAAAAAATCTTTAAAAAAAATTAGTTTCAATACTTTCTACTTACTTTTGGTTCGGTGATAGCCTTTATAACGATAAAAAAAAAACCACCATGGACTTGATCAACATTTTCTGATAGTGCCCTCGATTAATCATAAACCCTCATCTTGCGCTCCCACCTCGATTGACCTTAGTGAGCTAATCAGCAATCAAAGGTCTTAAATTTAGCTTTTCGTGTGCAAAAAACGACTTTGACCTTATGAAAATTACAGAAAAAGAGCTGATGATCATAGAGTTGATGGCATGTCTCTATCGATTCCCTCTTTTAAGAATAGGTACATAGCTAAAATTTTGGCGATGATTGTCCAAATTCGAGATTTATGTCAAAGTGCCCCACTTTCATACGAATAAAGAAACAACACCCCCCTTGGTTAGTGGACAGTAAACCCACCATAATTTCCGATGTACCAAAAACGTTAGTAGTAGTAGTAGTAGTAGTCACCACAGATTTTTAGCCAATATTATCTTTAGATACAACGTCATTTTCAACGACCAATATTGTCTTTCAAGTGTAGACCTGGTATTAATTAGTCACGGGGCTTTGTTACGAAAGTTGAGTCCTTTTCTGTTGTTTTGTCGTTTGGGTACAATTTTTTATGTGGACGTGGAGGAGCTGAATTTATATGCTCCCATGCAAGCAACTCCCTTGGCATGACTATTAAGCTCCCTACTCAATTATTGTTTTCCTGCGAACTGTTGAAATTTAACTACCAGGAGTTCATGTACATGAAACTTTATTACATTAGTGTTTGAAATTCCACTTGGTGACTAGGAAAACAATAGTGAGGGGTGGGGTATGCATGCAATCAAATTGTGAATGGATGCAATGAAGTTTTGTATTCTTGTTCGCTTTTCCGCCATAATTTTATGTCGCGAACTCCTCCATTAGAAAGCTTCATATTCCATTGTACCAAAAACTCCAGGAAAGCTTAATTAGGAGCAAAGAAAATTATTTTGATTTCTCTTACAAAGTAGATATGTAAGGCCTGAGTATGAAGAATTTATATTTCTTAAGGGGTATTTTAGTGGTTTGATCACTAATAAAGTGGCAATTAAAGTTAATGATAAATGATAATTGACATATCAAAAATAACAAAGACTATTCTTCTATCAATTGGGAATCCTATGGTAATTTAGCCTTTTATGGTGAAATTAGGTAATTTGATCCCACTTACCGACAAATGCGACAGGTTAGTCTAGATTCTTATTTTGGGCCTGTTCTTCACAAATGGACGCGGCTTGACCAGATATTTTTCGTAGATTCATGACTTATTATCCTAGTGTCAATTTCTTTCATTGTCAAAGAAACTCTCATTTAACTTAATTTCTTGTTAGATAATCAGCCTAGTCTCCATACATAATATATATGGGCTTTGCCAGTGCAAGTCCTTTTATTATAATGCTTAATTACATAAGATACTGCCTGCCCACATGCCATATGTCTTAGAAAACACTTTAACCCATGTTTGATCTAGTGACCCATGGGAAAATTAGGTTACACTGATAATTATAGTTAATTAATAGAAGGGGTGCACATCACATAATTAAACTCCTTATTATCGAGGCTTCAGGACTATCGGCGTCAACGGTAGCCAAAAGCTGAGACAATCGCTCGCTTAAGTCGTCCACCTCCCTATGCAAGTTCCTGATGTAGTTGCAGGTTTCTTGTAGGACCTTGGAAGCTGATACCTTCAACCATTACAAAAGTCAAACTCAATCTTACCCTGCAGGCCTTTCACTCATTCTCAGTCCCATTGTTTCCTCTCTTTCAATTTACTGAAATTCAAATTTAAGACTAGAAACAACTTCAGTACTAGTAAATTAGAGCCCATTGGTTCTCAATCCTAATGTAGAGATTTCAATTCAATCATTTGGTTGCTATTGGAAGCTATCATATATTGACTCAACTTAGGTGTACATGTATAAAGACATAAAGATGAGTGTGGCTTTTTTGAATGGTCCAACTACATGACCGTTTAGGTCAAAAAACAACAAGACCTATCAGAAACATTTTTCCTTGATGTCCGGGGTCATACTGGAGAGTTTCTAAAGAGTGCAATCATTATTACAATTATAATGCAGAAATATTCAAACATTTAGAATTAATAGTGCTACACATGCACCGTCCACTCGACCTTTCTTCACAGGATTTGAAGCCCATATATAATTTTTGAGGAAGACAGAAAAATCGATAATGGACCAAAAATGAGACATGCCATTAGCATAAACTCTACTCTCGCTGGCAATGAGAGGCTATATAAAGTACCTTGTCAGAGCGCCTGTGGCGGATTTCGGGGAGAAGTTGGCGTAATTTGGAGACAAGTTCAATGATCTGATCGTCACTGATCCTGGGAGCACTTGACTGCCTTGACCTTCTGCTAGACATCCTTATGCAACGAAATTCTTTATAATTAATTCCCAAGGTTTCAAGAGAGCAGCGGGTCTTTGTTGGGGGAATTAAAGAGTGAATTGAAATGAAGGAATCAAATGGGAAGTTGCAGTTAAGTACCAAAGGGGCATATTAGAAGTGATAGTTTAGAGGAGAGGAGTAGAACCAGTAATGGAAAGAAGAAGGGGACTTATGTTAGACATAAGAGGGCATGGAGGAATGGAGAAAGTGATAAGAGAGTTATAAAGAGGAGGACCACAAAGCAAGCTGAAAAGGAGAGAGAGAGAGAGAGAGAGAGAGAGAGAGAGAGAGACAGAGAGGGTACAATATCATAGACAGCAATGCTGGATGTGAAGAAGACAAGTGCATTGTAGAAAGAAGTGGACTAGGCTCAAGTGTCTATGAGTGAGAGAGAGAGAGAGAGAGAGAGAGAGAGAGAGAGAGAGCAAACACTACTTCGATGTGTTCCCAACTCAGGGTTGGAATTCAAGTGGGCTAGGAGAAATATGTTCGTTTTTGAGCTAACAAAGTGGCCCTTTATGTGGATGTCTCAATACAGCTCCATGTGATCACAGGACATTGATCCTGTCCAATCACAAGGCTTTATCCCTAAATTTCATAAACAACCAGATCTTGCCGCATTATGTATAATGTACCCTCAAACAGTTGGTCCCAATTATATATATATATATATAAGTTATAAAAATAAAATAAAATAAATGTATAATATTTTACACATTATATTAGCATTAAAAATTAATTATATATTTTAAATTTTTTAATTTATAATCGAATCAATATTTAAGACATGTTAAATTCACCGTATCCTTTATATATATATATATATATATATGTATATATGTCAGTGGAAATAAGTGATACGTACTCCAAAAACAAATCATTGTTGAACCCAGCACAGCTGATAACATGCATAAGATGTTTCTTCATGTATAATTCTACGATATGGAATATTGACTCAAATTCTCCTATTAGTTTCCATTTCTTGACATGGAATCTTATTTTCCTTTCCTTTTTTTGGTTTTGGTTGGTTGGAGGGGGGGGGGGGAGGGTCATCGATTGAAGCATAAAAGTAAGCAAGGATTGAATTGGGTATTGGATTTTCAGTAACCAAGCAAATATCAACCTGTGCGATTATGTGATCTTTTTTCATATCCTTGTTCGGGACATAACTACGTGAGTGTTGCATCCTCTGATTCAGAAGCCTCACTTCACATGCCCTTTCCTTAGCATACACGACATGACACTCGTCATGTCTCCCGATGGTACATTTTTATATTTGGGTCTTTCGGGAGAAATTTCCGAAAGGATTTGGCTGTGTGACCAAAAGATCTAATCAGAATGACTTTTATTGAGTTAATATATATATATATATATAATTATATTATTTAAAATTTTATTTTTTATTCAAAATCATTAGATTTGTAATCATAAAATTGAAATCTTAAAAAGAAAATAAAAAAATTATTCAGTGAAATCGTCTGGCCATAAACTTTTCTTGTTTCTAGGCACGGACAATATGGAATTCCGATGCTTGGGTACAGAGGTTCATCACGGGTTACTACAAAATTAATTAACTATGTGTTTCTCTAATCTTCACCTTTTCATCAATTATCGGATTTTATTAATCAGTTATATAAGACAGGAAACTAAATTAAAATCACCTGACATTAATTGAATTTAATAAGATCTTAAACACGATCCAATTTTGGTTGAGCTTCTATCTAATATAAATTCACGAAAGAGTCTTTAATCACTGGAATTCTTTGAAAACTCTCCCTCCCTCTGCTTCTTGCTACGAAGTTTGCAAAACAACCTAAACTTGCAAGCCAAACGACAGTTTCGAATCCTGTTTGAAGAAATAAGTTAGCAACTTGCCCCTTTTAATTGTTTCGATTCTTTGGCAATTAGAACCTTAAAAAGTATGAGGCTCATATTTATTGTCTCCTCTGTCCCACATATATAATCTTGTTTTAGATTTCTCTATACTTTTGTCTTTCGCATGTGGGTGTGTATGAGAAAGAGACACAGAGCGAGAGAGAGAGTGTGTGTGTGTGTGTGAAAAAAAAAACAAAATCCACCCTACAAAACGACAGTAAAATAGAATTAAATAGATTAATCCAGACGTTAATTATTTTATGGTCCGTCACTAATAACAAATAAATAAATAATTTTCAGTTCTATATATGTGAAATAGGGACTGGGGGGGGGGGGGAACGTAATTAACTTGGGCGCAAAATTTTTATATTTCCACCGTACGGGTGTGGAAAGCCAACATCACATATGCCAAGTGCAGTGGCTCTCCCACACTCAAATCAAGCTATAGAGAGTAAAATTGACCAAACCTTACTGTGTCATTAACTGCAACTGCGAAAGTACCCTTACATGTGTTAGTCCATGTGAATAATAGAATTGACCAAACCATGTTGGATCATTAACTGCGACTCTGAATAACAGCCACCAATACATGTTAGTCCATGTGAGTTTTCTGTGAGGGAAACCAGGCACTAGAACCACTTCATATATTCGCGTGTCTCTCTCTCTCTCTATATATATATATATTTGACGGTAATATTTGAAACTAGAAACATTTTCACAAAAAAGCCACTCCATCATTTTTCTTTCTACCCTTTTTTCTTTCTTTTTTCCTAGTGAGACCAAATCATAACTACCCACCATGTCTAATGGGGGCATAATTAACCATTCCTATTGTTTCTTAAAAGTAGGTTTTCTTTTCTTTGTTGCATATCCTCCCTCCTCTCTCGAGCGTAAATGATGGAGTTTAGGGCAAAAAGAGGCCACTAAATGAGGCCGGTAAAGGAGTTATCATGGCTCAGTGGTCTCCTACAATTTGGGTTAGAAACTCTACAGTGATTTGTGTTTGTTTTTTGTGATGCAACACTATATCCACGACATGACATATGGATTGTTTGGTCATGCAAAGCCAGGAATTGTGGCAAATCCGAGCAAATGCTGCCTTTGGTTAAATTTTCGATCTAACTAAAAATAAAGTTGTTGGATTTATACTGTGTAGTAGAGACTAAACCAGTTACTGGCCATACCAATCAATTTCAAAATGGTAACCCATAATCACGGGTGCAAACAAAAATCTTTTAACCGTTTCGGCCATTGCTGAGCAATGGTAAATTCTTTTCCATATGAATAAAGACGGGCAAGTTTAAAATATTATGTCAGTCATGAAGTCTTGTTTACATCGTCCCCGCGATTTTCAGATAGACGTTCGAACTAGCCCCAAAGGACAGCAAATGAAAGTTAAAAGTATCATAATTTTTTTTATTTTTTATTTTTATTTAATTTAAATATATAAGTACCTCTCTCTCTCTCTCTTTTTGTGTCTTTTTTATTTTTTGTGAACATGTGCAAGTAACCCGATTTGATTAAAGAGCACTAGTCCATGTGCATAATTATGCGTCCAAACAGGCCCCTTACTGACTGACTGACATTAGCATTTTCATTTTTCATTGAAATATAATAAGCATGCAGAAACCAAGTGACAACGACTAAAATATGCGTCCTGGCCAAGCTATAACCATAAATATTTAATTAATCAGTATTTTGTTTTGCCAATTCCAATGTTAAAGGTTGAATTAGAGCACCCGACATACAATGAGTGATGTTTTAGCGCGTACGTTGTTCACCAGTAAAGTGGATATGTGTGTAATTGTGGGGCTAACGCCATTCCTTTAACTACCTTCACTTTTCCTTTTATTCCGGTTAGATTTTAGAAGAATCCGAACCGCACGCTCTTGCTCAATTCATGGTAATAATTTCTTGACCATAAGTGAAGACAACCATAAATCTACGCACCTTTTGTCTGTGGAAAATTTGATAGCATATGTCTTTCACCAGTCACTTCAATAGTTTGGAATAAAGACTTATTATTATTATTATAGAAATATTAAATTTTAATTTAAAGGAAAAGAAATATGAATTATAAAATTAAATATATATATCTTTATTATATAATTTTTGACTTAGTAATTTTTTTTATAAATTAAATAAAACGTGTGAGCACATAACATAAATTATGTGATCATGCCAAATTGATCCATCTAGTCCACTCCGTACTGTTTTTTTTTTCTTTTATATATAAAAAAAAAAAAAAAAAAGAAATAAGCATGCCAAAATTGAACTATTTATTCCCTTGCGTACTAGTAGGCTTGCTTGCATCTTTGGCCCTTCACATTTTGTAGGCCTCAGCTGAGGTTCTTTTATTTCGGAAATTCAAATTCTCAAATACAAAAGCGTCGTCATGAAAATGCCTTTTCACTCTAAGTGGCACAACACATAGATTAATTATTGCAAAACGAAAAGGATTGTACGCATGCATGTAGCTCTTCTTAGGAAGCATACAAACTCAAGGCAATGCATTGACCAATTTTGCAGGTGCGGTATAGCCCTATGATGAGAGGCCCTGTTTTAGCTTTGAATTCTTTTATCCGTGTTTTTGGATTGGTCGATTTCAAGTGTATCTTCTTCTTTAAGAAGGCCTCATTACTTGAAACCCGGCATCTTCATTCACAACTTAATCAAGGAATTAATTGTTGTTATTATTGTTATTATTAGCGACATTGCCTGCCCATAAATTAACCATCAACGAAATTTGAGAGACTTTTGAGCAATTAACAAGAAAGAAAAAAAATTAATTCTATCGATATTCACAGTTGACTCCATAAAGGCAAACAATTAGACGGAGTAAAGTATATAATAAAGTAATTATTGCTAATAATGGGTCATTCAAATTAAAGAACGAGATGCTCATGGTCAGAACCTAATTGCCTTGGAAAAAATAAAATTCAATAAACAGTGTAAAGATAACAGACAATTATCCGGCAATGCTGGGCTTAAATATCATAATTAAACATGCCTTCGTTGAAAGCATGTGAAGAGTTAAATCTGAACCCCACCCAACAATCTTGTCAGCCGACCATCCTTGAATTTAATCACCGCAATTAGTTGGAATTCAAAAAAAAAAAAAAAACAAACAACTTTATTCTGGGGCCTTTTGTACCGTATACGGTCAATTGCCTGCCGCAGAGGCCGAGAATAATAATGCACCCTTTTAGCAAACAAACGTTGACCCATCTTTTGCTCACGTACAATGAGAAGAGGAACCACCCCGGAAACTCCCATGCAGTTACCACACAGGCTCGGTACATACGCATTTCCAATCTTCGCCGTTCATTGGTTCTTCAGGTCTACACGTTTATAGGAAATTTGATTTGATGTGAGGCTCAAGTTCGCCCCCATCGTTTACCCGAGGCATTTCATTGATTTTTTTTTTTTCTCTCTTTTTAATGAAACTGTTGATGAAACAGCCATGCGTGGCGGGTTTAATGTGCTGCTTCTTTCCTACCCAACACTACAAAATATGTACAAAAGATCCGCAAAATTTTACTTAGATGCGCGAATCTTTGGAAAAGCAATGCACTCAACAACAGTAACGGAGTTTTACTTTTAAATTTAATTGAAATTGGTTATGTAATTTTTTTTTTCACTATTCCATTCTATTAAATATTGAGTTTGAAATAAAACCTAATTGCAGAGGTCCTATAGGCTTAATCTTATTTTAAAAAAAAAAATGCAAATATATTAAAAAGATATATATATCTGTAGATAGATAGCAGTAAGGGATTAGTGTTAAGTCAAATATGTCATCATTTTATTATATGTTTATTTGTATGATTGTTCAATAAAATCTTTTAGCATGAAAAATGTTGTTCTTAAACGGAATACTGTCTTCTGAAATATAATCATCGATGAAAAACCACGATTTTTTTTTTTTTTGTCCCTCCTAAGTTTGTAAGAATTAAAAATTGAATTCTAAACTTTAAACTAAGGATTCAAATGATTTATCACTAATTTTATGACTAGTGATAAATTTATAATATTTTTTTTATCTTCATTATTCTTATAAATTTTACGTTCTCTTTTCAGAAACAACACTCGATAATTTTTATTTACTGGAGTGTGTTTGAAGGACACAAACCGACCTGCAATAATTTTCATATTTTGGAATGTTGCAATTCGGCCCATTTCTATCTATACCTCCAAAACACCATGGAAACTGGTCCATGCCTTGTTTTACAAAGGTCTGTAATCTGCTGGTAATATAGAGACCACAAGGCTTCCAACCCAGGCCCAATTTCCTGTAATTTTGGAGGCCCAGTGATATACCTGCAAATGGTCTGCCTCAATCAAGTGAAAATATCAAGCCCATCTCTATTTCGGGCCATAGGGAGATGCGCCCAATATCACTTTAGAAAAATATTTTCAGAGGCCCCCAAAAACCACAAGTCCACTAACACTGTCCGTAGATCCAATTCAAAAGTTAATGTCACAAAAAGTTCAAAGACGTTCATTTTCATATAATGAACTAAGTTCATTTAAGAAATTTCTATAATTTTAATTATAAATTCTTGTCCACGCAACAAGCTTAGATGCTATTAAAATAAATAAATACATAAATCAGGACCTCCTCAGGAGGAAATGGGATGACAAGAGCCCCCTCCAAAAAAAAAAATTAAAACACTACTATTATTGTGAACAAAGGAAGTATACTGGCTGGCTCCATGATAATCTTTGCGCCAAATCACCCTAGAGAAAAATCTTCACTCCAAATCTTAACCCCTCCAAAAACAAGCTAAATTCATGGTTAGGAACAAGGAAATGGTTGAACTTGGACTCCGAGGGCTGTCAGTCAACATTTGTGGGCTCCATTCTGAGACCCGTAATTTCATTAACAATGACAAGACGCTGCCAAGCTCCACAAGATAATGGGGACGTACGCAAGCAGGCCTGTACTCTCTGCATCTGCCACTATCACTATCGTTTCCACCACGTGACATGTCTGCTTATGTTCTGGGGTTTGCTGTTTTACGTCCAGAATTTGTGAGTGCAATCTGTAGGTGAAATGTAAGCTAGAGTTACTGCAATCCACGTTAAAATTACCGAGCAACTGAAGACTGACAATCTCACGTGATGCATCATCTCTATGCTTTTTTAAATTGCATTTTTTTTTTCCAACCGTCCGTTGTTTTGGAGGGCCCAATTTCTCATTTCCCTATCCTCTTCCAGGAATCTCATTCTGCTTCCTGTGCTCTTTGGCAAGCCTGATTTTACTTTTTCATTCAATCGCATCTTGCTGGCTCCATAAAAGTGAGAATTTATTAATGAAAAATGAAAGTGGGAACGGCTTGGCTTCGCTTTGTGTCAGATCAAGTACAGCATACCTTCATCGAAAATTTCTAATGGAAAAATGAAAGCTGTCCCGACTAGAAAATCTATGCATGTGACATTGGAGCCGGAAGAAATCCAACCATGAATTGGAAAAGGGCGCCAATCTATCCGTCTGTGGAGGCCCATTCAAGGCATCGTACACAGTTGGGTCCTTTTTCTGATGTGCACCGAGTGTATCATGATCTCCACTTTGGAAAACCCATGCCTTCACCCATATCGTGCTTCAAAATAATTCATGCCATTTGCTCCAAATCAATGTGTCCCCATTTTTAGCAGAAGGATAAAAGCTATGTTCTTTGATGCATTTTTTAACTATCGCTGACTCACGTCGGACTTGAAGACACACAGAAAAAAGAAAAGTAGCTCGTCTTTTAACCTAAAAAGAACAATTCAGCGAACACGTGCAATGGAGGAGGGGAAAGGAAAGCAAGGGGAAGAAAAGTTTCTAAAAGTAATGATTTTTAAATACCGTATATAGCTGAATGACTTGCAAAAAGCAAGAAAAGCTAATCAATTGCCCACCAAACCAGATGGACAACGGGCCTAAGCGCCATTAGATATCAATAATAGAACAATTGCTACCCCTTTGGAAATGGGGTACCGGTAGTTCTCGATATAGCCTCCACGTTCCCATATCTACAACCGTCATCATCATTCAAAAAGGTTGAGAGAAAAATGAAAACATAGGGGTTAATGGGGGCCAACCCAACATACATACCAACCAACAAGGCCGTGTTGATCGAATCAAAATCCTGTGTCATATGCGATGGTGCTGTAGCTGCAAAAGTCTAAAATAGGCCCCGTCAGTTCGGCTAATTAGTTCGGCATGGCTACCTTGCTCCACAATCCGTCCATCTTGTACAACCCCAATAATATCCACTGCTCTAATGGTGGATAAACGATGAGCCACGAGCACAGTTGTCCGGCCTCTCATTAACCTCTCTAGTGCTTCTTGAAGTACACATTCTGATTCAGCATCAAGTGCACTTGTGGCCTCATCTAGCAGTAGTATTGCTGGATCCTTGAGAACAGCTCTGGCAATTGCAATTCTTTGCTTTTGGCCCCCAGAGAGCTGAACTCCTCTCTCACCTACTGGTGTTTTATACGCATCAGGCAATGCGCTAACAAAACCATGCACATTGGCTGCTCTAGCAGCTTCAATTACTTCAGCTTCAGTTGCACCATCTTTTCCATAGGCAATGTTATCGAAAATGCTTGCTGCAAAGAGGGCTGGCTCTTGCTGCACCAATCCAATTTTGAGTCTAAGAGACTTCAAATTTAATCGTCGAATATCCTTTCCATCAATCATAACTTTTCCAGCAGTTGGATCATAGAAACGCTCAATTAATGCTATCACAGAACTCTTTCCGCTTCCACTAGCTCCAACAAGGGCCTGGCTTTGACCAGCTCGAATTCTAAGGTTCAGGTCCTTAAAGACTGAAACATCAGGTCGTGAAGGGTATGCAAAATCAACATGCCTAAGTTCAATTTCCCCACGAATTGATTCGACAGGCTCCGCCTCGGGATCATCCGGGTCAATCTTAGTCAATCGGTCCAGTATCGAAAACACAGAACCGACAGCTTCGCCACCCCTGATAATCTCAGGAGCAAGGCTAACAGTTTCTGCAACTGAATTAGCAGTGATGACCAGGACAACGAAAACCTTAATAACCTTTGAGAATGTGGAGACCCCTTTGTTAACAAGGTGGGCACCATACCAAAGAATGAGAGCCTCAGAGGCATAGAGAGCGAGCTGGGACATGCCAAATAGAAGGCCAGAAGTTTGGCTTCTACGTAGACTTCGAAGCTGAGGAACACGAAGCTCGTGGCAGAATAAAGAGAGTATCTTTTCTTGGGCATTGAAGGCTGCTACAGTTCGGACATTGCTAACTCCCTCACCAGCGATCATGCTAGTCTTTGCATGGGCCTTGGCTGTGTCTCCGGCAAACCCCTTGAGAGAAAGTTGCTGTAATGGATACAATATTCAGAATTAATTGCCATGAATTCATTACTGCAAAATTTGCAAATAAAAGGTCAAGCTAATAAGAATCTTAGGCCAATTCAAATAAACAGAGGGAGGAAGCTAATTATTTGTACTCTCGCTTCTTCCTTATTTTATTTATTTATTTTTTGGTCTAATCATGTACTAGTATTCTTCCCTATACTCTGAATCAATCACTGGCCACCATTCACGAAAGCCTCAACGTCCTACATTTTACATTTTACTCAGAGACAAGAGGGTGATCAAATCTTTAGTTTGAGGAATACTGATCCAAACTTTTAAAGATACATATATATATGTGGATTACAAAACCCCTTGGAATTTCATTTTGAATTTTGGTCAATCTACCCATAAAAAAGGTAAGATTTTAACATGATGGTGATGATTGCTTCTCAGTATATATCTGTCAAACTAGACACATTGGTCAACTCATCATCTTTGCAACTAACGAACTACATCTCTTGGTCATGTAATCCATAGAATCCGATTAGATAGAAGGTCATGACTTCTGAATAAACAAGGAACAGCTACATCACAGAGCCTCAATGCCCATTAATTACATCTTCTTCATTTCTATCTTTTGGGTAATATATTGTAATCAATGGAGACAACGACCGCCGTGTATTTCAAGCATTCAGTTTACTTCCACTGAGAAATGTACCATGCGTGAATTCAGGGAACCATTCGAGGAAAAGAACCTAAGCATATATCACGATTTGGACTCTACACTCTCAACAGTTCGAAGAACTAACCCAGATTACAGAAACCTCAAAATTATTCAAGCCCGGTTTCTAAAATCCCATAAAGACAAGGCCCACACCTCACGGTAGCCGAAACGACAACACTGCCAGAAGTGGGTGTCAGTGCCATGCCAGGCATGTGTTAACTGTAACCTACCCTGACACTTCCCAAGAAAAAGTGAAAAAAATACCAAAAAAATTCCAGAATAAAAAAGAACAGAGAACAAAAGAAAAGGGGGGGGAGCAGAAAGATAAAAAGAGTGTGATCACTAAATAATGACACTCACGAGACGAGAATCCCCTTGAAATCCTCGCCTGGTGGCATCTAGCTTTGCTGTAATAAACAAAAAAAAGTAATGAAAGACTGTGTCTAGGAATACACTGCACTGCCGCAGTGTCAGCTCAGCTGCCAGTTGGTATCTAAAATTAAAAGACAGTTGAAAAAGAAGAGTCCAATTGAAGAAACAAGGCAAGTTGAAATTTAATCCAGAGAATGCGACCCCAAGAAGAAAGAGATGAACAAGGTCATCCTATCGGGAAGCTAGACTAGTGCATGGAAGTTGATGAGGCTGAGTACGGAATTTTGACTATTTTAATTTTCATTCTCAACATGTTCGTATATTTTTTATAAGATATTTTTATTACATAGTCTAATGTTATGAATATTATAATATTATGAAATTTTAAATTTAAATTAACTCAATATTATATACATTAAAATGTAAAAATTTCAAGTAAAATTAATATATATATATAAATGATAAATTTTATATATTTATAAATAAATATGTGTATTTATACCATATATTATAATAAAATACACACGATATACTTTGTTGGGGGCTGTTTTTCTATAAGTTAATGCACGAATTTTCCTATTTGTTGAAAGCGTCCAAAAACTGGTCCTTCATTCTAGACTAATATTACCAAATATCTCTTTTTGGTATTTACAGACCAACGAACGTAGAGTTGATTCCAGCATCTGAATGAAAACATGGGGCTTTAGATCGCATAATTAGCCTATGCGCCTTACGTCAAGGAAGAAAATAGGAGTTTGAATTCTATCTCCTCCAGCTCCCTCTTTGATATATGTATGAATTATATGTCTTTGGGACAGAGAAAAGAACACACAAAACAAAAAACAAACACGGAATTCATATGATAGATAGCATCACCAAGAGAAGTAAAAAGGGACATACCTGGGCGAAATTGGCAAGGACCAACAGAGGGAAGGTGGCTAAGATGAGAAGGGAAACCCTCCATTCTACTATGAAAGCGACTACAAATGAGATAAGCAGAGAAGTCATGTTCTGTAGTATCACAGAAATCCTCTCGGCTATAGCAGATTTCACGTCTGCAGCATCAGTAGCTAATCTAGCCGCCAGAAGGCTAGAGTTATGTTCTTCTTCATCGAACCATCCAACTTCATTCCTCAAAATTGCTAGAGAAGTATTAAGATTATTTCTCATTAGACCTGTAATTACAGAAATAACATGCAAACGTAAAAAAGTGTAGAATGGTAGCTGTTTTACCTGCAAGCATCATCCTCCTCACTCTTGTAGTGAGGTTCTCTCCCATAATACTGAAGAAATAATGCTGAATCAAATATGCGAGAACGGCATAAAGACCAGCACCAATGTAGATGAAAACATACTCCTTTGTTTTCCTTTCCATAGAGGCAAAATTTCGGTAGTAGAAAACTTCTATCACGTTGCTCATTACTATGGCGAATGTTGGACCTATAAAACCAGAAAGCACAGATCCTATAGCACCCATTATCGAGTAGGGCCATTCAGGAACATTTAGCTTGAGTAGCCTGAAGAAATAGCCATCAGGTGCTCGAGTCTTCCGGTCAGTTTCGGCGTTTGAGATCATCTCAATATGACCATCAGCACCAGTACTATATGAATAACTCAAGTTCCTTAAACTGCCAGATCGGAGGCTGAGAGACTTTGTTGAAAGCGAATGGCTTAACCGTGACGACCGTGAACGGCGACTAGATGGATTGGTGAAGTCTCTATTCCTCACCATTTCTTGGAATCGGATTAATGAAGCGTACGCTCCTGCTTTGGCAATCAATTCATCATGGCTTCCTGTCTCAACAACTTGCCCTTGTTGAATAACTGCTATTGTATCAACATTTCTGATGGTGGAAAGTCGATGTGCAACAACTACAGTTGTTCTTCCAACCATGAGACGGTCTAATGCCTCTTGAACAATGCTCTCCGATCCTGCATCGAGTGCACTGGTTGCTTCATCAAGGAGGAGGATCTTTGGGTTCTTCAGCAGCTCTGGCTATGGCAATTCTCTGTTTTTGGCCACCCGAGAGCTGGACACCTCTCTCCCCAACCTTGTTCATGATCAAAAGACAGATAAAATTAACAACTAGAATTTCTAGAAGATTAAATTTCCATTGATTCAAACTAGTATCTATCGACCTGAGTGCTGTATCCATTAGGAAGCAAGGAAATGAAGCTATGAGCATTTGCAGCAGAAGCAGCAGCTTCCACTTCAGCCATCGTTGCGTCCGGTTTTCCATATAGTATATTCTCGAGGATGGTGGTGGCAAACAATGCAGGTTCCTGGTTAACCAACCCAATCTGACCACGCAACCACCTTAGTTGCAGGGTCTTTATGTCTACATTATCCAGCAAAACCTTACCTGCTCAATCATCAAGAAAAATCAGCACAATATTCCATCAGGTTCCTTTATATTTTAATCTTTCAAATTGAATAGATTCCAGGTTTACCCTCATTAGGATCATAGAACCTCTCTATTAGAGATACAACGGTGCTTTTCCCTGACCCACTACCACCAACAACAGCGACAGTCTTTCCAGCAGGAAAGAAGATTGAAAAATCTCGAAATATGGTAACATCTGGCCTTGATGGGTAGCTGAAAGTCACATTCTCGAATTCTATGTTACCATTGACCTCAGGCAAGCAAATCCCATCTGGCTGGTCCTGAACTATGGTAGGTTTTTGTTTGATTATCTCCATCAACTTGTATCCGGCTGCTTTACCTTTGCTAAATGCCCCCAGATTTGAAAATGACTGTCCCAAACTCCTGTAACAATTAATATTATTTCATTATTGCCAATTATAATTGTTTATTTACCTCGATTCCAAACTAAAGAATTTTCGTTTGATGTTTACATGCCACCGACAATAGCAGAGAAAATTGCCGTGAATGCCTTTCCTCCATCGGTCTGTCCATTCCTGATAAATACACCAGCATACCAAAATACAAGGGCCCATGACATGCAGGCTATTCCATAGGTACATCCCAGCCCCAGACCTTTCGCCATGCCAGCCTTGTATCCGAGCTTTAATGTGTTTTGTATTGCATCTGAATAGGAATTTAAGGCTTTGCTCTCTCCAACGTACGAGTAGACTGTCCGAACCTGAGCAATTGCCTACTCGATATAGCAGATGATTTAGCAGTTCAGTATTTTTTGCAATTATTATTTAAGGTCTTAACCTGAATTGGCCAAGAGAGATTGAATGAATACTTAAATATTCTGACTAGTAAAGAATAGAAAAGGCCAATCCCACTTTTGAAAAGCTGCACATGCTCGAACATTATTTGATCCATAAAGGAGCACCATTGTTTACAGCTTTCCAATGCTTAAAAAAACATTAAAATGACATCCAAGGAGCTGTGGTTTCTTTTTCATTAGTCCAATTATCGAATCAAGGCAAGAAAGGGAGCTCACGTTACCCAAAAAGAAGAACGTAACACTAACTCCAACTTTAACATGGAAGTATTAAGAATTGTATCTAAGTTTTAGGCTAATAAACCACACCTGCTCGGCAATAATGCCAGCTTGTGCATAGGAATCGCGGCTTTTTGAGGTGAGGCCGGTGATAGTATATGCGTACAGGCCTCCGGCAAAAGCTATTCCTGGTATTACTGCTACACTGAGCAGCGCTAGCCTCCATGCTGACACAAAACCAACCACTAGACCGGCTAGAAATGTTGACAAATAATGTATAAAATTGCCCACCTGAAATTCCCAAAGAATAAAATTCCATTAGAAAATCATATAGCTCATGGTATTGGATTCAATTGCAAAAATGAATCAATTAAGGACCCCAATCACAAAGGTCCAAACATGGAGGTTGGCGCATGTTGGGCCAGATATGCTAACGTGAGCCCGTCAAACAAGGGTGATTGACTATTGGGACCCCCCCATTTATGGTCAACCAGCATTTCTGAATGAGCCTTTTTTTGAAAGTTAAATTGAAGCCCTAGATTTTGCCACCTCCCATAACTACAGTACAAGAACCGATGCCTAAAACCAATAAAAAACAAATCGAAAGAAAGAGAGAGAATTATAAGGCTTCGGAGAACATTGAAAACTGAAAAGGAAAGGAGGAAAAGAGAGTAGAGAAATAAGGCGATGGAGAAAAAAAAAAAAAAAAAAAAACAAGAAGACCTTTTCACTTATGGCATCTTGGACGAGAAGGGTGTCTGTGGAAACACCAAAGACGATATCCCCAGTTCTAGCATCTGTGTCAAAGAAGCCAACATCTTGTTTCAACACCGTCTCCAAGTACTTCTTTCTCAGCGTGCTTACTTGTCTCTCTCCAGTGTACATCCAGCATGCAATCTCTGGTAAAACCCACCATTAAAGTTGTTCTTTAAGGAGTCGATTCCACAGTGAAAAACTCAAGGTAAAACAAAGAATTAACATGTGTCAAGTAGCATGTGGAGACAAGAATGGGATGGTTGAGTGCCGTGACTGAAATTGACAAATGAAGAGAGAAAAGGACTAGAGAGAGAGAGAGAGAGAGAGAGAGAGAGAGGCCAGTCCATGGACCACATGGGTTTAAATCCCCAACCCAATGGTCCGATGTGAACAGTGTACACGAGCAGCATTTGCGTGGTCCGCAGTTGCACAACCAAGTAGTGATTCTGTGTCTCTATCCAATTCTGAACATAAAAAAAAAAAAAAAAAAGGATAGCCAAGAACCAAAGCGACAAAGGGAGTTTGATGTACCTGCATATGAAGATAGGCACACGACAAGACCAAGGTACACAAAATACAGTGCGTACTGCATTAAACAGGAAAACAATAAACAAATTTAGATCCCAGATCTGAATTTAACATTGAAAGTGGTAGAAAAGTAGTAAAAGCAAGAGATTGGAGTGTAACAAACCTTAGAGACTTCATGGGTCATTTTGGCCAAATCAGATTGATTCTTGCCAAACCCATTAACCATTTCACCAAACAACAGAAAAAAGACGGGCATTGAAGAACCGTGGACGATGGCTCCAAAGCTACCAGAGATCATGAGTAGCCAATCATACTTGTCAGCAAAAGAGAAGAGCTGGAAAAATGGCAAGCTCTGCTCTTTCTTCTTCTCTGCCTCTGGCAATGATGCTTTTTGTTCTATGGTCTCTGCCATTATGGCACAAAACCAAGCCCCTCAGCCAGCCTTCCTCCCCCTTCAAGAAAGGTCCTTTTTCGAGTGTCTAAGTTGACTCGAGAAAGATTCTAAGTCAATCTTAACCGATATATAGTTGCTTATGGATTCAGTATGGCATTCAATGAGAGATCTGAGCGATGAGCTAAAAGTGCATGTAAGGGTGCAACTTTCCAGTTTCAAGAGCCTATGTATGGTGCGTTTGTGGGTGAAAGTGACGAGTGCATTGGACGCTTGAATTAGAGGTCAAAGAAGGGAAGAGAGGAGCAATGGGCCTTGGCCTGAGGAGGAGGAGGAAGCGAAGCGCTTTATAGTCGAGGCCTCTGGCGTCTCGTTTGATGCATGCATCGCCTTCTGCTTTCTTTCAAATCCTGGGTTAAGTGGAATCTTTTTTTTTTTTTTTTAACTGTTTGTTGGAGTGGCTTGGTTGTCTTGGTTTCTGTGCCTCCAAATTCATATACTAAAAAAAAAAAATTCAGTTAATAGCATTTTAGTAGACGAGCAATACACGAGAAAGGAAAAATAATAATATATATCTAATCTTCACTTCGCTAAATAAAACCTTTATCTCTTTGTACCAAATACGTCATTCTATTAACTTTATATGTACACTTTATTTATATTATTATTATTTTTATATATTACGCGACAACATTATCAATCTCAATATAAATGTGTCATAAACATTATCTTTAAAGTATGTATTGATTGTTTATTTATTTATTTATTTATTTATTTGATTCCTTTACTTTCGTTCAAGTTACATCATTACTAATATGAGGTGTTAACATTGAGTTTTAATTTGACACTCTTTTAATTTCTTTTTGTATTATAAATCACAAATTTATTTCCATCTTGGCATTTGTAACTAAGTCCTCCTTAACATTATGTTAACTATTGTTTATGTCGACTTTTCAGTTCATGGGACTTGTTGCACTGGGCATTTTCTCACCCTCAAACAGTCACCCACTTGTAAATTATGCTTTCCCAGCTGAAAACATTACGCTTCCTCTAAGACCTAACAGTTCAGTTTAAATACTGATTACCCAAAAAAAGAAAAAAACATTGATTTCATAAAAACAAAAAGAAAAGAGCAATCAGTCAGTGATTTGAACTCTTAAGTACTCTCATTAGCAAATGGAATTAACACATATTAGTCAATTTTAGTATGTGAATTCAAACACATGAACATCCACATTAACATTAGAATTGATGACGATCTTTAAAAAAAAAAAGGTCCGCTAATCTAATTATGGGCGTGCACGAAATTGTTTTTTGGCTTATGAGATTTATGGGTTACCATCTAACTTTGAATTTTAGTTGTTATCTAAGTTTCAAGGGCTTAGCTGACAAAATACCCTATTCCTATCCTGGCAAGGCATGTAGGATGAACAAGGACTGTTGAGGTGATGCAAGAAATTAATGGTCACCAACAATAGCTTTCTTGAAACCAAACTGACCACAATCATACCCATCGTCTTCGTGTTTAAACCCGGAAGATTTTTTTGCGCGAAAATGGAAAGCAGTCATAAATTGGCAGGCCCCAATTCTGGGCACATGTACGCCAAACAGAGCTCAATTCAGTATATCTCTAAACCCCCCCCCCCAAGCCATGCGTTCTGTTGGCATTGACCATTATTTACCTTGGTTTGGAAATATGGCCTCAAGGTTTGGGTTATACCAACTTCCTAGTCTAACACTCTGCTCTGCTACAGTCGGTTGGTAGTTAAAGCATGTGCAGCCCTTTTTTACGGCTATTACAGTGAGCCATTCATCTCTCCTCACAGAAACAACGCTGTCATCTATTAAGGGCAAGGGATTCCCAGAAGTGTCATCGATAAACAGATCAGAGAAAATCCGTTATTAGGAATATTAAATCTGCATGGTACCAGAGGTGTCACATTAAAATCCGACCCATCAACTTTGACTCTAATCCACCCGAGGAAATTAGGATTAAGATTTTGTATTTCCAACCGATATGTTTAACACATCTAGCTAAAACCAACTAAGATACGATGTATGAAAAAAAATTAGTAATAATAATAATAATAATAAACCAGACGAAAATGATATTTTTGTTAGATACTAGTCAATTTGAGTTACAGCCAAATGCCCACCTCCCTCCAGAAAAGGACGAGTAGGAAATTGCTTTCCTGAATGGAAAATCTACAGTTTCCCACTGTTTATTCCAAGACAAGTCAATTATTACTCCCCCAACATACCACGATAACTCAGGAAATAATTTGAGGGGTCATCCGTGTTAGAGGTAGGTGAGATGGCAAAATCAATTTAAAGCTTTCTTCCCTCCCAACTTTATCCACACATATACATTGCTTTTCTTGCTAATCTCTCTGCGTCGTAGGTGACACTTTGACAGTCTAATTCTTAAGCATGACAATACCAAACGCATAATTACCAATAAAAGCCTCCAAAAATATTCCCCCAAAAGTGACCAATCCTAGTCCTCAGTCACATCCACAATGCATTCAGTTTGGTCATGTTCTTTTTCTTTATTTATTTATTTTTAATTAAGATTTCTATTGCAACTCGAGCTGCACAATAGAAATAGTATTTCTCATCCTCGTAAATTCCACATAATTTGGTCGTTTATTATAAATCGCAGCAACATTTCTTACTTCCATCCAAATCCCATGCGGAGAAAAAGGCAAATTAAAGGAAAAGTGCATGATGGGTCTGGTCATTTGCGAGTTTGGAAGCAACCCATATGGGTCTGTTAGGCTGGAGCCCATGTTGTCTGGACATGAACTTAATTGAACTTTGTCATTCTCAATATTGCCTACAATCTGATTGACAGAAAGATGGCCCACCTCAAAAACCTCATTTCATATCACCTTTGGTTGCTCTCTTCAGCATTATTGAAGAACAAGAAATTAGAAACTTCCTTTTCTTTTTAAGAAAAAGAGCAATGAACAGGCTTTCCCCAGTTTTCCGGTTTAAAGTGTTTCTGCCTCATTATCAGAGGCCCAATAAATCCTTCAACCCCGCATCGCAAATCAATGCGCGAGGCAACATCATTCGTTCATCAAACGACATGATTTGTGTGTTGCAAGTAGGCAATGCTGGTTAATGGTGCCAAACCGAGCTTGCAGCAGACCTTGCATAGTTTATATAAATTTTGGAGACATCATTCATTAAAAAAAATAATAAATAAACTTACAAAACGTAACACCTTTTTTTTATTATTAAAAAAGTTGGATGCAATTCATCCTAAAAGAAGAATAAATTTACAAGAACTCAAATCAAAGTATTGTCGACGAGAATAAACAATTGTATAAAAATATTTGTGTGCAATATTAACAAAGACTTAAGTGTCCTTTGGGAAGAAGGAAAAAAAAAATTAATTGGTTTATACTACTATTTCAACAAAAATTAAGGAACCAATTATGTAAATATGATGATTTGTCTCTTGCTAATTTTACGATGATCAAAACGTTGACATGGGCGCTTTCTTTTTCATGCTGATGTATTGAGGGCTAGATCATCGCATTTAATCATCGTTCATGGTATTATTATTTCTAATCCTCGGGGCTATTGTCCTTATAAATCCCAATGACGTGACGTTCATTTCAAGGAATATTTTCTGCCATGTCACCAACAAATGCTAACCAATTTGATCAACCAATGGGGTTCATAAACTATGATAGCTAAGCGCTTTACAGTATGGTTAACCAATAGGCTTAGCTTGGAAAGTCGGTTCCATTATTTGAAGCGCTACCCAATAATGGTCGGCTAAGACTTTGACACCCGAGTGTACTGTGTGTTGCCTTTGCTCCCCTGTAGCTATGAAAACAAAGGGCTATTTGCATAAAAAAAACTGCTCCGTATCTTGGCAACGTCAGGGTAACGACTGTAACAGGCTTCATTCATTGGTATCATAGGATTCTGAAATACGGATACTAGTGACTCAGTTGCTCTTTCAAAAAAAAAAAAAAGATTAGAAAAAATTTGCATAACACCCCATTGATGGAAACACATGTGGGCAAATGCTTTTGTGTAAGTTGTAATGGTATAGATAATCATCATTTGCCATTGAAATGTTCTTTGAAAAGAAGTGGAATCGCTCTGGCCCATCCCCTATAAACAGTAGCATTTTAGGGAGTGTCATGCAGTCATGATCTTTCATTATTGAGCCCCATTAGCCCATAAACCTTTATTGCTCTCTTTCCAATCATTCTCCCTGATAAACAACGAATCACAAAATGATCAAAGCAAGCACGAAATGGGGTAGCTTTTTTGACATGTGCATACCTTATTGCAAATTCAATGAGTGGATTAAACAAAAAATTGGTGGCAACAGAGTTTTGGTGTTGCAGTTTAGTAGAAAGTAGAAACCACTGATTACTTGTGTCGCTCAAAGGAGGAAAGCGAATAGCCGAATAAGGATACTTCGAGCGCGATGCCCCAAGCTATTAATACAGACAAAAGTTGCTCAAGATTAATCCTGGAAGCCGAAGCCTAGTATTGCTAAGCCTGACCCAAAAACTATTGCATTTGTGAAGTTTGGCAGCATGGCTTTGGGTTCCATCTATTTTTGGGCTTTACCCCTCTGACACACTCAAGCGCTTCCCCCCCCCCCCACCCCCAAAAACAATTGCCCAACAGAGAAGATAGGGTTTTAAAGATAATTTAATAATTGAAAATTTAAATTTTTAATTTCAAAATTATATAAAATCATTTTTATTGTATAATTTATGATATAATGAATTTTTTGAAAATTAATATATATATATATATATTTACTTATTTGTATTTTTAAAATTTTAAGAAATTAGTGCAAGTTATTTTTCTTTCTTATCCCAAAATAAGAAGGATTTAACCACTGAGGCTAGGATTTGAATATCATTTTTTTCTTTCTCCCTTTTCTTGGGTTTAGACCTCGTAAAAGGCCAAAAAAAAAAAAGTGTAAGAAAGTAATAAAGTGTGACATTTTTTAATATCAAATTTGTTCTTTTTTTTTAACTACTTTACTATATCTGTTCATAATTTAATTTAATTTGTTTTATTTTAGAGTGTGCATACATTAATATTCCAAAAATTATGCTTTTTTTTTCCGAAGTCACCCCCTCAATGGGAGTAGACTTACTTTTCATGAACGAGCTAGTAGTTCAACCCTATTCCATCAAGTTCAAATTCATTTATGAAGGAATCTTATTTCGCTTGATTTTAAAGTACACATTTGTTAATAATTTAAGAATTATGTTCACTCTTTTTGTGAAATTACGTCTACGTCTTTTTAGTTTATTTTCCTTATCAGGATAGAAATAACAAAAAATATGTGTTGTTCATATTTATCTTCTAGCAGGAGAATCCAAAATTGAGTAAGATTCAAGTAAATAAAAATTTATGAATTTAATATTACATTTTAATTAAAAAAATTAAACTATTTAATTTATAAATTTTTATTTTAAAATGCAATTCTCGTAACATTGACAGAGACTTGGAACCTGCGCACTTTAATATAAGGCAGAGCAGGTTTGAAATTCGTCAAAATTTTATTCTAAGACAGAGACTTGCATTTACATTTCATTTGATATCTATGAGACAGTCTCGTACTAGAAAGAAATTTAATTAAATTTTAAATTATAATAAATTCGTAAATTTGACCACGAGCTAAAGGGTTTGAAATTCTTTCTTGTCCGGTTTGATTTTCGGGAGGAAGTCCGGGGGGGGGGTGGCGGGGGAAAGAAAAAAGAAAGAAAGAAAAATCCAGCGAGCAAGTATGTATTCGATCGATCTTGCAATCTAAGAGTGAACAAATAGGAAAACTTAATTGGTCAGAAGCTAGAATCCCAAGGAAGGGCTGCCTCGAACGCCAATAATTCAAAGCTCAATTTGTGTTTTTATTTGTTTCCTCACCGAATTACAACAGATTGACCGTTGTTTAATGTCAAGTCCCAACTGGCATTTAAAAACTTAAAAATAGAACTTATTTTGAACGATTTGTGAGTTTCGGGCGGGTTTAGTCTAACCCGGCTCGTTCAAGGCCTGCCGGTTCCCACTCTTTCCCTGAACAGCCAGCCAATCTAATACTTGGCTGAACGCATGGAAGTTAAAACCGCAGAACTCCAACTCCTTACGCACCAAGAAGAGAACAACAACAACAACAACAACGAACTTAAAAAAAAAAAAAAAAAAAAGAAAAGGGAATCAAAAGGGCAAAACAATAACGAGTCTTTTGGTTTCTGGACTCAGTTGATCTACTGACATGTCTTCAATGTACACAGAAATATAAGCTAATATTTCTCTCTCTCTACCCACCCTCTCTCTCACACCTAATCATGGATTTCTAAGGAACCTTAGGAAAAAGGACCTCATGACAAAAGAGACAAGGACCTTAAAACAAGCGTATGTCCAACAAAGCTTTTCTCTGGCCAATTCCTTCTCTTTTTCACTTTTCATTCTTCACTTTCAGGCTTCTGCTACTACTTACTATCCCTGAAACAAATACGTAAATGATCGAATCAGAAAATGGTAATATGGGTCAAATCGTCACGTGAGCTTGGACCCGAACCCGTATCTTTAAATCAATTTAAAAAGGAAGATTCTAAAATGCCTGAAAATCCAATAAAATATTGAAAGTGTAATTTAAAAAATAATAATGAATCAAAGATAAATATATCAAAATTAAAAAGGAAATTAAAAGAAGACGAACATTGAGCTTGAGAGGCTCGACAAATTTCTTCAGTGCAACGCCTCGATGGCGGCGGCGGTCCTGCCACTGAGAGGGGAGCATGGCAAGACCGACGGCCTGGAGAACAACGCAACATCCACCGCCGAAGCCACGCGTCTCTGGGGAAGACTCTGGCCAAAACCTCCACCGTTAACAAGCTTATCCTTCGGAGTGAATCCCTCGCCAATATCTTCGCCGAGATGCGACTCCTCGTCTCTGATCCTCAACACCTGGCTATGTAGACAACCTAACTTCTCATCAGCAAACTTCATCCTCTGCCATCTTTCCACCGACCTCCGCGAAATCACGCTCTCCAGGTCAGTGGCACCGTCCTCCACCACCACCGCCACCTTCTTTCCGTCAAGACAGCCGGTCAGGTCCATGGCTATCTCCGAATGCGGCAGCAAGAAATCCCTGGATTTCCGTTGGAGCCCAGGCCCGGAGGCAAGATCTTGTGTTTCTTTACTCTGCTTCACAGTCATGGTTTTATAACAACAATTCCTCGTTCTTGACAGAAAGAGAGCCTTTCCCTTTTCACGTGAGTCCCGTGCAAATTATTAAATACCATAACGAAATAATGCGACTTAAACGACGCGTTTTGGATTTATGACGTGATCAATTGGAGTTTTTTCTATTGTTGTTGGATGACACGTGGCTAGTCATTCAGATAAAGGAGGTTATCAGGCGTTGACTGATGGAGCCTGTGGCGAATAGAAGTCGGAGCTGATAAGACTGGAACCGTTGCCAGATTGTTGGCCCAACACCCACACACTCACACAGGACAAAAAAAGGTGTTTACAATGGATAAAAATGCCAAGTCACATGGGGATTAGGAAGAGATTAGCATTACTCTATTATTCTTTATAATTACTTGGCTTAAATCTCTTTGTTTTTTTTTCAAAAAAAAAAAAAAGAAGAAGAAGAAAGAAAGAAAGAAAGAAAGAAAGAAAGAAAGAAAGAACGAAGAGGAAGAATTAGAATAGAAAAACAATGTGGATTGGGATATTTGAATTTTGAGGTGGAAAAGGGGGATGTAGAGATCGGATCATCAGGCCAATCAAGTTAGCGTGCACGATTGGGAAAATTTGATCAGGAGATTGCAGTGTTATTAATGTTCTTTTTTTTTGTATTTATTTATTTATTGTAAATGTAAATCTAACTAAAAAACATGATTCTAAGTGGCATGCTAATGAGGGTTTTGATTGAAACTATCAATCGGCTCCTTGGCAGGGTCTTCATTTACCCTCTCTCTGTTTTTTTTTTTTTTTGGTATACGGGGGGGGGGGTGGTTTGGAAGGAATCGGATTTTATCCACAAAAGGTATGGAAGAAAAATACCTTTTTTTTTTTTTTTTGGAGATTATTCCGATATACTTTTGTATCAAAAAGCAGGTCTAATGATCCTAACAACTTCGGAGACTCCATCCCTCTCTCTCTCTCTCCCTTCCCCCCCTTCTTTTTTTTTAACAAAAATAAAATATATTATAAATGTATTAATCATTATACTTATTGATTAAATTTTAATTCATTTTTTAATGTTTTTATTTAATTTATAGAGAAAATTCATCAAATCGGAATAAATTATTTTATATCTTTTCAGCATAAATTTTCTTTTCATTAGAGACGAATGTCAGTAAAGAAATTGAAAACAGATCAATACAATAAATAAATATATATGTATATATGTATATATGTATATATATATATTCAAATTATCATCTAAAACTATTACTTAAAATATTTCGGAGGCTCGTGCTAAACCCAATACCAATGGATAATTCAGGGGTTCCATGCTAAACCCAAGCCCAATGAATGGGCCTAATCCTAATCTTTCTTGCCCAGGAAAGAAATCCTCAGCCCGCCTTCTAACAGCCAATCCTAACGGACACAACTAGAACCGGAAGTACATGACTGTACTGAAGCAACAGTTTCACAGCATTCGCCTGGTTTTGCTTGCAAAGCTGCACAAAATTGTATGCGCCTCTTGGTATACATACAGTATGGCATTGCTTGAACGTTATAAATACCCAATGCCGTTAGAATCAGACACGAAAGAGAAGAGGAATTGATGAAGTGGCTCAAGTTCCTCCCACATCTCTCTTACAAACTTGAAACATTTCCACTCATCGGTTGCATTGCTTTGGGTTTCTCAGTCTTTTTATTTATTTATTTATTTTTTATTATTATTAGTTGTGAGTGAGAATTGGAGAAAACCAAACAAAATCAAATGGCCCCAGCATCGTATTTTGTTTGGTTTCCTCCAATATCTTACCTACGACTCATGAAATTTCCGAAAAGATGTTTCCTTTGGCTCCAGATTTGTGGCATTTTCCGGTTTCTTTTATCCTTTTTTTTTTTTTTGTCTTTTTCTTTATTTCTTCACCTTTTCATGTATATTCGAGTGACACAGTCACTTCCCTGACCCGGATTACATTATTATTAGTTTTAACTTTTTTGTTTTTACCTTATTGAAAAAGAATAAGAAAATAATAATAATAAATGTATAGAATAGTGCTCAGTGACAAACAATTAAACATTTGACAGTTTTCAAGGAAAGGAAATTAAAAAGAGACAATAAAAATTCAATCAGAGCCCACACACTAACCGGATCTCCATTCCAGTGGATGTTTTCAAAAAAAAAAAAAAAGGGATATTAAAAACAATGACAAAATTTCCAAACTTCTTCACCCCGGCTTCTCGTGGTAATTTGGCAGGTTCGTATCTTACGCCTCTAGGGCAACCTTTCCCAGAATGGGTCTAAAATGTCAACGCAAAAAAGAGTCCCAATCACCAGTTTTGATTGCTTTTTAACTTTTGAAGTCCTAACTCATATTATGACTTTAAAAAAAAAAAGAAAAAAGAAAAAAGAAAGGGTATTATAAGTAAAACCTTCAGGAAATACATGTGGATAAACCAGTAAAAATCCATGTATCTGCACTTTCATTTTCATTGACTCCCAACATCTGCCTTGCTAATTCGATCCCCACTGGAAGGACAACCATTGAAGGAGGCGAAAATAAAATTTAAAAAGTCAAGCAAGAAGGGATTCACTTGTCTTCCCCTTTGGCATCCTCATTGTCGCCGTTGTCATCCTCGTCTTTCTCGTCGCCATCGGCATCATCGCTTTCCTATCAAGAAGCATCAATAATGTGAATTCCATATAATAGTTTCCATGCACAGCAAAGACAAGAATGAATACCAATGAACAATGAAATGAAGCTTTAACAGCACAGTAGAGGGCAACAATGGGAATAAATTAAAGGCTAAATTCAACCTGCGTGGATAGTCGGCCATAACAAGAACTAAGTCATTAGTATAAACTTGAAAATTAGATAATAATAATAATAATAACTCTTTGATACTTGCACACTTTTCTTCTCATTGGGGGCCATCCGGGAAGAGACTTCAGTTAGTAACATCTCCATGGACTAATTGTGCTAAGCTATCTCTGTGTGCAAGAATAATTCACTATATTACAATATTAGATAAAGCAATAGAATTCAATTGCACAAATTGGTGGTCGTGTACATCCTAATCAAGCGTCTGAACGTCCATAGGTCATCAATTCAATGCATTATAAATCCCCTTCAAATATTTGTTTCTAGAAGCAAAATGTAACATCTTCGTGCATGGGTACACAGTGGATTCCAAAAGATGTGCACCACGTGATGACCAAACAAAGCCACACCAATGATGCATTTTCAAAGAACATCACTAAAAATGATAACATCAATGTAATGAAAACAGGCATGTGGTGCTATATGTGTTAAAAGAACGACCGAAATGCTACCTATTGGTTAACAAAAGATGTTATGTATCTTACCTCCTCCTCATCATCTCTGTCTCCATCAGAATCCTCTTCATCAGCCTCCTGAAATAATTTTTTTTTTCAAAAAAAAAAAAGTTCATAACGTGACTGGTTCAGGTCTGTGAACTCAACATCCAATTTGGTCTCCAGCCAATGCAATAACTTGAACTAAAACCAAAAATTTCAATGAGGCATGAAAGGGAGGATATATGTTGAAGATTACATTGTTAAAGTACTTCAGAGGATTGGGCCACAAGTCATCCTTAATTATCTCTGCGACCTGCAGTTGAATAAATAAGACCCTAGAAAGTGAGCACTTAACCAATCAGCTGTGACCATAATCCAGCCACACCATATTAAGTGAATATCAAATGGAAGGACAGTTGTGCATAAAATTCAATACAGCAAAGTTTCTAAGCAAAGAATTATCAATCATCAATGCTGAGGAAGATTCATAAAGCCAAATATTTCAACTTACATCATCCTGAAGTTCAGAAATATCCTTTTGTTCAACTTCACCAAACCAACTGAAGAAACTGCATTTAGCAAATTGTTGTTGCATTAATCTATAATCACAAACATGATCATAAAAGCAAAAGTTCAAACCATTTGGAAGCAAAACCTAGACATCTATTCCTCTTCAGGAAAAAAGGTTCCATTAGTGCTGTAGGTCTAATGCTAAGCCACTTTCTTTTTGAATCAAGGAGTCATTGAATCATTCACCAAATGCTGGCATTCTATGACCCAACCATGATAATAAGAGTGCATAAAAGTACAGACCATACAAACCATATGGGATATGTGCTTTCTTAAAAACAAATATCACAAATGCTCTCATGCTCAAACTATTCTTATAAATTCAAGTCAACAATCTAGGATCATAAACTTTGAGCCCTTTTTCTGTAATGCATATGCCTAGACATGCTAATGTCTTGGCAGAACTTCAAGTATAACATAATTACATTTCATAATAATGATAAAGCAAAAAGGTTCAGAAAAACAACCTCATCTCAGGTAATGGTCGTTTGTTTCCCTTTTTCTCATGATTAACTCCATTTGCAGCACCCTTCAGCATTAAAATTTTCTATCATACGTTCTGGAAAAACATTAGAGAAGGGAGCTGGGGTGGGGGGAAGGTTGGCAAGCCAACAAAATAATGTCATCATTACCATGCCCTCCTTCCACTTGATGTTTGTACCAGATATCTTAGTTGTACCATCCTCTGAGAATGTAAATGATTTTGAAAGCACTGTATCTTCAAAGTAGGGATTCTCTTTGAAGTTCTGAAAGGAGAAGGACATGTACCCAGTAATAAGTCACCAAATACATTGGTAGGATATAAAAGTAGATCAGCAAACAAATAGCACCTCAGGATAAAAACCAATAACAATTGAATAACAAAAAACAAAATTAAGCATCTAAAAATGGGAGGCAATTTCACAACTCTGCTCAGGGCAAATAAAGTAAAGTGTAGGAAATGACTTACAAATGTAACAGAGTACCCTGACTTCACATCTTTGAAATCCTCCACATCAAGAGATTCTAGATACTTGAAAATCTACATTGGCAGCAGATGGATTATTAAATGGATCAAGTCTCCAAATTCAACATTAACAGAGAGCTCACAATTTACTGTAGCAATTAAATCTTAATTATTATAATAAAAAATGGAATATTTGCAATTTATCTATAATTAAAAACAGAGAATGTAAAAGAAAATTCATGTGATCAACTAACAATTTGCATCGCAAGGACATTAAGCGTCAAATCAGATTACTAACCTTTTGGTCTTCCTCATTCAATAAATCACAAAGGGCAGGATGACTTAGGAACTGCATAGTGCACAAGCCATGTAGAGGTGAGAAGCTGATAACTATAAAGATGTTACAGAACATCTATCCATTAGAAAATGACTTACAGCAGTTAACCAGAAGTCAGGTATAAATTTGATGATCTCATTTCGTTTGACATAGACAGGCCTACGTATCTCATTATACTTCTGTTCAACTTCCAACACTTCGTCACTGGCTTCTTCATTAATCTGTTGTGTACAAAAAGCAGATAACAAGCTTAGCAAACAGTGGACACTATAACCTATTTTGGAAGCTCTAAACATATCCAATGGTCTAATACTAATCGGAACACATTCAACAAGGAAATAATTCAAGGTAAATAAAAACTAAATGTGTTTTGGCACATGCAATTAATTTTATCCACAAACAATACACCAAACATAAAGAATAGGCTTTAAAAACAATATTTGTGTCCACTTGAATGCCAAAGAAAATTGCACACGAAAAAGAACAGGACTGTGACAAAAAAAATCTACGCTTTGATCTCCCAACAGCCTTAATGCAAGCCAATTTCATGGACTACCAAAAGAGACGCCGAAAATTGCACTAAAGATTCACAACTCTACATCATCTACACAACCAAAAACACAAGTTGATTAAAAAAAAAAACAATACATTACAACCTAAAAAAAAAAAAGCCCAGAAAGACACAAAAAATAAAACACCAGCAACCTTAAAGAAAACAACCACACCAACAATCAAGAACCTCTTAAGTACACAGCCAACATGACAAATTTGAAAACACCAAAAATACATATACATAAATTGTATGAATAGGAACAGAAAGACAGAACCTTTTCGAGTTCTTCTTGGACCTCCTGCAACTTCTCGACAGAGAGAATAAACTCCCCATCAATGTGCTCGGAATCTTCCTCATCAGCAACCTTTGATTTCTTCCCCTTGTCAGCTACCATTCTTGTCCCCACCCCCAACAAAGAACCCTGACTTTCTCGAGAAAACGTGGGAAAAAGGGGCTTAGCCTTGGAATCCCAGAAATGGGTTATATATTCTATTGTTGTCCTTTGCCCAGTGACTGAGAATGAAGCCGGCTCCTTGAGATTTCAAGGCCTCTTCTTATGTGAGGGGGGTTGGGGGGGGTGGGGAGGGGAGGAGTTATTCGCGACAGATTTCAAGGCTTCTGTGATGTGTACTGTGTTTTTCTCTGTGGGTCCCAGTGTTCTCGCAGTCTCTTAGTTATATATATATATATATGCTTCTCTTTTTTTTTTGCTCCTATTTTAAGACACCCCATTCTCGGCTGGCAACGAGGTCAGTCGCCCGTCGTAAGTTGATGTTATTTGTATAGTCCGAAATCCAATTAGGCCTTTCTAAAACCCTAGCAAATAGGTCTTAAAGATTTTTTTGGGTAGTGTTTTTCTTTAAAAAAAAAAAAAACTAAAAAGAAAACCCTGCAGAGACATTATTTTACTAAAATCTTTCTTTCTTTTATTATGAAAGAGCTATTTTTATTTACAATTCGTAATAAGGATGTTTTTAAAGTGATATGTGTTAATGTCAGGCCGTCAAAATGCGTCCAACTAAAAAATTAAATTAACAAAATAATTAGATACGTACCCTGATTGATTAGTGTGGGAAAACATATCAAACTTACATAAAATTATTTTAAAAATTTTTTAAAGTTATGCATATATATATATATATATATTTTTTTTCCGTGAATCTAATATGTTTACAATAATTTTTTTTTACTGAAATTTGAACAGATCTCGTTTTTTTAAATAATAATAATAATCGAGCAGGCCGTAAACTGTTGGCCATGGTTCCTGCCTTCCTCCTAACCGTACTGATGGTTCAACTCAGTAAACAGTCGGCCCTGCCCGGATCAGGTCTACCTACAAGTGCTGCGATAGACATTGGATTTACAGATATTCCCAAGCCTTTACATGGTGAAACCATCTGATAGGTCCGTCAAAAGAAGGCTCTTTGCACGTTTATCTGGTCGTTGGCACGGTCAACTTGTGAATGCATTTTGTTGCTTGCTCAAGTCTCGACAATGAATTCTTCAACTTCTATTCCTGTATGCCGAGCCCCACCTTGAAGTCGCAGCAGAACCTCGTCTCCAACTTTAAGAGAAGTGACAGGAATTGCTGTTTTTAGCAACAATTTTCCTACAGAGATTGGATAGAATGCTGAAATGTGTAAGATTTGGTACAGAAAGTTAAAACTTGCAGAAACTAGAGCAATCAAAATGGACCTTGGCAGGGAGGAACTAAGCCAACCGTTTCAGCATTCTGAAGGAAGATGCTGTAAAAAGTTGGATCGTCTGCTTCTCTCTGCAACACAAAACCATTCTATAAGATTAGCAGTTTGTTTTGCAACATCGGCAGAAAATAGTAATGGTATAATCGAGATGTGCAAGGAATTCATTGAAGACGACTCTATAAGGTACCCGTAAAATGATTAAGCCTATGATTTAGTTCTATCCAAGACACAAGATTTCCTTAATACTGAAATCATCTTCAGAAACATGAATTTTTCAATTTCATTCCACGGCTAGGCATCAAAACTTCTTGCTCTGATATTATTAATCTCATTCCACATGAAAAATCTAGAATGCAAACTTAAGGTGGGCCAAGGAACTTCAGCTTTCACATCATCCAACAAAATCCTTAAGTCCGTTTAAACATTTGGGAGCACATGTTGGCCTACTGCCTGACATGTAAACTCACTTTTAACTGTAGAGATTGGGACCAGTCCTGTCTAATGCGCCTGATGCAGATTCACTCATAAAAAAGTTTAACAGCACGACTATCATATTCTGTGCAAAGGGTTGAAATAGTCCAACAGACAAAGGGCAATAGCCTGTATACATTGTGCACTGAATCAACAAGGATGTGGATTTTTTTAAGTTTATAGACAAAAATCTGACAATGTAAGTGTGACACTTGCACACACCTTTGCCTCCACTAGGATAAGAGGCCTGGTCTCTATCTTTACTCGGCCAACAATTGCAGTTCTTAGCTTGCCGTTCTGATCCACCACGATGACTTCATTGCCTGCTTTTAATTCTGAAAGGTAGCAAGTCTTTCCTCCTGGAACAGAAACATATGCATGCACTGGTCCCTGTAAATTTCCAATGACACTTTGTGAATATGGATAAACTGGTGAGAAGAAGAAGTAAAGACCAAAAGATTCTAAACACCTGCTTTTAGCATTCTAAATGGCCAACTTTTTTCTTGCTCTATAATTTAATGAATTTATACTGCAGAAAATGAAATCTACTTTTTGGGGCTATAATTAACATCAGCAAACAGTGTAGCATTAGAAACTTGGATAGGCATCATGACTCTTAATTTTATTCTAGATCATCTTCTTTCTGCTAGATGGACAACAGACATGCAAAAATTTGTAGAATTAAAATACAGGTCAATAACTGTTTTGTGGGAAAAGGAACTGGATCACTTGGCAATTTTGGCATGCTTACTATGAGAGCCTCCCTCCCCCAAGAATACAAAATCCCCATTTTGACTAAGTATAACGTTTGTGTAAAATGATCTCCAGCAACCAAAAGCACAGCATTGACACGAAATGGCCTGCTGGCAATGTAACTTGATTCTAAGCATTCTGAATGGACAAGGAACAGACCTCTGGCAAAGGAACCAACCTGCAAAATAACATTCATGCTGTCATAATTACGATATAAGGCAGCTAAAAAATAGCTCCTTAAACACACTAAGACAGGGAAGCGTCTAAAAGCATACTAGAAGTCCTTCACCAGGCCTCATGAGGCTGCAGAGATCCACACAAACACGGTCCCCATTCCAGCTACTTGAACTTGAGTTACAGTGGCCTTTGTCAAGGTCAGCAGGTTGCTTGCTTCATTCCTTCTGTCAAAATAGTCCTGATAATATTAAGCAATATAAGGAGAAATGCTCCACTGCAAAATATATTCCAGTCGACTGTGCTGAACAAAAATTACCTTTAACGCAAGAACAGCTTCAACATCTTCAACTTTTAGAACAACTCCACCGAGACCTTGCTCTAAGGCCTGGAAACATAAGAATGCCAATAATTTAGACAATATGATGGCACAATAAGGTGACAAATTTACAGTGTTAAAGAAGGCAAGCACTAATTCAAGCAAGTAAAATCTGTCTCTTCCCCAGTTGCAGAGCGTCTGAGAAATACCTCAAGGAAGATTTGCGCCTCAGAAGAAGTTGTTGCGACTGCAAACACTGTATTTGGACCACCTTGGAATGCTGCAACAATATTCTCTGCAGGTATTATCTGGGAAATAATAGTTGCAATCACTGTTTAGAAGTTTCGTCTCATGACAAGAAGAAAATTTTCCAAAATATAGACCAAGTTACTTTCAGAAAAAAGTGATCCACTTGAAAATTTCCACTAAGTGATTACAATAATAATAAACTGATAGGTAGGATACTGTCAAAACACAATTCCACAAAGCCTAGAGCACACGCAAAATACACTTTTCAACATGGTACAACTTGTTGAAAATGGCAAACCCTGCATGTCAAGACTCCAAAACTAACAGAAAAGGGCAAATTCTCTAAAAGGACGCTACCCATACCTGCCAATCCAGTAAATCTATAATAATATCGTCAGGCTGAAAGCTTTCTGATTGGAGCTGCTGCAATTCCCAGGGACTCGAAACCTCAAAAATTCTTGCCATCCTTTCGTTCTCCCCATCCAAAACCTCTCCTTCCTCAATAAAGAGAGGATTTATCATGGCTATTGCTGCGCATTCCACAAGCAAACCTTCAAGAGTAAGAAACTTGGATACCATGCTCCATTTTTAATTTCTTCTGTCGCTCTAAGCTTCTCAAAAATTGTTAACCGAAACAGACAAAATCTCATTAAAGATCATCGTCACAATTCATATGCTATGTCTTGGATAAAGAAAAACTACGGGAGGTTTTATTAAGGGGCATTACATGACCACTCCTCTGCAAGCTGTCTGTGTTTTGAGGAAAACAAGAATGTGTTCCATCCCCTTTCAACAGCACAAGTCATCACTTGCTTGCTTTGAGTCCATATCCACACCCTTTTAGAGTTTCATAGGCTCCTGAAGTTGAAATCTCTGCGGACCTATAACCAGAGGCAGTAGCGCACATTTTCACACAAGAACCGCGACCCAATTTGTGTGTCTTACTCTTAAAATTGTTTGCTTTTCTTGAACGACTATCCCACGAAACCAATCTCCAAATGCCCCATTTATCTGCAGGTACTAATCGAAGTTAACCAATAATTGAGTATCCTATGACAACAAAGAGACAATTCACAAATGGGTTGCGGACAAATAAGGAAAAGCAATGGATATGACGTGAAAGGACCTGTCTTGGCAGCGAAGTGTAGGAGCTGGTTGGGGAATCCGACGGAAGGAGGACAAGACAGTAGCCTTGCCATTGACCCAATGGTTATGTTGAAGTTGTCTTTTTTTTAACCATTGCACAAAAATAATATAATTAAAATATTTTTTATTTTATAAATTTGATTTTTTCAAATTAAAATTTAAAATTTTAATGATGAAAATTTAAATTATTAATTGTTCTTTTTGAACATGGGCTCTTATAAGTGGGCCTCGTCCTGGGACTTCCCCAGGTACTTATTTGGATGGGCCGAAGGCCCAATCAAGAACCCACCTTAACCTTCTTGCAAGGTTTTCTTTTAGTCCTTATTGTCGTTGGGTGTGGTCATGTAATATAAACTCCTTTATGGTATAATACATGAATAAATATTATCAGTATAATATAATCTAGGTTTAGTAAATTATTAGAATTATGCAACTATTTAATCTCTTTTACAAAATTAATTTTTCTTTTCACTGCATTATTGAATCTCATTTTAACTTTTATTTTTGTGATAATAATAACTTTTTTATTCTCAATATGCCTATGAGATTTGAATTCATGTACTTAAACCCATAATTTATTTATTTCTTCCAGTACGACTAATGCCGAAACGTCTCAAGCCATGGAACATAAATCTTCCCATTTTCAGGACACACCAAAAATTCGTCGGATAACACAGATCAAGTTGCGTAATAGTTTGGTTTCCTAAGCTTACCTACGAAACCCAAAACTTTATTAGCATGTAGTGCTTGTAAATCTGTCCTGGATTGACAATCTGTGAGGGAAAGTTGGGCTGATTCACTGCATTAGGAAATCCTTGGGTCTCCAAGCATAGGGCCGAGTGAGGCTTGTAAACAAACCCACCCTTTCCTGTCTGATTCAAAGTGTTACTTGTATAGAACTGCAGACCAGGTTGATTGGCGAACAGCTCCATTCCTCTTCCAGACTTCTTGTTGTGCACAATGGCTACTTTCTTTAGCCTGTCGCTTGCGCTGCCATCAAGCGCATAGTTGATATCGTAACCGTTAGATAGCTGGTTTATCCTGCTTCCAATGGTGCTGGCTTTGAGGAAATCATATGGGGTTCCTTTCACTGGTGCAATTTTCCCAGTTGGAATAAGGTGGCTGTCAACAGGAGTGTAATGGGAGGCAAAAATCTGAATTTCATCGGATAGGATATCACCACTGTTCTGCCCTCCAAGGTTCCAGTAGGCATGATTGGCCAAATTAACAGGAGTAGCCTTGTTTAAAGCTTTTCCTCTCATCGTTATACTCAACTGGTTGTCTTTAACAAGGGTGTAGCGCACAGTCACATTGAGATCACCAGGGAATCCTGAGAATGAATCGAAGAAATTTCATTGTGCATACATACATAACATGCCGATTGCTGAAGACAAAGTAAAACGGTAATAAAAATTGCAAATTTACAGACCTTCTTCACCATCAGTACTGTGGTAGGAAAAGACAATGTGAGGAGCATGGCCCTCTGGCTTATATCTCGTCACTTTCCAAACAACCTTACTGAAGCCTTTTGGGCCACCTGGAAAAGACGTGTGAACAAAAAATTCATGCAGATCAAGTAAGATATCCGCCTGAAATAGTAGAAAATGTGAATATAGATCTAAATCTGAGAATCATTCAGTGTACCATGAAGCATGTTCTTCCCCTCGTTAGGGACGAGCTTATAATTCGTCCCATTCAGAGTAAATTGAGCACCGGCTATTCTATTAGCTACCCGTCCAACGGTGGCTCCCAAGTATGATGTATCATTCTGCAGAAGTTCACAAGCAAAATTTCACAAGGAAAAGAAATAGTGCTTGACGACTATAAGGATTCCCCATGGCAGAAAATGCAACAAAAAATGGTAAAAATATTGGCATGTTATGGAAAGACCCTTTTCATCAACGATTCCCCATCAACGTCCTCTTAACTTGATAGTCGAAATTCAATAACCAAAGTTTTAGATTTCACAATCCAGCAAGTAATTTACATAAATCCAGGAGCATCTCGTTTAAAATATAATGTAAACGTAGCCTATCAAGAAAAACACGTCTATTGACCAGTCCACTCAGCTTTATCAAAGAAAATTTATTAAGTCAAATAAAGTAGTCAGAGTAAAACAAAAATTAGTTTGCCGTATTCGAATAATCTATCTATGGCATGACTAGAAATTTGGAATCAGTGACGCCATTCTGAAGATAAGAATGACAGAGAAGAGGCCATCGATTGTTGTCTTGTCTCCACGAAACTGCTCTATTCTAACTTACCCACCCTATAAGACTATTAACAACAAACATTGAATGTACTTTCATTAAAGCATCAACGACATAAGAGGAATAACAAAAAAAAAAAAAAAAGACTTGTATTTAGCCCATGCCCGTATAACTTAACGCCGTGCAGTCCGGATAAATATACTCTCTCTTAAATTAGACTTGTATTTTTTTTTGGTACAGAAATTTAACTGGCATTTAACTCTCTTGCATCGAGAAAAAAAAAAAGAGCTTGTATTTATCTCTCCTTCACAGATATTATGAACTCTGCATTCCAATTTCCCCTTCACAGTGTCAGCAATCAACAGCTTATCGGTTGATATACCAGAAAGGATGAATGGAAAATCAGGCTGATAAAATCGAATCCTTGGGGGTCTTTCAATTATTCAGACTCTTTCAAGAGAAAAGAATTCATTGAGTAGAGCGACAACTCTATAGGTGTAACTTTTCTTTTTTGGTGATATATGCAACATAGTTTCTTAATCCTGATAAAAGCAGCGGGCCAATGTGTAGCCCGAGAGAGAGAGAGAGAGAGCAATGTGCATTGCTCTGGAAAGAAAAGTCAAAAGACAAAATTTGCAAAATCCCAGAAATGAAACTCACCATATAGTCCTTAACAGAATCATATCCCAGAACAACATCAGCCAGTTTTCCTGTTAATCACCAATAAAATACGACCCAAGAAAAAGGAAAGTTTTTACTTTTAGGAAAAAGCTTCTTCAAAGAAAAAAAAAAGTGTATATACGCACAGAATTCAGAACAAAAGATATGCAAACATCGGAGTGAATGAATGACAAAATAGATGAACTGGGAGGATAATTGACATACCGTTTCTGTCAGGGAGAAAAAGGGAGATGATATGTGCACCATAGTTGGTGAGTTCCAGGGATGTGTTTCCTCTCTTGAGCGCATACACTCCAATCTCCTTCTCTGTTGCAGAGCAAACGGCATTGACAAGCCCAAAAGCCACCACCAGAAGGCCTAAGCAAGCCAACACAGAGAACTTGCCCATCTTTTTCACAAAAGACCTTACAATTTGGGAAGATAAAGAGACAGTCAGGTCTGCTCGTGGGTTTACGAAGAAAGACTGAAAAGAGATGTGACTCCTTGCTAATTAACCATGGCCTCTTGATTGTCTGTCTGTGTGTGTGTACATATATATGCAAGGAAAGGAAAGACAGAACATTTGGGGGATTGAAATAATAGAACGAGGTTATCCAAAACGGACGCCGAAAAAGTGTAATTTTCCTTGAGCCGGTCTCAAGTCCCAACGCATTTCAATTGTCAAGGCGAAAATATTACGGTATAGTTTGTTCTATGAAATAAAAAAAATTAAAAATTAATTTAATTTAATTTTTTTATAAGTTCTATTTGTTTACAATTATAGTATGATTAAATTAAAAATAATTGAAATTATGCAAATATGTAATATGTTATATTATACTGGTTCTCTTTCATATGTGTATAAAACATTAATTATCTAATATAAGATATTAATTTGCACGTCTCTAATTTTGACTTTTTAAAGAGCTTGCTACTTATGACTTTTCAACAGTCGAGTGTGAATAGGGTTGCAACTGATCATAGATTGTAAATTAAAGAGTAAGGGTGAAGTATGAAATGTTGTATGACATTTGGACTAATCAAACTTAATGAGATTCATTTATATAAGTCGACAGCGAAAAGAAAATACTTTTTCATAGTTTTTTTTTTTGGGGGGGGGGGGACAGCACAATCTTTATTCATAGCAACTTTCAGGAAAAAAAAAAGAAAAAAAAAAAAAGGCCACCCAACAAAAGAAGAAGATATGTACATGACTCTGCAGACCAAAGTAGCATCTCTCCCCATGACTAGCCTGAGCAATCAACTCTCCCGTACAAATTCCTTGTCAACAACTTCAAAATTCAGGCTCCTATAAAAAATCTTAGATCAAAGACACCAGTCCCTTCACACAGATCAAAGGCACTCTTCAGAAAACATGATGCCACGGTGAAGCAACGGCAGAAAGTGAAGCCTTCTAATAATATATTATCCTTCCAATTTATTTTATAACATCAATTGCATATTCAATCAGAATTTCCTGGTGACAATATTACAATACACTACAAATTGAAAGTATAAGTGATTTTCACCAAATTTGGAGGCTTGAATATGTCTTTTACATTTAAAAATAAAAAAATTGCACCCTTTTGGAAGAAATTTACAGTCCCGTTTCGCCGGGCTACGTCCATATCAAGCCAAGGATAGATATTCGCGTGCAACGCATTATGTTTGACTTCGTCCAGGAACAATCGAAAGAACGTGAGAATATGCTTGGCTGTCATAAATTGACGTGGGCATCACGGAGATCAGCGTCCTTTGCTAGATAAATTAATTCTAATAATACAGATTCCCATTTTGCGTCCATCAACAATTCACAATTGGGGCTTACGAATCCAACGCCGGTTGCTGTCAGGACGTCAAAAAAAATTCATTTTTTAATATAGAATTGAGAAATTAATGAGCTCAATTTGACCAAAAAATGATCTCACATGGCTTAACCTCCAAAGGGCTGGGCGGCAAGTGCGGATATTCATGTGCCATGAATCGTGGACTCCATGAACATGACCTCAATTGTCGACGAATGCAGAACGGAAAAAGCCCGCACAAATTGCTTGTGGCCCATTGCATACAAATCATTTTCCCCTGGAAACAGGGAATAAAAAAAGGAAAAGCAAAGAAACGAAAATGGGCCAAAAAGTTGAAACAGACGCTTTATTAATTATTACCCATCAGATCCGTCCCTATGGGCTATCGGGTTTGTATAAGGCTCTGACTCACATTTTTCTTCTGAAATCTCTTGTACAATTGGCCATCCATCGTGCGGTTCTTCCTCATGATCGTGTTTGTTTAAGACATGCAAAAAGAGAACATCCCGTTCAAACTTCGTAAATAACCAAGTGGTATTCAGTAGATGTTTTTTTTTTGTTTGCTCATGTGGAAAGGAATGATTAAAAGGCATGCAACTTGCAAAGACAGAAATCTGTTTAGCAGATCCTCTGCCTTTTGTACATTTTTCCAACCCAATCGAAAAGGTTAGAGCTATTTAATGAAGGATAAATTGTGGGTTGAAACATTTTTCAATTTTTTAATTTTTTTTCATTATAAAGTCAATTGGATATGAATTATACAATGAAATGTCTCTTAGAAATCCATTTCTTTTCTTTTTATATAATAAACAAATACAACATAAAACAAGTATTAAAACACACTAATTGATGTTTGACCTTGTACATAATCTCACAATTCAATTTCGTCTCTATCATATTGTTTTCTTGTATTTTAAAATATGTCTATTCTTTGCGCTCTACATTCAGAGATTTTTTTTTTTATGAAAGAATTCTTAAATTGGGTATTAAAAATAAAATCATTCACACAAAAAGAACAGGCATTTTAGGGGGTCAACCCCACACGCCTCTTAAGCAGTTAAACCAGTGGAGAACTTGTAGAGGATGGAATGCTTGTATCTCTTTCCTGGCCTGACGATAGACTGAGGCCACTCTGGGTGGTTAACGACGTCGGGATACCATTGAGATTCCAAGACGACGCCAGCGTTGGCCTTATACAGAGCTCCACCTTTTCCCTTCACTTCTTTGAGCTGGCCACCAGTGTACAACTGCATGGCAGGTGCGTTTGTGGAGATTTCCAATTTAATTCCGTTATTTCTGTCGTGCAAAACGGCTGCTCGCTTGACCAGGCCATTGGATTCTCCATCAAGAACATAGTTGGTGTCGTATGGTGTCCCTGGAATCATGTGAATCCTGCCATTGACGAGCTTAGGTTCTGTCTGGAAATCGTACGGGGTTCCAACGGCATATGTTTCTGGCCAGTTGGCATATTCTGCTCGTCGACGGGTGTGTAAATGGCACCGAAAGGCTGGAGCCAATGAGGATATCACCGCAGTTGTGGCCACAAAGGTTCCAGTAAGTGTGTTAGGTTAGACTCACTGGTGTTGGCTTGGTGCCAACATTCTTGGCTTTCATCAGAACGCTCAATTGGTTGTCTAGAAGGAATGTGTAGCTGACAGTGACGCGGAGATCGCTAGGGAACCCTGCGCAAAGATCAAAATCGATGTATAAGTTATGGACTGCTTCTGAGAAAAGAACTAATACGGCCGACTCTAATAAAATTTGAAACGAAACATTAGTTGATTAAAGTCGAGTTGCATGAGACACAATCGAAGAGGTCATGCAATTCTTGCTTTGGTAATGGAATAGTAGAATAGATAGTTCTGACCTTGATCTCCATCCTTGCTTAAATAGCTGAACACAATGTGAGGAGCTTGACCAATGTTGCCGTGTCTGACCACTTTCCTGACAACGTTGGAAAAGCCCTTAGCATCCTTGATCCTGTCAGCAACCCAACCAACGTTGGGGATTGGATTAGGAGGGGAGAGAGAAACACAAAATCAGGTCAATAGTATACTGCTATTTTAGCAGTATGCTAAAAAGGCTATCCTTGTACTCTTCAACGGTATCGTACCCAAGAACAACATCGGTTGGCTTTCCTGCAAAAAGAGACACAGAGAATAACATGAGACAAAAATTAATTCTTCAATGGCAAAAGCGAAGAAATAAAAATTAAGGTGCTTCATAAAAAAAAAAAAAAAGATATGGTAGTTACATGTGAATTTTTGACGTGAAAATGTTATAGATTAAAAAATAAGTATAATTTCAATTATAAATTGCAAATTATAAATTTTATTTTTATAACTGTTTTAAACACAATACTTTTTAGGCCCAGCCTTCGTGTAATAGAGCTTTTTAAAGAATTCTTCGGAATGGGGAATAATGGATCAAAGACAACGAATTGACAGACCATTCATGTTAGGAACAATTAATGAAACAAGACTTGCTCCCCAGTTGGTAAACTTGGCGGTCATGTCGCCTTTCTTCAGCTCATAAAAACCAACATTTTCAGGTCTTGCAACCTGGCCATTGACAAAACCAAAGGCCAATATGCAAAAACAAATCAACAGTGATATCTTGTTCATTTTCCTCTTAAGTTTTTTATGATTATAATCCGCAAGTCCCTTGAAGGGGCGAACGGCAAAGAGCCTCTCAAACAAGCTAGAGTTTATATAGCCAACTTGAATGCTAAATATGGGAAGATGAATCATGCAGTTAAAGAGAAATTTAAGGATCGGTAAACGAAATTATACTTCAATGCACCAGAATGCTAAATTTACCAAAATAGTTGACTAAAATTGCTCATTGGCCAAGATGGCGCGCAAATTGCTAGAAATGCATACGCATAATCCACACAGAAAATCGGACGGACAATCTTTAGTACATTAAGTGGCCATCCATAACCCTAGCCAATGTACAGTAAAACTAATTATCCTTTTAGCCCCTGTAAATTTAAGCATTTTTCTATCCGGCTACATGTGAATTTATTTGTTAATTATGGTTTCGGCTCGGCTAGCCGCCCAAAAAGTACAGTAGTTCTAGTCTCATTGTTGTGGGAAAAATGAGCATTTTGACTTTTTTAAAGCACGAACACTGAGGGGTTTATGAGATCCAATGAGTGTGCGTGTGAGTAGAAGGCCCAAATAGTCCAAATAGCATTCGACTTCTTTTAACTAATTAAAAGCACAAATCCTGTACGGGTTACCGAAATCCAACAGATATGGATAAAGGGAAAGGTCCAAATAGTCCAAAGTATTCAAGTCCAAGCAGTCCAAATCTTACAACCATAAAACTAGAAAGGGGGCCTTTTGCGTGATCACAAGGATGCATGGTCAAGGGGCATTGCCATGAGTTTAGGCTTCTGTTCCGCTTTCGTGGTTGAGTTGTGGGCCTAGAAATGACATGACAGACGAGAGTGACTAAGCTGCGGCCGGAGGTAGACTCAAAGTTGGTGTTTGGAGGCGGTATGTTATGGGGTTAGGGCTACCCATCCAGTGCTAATCTGGTTAATTCTTGCAGGGAACTGGTTCACAAGGAGTGGTCTCTTTGCATCACGCATGTGTGAAGGGAAGTGGATAAAGCTGCTGATTAGCTACAAACTCTGGACTCCAGCTGCCGTTGGGTTTGCATGAGCTCTCGCAAGCTCTTTGTGATGTTAGGCCTATTTTGGAACAAGACAAGCTTGGGGTTTGCGGGCCCAGGCTTCAGAACACTTGAGCACTACTAGGACTTCTCCGGAACACCGAAGAGCCGGTGATCACTTATATTAGTTTTTTTTTTTTTGGTTAATTCTGTTAAGGTCAACTTGCAACACACTTTACTTCTTCTCATGACTTACTAAATGCATCTTCTTATTCTAATATATATATATACGTCAAGAAAAATATTGGGATAGGAAAAAAGAAACCCAAAATTTATACCATAAAATATGCCCCTAAAACTTCAACATTTTAGGTGATTTTTTAATGCAAAAGGTCGAACTCAGATTTTTTTGAGACTAGTCTATGATAGACAAAATTTTTTATTATGATATAAAATAGTTTTATTTGATCATTTATTCATTCGCTAGTAGAGACGGAATATTCCAAGCTCGCTATTTTTGACGGGCTATTAACCTATACTTTTTCTAATGTTATTTGTCTATAGTAATTAATCAATTTTTTTATATTATTATTATTATGATTTGTAAAGATTAAGATTTATATCCTACATCTAAAATTAATACTTTTGTTAATTCTATTACTAGTCGACTAATTAATCATTTCCAACATCACCCGGAGTGATTTCAGGAGGAAGTAGATCCATTCTACATGTTATGTCCACCGACCACCAAGATGAACAATAAGGTTTGAATTTTCTATTTTATTTGTTTTTCCTCCTTGAAGAAAGAGTAAGGTCAACTTCTACAAAATTCTATTTCTCATAAAAGTCAAGCTGCTTAGTCTCCTCCCATGGCACTTCCTGTGGCCAGAATGTGCAAAAGTTATGTAGACTTTTGGATATTGTGTCTGCAGCTGCTTGCCATCACTACAAGCGCATTTCGGTGTGTAAGTATCTCCAAAATCTTTTTAGATATATTGAGTCCATATGTAAAATGGGGTGGTCTTCATAGTCACCGGACCAATAGAGAACTGGCCAAACCATGAAAGAGATTTTACAATAAAAGATTTAGAGCATAAGATCAATCCGGAAACAATTTCCCAGCTACGTTTGAAGTGAAAATTCTTTGCAGGCTGTTAATGGTATAAACAAATGGAAGAGAGCACTGAAAAGGAGATTGGAAAGCTGTAAAAACTTTCATTTCAAAACTTGGTTTCTTTTTGTAGGAACATGTACAGTACATTCCAACTAAAACGACTGTTATACTATAGCTACCCTTACAAGTTTCCTTTCATACTCTTGTACAAATATCTTTTACATCATACACTAACAACTAACATAACAAAAAATCTCATTACTGGGTACTTAAGACATCTAACATAAGCCAATAGGTTCTAAGGGACTGACAGCCGCCATCCCTTCCTCTCCTGCTTAATGCAAGAACCTACGGTTTCCCCTTTTCGTTTGTCCTCATCTTTTTTTTTGCCTTCTTTCTTACTCGTTGAGTCTCTAATAAAATCAATACTCGTCCTTGAGATTTTTATTAGAGACTCCTGGTAAGCTTTTAAGCTTGTTGAATCTAAATTTTGAAAGGGACTTTGTAAATATATCAGCCATCTGCATTTGTGAACTGCAATGAACAAGTATGACTTCACCATTTCTCTCAGCTTCCCTCACTGCATGAATTTGACATTCATGTACCTTGTCTTCCCGCGTTGAATTGGATTTGCAGCATTAACAATGGCACATTCATTGTCACATCAGATTTTTGTAACTTCAGTTTGCTCAAGGCTTAAGTCTTTCAAAAAAATTTTTAACCACAGTACTTTGTAAGCTGATGCCGCCACATAGTCAACTTTAGTAATTGATCGAGCCACTACTTCTTGTTTCTTGGAGTTCTAGGAGAACATCTCTCATTGGATGTCTGCTGCATTTGACAACTTCAAGACCTGATCTTATGCATTCTGTGAGTTTGTTTTATAAGTTCACGCATGTTCTTAATGAGCTGCATTATAAGGCTGCAAAGAGAGTCTTAAAGATATGTTAGGCACTGTTGGACTTGTAGTCATGTTCAAGAAAATCAAATAGCTCAAATTGACTGCCGACGTGCCATGCAGAGGCAGGGGGATCTGAATTTCGACTTTGTTTCAGTCTTTGATTCGGAGTCAGATTAAGTTGGTGTTCAGGTGAAAATGAAATCTGGGATCTGGATCATGAATTCGAGGCTTTTGAAGAAAGTAAAAGATTAATTCTTTTATTTTTAATTTTCTGGTGTATATAAAAATTAACAGGCCACGTCCAATGTCACGCTTACGTGCAGATGGACGTGTTTGGATTCCGTTGTGCGTCATTAACGACGATATAATTGCATAAAATTTCTTAATATATCCGCAAAAAAAAAATTGCTAATTTTTTTTTCTGTGACTAAATTAATAACATTAGCAGTTACTTACCTAAAGCCAGGGCCTGATTATTTTGGGTCCTCGATATTAAACAGCTTAAGCCCATAGTCCAGCTCAGAGATAACGATAGCCGTTTCAGCCTAGGTAATGCTTGAAAGTTGAAGCCAGCCATAAGATGAAAAGGAAGAAGAAAACGATGAAAAAGAAAAAAATTTCGTAACCAACGAAAGCCAAAATATTCGGCAGCATTAAATTTACATTAACAAAATTTGGTCTTTCGATCAAACACCCTTTTGTTTTTTTTTTTTATGGCTTTATTCAAAGATTTGGCTTGAACTTGTATGATAAATTTGGTATAAGATACAATTTTTACATTTCTTTTTTAGTAAATAAAAGCGAAAAAATATAAAATGGCATTCCTTCTATTATGAATAAAATTTATAAATAGAAAAAAAGTCACGAGGATTTGGGTTGCGAGCCTAATCTAGTCGAAACCAACAGTAAAACGAAATACGTTTAGCTTAATCTCTTCAAATATATCCAATATAAAAATGCCAATCCTTGCGTACGTTTGCGAAAATTGTAGGTAAGGAAAGAAATTGATTTATACACTCTGATCGCGGGTTCCCATTGGCGAACAAGCTAATTATATATATATATTTAAAGAGCAAATTATTGTACGCTTTTGCTAGCTCTTCTGTTCCTTGTTAGAATCGGGAAAAAAGGCACTTTTGAGGGAAGAAATTGGCAATGCAGATGGAGGCTGAACTTGAAGCAAACTTCCAGCCCGAGGAAAAGCAGGAGACGACAAGCCGCTGAAGTATGCTGATGCACCTGCTTTCTGACTCTGGGTCGAAGGATTAGAAGTAGTGGCCTGATTATTAGGCTCACCCAACTTCAAATTCTGACCAAAGCTCTCTTTTGGTCCTTGGTTTCCATTAATGGTAGAACTTCCAGTTCCAGCTTCCTTCACTGACGAAAGGGCTGCAGGTATTACGGCTCTCAAACTTGGGTCCAACGTTATTGCCTTGGTTAAGGTTTCTGTCAAAGCCTGCTGGTAAGCTGCACCCTGACCCCGAGGGTTCTTTTCAATGTACGATTGCTGCTGATAATGTTGACGTCCTTGGCGCTGTTTGCCTAGATCAAATGATCCAGTGCTTGTTTCACAATAAGGTGGTGTACTACAACTTTGGTATCCATTTCTATTGCCCCATATTGCCGGCAGGATGTTAAATTCCTCGGAAGAAAGACTGAGACTTGTTGGAGGGACTAATGCAGATGTTAAAGGGAGCCTATTTGAAGGAGTGGATGATGAAGTGGACGGAGAGGCAGTGAGGTCCAGAGTAATTGTTGGGAACATTGGAGAGGGAGAGTGTGGTAAGTAAATTTGTTTTCTCCTGGAACTGTCGTAGAGGCTGAAGTTTAATCCATTGAGATCAGTAGCAGAAGTTGCGGTAGCAAGGGAAGTGAGGCCTGCCTGAGAGGCTGCAGGGCCAGACAAAAGCACAGAAGCAGCTGCCGAGGTTGTGGAAGCCATGGCTGTGGCAGAATGTGGGAGTGGGTGGTTGTGGGTTCCTTCATAGGTAGTAAACAAGATGTTCATATTGTCAGCACATCTCTGCACCTGAAATCATATTTTTAATGTTATTTGTATTATTGTATTTTTTGATATAGAATATTTACATAACATGCAACTTTTTTCAGTTATTAGTAACATATATATATATATATATACTGTAAAGTTTCTGATCTTTTCGCTATACACACTACGAATTAGATCCCATCCAAGAAGAGAATTTCAAGAAAATTATGGTATAATATATATCCTCAGGAATTACGAACAAGTAGTGCATGTTACCTGTTTTCTTACAGGGCATGCTGGAGCAACAGTGCAGCGATAGTACGCTCTCGGGCATGGATTCCCTTTGGCAATTTTCTGTCCATATTTCCTCCATTGGCATCCATCAAACATCTGCACAGTTTCGTATCAAACACTATATATTGATAACAATTTTTTGTTTTAAAAAAAAATAATCCTCCAATAATTAATGTGTGGATCTTTAAATTGATCATCAAGTACTAACAGTTGGGGTATCGCATCTAGTTCTCACACAAACCCTAACTTTCTTCACGTGGCTTTGTAGTGCAGCCTCCTCATCCGCGTTTCTCTTTCGAATCTTACTTGGTGGCCATGCTCCTCTAGGCTCCTCCGCCTCCTTCAATTCTTCTAAACTATCCTTAGGGCTTGGATTCGAAGGAAAGTGAGATTTAGGATCCAAACCTAGAGTAAGGCTGGCCCTCAACTCTTCATCATCTTCTCTAGTTTTGCTGGAGTTGCGAGAATTCTCATCTTTTTTATGCTCAACAGGACTTCTTCCAAGACAAAGCAAGACCAGTTCGGGTTCATCGGTTCCATTTTGGTCATGGGTTGGTCCTAAATCTGTAGAATTCTTGGAATTTTCATGCTGAAAAATGTCAAAGAAGTGCAATTGAAGAGACTTGTAATTCTCTTCTCTCACCCTACCCATCTCAGCTTCGGCAGATTCAAGCCCATTCTCCTAAATTAACAAAACATTGCACAATTTTAATGAGCAAGAGATTGTGCTTTTTTGCCCCCTTATATATATATTAAAGATATATACAATACCTTTTTAACCTCTTGACCATAACCATCCCCCTGGCTTCTCAGCTCAGCAACAGTCTTTTTCATAGCCGCGCTGCACCACAACCAGAGCTAGGCAGTTGAAGAGCACCCCTTTAATGCTTAAGGGATAGATCTCTTTGCTTTCTTTTTCTCTGGCTATAGCTTGGGTAAGTATGCCACCTCCATTGCACAGCACATATTAGGCATAGAGCCTCTCTCGATCCAAAACCCAGTACGCACCTTCCGGCTATTACGCAGACACATACAAAATGTCAACACCCGAGTCGTTTCCATGACTTATTTTGTTTTTAGATTGACAATAGAGTTGACGTACATACAAAAGATATCAAAACTTTACGCGTAAAATCCAGTTGAGCAAATACTGTAGACACAGGGAGAGAGAGACAGCTAAATTATCGGCCAGCTATTATTTGTCCGCAATCTGAACATTTATCTTGCACATTTCATTTTTAGAGGATGTAAGATTTATGAAAAAAAAAACTAATTATATTGTGTTCGCAAGCTTATGACACATTTAATTTCCTAACAAGCTAAAAGAGTGGAATTGTGATACACTTGATTGAGTTTATAAAGTTTTTGCCATAGACATATCTTAATTATGTTGGTAGAGGAATTGTTCACAGATGGTATAGTTATATCAATATCGATTGCAACAAATGTTCGAGTCATTGTTTAAAATAAAGTGGATTTAATCTTTATCTTACTCATCAAGGTTTGAATAACCCATGTCCAAGCTCTAAGAACTCAATTTGTTATGAAGTCACGGCATACATTTTCTTGGCCGTATTGAAGGAATCCTGACCTATGATATCCCCTGATGTCATAATGCCAATGTAGAAATTATAAAAATTTAAAAAGAACCCTATAATATCAATGTGAGGTTGTGTGTAAATAACAATTAGTACTGTTATCTTCGTGGCTTCGTACGGAGACGACTTCATGTTTGCCTACAGTCGAAGTTTCAGCCGATAACGTATAATTAGTGGCTCAGATCCCGTGGCCGGTGGGTTCTGGTGGCTTAGCCGGAGTCAACGATTGGTATCGATGCAGCCAGCATCATCATGAAGTTCCCGATCAATATCCTTAATGATTTGGTATCGTTGCTCAAGTTATTGACTCCATAATGAATTTAGTTGTGGTTGTTATTAATGTCAATTAGAAAAGATTCGATTAGGATTAGCTGCAGCTGGACATCATTCGCACAGGTCAACGGTCATGACCGAACAACCAATACCGATCAGGAAGTTCAAAAATTTAATTTATGTGTGGTGCCTATTATATTGTACGCTTGATGTAACATATGATAAGAAAAATACGACAGCCATAGTACCGAGCAGAATGTTTAAAAGTCTTTTCTCCGTAGGATTCAACTACTTCAAGTGGCTAAACCATTCCCCCGTAATGGGTTGCAGCATATTGCCCTCTCTTTGGGGCTTTCTCTCGGCTTCCTCTACATTTCTATCCATAAATTTGTAAGAAATTCCTCCTACTTGGCACCATTTCACGCAATATTACTGGCCCTTAAAACAAAATATGTTGTTCACTCGGTTGATTTTGTACAATCGGATCAAACCGATAATCCTTTGTTAGAACTTCAAAAAAGTAGAGAGGAAGATTGTTCCACCGGTAAATCTGTGAATGAACTTCATCCACGCGTAGCATACTTTTGAGACCCAGTGCTCAAAATTATTTGCTTCTTATGAGGCTCACTTACAAATCTAGTGCAACTCAAAGTACATATCGAGTGCTAGAAGCACCCCGCAGCATATTGGTCGTATCTGCCATTCTTCATAAAATCAACTAGCGGAGAATTGTAGGATGTTCCTAAAATTTTCTCAACTTTTTTCCACCACTTCATAAAACTACTTTGCCCCGGGAAGATATCAGACGAGACTGCTTAATTATTGATCTGGTTCGTCGCATATTTCTCAGACTGAATCAGATTCTTAGCTGATGATGTTTTCTCTGAAGTACTGGATGTTGCATCCTTAAATAATTTGCATGAAATGAGGACCCTCCCCAACCTTTGCCCAGAAGCAATAATCTTCTGTCAGCTTCTTGGCAACATTCTTCTTGTTTTTGTTGGGTGAAGTTCGCGCAGTTTGCCGTGCATCCTCCTTTTTCAGGTTGCTCTAAGGCAATGTAATGTTTCTACCTACTTTTGGTAGTCTCTTCTGCCATTATCTATTCAGTATTCAGCAATGTCAAGTGGTTCAACCATTCTTCTGTAATTGTTCCAGCATAAAGCCATGACGTCCGGATATTTGCTCCGGCTTTTATTGAATATTTTCTAAATAAAATTTAAATATGTCTTATAATTTCTTTATTAATTATAAAAATAAAAAATATTTAAAATATCATTTTTATTAGTAACAAGTGATATTTTTTATTTAAATAATTTTTAAATCATTATTTATATACTAGTATATATATAAAATATTTTTTAATAAAAAAGAGAGTGAACATATAAAAAATATAATTTTTAATAATATACAAATTTTCATAAATTATAATTAAGTGTACATCATTTTATTAATATAAAAATAAATTATAGTTTTAAAAAAATTGACATTAAATATACAAATAATTTTTTATTTTCAGTATAATCCTATACTGAGTCTAACACTTTCTGTAGTATTCTTTCGGCTTCCTCGACCATTTCTTTCCAGTAGTTTGTGAGAAATTTTTGTACATAGCAACATCCATGTGAGAGTTGGACAACAGATTCTTGTAACTCTTATAGTAGCCTATTCCGTTGTTCTTTCAGCCCTTCTTGTACCATAAGCCATCTTTATCTTTACTTCATCTCATTTCTCTGCTTGGATCCGATGCCTTTCTTTTGTTTAGCACACAGGCTTTTTTCCCATCTAAACAACTCGTCCCTACTCGAAGCGACAAGTGATGGTAAAGAGTGAAAAACAGAATATGATAATGCTGACCATGGAAAGATTAAATGCAAGATGTCACAAAAATCGTGAAGGAAACGCCATGGGAAAAGGGGTCAAAAAAAAAAAAAGATGGAAACTTAGGTTTCAGGATGGTCTATATTTTGGCGGAGAATTAGCTTTAGCTTTGATTGGTCCTTAGTTTTGAAATTTGGTGTCATTTACCATGTTTTTGGTTTATTACTGCGTAGCCAGTCCATCGTACACTGTTAAAGAGATGTTCTCAGGAAGGTATCCAATTTATTTTGGCCGTGAAATATGTGTTACCCCGTGAGATGTGAAATAAGGTTGTTACTCAGCATATACGGGACCATTGCCTTTCGAGCGTGATGGAAAAATATTGACTCGAGAGTCAACGGCTAAGTCGGGTATTTCACGTCTAGGCATTCAACCTATCACTTCTCCCTTCTCGAAAAATTAACAATGACCCAAAGAAAAAAAATAAAAAACAAAAATTACATATTATAAGTGCGGAATTCTTCCCGTGATGCGGCAGCGCTACGGTTCATATGTGGTTACTAGTTGCATTTACCGTCTCGGGACATGCATTATGGGGGGCTGTAATACGTCAGGCGCAGATGCAAATGGTGGCCTGTGACGCATTCAAACATTTCGAATCTATTCTTTTGAGAGACCAATGTTGGGGTGTCAAATGTATTCTTTGAAAAATTAAAAATAAAAAAATTTAAAACAAACGTTAGTTATTAGTTAAACTAATGAAGGGATGAGATTCATTGCTGTCAATCCATGTGCCCTAGTAGGGGCTATTGACCCATTGAACCATTGTTTTAAAAAGGTTTCAACAGAAACCCCCCCCCCCCCAACACCCCCGGTCCATGTTACCTTTTTCCTTGCACTGTCGGGGCAACATCTTTTTCTCGCTTTCGTACCTTAAACGAAGCTGATTCCGGAACAGGGAATTCGCTGATTTCGCGTCAAGAAAACAAGAGGTGCTGCGTAACCCCATCCAGTGATGCAAGACAACAGAAACAAAATGCTCAAAAGAGAGGCAAGGAGTGGAAGTAATGGCGAACAAAAGGGTGCACTTCCTTCAACCATGAACCTCTTTTACGGTGCATTTACAACACTCTTTGACCCCTTTCTTTGACCTTTCAATGCACAAAAAACACTATAGAGCGAAAAATGCTATGGGTGGCCCATGACAGACTAAAAGTAAAAAAGGGCAACAAGCGAAGATGAAAAATGAGGAGTTGTAGAATGCTTCTCTGTCAAGAAAGTCGCGCAGCAGCCAATAACAACATCGATTAGCAGGATGCCCTAAATGTCACGATCACTTAGATCACTTATCCACGACGATGCTTGGGCTTTTCTACTTTGATGAGAACCAAGTCCTCCGGTTTTTCCCTCTCTTGAAGCCATGCGCAACTTTCTCTCTCCTCTTCAGGTATCGAGACCCCATCATCTGAATATATGCACGCACAAGTAAATCACCATGACAATGAACTCAGCTCCCAGTATAACCAAGTTACAAAGATTTTTCTAAAAAGATTGCAACAAGGTACCTACGAACTGTCTGAAAGGGAAGTCATGGTAGTAAGTGCAATGCCGGCCCTCAGCATCGTTGTAAGGAGGAAAAAGCACGTCTAGAACTGCACATTCTGTCTGCGCTGTTAAGCAATGCATGTTGCCTCCATCAGCAGGGTAAAGGATGGAGGTGTTGCAAGGAGCGGTGAAGTCAGAGTCAACCTTGACCTTGGCCAGACGAACTTCAGGTTGCATGACAAAGGGCCGCTTCCCTTCTGATTGCTCGCCTTTGCATTGGCTCACTGCATTAACACAACCCATGAGTTCAAGGCTCTCTCCAGAACTTATAAAACCTAGCACTCCTCTCCAGTCCCCTGAAATAGATTTTAGTTCGCTTTCCATAAATAGGATCATGCATGTTTTTTTCAAGTACTATTCTAGGCCAGACGCACAAATCTAAGGAATAGCAAAATATATAATGCTCAGTAATCATTATTTGCATTCCAAGGACATAGATATTCATGCTTGCATTCCTAATTAGCTACTCTTTGCTAAACAAGTGCAATCAGCCTTCTTGTTTATCAATTTGAATGTACAGTTTCTGCCCATACTTCAGTAAAAGACTTGCTACCTCAGCAACACGCATTTTCCAGCCTAAAAGACACTGTCTCCCATAGCTTGGTGTTGCCGATTGCTTTCAACCGCGACAGTTGTCCATATTATACTTCGAGCAAGGACTTAAGGATTACACAACATGTTGGGCAATTCTAGAGAACTGCTGGCTAGTCATGTTTATATAGCTCCATTGCATACAAGAGTTTAGCAACCGTAATCTTTTCCCTTACTTGATTTTCAAGGAAACTCTACATTTGAAGTATGCCATTGACAGTGCAGAAAGAACAAAAAGGAAACACTTACCTTCAGAAGGCTTCGCCAAATCAGATGTGGTGCAAGAGGCATCAACCACCCAATCATATGACTTAATGTGCAATGTACCAAACAAAAGCTTGCTAAATACTGTCATTCCCGGATGATTATGAAGCGGAATGACACCGGATGGCGGCAGACAGAAGATCCCAATCTGTAAGGATTGAATTATAAGGCCCAAACAAACAAAAATCCCCGAGTCAATAGAATTAGCCTCAAACTAAATGTCATAGTACACAAAAGAAGGTTACACACCGAGAACTTTTTACATTCATGGATGTGGAGGTATCCTATTGCCTGGGTTGTCCTCTTCAAATTCTTGCGAAAATATGGCATCTCTGAACTCAGACCAAAGTCACTCGGTTTGAGGTCATCTATGAAAAAAAGAAAAAAGAAGAAGAAGAAGATAAAGAAGAAGACAAGAAGCCACACCTTAAGAATAAGGACAAGGAAGTTTGATGCAAACAAGGAACATATAATTCATAATAGGTTTGCAGAAGCAATGCGCCAAAAGGAGGCATTATTGTGGCTTTGCAGCTTCCAACATTAACTTAGTTTCATTTGAATGAATACAGGATTAACCTCTCTCGACAAACATGAAACACAAGAGACAAACACACAACACAGACAAACTAAACATACCCAAAACAGCCTTTAGCTTTTCGATGTTGTCGGGGGAGGGAACAAATCCACCGCCACCGTGGGCAAAAACTTCCTCGCAAGTGTCATAAAGCCTCTGATCCGGCGACATCACCACCGCCCTTTTTTGGAGATCTCGCCGCCTCTTTTTACCCATTCTGTCCGTATTGACTCTGTTATTAACCAGTTTTGTCCCAATCCCCATTCAACACTACACTAGCTTAAACATGCAATCCCAAGAATTGGGTTCAAAGAGAAGCAATTCAAAGAAGGGTATTATGAAAAACCCTTTATAAATGAAACTTACGATCTGGGTATGAAAGAAAACAGAAAAATCCAACAGCTTTCACGCTGGCAAAAAAAGGAGAAACAGGGGAAAACAGGGTAACTGGTAACAGATGATCACTGTTCTGTTAGCAGCGGTTTTATAATAGAATAGTACTACAGGAGATGTAGCAAAAAGAAATAAGGGAATGGTGGGATATGAAAAAGAGACCCTCCAGTTGACGAAGGGGTGGGAGATGGTGAGGGGGCACAGAGACAAGGTGCATTTATAAATAGGAGGGAGATCAAGGGAGTTGGGGGTTTTCTAACATGAAGCTGAAGAGAGACAGAGTTGGTTTCCTTGAGAGTGCGGGAAAACCAGGGGCCATTTCCAGCATTTCCTATGGGCTGGGTTCCAAATACCAGCTCCCTTCTTTTTCCTCCCTTGGTTCAGCTATGATCTATATATATACATTCCACTCCTCCTGTGTCTTCTCATTTTTGCCCCTCCTATTTTACCTTTTTTTTTTTTTTTTTCTCTTTTTCACACCATAGTATGAGATATTCAATTGCCCTTGCGCTGAGTCATGGTTTTCCATCTTCCTGGTAATTATCTTGATAATTTGCAGTTTGACTCGGTAACTTTTATACAACTTGACTTCCAATCGATTAAAGTAACTTTCCTCCTTTTTGTGTCCTCAATTACTCTTTTTTTTTTTTTTTTAAACTTAGGTAAAGGGGTCGCCAAGTACTTGAAAATTTTGTTGTAACAATGTTCTTAATTTAATAATAATAATAAGAAGAAGAAGAGAACCAAATGAAATAATATATTTTCGAGATGTGTATAATTTTTCTTACACAATAAGAAATTCTTCGTATGCAAAAACTGTACATGGCTCTTAATTATAATTATGTTTGAATTATCTTAAAATCTAAATCATCGTGTCATTTATATTTTACACTTAAAACTCCATACTCAAATGTTGGTAAAGTGGATACGTTTCTTTTTGTTTTGTTAGCTCTGGTTTAGATTTTCTATTTCCATTAGCTCTAACTTGAATGTTTATTAAAAATGGCATATTTTTAAATAAATAAAAGTGTAAAACTCAATTACCCTCTATAAGTTAGGCTAGGTTAGCCGCCCTTGGACCTAACAGAAAAAAAAAAAAAAAGAAAGAAAAATTGGCTCCTAGCAAGTCAATCTGCTCATTATTAGACGTGTCCATTGTTCAACAATTATAGCTTAGGTAATTTATTATAAAATTTATATCTCAACTAAATAATTTATTAACATTTTTATTTAATTTTTTATTAAAAAATAAATGTTAAACCATCAACCAGATTGTTATCTCATGTCACGAAAGACTTCTAATTGATTTCACAAATAAATAAATAAATAAATAAATAAACTCCACTATTTATTGGGATGAGGCCCATTGGATGTCAGGGTGGATAATTACGAATCGAAAAAGCCCCCCCCCCCCCCCCCCCAACTGCTAAGCAATCAATTAAAATTGTGTTGTTCTTAATTTCCCGAATTCAAATTAAGTTGGAAAAAATCAGGGGGCAGAATGGGAAGAGCGTTCAAGTATGACTTGCGTAATAAGCTGTCACCAGGAAAGCATAGCATTAATGATAAAAACAATGTAAAATTCTTCAAATTCTTAACTTTACCATTTTAAATACAGCCGTGACAAAACCAGCCGTCAAGCATTTCCAACTTTCCATGTTGGCATCTTAGATCTATTTCTGTGTCTTTGGCATGCCAAAAATGCGTTGGATACCTGCCAATAATTCAACATGCAATCTCTGGTGAATCAACGCATATTTTTGTGGAAAAGAGAAGCAAAGAGCCAAAAGGGGTTTGGCTGATTAATTTGTTGGCTTATTAAGATGAACGATAAAGCAATTTTAAAATAACACAGTACAAACCAGGTTTTAGTATTGAACCAATGACATTCCCAAGACTAGGGCCATGAGAGAAACCCACTTAACTAAGAATTTGTTAGTCTTGGTTTCGCAATCATAAATTCAAGATTTCCTTGTTTTTTTTTTTTTTTTTGTTTCTTCTTTCAACTTTTTTCCTTCCCCTCTCCCCCACCGTAGTATTTCATTTTGTTGAATGACATGGTTTTCCAATTTCCACGCAAAAAAAAAAAAAAAAAATAAAAAAATCAGCATATTCCATTCAACTCGAACATAAAATATGGACTTCAATTGGCGCTAATGGGTGCACTTCTGAACGAACCGCATAATCATCAAGTGAACTCCATATTTTCTGCACAAGTTGAATGGAATATGCCACATAATAATCTAACAGTGGATGATTATAGAGCTCGTTCTAGGCGGTCTGGTAATCAACCCGCGTAGGCATTTATATAACACAATAATACGGTGAACTGAGAAGTAGATTTCCTCATGCTCGCGGATATTTAGCATCTTTGAATACGTAGAGATTTAGCATCTTTGAATATGTAAAGATGTAAATCAAGTTATGATGTAGAACATGTGGATGGCTGATTTATCAAATAAATAATAATAATAATAATAATAATAAAAGTACCATTTATTGACTCGTGAATAACGTGTCACCCAGTTCATCACTCTTTCATAATTTAGTTTAGCACATTTTTTTTTTACCTAATTACTTAAACATGTCTTATCTGATAAGCTTGATCTCTATCCTATAGAAAATCTACAATATATTAGTCAAAAAATTAGATATTTACGTTAGAACTTATTTCAAAGACTTTTAAAAATCAATATTTACAGTACGTTCTATGCGTCGGAGTTTGATATACAATTCGCTCTCGGGTTTTGCCCCAAAAATTAACTCTTTTGAGTTAAACGCCATACCCCCTTTTTTATTTTTTGAATTAATTTTAAATGCTTTATGAACATATACATATATATATATATATCTATCTACTTCGTCCACGTTTGCACTCCAACGGACTTTCGTAGGAAAGAGGCGTGAGGTGTATTAAATCTTAACACATAATTCATTGTGAAGTGTGACTCGATAATTTATCTATTATTTTTTGTATCCAACAATTTAATATATGAATATGTATTGGTTAATAATAAACTTGACTTACCGTTCAAAGTTGAAAGATATATATCGTGATTTTACCTGCACGCCTCATCCTCCTGTTGCCCTCCCCCGACGCTGCCCTTAGATGCCATCGATGCGCACGCATGCTCTTATATAATTTTATAACCCCCCTTTTTAAAAAAAAAAAAAAAATCCGTACAATTCACCGGTGTTTTTTGTACTATTATTTTATATTAAAATTTTTGTTTACAAATAAATTATATTTCTATAAAAAATATAACAAAATAAATTTGTTCCAAGATGAAAACTTTATGTTATTCAGTAGTTTTTATTTATTTATTATTATTATTTTGGTGCTATTTAGTTTTTGTTAAAATAAGTTTCAAACTGCGTTCTCTCGTAAATTTGCACGAGATGATTCAAGTGCAGGTTGAGAACGAGGGTCTGGTTGGTACGCTCGTGACTTTTAGACCTTGTCGTTATATTGGCCACATCGTTTATGAATTCATTTTTATTCACTTGTCTTCGAATAATGACAGTAAAATTGCTGCCGTTAATCAATACCATCACAATGATCGTCACCACCGTTTTAGACGTTTTCGACAAAAATGGAGTGCTACAAAATTTACTAACAGACGACGATAATGTGACTTTAAGATGCATTCTTAGGATTTAGCTATAAATTACGCCAACTTTTCATCTCTAATAATTTTTTGTATTTATGATATTTTATTCCACACAAAATTAATTAAAAATATAATTGATTGTCCTATAATTATTATTACATTATTCATCATGAAATTTGAAAGTATGACCCCAGCAAAAAGGCAATAAGACCCCACCAAAAAGCAATAAATATAAACAATTAGAATGTAATATAAGAATTCGAAATATTTTGTGTTAAATTTTATAGTTGATTGGATCAAAAAATTAAAAGAAAAGAAAAACATTCAAAAAGAAAGAAATGTGTATCACATGATGCACATACGACAATACTGTGAACACGAATTTCTTCCACTAACCATTGCCAAAGCCCAAAGGCTCAATTTGCATCTGCGCGTGATGGTAGCGCTCGACGGCACTGAAAGGTGTACGCACATGAGCATGTCTGTAGACATGAATTGCAATTTAATGAATAATTTGAAGCCCTCGGAAAACCCGCCCGCTCGGGCTTCGACTTTTCCCTGGTTTCCGAACTGAGATGGTTCTGTTGATTGCGCTGTGGGTCCTTCCTTTTGCCTTTTGCGGTTGTTGTGTCCAAAAATGTCTCAATCTGCGTAATAATGCTCCGTTGGTACGCAATCTAGGCATGCCCAATGGTGGCTCACCTCCCCCAAGTCGTTCTGTGGGAATATTCAATAGGTCGTGCGGCGGCCATCGTTATCCTACGGTTGGAGCCATAATTTCTTTCAACGCGGCACCATCTGATATCACAATAATTGGACGGATTCGTACGGCAATTTAAGTAGGCCCCGCATAACAGCATTATTATTCAGTAATCAAAATACTTAATATATCCTCCTTTTTTTTTCTTTTTCTTTTTTTTGGGGGAAGGATGACTCAGTGCTTATTCATTTTCAATGCTATTAGATTAATCTTTTTTTTTTTTTTTTCATCAATCAATCAAACTAAAACCAGATAAAAAAGAAGAATTATATTACTGCCAATCAGCTTACCCAAGACTTAAATGTGTGTAACTATTGCTGCCTGTTAAGGGAACGCAACGGCGACCACTCGACGTGAGTCTCACTGCTGGGAGAACACCAAAAAAAAAAAAAAAAAAGCACATGCAGGCGTCTTGTATAGTTGAATTCGCAGAGATATTGACACGTGGCAGGGAGGACCTCCCCAAAATGCGCGTCTTCCGAAGATATATATGGGTTTGGAGAGAGACTACATTCGATTGGTACGCTGATTTGGTGGTCTAGCTCTTTTGTAAGAAACGGCAAACCCAAACCTCCTCAATTTTTCAAATCAACGGGCGTAAAATGGCAGCTGGAATCGTATTGGTGAACCGAAAGCATGTGGGTAGTAATAATTTATAGGTTAACCTTATCCACTTTCTTGGTAAACGTTAATTAATCATTCTTGATTTTTCTTTGATCCATTAAGTGGGAAATGTAATCATGGACCACCAACATTGTACGTGACAATTTCGCCTCAGAAATGGATACCCCTGACTGGTGATTTGTTTTTTTTTTTTTTTTTGTAAGGAGTTTAATGTAAAGATCCCCGTGCCTTTATGCAGCCAGATATGCAAACATAACGGTTAAATGGATGTCGTTTCCCTAATCAGATGCGATGCCACAAAAAAGTATTACGTCGTATTATTATAATTTTTAGTTATATATTTATATTTAGATTTATAGGCATAAATACTGACAGGATTATAACAAATGTTCAATGATTATTATAATAATAATTACTTCGTCTGTGTCTCTCTTGCATTGAAATTGAAACAAGCCATACCCCCAGATCACGAAGCCCACATAGGAAAACCTCCTTTCCCACCGTTCATCAAACTTTATATTTAATTTTATTACAGAAAACAAAAAAGAGAGAAAAAAAAAAAGGCTTGTGAAGCCCAGTATCAATCCCATTTAGTCTAAGTCCTTACGGGCTGACGATCACAACCCAGCCAGCCCATAACAAGGGTATATTGGGAAATTAAAATTTCAAATTTCCAATTAAAAAGATTGAATTAAAAAAAAAAGTGCCCTTGATGGGAATTTTGGGGAAGTGCACTTGAATTGAAGATCATCTACTGCTGCTTCTGCGGCTTCACAGCGTAAATCGAAGAAAAGGAAAATCGAAGAAAAGGAAAAGGGAGGGAGCAGAGAAATGTACGGATTCGAGATGCTGACGTTTAACGTAGACGGAGGGTACCTGGAGGCGATCGTGAGGGGTCACAGATCGGGCCTCCTCACAGCCGCTGATTACAACAATCTCTGCCAATGCGAGACACTCGACGACGTCAAGATGCACCTCTCCGCCACCGAGTACGGCCCTTATCTCCAAAACGGTGCGTTTTCATCGCCTTCACCAATCGGGTTTTTTTTTTTTTTTTTTTTTTTTTTTTATCTTTTCCAAATCCCTCGGGTTTTGGAAGTTTGTTTGGTTGATTAGAAAATTGGGTGAAATGAAAGAGGCAAAAATTGGAATTGGGAGATGGGCTACGTGGAGTTTGAAGGAGATAGGCACGGTTCGGTTGGATTGGATGGCCACTTGATCTGTTACCTATTTGTGTGAAATGGATTGTTTCAATTTTTGGCATTATGCCGAGTCGATGAATCAGGGTTTGATCTTTGAACTTTGCTTGCAGAGCCATCCCCGTTGCACACCACTACAATTGTGGAGAAATGCACCCTGAAACTCGTTGATGAGTACAAGCACATGTTGTGTCAAGCGACAGAGCCCTTATCAACCTTCTTAGAGTATTGCACGTATGTGGAATTTGTTTGCCTTATTTTTGTAAATTGTTTCATGATTTTCTTGATTTATGATTTAATGCAGTCTCTTTTGTCCCCCCCTCCCCCTTTTTCTTGTTAGCTTTTTCTGCAGGGGTGTGTGGTTTTTATTTCTCCAGGGGATGGGGACAGGGATGTTGTTGTTAATGACATTGGATTGTGTACCAATTGTTTAGTTTGGTTTCGGGAATAGCTTGGTGTATGACATCACTGCTTATCCAGACCATTAGTGGACATTGGTTATATTGCCTGTTGAGGTTTAGTATAGATAGCTTTCTTTAACACGAGATTTATGTCTTTAGGTCATGCTTTTGTTTAGCATTTTATTTCATTCTTGGTTTGTTCAGCATCTTGGGCTTCAATAGCTTTCTAGACCCTGCGATGACTAGAAACAGAGACAGTTCTGTTGAATCTTCTAGATATTGTTTTCATTTAGACTTGGTTGATTGAAATTAAGACTGAACTGGGCTAGACATGCTTCAATACGTGGCCACATGGTGAATGCTCAATCTTGCCTGCTAGACAGCAAGTTGATCAGGGGATTTTTTGTTCAACCGGCTGATGGTTATTTGGATGGTTAGGAGTTGGATTTCCCATTTTTCTTCTGAGCATTATAAACACGTTGATCCTTTTTTTTTTTTTGAAATTTCCTTTTGCTAAATCCTTCTGTGGTTTTGACCAGATATGGTCATATGATAGACAATGTTGTCTTGATTGTTACTGGAACCTTGCATGAGAGAGATGTTCAGGAACTATTGGAGAAATGCCACCCTTTGGGCATGTTTGACAGGTATGCTGGTTATACTCTGGTTCATTGGACTTCTGACTAGTGAAACCAATCCTTCTCAATCTCTTTTCTGTTTTCCCCCTCAGCATTGCTACCTTGGCTGTTGCACAGAATATGCGGGAGCTTTACAGATTGGTGCTTGTTGATACACCATTGGCACCATATTTCTCTGAGTGCATCACATCAGAGGTAAATGCCACTATCTCTTGATTGTATCTTCTCTAATTTTCTTGTTACCATTGCCAGATTTGTATTCCTACTATTCTCTCCCATGTTATGGTGAGTGCCTGCTTTCTTCAGAACGAATTGATAAATAGTCCTTTGCTTTTTATATTGAGCGAAATTCATTTGGAGCGTGCATGTATATTTGCGTGCATCAATTGTCCAAAATCACTGAGGGGAATCCTTGTTGTTGAACCATTAGATTGTTGTTGTAGATACTAGAATTTGTTATCATATTTTTTTTTTTTGCTTCTCAGTTTTATTCCTTTGGCTGCATTTCCAGGACTTGGATGATATGAACATAGAAATTATGAGGAATACCCTTTACAAGGCGTATCTTGAAGATTTTTACAGGTTTTGTCAAGTAAGGGTGGATACTTAAAATAATAGAAAGGAATCTGTCCATGCTTGGAGATAATATTCACACTTTTAATCTGTTCTTATGAGCCTAATTTCATCCTTTGATAGAAACTTGGTGGTGCCACTGCTGAGATCATGTCTGACCTCCTCGCCTTTGAGGCAGACAGAAGGGCTGTCAATATCACCATAAATAGGTACCTTTAGTATTTGTGTTTCTAGTTTTATTCATTTGAAACCCAAGAATACCAAAGAGAATGGTCAATTTGCTCCTCCATAACTTATGATTGTATTACAGCCATTATCCAACCTTTTCATGTCCATAATGTCTTTTACACACGACTTTGACAGCATTGGCACTGAGCTTACCCGAGATGATCGTAGGAAATTGTACTCGAAATTTGGCTTGCTGTAAGTGTGTGTTTGTAATTATATAGTTTTTTTGGGTACCAATGGATACCTTTTTTGCTCATCATAAAAAGAATATTTTTGCTTGACAATGATATACTTGTGGAACAGTTATCCCTACGGGCATGAGGAACTTGCTGTCTGTGAGGATTTAGATCAGGTTTGTCATGAGTTCATGCTGTCTGACTATCTTCTACTAAATGTAAAGCCATCTGCTTGACTTGATGAGTGGAAGAAGAGAGGGTTGAGAATGTCTATAAAAATTCAACTTGTTTGGGATGTGTGTTGGGGTTGGTTGACTTGTTTCTACTGCTTCAATGCATCAGAATATGGCATATTCTTTGAGTTTAGTTACAGGTCAAATACTTTGTAAACATTGTTTCATTGACTTGTCTCTCCTCCTAAAACAATGGAACATAATGTTGCTTGTTGCTGCTTTGTTTTTCTGCTTGATTGACTTTGTAGGTTCGTGGTGTCTTGGAAAAATACCCTCCTTATCAGTCCATTTTTTCAAAATTGTCCTATGGTGAGAGCCAGTTGCTTGATAAGGCATTTTATGAGGAGGAGGTGAAAAGGCTTTGCTTAGCTTTTGAGCAACAGGTGTGTATTAGCCACTCTGTAGCCAGATGCTCATAGCTCAGTCTTTATGTACCATACTAACAGCATCCCACCCACTTCACCCCATGCATGAATAAACCAGTATTGTATGATATGAACCAGCACCAAGTTTCAATGGTTATGCATCAAAGCCATTTTCTATTTTATTTTTCGCGCAAAATTTTCTTGTGCATGTGATGGATCGGCTGGTTTTCTTCTCTGAAATGCAGTTCCACTACGCTGTCTTCTTTGCATACATACGCTTGAGGGAACAGGAGATCAGGAACCTCATGTGGATATCCGAGTGTGTGGCTCAGAATCAGAAGTCAAGAGTCCATGACAGTGTTGTTTTCATATTCTAGTTTCCTTGCAATTCATCGCAGATGATTACATGGTCTCCTGCCTGAACTCCGTAAATTGCTCTTTTCATGGTGCATGCTTATTCTTCTGAATAGTGCAGAGAGATAGCCCTATCTACTCCATTTGTGAGATCTCCGTGTTCAAAATAATTTTTTTGTAATATGCCGTATTATTTGTTAATTTGAGGTTTAAGCTTTGTATTCTTGTTCAAAATAAGTGAAATCAGTTTTTTCCATGTAATTCTATACAATATTTAAAAATTGACCAAAAAAAATGGTGTAAATAGCAGCATAAAATGTTTGGATAGGTGGAAATCATAAGAACTCCATAAACGAACGTCCTCCTTGCGTGATTAATTCTCTTACCAATTTCGGTGTTGGCTGAGATTTTGCAAAATTTGACATGATCCCTGAGAACTAGAAAAGAGAAAAGGAGATTTTCTCTCATAAAAAAAAGGAGATAAAAAGTAAAAAGGATGATTTTGTTTTTCTCTTTGTAGACTGCCTCTCCTTCTTCCATTTAGGACCATTAGGAGACTCTGCAATGCATGGTGATGAGTCTCTCCCACACGGCTGTCTATTTGACTCTGGCCATCATGTCCGCCGCCGGCGGCCATTCCAAAGCTCTACCTTTCCCCAAAATGGCCACCAACGCCACCTTTATTCTCTTCTTCCTTGCTTCCCTGGCCGCTGCCGTCACCACCACAGCCACCGCAACCTAGGTCCCAATTCTGGGCCTTGACACCTTCCCCTAGTAGAATAATCATTAATATGATTCTTATAAGAGGAGTTCGACTCTTGAAATATTCTAAAAATATATACTGTATTTGTATAACTAACAAATACAAATACTTCTACTTTAGGATCAAAATTGACCCTTTTTGTTGGTGGCTTCAAATACCTTTCAAATACTTTTAGATGTGTTAAAGAAGGTTTGGTACCAAACCAACACTCGTAGGTTGTAGAATATGAAAGAGTTTTGATGGGCAACTTGTTTTGCAATTATACTACAGTGATCATTCCCTTTGACTAGAAAAATTTCGGGAGACCTTTTTTAGTTATTAAACATCTGGGTATGGCAACAATAAACCTATTCTCCTTTCACTTATCACATTTTGTTGGAATGAATAGAAAGTTGTTAGCTTTTGTTGAATTTAAATATTTTTACAAATTTATTTAAATGACTTAAATATATATTTTGATTTATTATCAGAATCAATACCCTTAATATAATAGTTTGATTGCTTCTCAATCCATAAGGAAAATACTTGAAATTTCAAACTTATATTTGAGAAAAAAAATTCAAGTAAAATTGATTAAATCATTTATAAAGATAATGTAAAACTTATTGTCTTCTGGGGATTCGTGATACATTGGTCTATAAAAGTCACTGTAGATGAGTTCTAGCTTTTCCTTTACCTTGAATGGTGTTGCAAATAAAAATGGTAGCCTGGTCTATTTGCCAAGTTGACAAATCTAGTATATAGACTTGGATTATGCCATTTGTGATACACTTTGTACTAGCCTTTTTCTTTGCATCTTTCTAAGACTAGTAAAGTTAAAATGGCTTAATCTCTTATTCCAAATTATAGCATCTTGTATTTTTGTGGACATTGCAAAATGTTTTACCTTGCTTTTAATTAGAAGGTTTTGCTACATATAAATACTTTACTCAGAAAGGTACTATTGACATTTAAAATAAGAAATATCTTGTCTTTAAAAACTACAGTATATCTCTTGTCTTTTAGTTGTCTTACATTTAAGAGGTTATAATTCATATTAGGCACATATAAGACATTATGTATGAATTTGATACTTATATTTTTGTAAATGATAAAAAATTCTTTCTTTTCTACTTGAATCAAATTACCATTACCAATTTTCACTTTAGCTATAAAGGGTCTACCAAGATTCTTAAACAATTATAAATTTAGTGACATGTGGTTTGTGCAACTACTGTCAACTAACCATATGTTACTTATGTTTCCAATGGAATCAATTGTTGTAACAAACAACTACACTTCCATTATTTGTTCTTTATTAGTTACTTGTGCCTATTGTGACTTTTGTGGTTATTGTTGCTATTTCCTTTTATATTAACAAATCCTTTATGCATGTCCTTTCTTATTGCAAAATTTACATACAAGATCAAGCCTTTTTAAGCAAATTTTAAAGAGAGCTTGTTTTTTTACAATGTTCATATGAAGGATGCTATTTTCTACCTTCAAATTTAGTGTATTCCTTTGATTTCTTTTCCTACTTCTTTTATTGCCTCCTTTTTGCTTAAATCTTAAGCTGTTTCTTTATGGCAAAGGCACCTTCTATGCCCTCTTTTTGCTTTATGAGCCTTTTTTGCTCTTGAATTTGAAAAAAGTTAAACAATTTTGGCAAATTTATGTAGTTAAGGTGTTTAAAATTTTCCCAAAAAGGAGATTTTTACCTCAAATCTTTTTGGAATGCTTATTAAGACCTTTTGGATAGTACTTCTGTTTATGAAGTCCTCTCTCAATACTTTAATTCGATTGACTATCTTTAAAAACTTGTCATTATATTCCTTTATGTTTTAGCCTTTTTCATCTTTAAAAGTTCAAATTCTCTTCTAAAATTAAGAAGTTGCATATTTCTAATCTTTTCACTACCAAAAAAATTTCCTTTTAGCCTTTCCCAAGTATTCTTAATTGTCTTATAAGCCATGATTTTATTGAAAATGATCTCTAACACAACTAAATAAATGTATGTAAATACTATATATTGCTTTATCTATATTGTTTGATTTGTGCAAAAGAGGGATTAGCAAGTAAGAAATGTAGATGTATACCTTTTTCAGTAACTTTCCATAAGTCATAAGTTCCAAAGTGAGCTCTAATCATTATTGTCCATTAAGAATAGTTTTTCCCCGTAAACTTGAAAGGTGAAAGTGGTAAGAAGCTAGAGGATACCATTTATACAAAATGTGACTTGGTTGTTGGTGATTTTATAGAGAAATTATTATTATTAACATAAGAATTGACTTGTTACTTTTCTTGAATAGTTATAACAAGTTTTTTAGATTAAACCTACTTTGATATTAGATGTTAAAGTTATTTAAGAGATGCTGAAGTGGTGTGGAATAAAGGTTAGTAAGTTACAACTTTAATGCTTATTAATTTGTTGCAGTGAATAAAGGTTGTAGTTTAAGTGTTTGATGATTTGTTATAGTGAATATTAATTGCAATTTAAATATTTGTAATGAAGTAAATCAAAAGGAAATGGAAGAAAAGGAAGAAAAAGATAAAAATTAGAAAGTAAGAGAATGAATAGAAATTTTGTAAATTCTAAATGTTTCATTTATATTATTATATAATAATTATCTTATATTATGAAATTTATAAATTTAAAATTTAAATTTAAACTTAATGTTTTATAATTATATTAGTTCAAATTCAAAATATTTTGAATTTAAATTAAATACATCATTACATATTATTACATACTAAAAGTATATATGAGAAAGATTTACTGAAAAAACCAATACAACCATATGCACCAACTACATAACTGTCAACTAACATCTATTATTGGTTTTGGTGGGAAAGGTCATTGAATAGCTTTTGGAGATGTGGTTGCAACAGCAATGCAAGAGCACTATAGTCTTCAGTTCTCCACGTGATGTTCTGCTGCAATTCCAGGTTGCACTGCAACAAAACAGATTCTTCAACTCCAATGTAGCTTGAGCAACAAGAAACTAGGTTCATAAACGGCAAGAGAAAACGAATGGGATGTCATCTATTCCTTCACAAAAGAACCTGCCATAATCATCATCAATGCCAACTTCTTGTTGGTTATTAGTCTCGTGAACATTGGTTTCATCTTCGGAGACATTAGAATTCTTCTCGACCAGTTCTCTAAATACTGAAGACCGAAGGAGAAGGCCAAGGGCAGTGGGTGATGATGAGGTCTTGTTGCAATAGTTTGAGGAGATGTTGTTTTGGAAGACTGGAGGCCTTTGTGGGGAAATCAAGTAATCTGCAGTGAAATGAGTGTTGTGGAAGAATGAGGGTTTAGATTCCTCCATCGGGATATATTTATTGGATGATCCCACTGCCTGAAACTCTTCTGTGATGATCTGTTGCCCGTTAGCAGCAATTTGGGCTGCTTGTGCTCCTGGCTTTAGCCATCTGATGTAAGTGCTAAGGTCAAAGTTGGTCACTGCGTTGATCCCTCTGTACTCGATTGCTGCAACGTCATATGCACGGGCTGCCTCCTCTTGTGTGCCTATGATAAAACACGGGGTTACACATTTTCCTATCCAAGACTGATACTTAGCTTCCATATTTTCAGCTGAGCTTAATTGGAAGTGTTGGTTTAGATCGAACTTACTGTAGGTGCCAAGATAAAGGTACTTGTTTCCGAAAACTCTCCCTATTCTTGCTTCCCATCTTCCGTTGTGATGGTGTCTGCATGTGCTACCCCAAAGGATCTTTAGCAACTGCTCTCTTTTTGTATCGGGCATGAGAAATTTATCAAAATATCAAGAAGATTACCTTGCAACTCCCCTGTACTTGGATACACCTCTTGAAAAGCCACTGCTCTTCCTGTAACAATAAAATCCAAAGAATGTCATTTAGAGACGACGGAAAAAATTTTATTGCAAGGTTCCATCATATAAGAAAACATACCTTCTTAAAGATGCCAGATATTCCTCTTTTGTTACAGTTTTCATTATTTCAATTTCTTCCTCATAGTCTGGTATCTGTTAATCAGAGACATAGATGCTGTCATTTAGCTTATGCAGTCTGTTGTATACGATAATCTGTCATGTTTATTCATGGTCTTGGTATTCATACCGGGAAATTGGTAAAAGTGGAAGTTCCCCAATACTTCAATGCAGCCAAATCATATGCTCTTGCTGCAGCTTCTTCCTCATCATAAGCACCTAGAAATGTAAAACAATCCAGTTACTGTCTCTATAAGATAGATGAACGCATTAAAGAGCCTATGACTAAATACCAGTACAGGATGCTTACCAAGGTAAACTGTTCAGTCCCGCAACCATTTCCAAAGCACAACCATATAAACAAACATAAATCACAGGAAAAAAAGAAAAAACTATTAGGACATGAGAATAGCGTGAAGAAGTGAAACCAAAACGAACAAGTTAAATTATTAAGTTACTAACCTTGTTTCCCTTTCTTCTTCTGCGCTGCATTCCATGTGAATTTATCCCATAAGTGCGCCTCATATCTACCAGTCCATCTGTGCCTGTTTGGATCAATTTCAAATTTTGTCAGCAACTTGATTGGGAAAGACGTTTGGAAAACTAGTTTTCTTAATATATATATATATCTTTTGACCTGCTGACACCCCGGAATCTTGAACTTCTCTTTACAGTTGTAGCAGCGGAAGTTTGGTTAGTTTGTAGCTGGGGAAGTTGCTTCTCATGCTGATTTTGGTTATCACCAACAATAGCTGGTTCTCTTCGTCGTCTTTTAACACATCGAACAGCCTGTAACTCTCTATCAGCCATGCACAGGCGTCGATTTACTAGGTTCTCTTCATTCTTCACCATCATCAGCTCCATTCCCTTGTTTCCTATCTTTGAAAACTTTTCCCTCTCTTCTTTTCTCGTTCTACTCTTCTGGGGTTGGTTGTTGGGAAGAGAATGTAAAGCTGTATGCATATATAACAAGCGAGGTACTTTTGGCAGTTCTTGTATTTTGTATTTATGGTAACAATAGGTTCAAGTACAACAAGAAGAGAGACGATGTTTTCATGGCCGAATAGCGAGATGTCCGCATACTCTTGTACTTCGCTGCGACAACGGCATTGATGTTTCGAGTTTTGGATTTGCATTAAAGCCTCTTGGATCCATGTGGAAGTAGGCAGCTTGAGCTTAAAAGGGCTTGCATTTAAAACTCAAAATACTTTTGTTTTGTTGGTAATTTTCAATCAACTTGAGAAAAGCTGTAAATAGCGTTGATGCTCATTTACTTTGCTAAGGCTTGTCTTCCTAAGCGGAACTTATAAGTGGATCTATATGTAATATTTGCTACCTTTAATAAAAGCTCTCCATTTATCAAAAAAGAAGAGGCATAAATAGCAGCCTTTTGCTGTTGGTCCGCATAATCATTTATACGGCCAGCCATTCACCTTCCAGTTAATTTGATCTTCAATTTCATAGAGACTACTATTTGCTTCGCCTTCTGAGGCAAAAAAAAAAAAAAAAAAGAAGTAGTGGGACTGATACCGTATTAAAGAGTCCGTCAATTAAAAAAATTTCGGCCATTGGAATTAAAATCACATCTGTGTTGCAGGGACAATGCCTCGGCTAATCCCTGTGTATCTGAACTGGCAGCCGCAACGGATTCTACAAAGACCTGCTATGTTTAAGGTAGACGGGCACGAATCCAAAAGGTAACAGAGAAAAGACCAGGAGAAGAAAAGAACAATACATTTAGGATCCTGGATTACTTAAAAAGTTAAATTAAATTTTGTTTTGGAGTCACTGAGCAAAGAATACACAAGACAGCAGACTTTATGGTTCTTACAGTCAAGCTTGCATTCGAAATATGGGCTGAAAACTGTACATTGTCGTAGTTTCAGCAGCTCCTTGCATACATCGCTTTAGATATTCTTGATTTCATCGTCTGATTTTCCATTCCTTATCTTATGATAGGCTGGATTCTATGGCAGGAAATGCAGTTAGCTTCATTCCAGAAGCATCCAAATCAACTGCGGTGAATTCTATGGACCCAACTTGTGACACAATGTTCGCGCAGAAGGAATTCAACTTTCTTTTGGGTACATAATGGAAGGAATTAAACTGTTAATTTAACATATAACTAGGACAATCCGCCAATCTTATGCGCACTTTTTTTTTTTTTGTTTTTTTGCTTTTTTAATGGCAAGCAGTTTAAGGAAAGCAAAATCGTTTTTATAACGCATGACCATTGGCTATCGGGGCGGAATCCGCGTTGGAAGAGTACGTCGAATTTGTGATTGCCTCTATCTATGAGACAATATACTTTCATCTTACTCGCTAAGCTGGACCCTTGGTTGTCTTTTTCTAGTAAATATTTCAGGCTCCCTAAAGTCAAATGGAGCAATGCCGTCCGTGCTCTGACATGCGTGATCCAGATACCTTCAATGGCTAGTCTGTTTGGTGAGATGCAAGTATTTTACACTTTGTTGACTAAGGTTTAAGCCCTAAGACCACGGTCCAACGAGCAAATTTCCCCTGTTTTTTTTTTTTTTTCCCTTCTTCTTCTTTTAGTTAACATTAACAGATAAACTTCGGTATAATGGTAATGTCATTATAAAAAAAAAAAAAAAAACATGTCATAACACAAATGTGATAGTACTAGAGTCGTCTTCAGGGTGGAATTATTATTTTTTTAAAAAAAATATAAAATTTAATCAATGCCAATTAAATAAAAAGAAAGTGTGAAGAAAAAAATTAGGAAGCCTATCTAAACTATCCCAAAACCCACGAGCCCCACAACCAACGCTACGAACGTGAATTGAACACATTTTACGAGTTCTGGTGGTTTGGTTGCCTTGGTCTGATTCCCAGCGGCCTCATACATGGATGATGCTTGCTTTGTTCAGTGCGCAGTCCACCAAATCATTTCCGTTTCCAGCCTTCAGAACCTAAAGAGGCCCAAATATTTGTATGGGCCAATTGAGGGGGCCACTGGGGGTCGCCTTTATCAATGGATATTAACTAGGAAAGATGAAAATGCAAGGCCTGCTTGCAGGCCCAAACGGATTTGAGCCTTCCTTGCAGGCCTGATGAGCTGCAGTCAAGTTTTCCGACCTTAACACTAATTTATTATTCCAATGAGAAGAAAAGCTTTGATAAGCTTATCTAATTTTATACACAGCAAAATAAGTTACAGACTCAAGATAAAAGGAAATTGTGTCATTTGACACATAATAAATATTTTATGATATTTGAAATAATTTCTATCAATTTTTGTTACATTGTTCATGAATGCTGATGATTTATATATATATAAAAAATAAAATAGATAAAATATAAATTTTAATTAATGATTAAAATTATCTTTGATATAACGATTATGTGAATCAAGATATTTCAAATTTGAAAAAAGAAAATTGAAATGGACCGCATCATCTCAAATTGAACCAAAAAAAAAAAAAAAAAAGTTTAAATCGTATCCAATCAAAACCGAGCCAAATTGAAATTACGACTAATAATTGACTTACCATAAAATCCAAAAGTTGAATTTTACGACTAAAATCATTTCATTTTTGGCAAGTATGTTCTTTTCCACGTGGCAATTTCCTATTTGTTCACCTGGAAAAACTGAAGTTTTATTTTTGACAAGTTGACAAGTTAAATTTTGACCCTTTTGTGTTACGTTTGGTATGACAGTTCTATGATCCGTATGAATTGTTACCTTCATTGATGTGCTTTTGTATCTGTCATCTTCTTGCCCTGAACGTATCTTTATCTGTTGATGTCTGCCTGCAGGAAACATGCTCACTTTTTTGGTTGGTCCAAAGCAATCTTCTAAGGTATCTTTAGCAGGATGTCTCACAAAAACAGATAGATGCAAGCGAAAAATGAAGTCATCTTGGAGTTCCGCGTGGAAGATACAACCGGAGCTAACGAGATGTGTTCACTGTCGTCCTTTCTGAAGCTGTCATCCTTTCTAAACTATTCAACGAGTTCACAGATTTCGTTTAGTTTGGAGGGAGGGGTCCCATCGAAATTCTAGCCTTGATCATTTAGGTCGGAAGATGAATTATCCCTTTTAGTCTACCATGTCACGGGAATGCTATGCCTGCAGAAAGATTCGCTGAGGAGATAAGTTTCCACATACCCAAACGCTAACACCCAATTTTTTGGATGTGAAAACCTACTCTCTTTATCCACCGTAATTGGTATAATCTGATGAACTTGGTTTCGGTTCTTCTCTTTGTCTAGTTTTCGGTTCTCCCACTGATGATTCCGAGGACGGGGGAATCAGATGCTAGTGAAAGTGGAGGGAAGAAAGAGGCCAACCATATGATTTCCATTTTGCCGCACACTTCATTTAAAGGTTTCTGACATGTCATTGTATAGAGAGCATCTCATACCACCTGATGACCAATTTCAGAAGCCTTTATAAAAGGAATTTAAAAGAATAAACAGCTGAAAAAGAAGAGGGATCCGAACGCACCAAAGGAGGCAATGAATGGTTATATGTTCTTCTCACGAGTGGAAAGGGAGGTGGGTTGATATTCTTCGAAACATAGGCTTTAAAGATAACTTTCTTAGCTTGTTTTTTCCTTTTAGTTTGGGTATGCTCAAACTTAGTGTGTTTGTTGCCAACAGAATGTCAAGAAAAATAACCCTGGAATTGCATTTGGGGAGATTACAAGAGCAACTGGGGACAAGTGGAAAAGCATGATCAGTATGCTTTCTTTGACTTAGTTCATCCTTCCTGATCCTTATATTCGATTTTTTTTTATCGTTACTGAGGTGTGGCACCCATACTAAACTCTCTGCTATTTTGTCTTTCCCATTGACATGCAGCTGAGGAGAAAGAACCATGCAAAGCAATGGCTAGAGCAGATATCAAACGTTACAAAGAAGAAGTCAGTGGATAACCCACAACCAATGAACAGTTCATAGATTAAAGCAACAGTTTATTAGCTTTTTTTGCCATGGCGACACTATCTTCATCCGATTGTTCCTTAATTTGGTGTACACCTATGATTATGTTGAAGGTTTAGTAAGAGATGGCAGCATTTTTTGTTGCAGTTGGTTCTGTATTAGGCTTGCTACCTCAAGATGTAAGGACTTTTATCTCTAAGCCTTTCTTCCTTGCATCGTCTCCATATTGAAATTCCTACTTGGCCTTGGCAATCATGCTATGCAATCAACAAATAAAAGAACACCGAAGATCTGCGAATGCTAAATTTTTCTTAATGCGACAGAAACAAGTGTCTGGCTTTTTCTCTTTTTATTCCATTTTCCCCATATGAGATGTGGGCTCCGATTTTTGAATCGACAGTGCATATATTTAAATGTATAGAGAGAAATAAAGTGAGATCTCAAATAAATATATCAAAATTTTCATACTCTAATCGATACAGAAACCACTTGTGCAAAAGAAAGTCTTATGCAGATGAACAGAAGATATATGGTGCTGGCTGCACGTAACGATGAACAAGATGAGGCAAAAAAAAAAAAAACAGTGAGCAATAAATTAAATTTATGTTTTTCAGAGTTTCCACTCTTGAATGAATGATGGTTCTCATCTTTTTCTGTCTCACAAGTCACATCCGTATCCCTTTCAATAGGCCAAAACACTCAGAAACATAAATTGGATTACGAGTACACAAACATGCCTTTCCGCTCCTCACATTTTAATGTCTTTGCAAAGTCATAGGCTCCAGGAATGATCAAGGAGGCTCTCTAACATCTTCTGCCAGGCTTGCAATTGAGTGCTCCAGCAAAGCGTGTTAGCGTGGTCGCATAAATACCTGGCTTTGGGGTGATCATGAACTTCTTTTCTGGTCTCTTCACGTTGGGGTTCCCGGATTCAACAAAGAATGCACCATTCATGAACACATCACCTTCTGATCTCCATGACCAAGTTTTCCATTCTGCTTCGCTTGCATAGTCCCTCTTGGTCACCTACAAATCAAAACGAAAATTTGCTCATAAATACATAATCATCCATGCATTATTCGGTATAAACATTTTACGTGGTACCACTACGTACAAATTATGTGCATGGAATTTCCATTTTTACCTACCTGTTTTATTACCATGTCGTTTGCCGCAATGAACCGGTTACCCTGGCTTATGATGGTAGGACTTTTGCTGCCTCCAATGGCATACAAGAGCCAATGGGTGTAGTCATTGTTGACCACATGGATGAAACCCCACCTGCATCTCGGCATTCTCTGCACTAGTCCCTGACCAAAGTGATTGAATGCAACTGTGACTTGCATCTTTTCATCTCCTGCAAAGGCGTCGCTCGCACCCAATAAGATCGCCTGCATAATTCCACGAAACGAACCCTTATTAACCATTACCACAATTGTACAATTATGTAATCAGGATTGCCTGCTTTGGCAGTTGCTTCCAAAGTACGGATTGGAAATTGCAAGCACGGCCAATGTGGATAGCATGACTTACATCATTGTGGTGAGTGAAGTGGGAATTTGATATGGTGATTGCAGTAGATCCCTGGATGGCATCAATGAGCCCATCTTGGCACTTAGACATGGAAACATGATCTATCCATATATCGGTAGACCCGAAGATGGAAATTCCATCCCCATCACTGGTAGTCCTGAGTCCAATGTGGGTCACGGCGTCCCTGATCAAGCCACCAGAGGCAGTAACAATGTGGTGAATATGTATGCCATGGATGATCACGTTCCGGATGAACTGAATGGTAATGCCGGCGCCATAAGAGATGTGCACGTTGGCTCCGCGGCCATCAATGGTCTTGTCGCTGGTCATAATGAGCTCCTTGGACAGCTTGATGTTCATGTCGTGGGAAAATGTGATCCATAATGGCCCATTTTGGATCACGGCGTGGCGGAGAGTCCCAGGTGTTGGGTCTCCGACATTGTTGTCTGAGTTGTCTGTGACAACGTAGAACTTTCCTTTCAATCCTCCGGTGGCCCTGCGACCGAAGCCAAGTGCACATTTTGCCAGGCGCTTGCGGTGTTGAGCCCAGTCATCGCGACACCTCCAGCACTTGTCAATTGGGTTGGTTGCTTGGCATGGACCTCTGTAATTTGTCTTTCCTTGCCTCAGGTTCCTCCTAGTGTTGTTGGTGTTCTCTGGAATCCCAATTTCGTTATTGTAGTCTTCCTCATTTCTGTTCAAATAAAATAACGTAGCAGATGTTAAACATATGTTTCTGCCCGGACATGTCTTCCTATAATCTATATTTTGGTAAGTCTTTCTAGCATTTGTTTGGCTAAAAATTCTTCATAAATCTCTTTTAAAGTGAACTTCACTCTCTTTGCGAGGATAAGTTCACGGGGTAAAAAAAGGCGTCTTAATCCATGGTATGCCTACACTGCGAAGTCCATTGGAAGAAAGCTCATGTGTGCAGTATTATTTCAGTTCTTAACGACTTCCAAGTCTCAATAAAAAAATAATGCTATGAACAAGAATACTAAGCGGTGTATGTGTTTGAGCGCCTGCATTTATGTGCTGCAATTGATTGGGCGGAATGAATGTGGATATATCCCGGGGAAACCTACATCTATCGAATAAGAAGAGAACAATGGTTTCAGGATATTCACATGTCGGTAACATGGTAATTGAGTTCTTCTGTGACATTTTCCGTGGTGGGTACATAGGCGTACAGGAGATTCTGCTTGGCTTGCTCGGCTCGTTTCTGCCAGACCTCATCAAAATAGCCAATATCTGCCCGTAGGCTTGGAATCACAGTGGCAAAAGCAACAAGAAAGATCAGCATTAGCTGAGCCATCTCTATTTTCATCTGCAGTCTTTCTTTTCCTCTTTCCCTTCGAGTAAAGAGAAAAAGAAGGTTCTTTTTTGGTTTACAACCCTTTCTATTTGTTATTATTCTTCGACCAAAAAGAACTGTAATGCAGATGAAGGTCTAGGGTTGAACCTTAGGCGCTCAAGGTTCAATTGGCAATGCGGGTTCACACCAAACTAGACCAAAATGAATTTCACGCCTAGGTAGTATTACTAAGCCCTGGCCATTGCTACCCCTTGGTCTAAATTTGCCACCGACAATTTCATGTTATGGTTGTTCTTATATACTATTTAACATCTCTTTGGGCCTAAATTGGGAAGCGTGGACTTTGGGTAACCGTTGTGTCTCAACCATCGACAGTTTGAGATAATAAATCAGGAACAACTCATGTCTTGTGTTCTGTGACTAAACAGATTGTCCAAATTGAGAACCCCACAAAAGTGTAATCTATGAGTTCAAGATTTATAAGAACCCCAGACGCATGGATGGTTCCTACACTTCCAACTAAACTTTCTATGTTTTTGGAAGCGCATGCATAAATAGAATTTGACTATTTATCTCCCTGCCTAACCTTTAGTTATGCTCTTTATTTGGATGAACGTTCATTTTTACTTGTCATTGGTTGACAAGGTTTTACAAGGTTCTTTGAATGACTCATAACCGCCGTTGCTATAATTAGAGTTTCTCATAATTTGAATGATACAGATAATTGCCATAGTAATTATGCTTTTTGAGCCAATTGCCAGAGAAACCAAACAGCGTTATTCGCTGTTAACTTTAAACATAAAATGCATATTATTTTGTATAGCCCGCAGAAAACCTCATCTCGCAATTTCATGGTTCTTTTGTGAGGAAGGGGAATGGCATTTTAGATGCCACGCCAATGCTGGATATTGAGGATATGCTTCTATCACGAACGAAGCACCCCTATATATACACCCCAATTCAATTTACTAAATTTGAACTCTAAAAGGCTAGACACGTCTTAAACACGTTTCAAACACCGCTTGCACACGCACACCCTATTTTACATGTTCTTTAAATACAAGTGATATGGGGGTTTCCTCAGTTTTCATCCTTCTACCTTTTTTAGGGATTTTTTTGCTTGGTGCTTTGATATCACGTCCACCACTCTTTTAATTTCAACCCATGCTCCTCCTTATTTAAAAAAAAATATATATATATAGTGATTCTTTGCCATACACCTAATGAAGTTCATAATCATTTCCATGCTTCTAACACAATTTATTTATTAAAACATCTTTTTTGAAAGAATCTCTAGATTTCGCGTTTGAGTTCTAATGATGTTACTTTTCTTCCTTGACCTTTCAGCCTCCCTCTTTTTACCCAAAAATAATATACGTAGGGCATTATTTGGGGGGGGGGGGGTGGGGGAAAGGAGGAAACGATTAAGAAAGAATCACAATTGAAGAAGCTGGGATTGGTCAATTGGATGATAATAATATCATTGCCCAATTGTTCAAGACATCCGTTTCTTCAACTCGTGTAGTCCAGCTTTAACAATTTAATCAAACAGTACAAAATTCCATTGAATTGTAGGGCAATGGTACATAGTAGTAAGTTTATCCTCGAGCCTTGAAGCCATAATTCAGCATTGCAAGTTACAGCAACAAAGAAAAACTGCAACTCATCGCCTGCCTTCAAGTATTCTGTGGGATGCATCTTCAGTCACGACTAGAACCATCCCAATGCCCATGTTAAAAGTCCGCCTCGTCTCTGCATCTTCTATTCTTCCTGCCTAAAATAAAAGAAACTGAAAATGTAGCTACTCAGAATTGTTCGCAGAAGACAAGCCAGAAAAGCGGCTATTGCAACTATATATGTTTTTTATTCTCCCTTTCACCGGACAAAAGCCCATCCATAAACCCTCACAATGTTTCATTATGGCAAATGCAATACGGCTAGTGATTCACAACACAACCTGATGCCATAAAGGCCATGCAAAATGAACTTCACCACTCGAATCCATTTGAAGACAGCTGGGACTTCCCCAGCGTCCTTCTAGATGGCAGCTCCCAGACCTTTTAGGAAAACTCAAGGAGTGTTATCCGCAAAACCACCTCCAGTGATATGGACTATGCCCTTCACACCTCCCTTGCTTATTAAGTCAAGCACCTGTTCAGTGGAATATATATATATGAATAAACCCAAATCAACTATTTAGGTTAATGATAAAATTAGGATAATGATGTGAAAAGAAAATAAGCTTGCTAACCTGCTTACCATATATAACAGTAGGGGCCTAAAGGGCTTCGCCCAATGTAGCACTTCCACCAGGGAGATGGTCCTTCCATGAAAGCCTACTTCGAGCAAGAACACTACAAGGACAAAGCGTCTGTTGATAAAGAGCATCCGATTGAAATATAAGGATCATAGTGCAGAGTAACAAGCACAAACCCTCTTAAGAGTGAGAAACCATTAGAATGGACTCCACAAGATGGCAAACCAATGAGAACATCCACAGCCACAATGTTTTTTGTTTTTTTTTGCATCAATTACCAAGTCCTTTTTGACAATGCCAAATGCAAAACCGCTAAGGTCATACTAGCCGTTGGCATAGAAATCTGGCATCTCTGCAGTCTGACGGAAATTTGAGGATCATTGAGACAAAATATTAAGTTATTAAGTTAAAGACAAATTAACAAAGATAAAGGAAAATTTTTAAATTGTAAGTCAGTGACTGTGCTAACTGAGCCTCAGATAAAGGAGTGTAATGAAATAAAATTTTCGAAATACCTCTCCGCCAAACAAGAAAATTGGAGTTCGAGGCAGATTTCTTGCCATAGAACTATCGCTGCATCAACTATGCAATACACGTAAAGAAAACTATCTGTACCCTTTCAGCTAAGTCAACATCAAGATGGCCTGTGGCAAAGTAATAGAGAAAAAAAAAAGTGGTTTGGCACCAGAAGTAACAATATCATTGACACTCGTAGCAACCTGCAGTGGAAGCGTCGTACAAATCAAAGCTCTAAAAGCAAAATATATGCAACAAGTTCCATTCAAAGTTTACCGAATCAATCCCAATAGTTTCATGAATTCCAGTTTCAAATGCAAGTTTAAGTTTGGTTCGAACTCCAACTGTTCCCCAACAAGGTAGAACTTAAATAATCACAGAAAAAAAAAAAACCAGCAACTCAAACCACACAAGTACATCATCCATGCCTCTTTTGCTTCTAACAATGTCAACCCAGCCCACCAAAACTATGGATAATCTTTGGGCTGAATCTGGCCCAAATTATTTACAAATACGACTTTGGACACAGGAAGAGTGTCAAAATGTGAAACATAAAGCGGGCATCATATGATAATGCCAACAATGTCCATCCTATAACCGGCCACTGAAAGCCTAGGGACCAAAAGGAAAGGAATAAGCTTTTAACTCACCAAACAACGGAACCATTACGAGGACAGAACTGGGCATTACATACGTCCCAACAAAAAAAAAAATGTTGTCGCCTGCTGCTTCAGAATGGGACCATTTACAAAACGCGTATTATTTATAAGAAATGAAGGAACAACTGTTGTCTTTTACCCGCGTATGAAGCCGAACAAAAATCAAAGTAGAGTTAAAATATTTCACTTCAATACAGGAAATTCTCAAGAAAAGTTCACATATTATTGGCAATTTCAATATCAACTCAATTGAAAAAACAAGAATCCATAAAACCAGAACACCAAAAAAAAAAAAAAAAAAAGGAAAAGTGTTTAGGCATTATTATTTTTTTTTGTAAAAAATAAGGCTTTTTTAGTTGACTTATAAAAAATTTTCTTTAAACTCGATTTTATAGCGTCAAACACTAAAAAACGAGAAAAACATTTTTTTAAAAATTATTTTACAAAAAGAAAACTGGCCCTAAAGATAAACAGAAATAGATTCTTTTTTTATTGATTTAGCCTCATAGAGACACCCAACAAAATCTTCTTAAAAAAAAAAAAGACACGTTTCAGAGGCCCACCGGGGGGGGGGGGGGGCGCATCCACGTTTTGACTAACCGAATCACTTAAATTCGCTTGTGTTTTGTAAACGGCGGGTCGTTTCTATCTCGGTGTCAATTCGACAACACATTTTTCAACTTTTACATAATGAAGGAAGCCGCCAAAAATCTTCCAATCTCCTGCAAGGGAAAAAAACAAAAACTTGAAGTGGGAAAAAAGTTAAAAAAAAGCTTAAAAAATAAGAATAAGAAAAAAATGATCATCAACGGTTCAAATGCACTTGCCCTTAAGATCCAACGGTTCATCATTTTTCACCGATATATAAAAAGATAGAATCAAAACCCCACTGATAAAAAACTGGTGAAATTAGGGTTTTTGGTCTCTTGAATACATAAACCCTTTAAACCCCATAAAGCCTTCATACCTCTCTCTCTTCCTCAGACACAGGCATATTTGCGAGTAATCAATCATGGCTAAAGGTCCAGGTCTCTACACTGAAATTGGCAAGAAAGCCAGAGGTACCACCATCCGTGTGCCTATGGGTTTGTGCGTGCGTGCGTGCGTGCGTGCGTGTGTGTTTATTTACTTGCTTCTTTCTCTTTCTTTCTCTGTCTTTGTGCATAAGGGGAGCTGAAATTTGTTTTTATTTGTATATGTATAAATGGGCTGATGATTTTTGATGGGTCAATCTTGGTTTTGGGTTTAATTGATAGATCTGCTATACAAGGACTACCAGAGTGACCACAAGTTCACCGTCACTACACACTCTCCCACTGGAGTTGTGAGTTCTCTTCCTGCTACATCTAATTTCTGTTTTCTACTTGTTCAGAACTTAGGTTTGGTATAACATGTTTATTAATGGATATATGGTATTTTGTTATGGTGGCTTTGTGTTTTAATTCATGCTTATTTACGTGGTTATTCGATGCCATGTTCTACAAGATTGCATTTTCACTTGATGGGTGCGGACGGAATTTGGTTTTATAAATGCCAAAATTTATTAAGCATTTTATTCTTCTGAGTGGGGGCAGGGAGGAACAAGACTTTACTAGTAGTAAGCGTTACTGGATATTTAATTTAAAGCATTTAGTACATGAAAGGAAAATTGACTGGCACTTTATTTGTTGGGCCATTGCCATTTCATGTCCTGTATCCTTGATTTATGAAGAGATAGAAGCTGGGCTTGGTGAATTCAGGTTCAAAGAAAGGGGAAGGGGGCTGTTAATTGCTAATTAATCATGAAATGTAAAAATTAACAGCCAGTTCATTTCTGTTAATTGGTTTTTTAACTTTGAAATTGTTTGAAAGGAGTTCCCATTGATGTTCAATCTCTAATGACTTGTAAGTCTCAATTAGTTGTTGGTTAGTTCTTTCAGAGTACCTTACTGTATTAATTAGACTATTTTCAAGCACAGGGAAACTTAAGACTGTTGTGCCTGTGAATTGTTTTGTATTTACTTGTCGTTTGGGCTACATAAACTTTGCCCAAAATCGCACACTGCATTTGGAATTCTTGTTACATCTGAAATGCATTAAACTAACATGTATTGTCACTGCTTCATTATTTCAGACTATTACATCTACAGGAATTAAGAAGGGTGATGCTTTTCTCGCTGATGTTAACACTCAGCTGAAGAACAAGAGTATCACAACTAATATCAAAGTCGATACAAGCTCCAATGTAAGAAATGAGAGATTCTTTCAATTTCATTAAGTTCTTATACCTGTCAATCCTTTCGTGCTTTGTTTTCTTTCGATGTGTGTTGGATTTTGTTTGTAATGAGAGTCATTATTATATGGTATTGCCATCAATAGTGTTAAATTGTACTTATGAATAATTTGGCCAGGCACATGCTGATTAGCCAATTTACTGTATACACACATGCTAGTTGCTTTTGGATCCTGTTTGAAGTTGTGAATGCTTTCAGCATGCATCACCATGCTAACATATACATGTCAGTATCACTAATAGAAAGGGTCCATTCTCATCTCTGAGTCAGAAGATAGGCTATATTTGCTTTGACAATCTATTGTTTGGTTTGATTTCTCTTGTTATCAGCTTCTTACTACCATAATGATTGATGAACCTGCTCCTGGGTTGAAGACAATTTTTAGTTTCAAGGTTCCTGACCAAAGGTCTGGCAAGGTAAGTAAGTAGAAGTTGGTTTATTGATATCAAAAAGTACTGGAATTTTAACTGTTTCTATTATGTTGGTTTCCTGATGAGGTAGGAGACTTGTGAAAACAAATTTCAGGGTTTCATTTCGCTCCATATCACTTATTTTCAATGGCTGGCCATCTACATTGTTTTCTGATTTATCTGTAATGTGTTTGCAGCTAGAAGTGCAATACCTACATGACTATGCAGGTGTAAGTTCTACTATTGGGTTAACAGCAAACCCTATTGTTAACTTCTCTGGTGTTGTTGGAACAAACATTGTCTCACTTGGTACTGATGTCTCATTTGACACCAAAACTGGGAACTTTGCTAAATGCAATGCTGGGTTAAGTTTCTCAAATGAGGACCTAGTTGCGTCATTGACAGTGTGAGTGGTCTCTTTATTTCTGTTTTTGGTGTTTATTGTGATGTTCTTGTTCAATTGTCCCTCTTTATGTTTTTGTCTGGAAAACAGGTTAGAAATTATGATTAATTGATCAATGTGGTTAATCTTGTTGACAAGTTTTGTATTACTTGTAATCCAAAAGATGAACTTTATGGTCTAATGGGTGGTTTAATTAGTAAGGTGTTGCTGGAAACAGCCTTTTGCAATTTGCTGGTGCCTGGTGGGGTAATAGGGTTTGCTTCAGATCTTTAAAACCAAATCAGCAAATTATTTTTCTGTTTTCGGATCTGAATAGCTTTAACGGTAGATGTCAAAGGAAACCATCATGATGTAGTTTAACTTGTGGTAACACTAATTTTTTACCATCAAATTTTTTCTATATCACCAGCAATTTGGCTTCATTCCTACTTGCGGTTGAATTCCCATATATTTTGTGTCATACTTTTGGGCCTTCTCTGCTACAGGAACGAAAAGGGTGATTCGCTAAATGCATCCTACTACCATACGGTGAACCATGCGACTGCTGTAGGAGCAGAGGTCAGCCGTAGTTTCTCAACCAATGAGAACACAATCACTGTTGGCACCCAGCATGCGCTGGATCCATTGACCACAGTGAAGGCAAAAGCCAACAACTTTGGCAGGGCAAGTGCTCTGATTCAGCATGAGTGGCGGCCAAAGTCCTTTTTCACCCTTTCTGGAGAGGTGGACACCAAGGCTATTGAAAAGAGTGCCAGGGTTGGTTTGGCGTTGGCTCTCAAGCCATGATCATTCAGTCCCGTTGCTATGGGGAGCAGTGATTTGAGCATATGGAGTGCAACATAGTTGTCCGGCTGTAATCTCATCTGTTCTCACGGTCGAGGCCTTGTTTTCTTCTATTTTGATGGGTCTGGATGTAAAAATAAAATTTAGGAAGCATCTTAAACCAGCGCCTTCACTGTTTCAGCTCTCATGATCATGATCTTCAAATTACCTAGTGAAACTGAGTTTACCTGCCATTTGAGGGGTTTTGGGTCGAAGTTTTGTTTGGAAATGATTTGATTTTTGTTGGATTTTATATTAACGGGTCTGGGAAAGAATCCGCATTTGTTTGCATTGAGACTTTGGGTGCTTGTTCTGCTCGCACAATACACAATTATTTTTTTGTATTTTCTTGGTTGGTGTTTGTGATACAAAAGTATTTCTATAAGCCATCTTAAGTCAAATATGTTTTCACAAGACCCCAGATATGCAATCATGAGCGGAAGGTCATTGAATTTTTTCATTTTCGATGGTTTTTGGATGGTGCTTGCATCATGACCATCTACATGGTTAATGTTTTGAAGTGGCCCGGAGCAACCCATCTCGAATCTGGGCGACGTCGTTTAACGCACCTGGTCCATGTGGAATAAACGCAGCTGAGGATTTTCTGGCAGCACCTTGCTCTTTCATGTTGTCAAAATATTGTTTTATGAGGACCTTGTCCAGCACGTGCTTGGCTGCTGTCTCTGGAACGTCAACAGAGAAGCAAAGGTCACAGTCTCTCTGACCATCTACAATCGCCTGGCGCTGCCTGGCAATATCCACTCCTGCTTGCTACTTGGATTCAGATTGATCTGAGAAGCCAAGGACAGAGTCTGCTCGTTCGATCCGAATAATCTTCTCAGCTTCTGCTTTTTCATTAGCTGCTACCCTCAGTCTAGCAGCTGTCCAAGTTCAAGCTTTTCTGGAAAAGAAAACTATCGCCGCATCAAAATTAAAACCTCGAGAGGGGCTAATAAGTGGTTTTGGTAAGCGAAGAATACAAAAAACTAACCGGCATTAATTTCATTCATGGCCCGTTTCACATGTTCATCAGGTTCTATATCAACAGTCTGCACAATTTCATATCCATAAACAGACAGAGCCTGCAGAAATGAAGAGCCGAATGTCATTGAAGTTTACAAATGCCCTTCCAAGGGCTTATGCTGTTAGATTGTTACTATGTTACCTTCCAAAGTTCCTCTTCCTCAGCCTTGGCCATATCGTTCTTTTGCCCGGAAACATCATCCAAGTTCAGTTTTGGAACACTTACCCTGATCACCGCACAATTTAGCACACAAGTTCAGCTCTCCATAATGCCCTTTTTGGACCATATGTATCCCTTCCCACCTTTTTTTTAAAGCTTTCTTTTAGTCATCCCACCATACGGCATTGGTTACCTTTGTCATACCATACACTAATGGAGAAATAGGGGCACTTACGAAAACAAGAAAGGATTAGTGCAGTTGGGTGGGAATTCCATAAAGCTTTAAAAAGAACAAAAAGCGCAATGAAATGGAGACTTCCAAGGAGTGGCGCAAATAAGAAATAAGGGTAACCTGAGAGGGCAATTTTTGACGTGCTTAGAGTCAAGGCCTAACTGGGCCCAAAAATTAGTTGCCTAGATCAAGGCTACTATTGTTAGACCTTAGATTAACAGTGAAATGGGTCCATGAACAGAAGAACAATAAAGGATTGGTAGGCTGGGTTTGGGTGGAAATTACACAAAGCTAAACCTCCCACTAGTATATTTTCTTTGACCATACCTCCCACAAGTACATGCGTGCTGGGATTAAGTTAAGATAAATCCCGTGGTGGGTATGTAACCTCTTGTCTCCATCATCGGAGTTGTCTTCTTGCTGGCGGACAAGCAATAGCTTTTTGAAATATAGTATTCAGTTAAACATCCTCGACAGAATGGACAGCTCATTTTTGTTCTAAGAATCATTATGCGACTTGTTTATGACCGATATCAAAGCATCTTAGAATTTTAACAATCCTTGGATGATACGAGAAATGTGAATCCAAACCATTTTGTACTTCTTATTTTTTAGGTGAAATTCAGTCACTTATCGTAAATTAAAATAATTCTGCATACTCTCAAGTTTAAAATATTTGACGGCAAATTTTTAATTCATGTCGAGCCGATTTTAATAACACTTATCATATGTTTTTTATCTTTTTTTTAAAATAAATTATTAAAATATACAATATTTATATTTATAAGATTCAAAAATTTACTTCTTCTTTTGAAGTAAAATTCTGTTACAATATATTTCCAATCAAACTTATATTGTGTATACATTTATAGATACCCTTAATTTTTTTTTTATAAAGCAACTCATTTCAATATTTCCCGATTCATAGGCATCCAAGAGATCACCCCCTTTTTTTTTTTATTTTTTTCGTTAATGCTCCTTTTTTTTGGTTCTATTAAAAAAAAATCATGTGATTTGCACGTTACTTGCTGACCCAATTAATGATGTCACCAGCCAAGAGCCTTGTACAAGACATATTCTGAATTGCAGTTTACTAAATGATACAGCAGTAAACTTCAATGAATGAAAAATTTTACATCACCGGGAGGAATCTTTGGTTACCTAAGATTTGGAACACCTGCATCACACACCAAACTTTGTTGCCGTTTTTGTGTGGATTCCCCCGCAAACCACAGCAGCGGTACGAAAGAGAGACCCACTTGCACCACAGCAACAGTTGGATGGTATGGATAAAGGGTGATGATGCAAAGGCGGTGAGGGAACAAAGATGTACCCTTGGAGTTACATGGATTAATCAGACGCAGACAGATATGGGTAAGCAACACGTATGGACTCCATATTTCACGCTCACCAATGATCAAGCTTGCAAATGCACTCACATCCCTTAATATCGTCACGTAAGTGTAATCACTTTATACTCGCCCAGTTTATTATCTGCCTGACTTACACGTATGAACAGAATGCATCAGAGAAAGTCATGAAATGGGAACTATGGGCCTAGTTGGATTTAATGATTCCTAAACACAAGGCGTTAACGAAATCGAGGAGGCTTGCTCCATCATTTTACCAATGGAGTGCAATTTATGAATCACAAATGATAATCCCCACCCTAAGAAATGATGGAACCACACTCGATGGAATTTCTGACACCCGATAACGCAATTGATGATGCTAAAGCAACCGAGGAGCCTAACTTAAGATATAAACACGCAGAATGTTCACTCTAGGACTTTTTCCCTTTCGGCTTTGGTGACAGGTGGGGCTGATTATAGGGAGAACCACGAGCATCACTTAGACTGGATAAGCTCCGCAAAGGTTGTCCATTTCTTCTCACAAATCCTGCCTGTGTCCTTGTGCCGTTTTTAGCATATGAGTTTAACTTGTTACGATCTGCTTGCGCGGTTTGAAAGTAATAGGAAGAGCTGGCCATATCTTTTAAGTTTGGCAATGGCTTTAGTGTTTTGACAACTTCACTCATCTGAGGTCTGGCTTTGGGATCACGACTTAGACATTGGGCAGCCAGTTGAATGGCTTTCTGTGCACCTTTAATTGAGAAGTGCCATTCAAGACGGGGGTCCAACAGCCGGTAGAATCTCCTCCGGTCTCCAAAATGTGGTCTTGCCCATTCAACAAGGTTGTGCTCCCCATTTGGCCGGTTTTTGTCCATTGATCTCTGGCCAGTTAGCATTTCAAGTAAAACTACTCCAAAGCTGTAGACATCACTCTTTGATGTCAAATGTCCTATGCCAACAAATAATCTTTTAGACTAGCACAACATCAGATTATGGATATTTGAGTTCGAAAGAATGGCGGGATTCAAAAAATATAAGTTCATGTACAGTTTCATAAATTAAAATGGTTCAAAAGAAGGGTAGAACTTGCAACAAAATAGCTAAAAATTTTACCAATAAAGGCAATTGAACACCACTCACCAGTCATCATGTATTCTGGGGCCGCATAGCCATAAGTTCCCATAACTCGAGTAGATACATGGGTTTTATCTCCCTCAGGAGCATCTTTCGCAAGTCCAAAATCAGAAAGCTTGGCGGTATAATCCTAAGACAATAATGCATACATTCTCAAAATCAGATAAATGACAGAAAGGAATTATGAGACTAGAGAAAGAAGTTCCAATTGATGCATATGCAGTCACATACCGCATCAAGTAAGATATTTGATGTCTTAAAATCACGATATATCACTGGTCTTTCAGCCTCTTCATGGAGGAATGCAAGACCCTTAGCTGCACCAAGAGCAATTTTCATTCTGATGGACCAAGGAAGAGGCAAGGACCCTCTGCATGTGCAATGGTTGTTACCAAAGAACATTAAATACAAATCATGCAACAACAAAACAAACTAGATTTTATACAAACAAAGGGTGAAAATGTGTAAAACAAATAAATCAAGACAAAATAGGGAATGCCTAGGCCACATGCAATTTTAACCAATCCAAATACATAGCAGTTAGTGCAAAAAGATACATATCCACTTAGTGTGCACACATATCTTTTTCGCGCGCTGATCAAGTTGATAAGAATATTAATAACATTTCTTTAGAAACAAAAGCAGTAAGCTAAAGACGCTATTTCTCCACTGCAAATTTATATCAGCCACTTGCACATAGAAAAACAAAGAGGTCAATGACAATACTGTGTCAATCAAACATAGATTTGATAAGGCAATTGTGTCAAGGATAACTAAAGTAAGTCTCAGGTCATAATTCCCAATCACATACTTCTGAAGAGATGGTTCTCCAAACTTCCCCGAGGCATAAATTCATATGCCAATAATCTTTGATCCTCTTCAATGCAATAACCAATTAATTTAACCAAATTATGGTGGAGAAGGTTCCCGAGAAAGTTAACTTCAGCCTGAAATATTGCAAAGAAGAGGGAAGTTCAAATAACAAGAAACCAAACAAATAATCTAAAACCTAATTTAAAAAAAAAAAAAAAAACAAGAAAAAGAGTCCATACAAGCCATTCTTTGTGTCCCTGAAGTCCATCGTGGTTAAGAGTTTTTACAGCAACAGTAAGGCCAGTGCCTGGTTTGATAGGACCAGTTCCATTTTCCTCGATCCAACCTTTGAAGACACAACCAAATCCACCCTCTCCAAGAAGACTCTCAGGTCTGAAATTCCTAGTAGCTAGTTTAAGTTCATTAAATGTAAACTTTCGAAGCTGAGATGCAAGCTTCAGTTCCTCACTGAATTTTGGTGTTGAAGCTGAGCTTTCTGCATTACTAGTGGTCGTAGAAGAAATTACTGGAATAATCGGTTGGTCTATAGACTTCTCATTTGTAGATTTACTTTCCACTGAAGAACATAAGAAACAAATTAACCATATGTCGCTCTTTAGATCAAGTATCTGTTTCTATGCATTTCTATTACCATTTTCACGATTAGTCTATAAAATTTCTAAAAACACTTGCAGTTTTAATTAGAGCATAATCCTAATAGAACCGCTTAGGCAAAGTGATACGTTGCACGACAAGTTAAACTGAAACAAAAAATCTTCAAAAGGGCCCCATGTTTTGGACCACAACCGTAGTGAACTCTAGTAGACAAGGACCCGAGTTTGGAACTCTTACGACTTCTTTTGTAAACGTATCAACTATCAACCAGTGACACCCGTGAAAAAGGAAATTCAACATCCTTTAATTCGACTAGAGAAAATAACTACGCATCTTCCAATCTAGGTAAGGGTGATGGCAACTTAGAATGGAAAAGGACAAGATGGGAACAGTACAAACATGGCAAATTCCGATAAAATTGAAGCCCTTGTAAAACACGACTAAAATAAAGAACCAGAAACATAGGAAATGAAGAGATTGTTACCATACTGAGAAGTGGCACTACTTAAAGAGCTATCAACTTTTGAAGTTGAAGGCACGCAGCCCACCATCGACCTGAGGATAACCCAACACCCAATCTCCTTCTTTGTCTTTCCATTTCCCTCAACTTTGTTCTTTTTCTTTCCATTCAATCTCTCTTCACAATTTTTTGTCCTTATAGAACCAGGAAACAAGTCCATCTCGAAGAAAACCAGAACTCTATCAAAAGCTCAAAATGTTATCACAACAGTGGGGAACCCATTTCAAAGGAATCTACTTTCGATCATTTACACCCATCAGAAATACAAAAACAATGGATTACAAAAAATGAAAATTAGTGATACCCAGTTGTGAAGCGTAGTCAAAAGGAGCTTTGAGAGAGAGACGGAGAGACGGAGAGAGCGCGCGAGAGAGAGAGACAGAGACAAAGAGTGACACGATACTTTTTTTTTTATTTTTTAATCTTTTACTCTTTTTTGGCACTTCAAGAGAGTCACTGCTTGAGAGCAGGGAAAGTGTTCAACCGGGCAGGTTGGGCAATTTGAAACAGAGGACTGAGGGCAGGCAGGGCAAGAGAGAGAGAGAGAGAGAGAGAAGGAGATTGCTACTAACAGTAGAACTTTAGCATTATTGCAGACAAGAAATCATTAATACACAGTACATGAGTTGATATAGTACACATTAAGTAGATATACTATAAAAAATAATAATTTTAAATAAATATAATTAATTTTGTATACCATATATAAAACATTTTAAATTATTTTAAAAACTACCTAATCATACCTTACTATAAAATATAAGAAGCTTTGTTCCCTTCTAGTTGGATTTGGCTGTGTTAAGAGTTGCAAAAGTTCGGGGCTCATGAACTGGGTGCCAGTCACACATTGCCACCTTAGCACTTATTATTTGCCCAAGTCAAAAAGAGCACACTCTCACAGAGAAAAAAGCCACCTGTGGTGAAATTAATGCTTTTTCTTGAACAAGAAATTGTCCCATCATGAGCCTAACTGTTGTCTCTTGTAACATGGCATGTCCTTCTTCAAACCATTAGCTAATAATAATGATAGATTTTGGTTTTTTTAAAGAAACTTTGAGATTGATTCAGATTAACTTTATCAGCATGGTTGGAGATTCGACTGGATCCATATAATGTCTTTTCGTGCGTTTTCTCTATTATTATTTGAAATTTTGTATGACCTTATACATAAGCAAGCATTCAGGAACATTGAAGACGTTCCAAAAAAGAAAAAACAATTTAAATTGAATAACAAGAAAATATTCCCAACAAAATAATAAAAAATCCCACTAGTTACTAATAAATTGCTGTTAGTATGAGTCGCCTGAAAAATTCAAAGCTTCCGAATAATTTTTTCCGTAAAATTTACGAATTTTACATGGAAAAAGAAATGGGTAATTTTTCTTTGCAGGTGTCCATTATTAGGATGTTGAATAGGGTCTTGGGGACATAAAATAAGAGCTTTATAAATATTGCGTTTACTACCAAAAAGTTCATCTGAACTTGAACGGGGCCACTGGCTTTGTCGCCATGCACGTGCATATTCATCCTCGACTTACGTTGGGTATCAATCTTTATCGACAAATTGGACCTTGGCATATAAATGACAATACATACATCGGAATAAAAGGTTAGCTAGGTTTGGACTTCTTGCTCTTTTTTTTTTTCTCAGGCAATGTGCTTTTTGTTTCCTCCCATTGATAACAGTGGCAGATTAAAATCCAAAATTCTTCGGGGGGGGGGGTGGGGGAAGACAAAAAACATAAAAAGTCTACGTACACGTACGTAAATATGAATTTCATTTTCACGTTGTCCTCTTTTTGCGTATTTTGACTTGGAGGGAGAGCGACTTTCTAATGTCACTCAGTGCGTCACGCAGTCCGGGATATTCCCCGTGCCAATTAGCAAACCTACCCCAGCAGAAAACGATCATTTGGGGGAGCTGAGAATTTGTCCACGCAAAAAGAAGATGACAACGAATGTACAACAAATCCTGCTCTAGTGAGAACGTTGCAATTACTATTTAATTAGTGCATGCCAATCTTTTGGTGGAAAACTGAGTACATCTGAATATGTTATAATAAAACCTGAGGAAGCTCCCGTAGGTTGTTGAACATGTAATATACAGCTTCAGCGAGGCCACGACTAATTCTACAGATGCATCCTATTGCCGCAGAAGAGACTTCTGTTCTGCTTGCATCATGTTTCGAGCCATGTCAATGTTCCCACTACCAAATATTTGCTCGGGAGTTCACCGGCTGTTGGTGAAAGATAGGTAATTTTCCTCCTGTAACATTTAAACGTGATAAGGATTATAACAAAACACCCCGACAAGAAATGCTTATACTAAGAGACAGAATCCAGAATATCCCACCTCTGGAGGTCAATGTCTGTGATGTAGATGAATCCAGCAACATTACTGCAACAAAACAAAGAGAACAGAAATGCACGAACTCAGCACAGAGACATGCTTAAAAATAAAATTCATAGATTTAATTTGATAAAAGAGTCACTCTGATTACCTAGAAACAATTTGGTCCTGATCCTGGGCATATGAAACAGCAAGAATTACATGGAGCAGATCTCGATCTATATTCACGGGTGTAACTCTTAAGGGGTTGGCTACAGGGTCTGCACCAATTGGTAGGGCTGATCTTGGGGCCTGTGGTCCACCACCAATTCGGTATATAAGCATATCACCAAAATTCGCAACATTTGAGTGCGGGGAGAGATCACTTGTGATTCCATAAAGTATTCCTGAAGGAAAGAAGAAATTACAGGAAGTTGAAGACATGGTATTGAAATGTCAAAGTTAGGTAAACAGTTTTGGTACTCATTAATGTTGCATTTACCTTAATCCTATAACTCCGGGACTTCTGACGGACTTTTGAGCTTCTAGATACAACACCACCTGACTTTTGAAGTTTCACAACATCCACATTGGGCTTGTTGCGCAGCACATCCCTGAGCATGCTGAAGAGCTTTTCCTGAAGAAATTAAAAAAAATATCACAAAAATCTCAACAAATGATTCAGAAGCAAAATTCAGGCCAAGCTCAAAGGAAACTCGAAGCAAGGGAATTTCACTGCACAACCAATTTGTAAATAATATAACTTGACACACAACTAGGTGGCATTCATTAGTATTAACATTAAGAATATATCCCACAAGCATTCGGAAACAGGTAATATGCATGAGAATGGAAAATTAACCCCAGAAACAAGCTTGACAACAGCTTGGTGTCCTTGGTGTTTTCTTTATTTTCTTTCTTTTTTCTGCCCTTTTCCTCACTCTATACACTGGATGGATCCCTTGTAGCATTCCTTAGATGCTTGCGAACCATAGGACTCAGGGCTTAGGAGTGGTTTGCAGAGTAGAGGCACTTATGATATAGCACCAGTTGGTGTCAAAATAACTGTAAGCTCATAGAAGAAGCTTACTAGCCATAAACTACATGGAAGCAACCCTTTGTGTATTCAATCTTTGCTGAACAAGAAACTCATCATTCAATGTGCAGCCTGTCTCAAATTCTGTAAGTCCATTAATGATGACAAATCACACCCAATATCAAACTTGCAGGTCTATATACAAACATTTTTTGCAGAAGCAAAAAGGGGACAGTGTGCTTCAAAAAGATCCTTCTATATTGCACGAGTGGGGTGTTATATCAAAGAGGAAAAGGAGTGGAAGGGAACAACGGCAGTAAATGATTTACCTGGCCCAAAACTAATACAACATTGGCACTGAATGCATCAATTGCGTGGAGAAGCAACTGCAACCAAAAAACAAGACATGCAAAATTATTAGCTAGCAGCTTCCAAATATAGAATGATTCTAAGTTTAAAGAATCAAGTTCAACTATAGAGCATTACAAGCTCGATTACCTCATAGCCTACGCCTTCTATCCAACCCATTGTGTTGATCACCATGCCAGCGGCACGAGACTCGGTATTTCCAGTAAACTGTCTTTCCAATATTTGAGCAAGCTCCTTTACAAGAGCTTTGTACAAATCTACATTTTGGCTGCAGGATAAAGACATTGTGGGAAACATAGTGCAGTATGAGTGGTTAGGTCAAGAACTAATCATTAAAACACACAAATATATAAAAAAGAAGATTGGTTACCTAGGAGTTGTATGACCATAGAAATAAACGAGCGGCATTTCAAGAGTAATGCCTTCCACAGGATCAACAGGCAATTCAACGGGGGTAGCAGCAATGCATCCAGGAATTGTTATAGAACCTTGGCCAATATCCAAGTCAACATAAGTAGGTTTCCAACCTTGTTTAGCTGCCCAACTGAGAAGCATCCTTGACAAAGTACTTTTTCCAGAATCTGTAGGTCCCACAACAATCACCCTAGGACCCTGTACCAGTTAAAAATAGAAAAGGTTTAGATTGCCCATACGTTCATGAGAGATATCAGCCAAATAGATCATCAGCTTGCATGGTATGGAACTTATGGAACAAAAGAATCGCCACAGCCTCAAAAGCCTTATATTAAAACACATAGCATCGCCAAACAGACTCTAACAATCATGTGCACCATGCTCCAGTAATTTGATCACACAATCATACAAAATACAACAACAAAAGCGATGTTCCTAATCCTATCTGAAATCATGGCCATACAAAATGCAATATGTAGTAGATCCAGTTTATGGTATCTCCAACGATAACGTTATTCGTTAAGAAATTACAGATGAACTGGTCACCATGCCAAAGATCAAAAACATACCTGAGAAGATTCAGAACTGCCAGAAGCCGAGGCCTTGGCGCGATTTCTCCGCCCTTCAAGTATAGCATGCACATTCACATAACTAACCATGGGCGTCTACAAGCCAATTAACCAAAAACACTATCTTTCAGATTAAAACAGCAGACAAAATGCCAAACGGTTAAAAAAAATGAACGATTAACGAAGTAAACAAGCACCAACAAGAACAATACCTCATCGGCAGTGTAATCTGTTTCAGTAGGACCATCCATCTCTATTGTAGCTCCATACCAAGTAAAAACCTATCGAAATTTTCATTATTGAATTTGATAAAGGTGCGCGAAATTTGGCTTTAAAATAACAGAATCCTATACACATAGAAGCGAGATTTACGGCGAATTTCAATCGAGGCGGGAAAGAGAGCCACATTTCGGGGGGTAGCTCGGTGCCGAAGATCTCTGCAGTGCCGTTTAGGACCCGGAGCCGGAGCGACGTGTCGTTATCCACTTCGATTCTCAGCTCGCTTTCTCTCTCCAATTTTACTTGCTTTACCATCGACCTCGCCGCCGTGCTGGCCGTGACGGCGGCGTACGCCATTGCTGCTCCTCTTCTTCGTCAGGACACTGTCGGTTGAGATTAGCGTTGCATTCAGTGCACCATTCCGAACCGACAACAGGAACGACCGTTTTGGGTTTACGGCTTTTTCCCAGAAACCAAAACGCAGCGTGTGCATCTGATGCGGTGCCGTTTGGAAATCTTAACTCAGCCAAGTCAATTTTACGTACGCGTGATTGGACTATTATTGGTTTAAAATGAAAATCTGTAAAAGATTCGGACAATGCCTAACAATTTCCATATTAAAAAAACAACCAAAAAAAACAAAAATGTTAAAGTGACCGAACGGTGAAATTCGGACCATATAAGGGTCGTATTTGGAATACACAAGAGAACGTCGGACGGTGGATTAAAACTAAATTGTTCCAAACAAAATGATAGATGAAGGCCTTAAAATTCAATTGAAGTCAAACTTTGGTACATTATTCTAAAAGTGAAACGCGTTCTGGAGTTTTTTTTCCAACTTTTCGTCAAAATATAGGAAACACGTATGTCATTGGAATCAAAATCATTCTATTAATTTATCCATTTTTTTTTTTTAAAAAAGACTGAATTTCAACTAAAATCACCCACTTTTCTTGTGATTTAGATAATCTTGTTTATTAAACATTTCCCTTTGATTATTATTACCTATTTTCCAATCCTTCCAAAGATGGGGTCTTAACAACTTTGTTACTGGACGTGTAGGGTGACGTCAATATGCAAACATCATCAAATGATGATGCAATGCAGTTTATGCCACGATTGGATTTAATGACCGAATCTTTGCTCAACGTTGCCCAAGCTTTTGTATCATACTAATTTTTGTGTAAATGACCTTCTTCTTCTTTTTTTCTTGAAGTAAGCTTTATAAGATATTGAAATATATAAATGGGAGATTGCCCTTGTCATTATGCTTTCCTCCGTTCAAAAAAAAAAAAAAAAAGAGTATGCTTTCCTATTTTATAAGTGAATAGAAAGTTTATTTCAATAATTAATATTTGAAGAATACAACAACAAGAATAGAACTTTATTATTAAAATTAATTAAGATAAGGTGTAATATTATAGTTCATTATCTAAATTCCACTCAGACAAAAAACACTCATCCTCAAATTAAGAAATTCACTAAAAATCATCATTTTAAAATTTTTAAAAATAAATCAATTTATAATTGAATAAGTCAAGTTATAATTTTTACCCAAATATATATACTATTAAAATAGTGTAAAATATTAGAATTCATTATTTAAATCAGATAAGAACTATTCATACTCAAATTAAGAAATTCACTAAAAATTATCTTTTTAAAATTCCTAACAATAACTCAACTTACCCTTGAATAAATTAAATTATAATTTGTACTCAAATATACACATGTTTAAAATATTAGAGTTCATTATCTATAGCGGCCAAAATACAAATTATTTATCCTCAAATTAAGAAATTTACTAGAAATTATCCTTTTGAAATTTCTAACAATAAATCAACTTACGTTAGATAAGTCAAATTATAATTTGTACCTATATATATATATATATAAGCTATTAGTTTTTTGCAATTCCACTGACTTAAGCAATTGAGTTTGACATTGCAATATCTTTCTCTATTTTTTGCGTCACGTCAGATTTACCGCGTGAAAAAAATTGACGAACCCCCTTCGCATCCCTTGATCTGAGAAAGTGACTCTTTCATTGATTTTTGCATCAGATCAATTGCGTTTCCTGACCCATCACTGGCCAGTTTCTGAGAACATTCGCCCCCCATTTTCAAAGGCTAAAACTCACGTTCTTCGCAGATCCCACGAAGAAGCCTGGAAAGCCACGTACATTTATCCTCTTGAGTGGCCTCTTAATTTCCACACCACTTTTGGACACCTTTTTTCGTGGTTTCCGGGCAATACCAATGCCACGAACGAGACGGCATATCGCTAATTATATAAACGATAACTTGCAACAAGATACCCTGTCAATCAATCCACTGCCAAACCAACCTCACAAGTACTTCGATTTCTTTAACTATAAAAAATGCTTCCAGAACAGTACCCGGGAGAGAACTCAAATTCTCTTGCTGGCAACCAGGGGAGTATCTGTCTTGAAGCTGCAAAACTCGCCCTCTTATTGAGTTACTTTTACCTGACATTCAACACCGTAACAACAGTCTACCGTGCGTACATCAGCAATGACCTCTCCATGGTAGCCTTCATCGTTTGTGCATACGCTGGCTATTTTTGCTTAGACTTCTGTCTAACCAAACTTAATCGAATGCCCACCAATAAGGCCTCGCCTAAGAAGAAATTGCTGAAATTCATCATATGGGGTTTGTCATCGGCTCTAATATTCGGCTTTGCATACCAATGCTCGACTTTCGTGAGCCGGCCCCTGTCTGCTGCTATGTATGCCATTGCCACGGCAGCTAGTGCCTTTCTCCTCTACATGTACTTTGTCTTTGATGACAAATGCGAGTCTGCCTGCACTAATGTGGAGACTGTCAAATTTTTTGGGTCTGCTTCTGATCCACAGGTAGAGGATCTCAAGCATGAGTCGAGCAAACTCGTGCTCAACATTGTCTAATGGCTTTAATGATATGGCTAAGAAGTATTATGCTTTGCTTTGATTCCGTGTTTTCAGTGTGAGACCAGTATGAAATAAGAATCACATCACATAAAACTGTATTGTGCGTGCCGCTAAAGTTTGGATTCATATAATAAATATATATATATATATATAGAGAGAGAGAGAGAGTCATGCGAGAAACTGCAAGTAAAGTTTAAATTAACAGTTTATTGCTTATATTGTACTTACCACTAGAGTTTGTTGTGCATTCTAAATGATTTTTATTTCACAAGTCATCCGCACAGAAAAGTTGTAAATAAAATCTTAAAATTATGGTTTTCCAGATAGAACAAAACAACCGAACAAAAAAAAAGAAAAAGGGAGAATAACAACTCGTGTCTATCATGCCACGCGCAAATTGCACAGGGAATCCATTTTGCTTTCTATCAACATGCTCTCTCTATGATGTCACATGTCGGTTTCTTTCCTCCCGACAGCTCTATCCCAAGAAGTGCTAGTTTTGACGGGAAGATAGGGTCATAAAATTATAGTCATTTACTTTTATGAGAGATGAAGTTTTTATGAGAAATTTATCTCTCTCTCACTCTCTCTTTTCTCATTGCTATTTTCAGTGTTTTTTTCTAAGATTAACACCAAAAATTAGTCTAGTCGACAAATTGAATATATTTTCAATCGTATAGACTAATTCTCCAGTCGGGGTTTGCTAAAAATGTAATTTGTGGTGGATGAAACACCAATGATCCATAAAAGAACATATTTGACAAGCTAGAAGACATTTTTTATGATGCATTTAAAATTGGCGTGGAGTTTTATTGTTATAAATTATAAATTAATGATAACCAAATTTACGTTTAATAAAATAATTGACTATTTGATCATTATTTGTAGTATTATGAAAAAAATTAAATAAAAATAATCACAAAAATTTATATGTAATTAAATTATAATTCTTTTGTATTTTAATAAAAATTATTATTTTTGAAATGTATTAAATTATTATGTTCTTTTTATGTTTTTTTTTCAGTGTTTCTAAAAATATAAATTTAAATTGTAATGCATTCTCATTAAATATTAATAAAAATAAATTTAATTAAAAATTCATATTTCAAAACTACAATTACAATTTTAAATACATCCTTAATATTAATATGTTTTAGACGGTAATAACAATGGAATTGGAGAAAAGGAGGGAGATAAATGAGATGATGACGATTGAAAAAACACAAAAAACAAAAAACAAAAAGTTGGAGACGGTAAATTGGTGACGGTCAACACGTTTTGCTGCTGTTATAAAGGTAACCTTTCATTTATGAGCAGAATTTCGGAATTTATACCCCAAAAAAAAAAAAAAAAAAAAACAACAAAGGCGCAGTAGAAAAGTAGCCAAATTTTCCAATATATATTATTTTGTGTTCAGTGTCAGCTGACTTCGACGGCAAAAGAAATCGTCGTTCCCAGGGAGGAGGAAGTGGCAAACTGAACAAGAACACACAGAAAATGTTGCGGCGATTCTTGCTGCAAGAAGCTTCCACAGCTCGTCACTTCCTCTTCGGCAGAGCAACAGCTTCTTCTTCTTCTTCTTCTTATTATTTCCCTTCGTTCCTTGGCCAATCCTCGCTTTCCTCGGCTTTGCGGTCGCATTCCTCTGATGGCCATTTCATCGAACACCTGGAGAGCGACTCTTCTCAACCCGTCGCTACCATCTCCGTCGACCGCTCAGGCCTTTATAATTCCCCAGGTCCCAGTTCACCTTTTACACCTCTCAATTATGTACAATTGCTGAATTTGATATAAATCTCTCTTTCTCGGTTCTGTTGGCCATTTTTTTTTTTTTGGTAGAGCATTCTCATGAACAAATGGAAGAGTCAGAGCTCGTCAAGCATCTTAAAAGCATTATTAAGGTCCTCCATTCTACTGGATTTACTTGCTTCTTGAATGCCCATTTCGGTTTTTCGCTGTCTTTGTTGGGTTTCTGCGTTTAGTTTGAAATGTAGATGCTTTGCTTGTTTGAAATTTCTCTGCATGGGGCGCTTGTTGTGTTTATGATTTTTTTTAGTAGGGATGGTTGTGAGAGAGGCAGATATTTGGTTTTTAGATATGGAAAAGGAATTCAAATAATTGATTGGGTTACATTTGACAAAGATTTTCCATTGCAATCGGAAAGACAGAATTGTGACTTTGAATTCGCTTTGAAGGGTGATTTGTATCTAACCATATTGGTGTCTCTGACAGATAAGCGATCCAATTATGTATACCAGGACTGTAGTGCTTGCGAGATTGTTATCGAATGGTTAAACAAATGTGGCTTTGAGTCTCTAATGTTGATGGGGGATGGTTCAGATAATAATCAATTCATTTATTTCCCATTGGCAACAGGGGAATAGTTGAAAAGAGAGCATATTTTCTATTTTGATTGTCCCATAGTTTTACTGCTTGCATTTATTTCTCAGACCTGAAACCTCATTCTTGATTGCTGATTCTTATATTCATTGTTTACAGTTCCGAGGTGGCCCAATTTCAGTGGCAGAGTACATGGAAGAAGTTCTGACAAACCCTAAAGTTGGATTTTACATTAACAGAGATGTGTTTGGAGCAGAAGGTGATTTCATTACCTCTCCTGAAGTGAGCCAGATGTTTGGAGAGGTAATCTCAAGTTCTATTGATCTCTAAATATCTCATGCCCTTTTAATGTTATTAGGATTCCATCCAAACTGTTGCATGAAATACCCTTTTTTTTTTTTTTGCTTCTCTGTTGTTTTCTGCTGTCACAAAAACTGTAACCTCGACGTTTAATCTTAGATGATTGGAGTGTGGGCCATGTGCCTTTGGGAGCAAATGGGACGACCACAGAAAGTAAACTTGGTTGAGCTGGGTCCAGGGCGAGGAACTCTTATGGCTGATCTTCTGCATGTATGTGATATGAACTCTAATCATGAGAATCGTCACATTTCCTGGTCTATGCTAAAGAAATATAAGATAGATCCCTTGAGTCTCTTTTTGTCGAGGAAGAGAATGTTGGTTTTCACTACTTGTTGAATGAGTGTAGCTTTCCTTTGTAGGGTTCGTCAAAGTTTAAGAGCTTTACAGAATCTTTGCACATAAACATGGTAGAATGTAGTCCTATGCTACAGAAGCTTCAGTATCATAGCTTAAAATGTATTGATGGAGATGATACCAGTGGGAATGTTGAAAACAAATATCAGCACATTGGCAGGAACACCAGTGTCATGGTATACTTCGTTGGAGCAGGTTCCTTCAGGATGTATGTGGTAAATTGTTTTTGGATGAAAAGTTGCATATGTAAATATATTGCTTGGGTGGTATGATTCCGGGATTATATGAATCGACATTTCTGTCTGATTGTCTTATTTCTTTGCTTTTAGCTGTGAAAAGGTAACAATTTTCCTTTTTCCCCATTTAATTTCCAGCACCAACAATCATCATTGCCCATGAGTTCTATGATGCACTACCTGTTCATCAGTTTCAGGTTGGTCCAATTGATTTTATTTGGTGAGTTCTCATAGGAAAAGAAATAAACAAAAGGAAAAGGGAAAAAACATGTCAGTAAGAAATACTTGTCATTGCATTTGGTTGGTCATTTAACTTTTCAAACAAAGATTAAATGGATTGACCATTGCAATGAGTCAATATACTCTTCATATGTATCCTGTTGGACTGACGACATTGATGATTGATGATTTGTGCAGAGGGCTTCTCGTGGCTGGTGTGAGAAAATGGTTGAAGTTACTGAAGATTCTATGTAAGGCTTGTTTAATGTGATATAATCAGTCTATTTGCATGTGCAGGTTGTGAAAAGTTGTGATTATGATACTTATTTATATTTTAGGTTTCATTTTGTTCTTTCTCCTCAGTCAACACCTGCAATTCTGTATTTAATGAAGCGCTGCAAGTGGGCTTCAATAGAAGAAATAGAAAAACTTAATCAAATTGAGGTCTGTCCAAGAGCAATGGATTTAACTCATGTAATTGCTGAGAGAATAAGTTCTGATGGAGGTGGGGCTCTTATAATTGATTATGGCATGGATGGAGTTGTCTCAGACAGTCTGCAGGTCTGTTTCCTTGCTATAGCTATTCCATTCATGCTTCATTTTTACTTTTACTCTAAATGATTATGTTGTTCCTTGTATCTTGATGCTTTTAGCAACACTCGTTTATCTGTCCTGATGGTGTTTGTACCAGTGTTATTTTCTTCTAATCAATTTTTTAGAGCCACCACTACTAAAAATTTGCCCAAATGGAACTTAATATTCATCACTTCAGTAGTTGTTCAATGGATTTCTGTTGACCTTTTGTTGAAAACCTTTACATTCTTAGCCTACATAATGTTTGTGCAGGCAATTAGGAAACACAAGTTTGTCAACATACTAGATGATCCTGGATCTGCTGATCTCAGTGCCTATGTTGATTTTGCCTCCATCAGGCGGTCTGCTGAGGAAGTTTCAGGTCCATCTTCACTTTATTCATAGTGGATGCATTCTTGAATTCATGGGTTGTTAACAAGAGAAAGTGATCGAGATTAATTTCTCTTTTTTCCCACTATTTTCAGGCGATGTCTCAGTTCATGGCCCTATTACTCAATCCCAGTTTCTAGGTTCACTTGGCATAAATTTCCGAGTGGAAGCATTGCTGGAGAACTGTACAGAGGAGCAAGCTGAGTCCCTGAGAACGGGATACTGGCGTGTGGTGGGTGAAGGTGAAGCACCCTTTTGGGAGGGACCTGATGAACAGACTCCCATTGGAATGGGCACTCGGTACTTGGCAATGGCTATTGTGAACAAGAAGCAAGGTGTCCCAGTCCCATTTCAATAAACCGCAGAGTTCATCATTTTAATAACATTGCCCCTTCGAAGCATTGTCTTTAAGTTATTCACCACTACCGCAAAGCAAAAATTTTCATTCTTGCCTAATGGAGGTTGGATTTTTGTGCCTGGCTCTTCTTTTTGTTTCTGTTTTCAGTTTAACTTCTCTTGTTTGTTGCCGGATGTCAGTCTGATTCAGATCTCGGTCCAGTGAAAGTGATGTCTTTAAATGGATTTTACTGGAGGAAGAGTGTGGCTGCGTTTTCAATGTAAATAAAAAAGTGAATCTATTCGGTGGTGGAAATCAATTCGACTGTGAAGCACACATGGGGTTAAAGCTCAGCTTGGTCTCACCCCTTTCAACCAAACAAAGGGTATATTAGTGGCATGACTATTGCACTGAAGAGATAACCAGAACAGTTGCTGCTGGAACAACTGTCGAAAGGGGCTTGGTAAAGCAAGCCCCCATCAGCCAAGCATTTATCAATATGTCATTGCTAGTGATAATGATTTAGGATAGAAGTGAGAAAAATAAATAATAAAATTTTTAAAATTTTATTAAACAATTTTTTTTGTATAAAAAGAATATTAAAATATTTATTTATAATTTAAAATTATTTATTTAATTTAAATTATTTAAATATAAATTAAAAAATTGAAATAAATCAAAGTTAAAAATTTTTAAACAGGGAATTCTTAAATGGATGACATGTTTTTTAAATAATTTAATTAAAATTTTTAATTAAATTTAAATATTTATATATATAATTTATAAAATAATAAAAAATAAAATTTATAACATATCTTATGTCAATCAGCCATGAGTCCTTGTACGGGTTTAATAGTTGATTGACGGTTCTCTAAATCTAACGCGTGACTTGTCAATCGGTTTTAACGCTTAGTCGGATAGCGAGTGAAAATTTAGTTGATGACTTTCGGTGCAGCCAATGCTTCAAGTAACAATCACTGTTCAATTGAAAAAGTTTAAATTTTAATTGGTTTATTTATATAATTAAAATTAAATTGATAAAATTAATATTTAATATTAAATAAATAAAAATATTTTTAATTAATAGTTAAAATTTAAGAGATTTTGAATAAAAAAAATTAAAGCTAAAATAATTAATTCGTAAAAATTAATTTAGATTTTTTATTAAATCAGTTAGTCTACTAATTTTTATATTAGTTCTTATTTTCAAACTAAATTATAAATTAGTTAGCGATTTTATTGGTGGGACTGACCAATCCAATCCGGTCATTCGACCTTGGTGCAACAAATGGGTCATTTGGTAGTAAATTCGATAATTCCCATCGGGCACGAATAAAATAAAATTACACCTCAAGTCTTCCACAACTGGCCACGGCTAGTTTTGAACATGTAAGTTGCGTTCTCCCAGGTGCCAGCTGATTATTAATTAAGAATCCGGGGTAGCTTCCAAAGAACAAGTTGCGCAATCCATCGTCTGCGGATTAAATGTCTGCCCAGTTTCTGAAATTATTCAATGTTTAACGTCCCTGGTGGTGCCGTGTACTACTCGTTCAACTTCTTGGATTTCCCTATTCGACGGCCAATTCTGCGAGAAAATCCTACCTCATTCATTTAGGCCAAGCCAAATTAGAATTTTGATATGACTTGTCAATGCTGGATTATTGATCCAATCCCCTAGTGTCATTTGATTAACTACATCGCTAGGGGACCCACGTTATGACTTGGGTGATGGTGCCAAGTCTTTCAATCTCATGCCGCCAAGCCTTTGGGTTTTTTTACATCGTTTCCCACCTGAGGCGCGGCTTCTGCAGAGAATGGACCCCATAAGAAAAATGAGGGTGATATTATTCACCACTTGGAGAACAGAAGCAGACACTGAACGGGTAGGAATCATGGCGATCACATCCATGAAGAAAATTGAACACGAACAATAACTTGGCTCTATTTGCTTTCGATGTACGCACACTGACAATGGCATCTCCTAGGCCGGCGAATGTGCATCACATTGGGTGGTTGGATTTGGTGAACAAATTTCCTAGGGTAGGTCCATGGGCTAAGGAATCAGTAAGGGTGCGGCCTCAAGCCAAGTCAAAAGATCAAAATACCCAGGGACCAGGCAGAATCCTAAGAAGTAGAAGCTACCGGAGATTTGGGTACCGACCAGTTCTTGTACACGTGCATTTGTTTGAACGAAGGCCAATCGTACAATTTTTGTGGAAGGCAGTGCCACAAGATTTTTTTTAAAAAAATGTCATGTAAATGTGTAATTGCAGATGTGTTAGATTAATGATATCGGGCAATGTGCTGCAGCCAGCAAAGTTGACATCCCATTACCGGTAATCAAGGCCCGTCAAGTTACATGTACTAATTATATTCTCATGTCTATACAGTGTTCTTAATTAATTAATTAGGTAGACAATCAAAGCAAAATAAAAGTGGTATACTTTTCGAGTATGTTTGCATGTCATAATCAACAGCAGGGTCCCCACAATTGAATTTATATATACCTCACCATCAAGGTGAGAATTCACACGAGCCAAACACTGTTTTGCCTTTGTTTCGGGGTGATTGTGGCAGCGGGGGTCGGTCCGTCTTTCTCATGCCTTAATTCTGTTACGATATCGACATAACTAGAACTCTTAAAATTTTGGTTTGAATTGTAAAGCCAAGATCACCTGTAATTGAGATCTCTCTTTGGACTTCAAAAGAATTACGCAAATATTAAGATTTTAGGACCAAAACCTTAGAGTATGTGCTGGTGGAATGCGTCACGGCTTAAAGAATCACGATCAAAAACTTTCCGTTTTTGAACAAAATTCGTTATGTGAAAATATGATATATGAAAGCTACTTTATTATCATAAAAAATTAAGTACTAATATACATTCGGTTCGGTTAATTATAGCTTCTAGGCTACCCTTACCAAATCCCAATGCCAATTTGCTTAACCCAAATTTCCTATTTTGGGCTGATAAATTTGTCGCCATTGATTGGTGTTCTCAATTATTTTGAAGATCCTTTATTGATGGCAAAACTATTGCCCATAGGATGACTCGCTACGTTAGCCACCGAAGCTGCAACGCTGCCAGGGGCAGTGTAAAAATGATACGGACCAGACCAGGCTGTCCTTGTTAGGCTGCAGTGGACTAATTTTCTCCTTTGGCCAACCGTCCGACTTCAGGATAATATTTTTTCACAATATCCTCTTCTCAAAAGCATGCTCATTGGTCCCGACCAAGTAATTGTCTTTGTTTTTTTTCATATGCGAGACTTTGTCCCTTTCTTTCCTCTCTCTGCTTTTAAAAATACACCAACTAACAGAGCAGCACCAACTTCTCTGGAGCCTGACGATGGATAAGCAGGAGATAGCAAGTAATTCTAACGATGACGAGCCAGTCATCAACTACCAGGGAATCAAAGCCATGCCCTTCATCGTTGGTAGGTCACATCATGCATAGGAAGCTTTATTTTTTACAGTGCTTTTAGCTTATCGGGGAAAGGTTGTGGTTGCTATTTGATTGGATTCAAACCAATGTTCCTGTTTTTGTGTCAATCCATGGACAATGAAAATTGCAGGGAATGAAACCTTTGAGAAGCTTGGTACTGTTGGCTCTGCCACAAACCTTGTGGTATATCTGACTACTGTTTTCAACATGAAGAGTGTTACAGCCACCACTCTTGTTAATGTCTTCAATGGCACGACCAGCATGGCAACTTTGGTTGGAGCCTTCCTCTCGGACACTTACTTTGGACGTTACAAGTCTTTGGGTTTCGCTTCAGTCGCCTCATTTTTGGTATCGTTCCCTTTTAGTTTTTAGCCATCCCTTGCCGTTACTAGACATTTGAGGCTTTGAAATTGGTTTAAAGCTGACCTTTGAGACAGTGACAACAACAACAGAAACAAGCAAGATCTGACATTTATCGTTTAGCCCTTTGCAATTTTTTCTTTCTTTTTTTTTTTTTTTAATCTTTTGGCTTTGTGTAGGGAATGGTTATGTTAATGCTAACAGCAGCAATCCCAAGTCTGCACCCTCCAAACTGTACAGCAAAAGAAAGCAGCAAGTGCAAAGGGCCAACAGCCGGGCAGTTAACCTTCCTGCTAGGTGCATTTGGTTTTCTAGTCATTGGAGCTGGGGGCATCCGGCCTTGCAACCTAGCCTTTGGAGCTGATCAATTCAATCCAAATACCGAATCTGGCAAGCGGGGCACCACTAGTTTCTTCAATTGGTATTACTTTACCTACACATTCGCGGTGATGGTTTCAGTGACCGGTATTGTATATGTGCAATCTAATGTCAGCTGGGCTATTGGGTTGGCCATTCCTGCATTTCTAATGTTCCTTTCATGCGCAATGTTCTTTCTGGGGACAAAAATTTATGTTATTGTGAAACCTCAAGGCAGCCCCTTAACTAGTGTGGCACAAGTAGCAGTTGCGGCTGCAAAGAAAAGAGGACTAAAGCTACCTGAAAATCCCGCAATTTCACTTTTCAATTATTTTCCTGCTAAGTCGATTAACTCCAAACTTCTTCACACTGATCAATTTAGGTGAGAACAATCAACTTTGTGACGTACACTTAAATAGTATCTATATTGAACCATGTAATTTATCAAGTGGCCAATGATTATGGCATCTCAGGTTTCTTGACAAGGCCGCAATAATTACGCAAGAAGACGAAATAAACTTGGATGGCTCAGCTGCCGAGCCGTGGAATCTTTGTAGCATTCAACAAGTTGAAGAAGTGAAGTGCATGGTTAGAACAATCCCCATATGGGCATCGATCATAATCTACTGTACCCCAATAGTCCAGCAACATACTTACGCAGTTTTACAAGCACTTCAGTCTGACAGACGCCTGGGTTCTGGAGGTTTCCAGGTGCCTGCAGCAACATATACAGTCTTCACTATGATAACCCTCACCATTTGGATTCCTATTTATGACCAAATTGTGGTTCCATTTCTTCAAAGGCTCATTGGCAGAGAAGCTGGAATCACATTGCTCCAAAGAATTGGGATAGGCATTGTTCTTTCAATTCTCTGCACATTTGTTTCCGGTTTGGTTGAGGAATTCAGAAGACACATTGCCTTGACTAGGCCAACTCTTGGCACTTCCCCAAAAGGCGGCGCGATTTCATCAATGTCTGGCATGTGGCTAGTACCTCAACTGGCACTTGCAGGACTATCTGAGGGTTTCTGTTTTGTTGCACTTGTTGAGTTCTTTTATAAGCAGTTCCCTGAAAACATGAGGAGCATTGCTCAATCAAGCTTCTTTGTGGCCTATGCACTTTCCAATTACTTGAGTGGATTCCTAGTATCTATAGTTCACAAAACTACTTCTAGAACTAAAGCTGGAGATTGGTTGTCAGAGGATCTTAACAAGGGAAGATTGGACTACTTCTACTTCATGATCGGTGGCTTAGGGATCCTCAACTTTGCATATTTCCTTGTATGTGCAAATTGGTATAGATATAAAGGTGTTGATGACTGCAAAGTGGAGATGGCCACGAAAACAAAGGAACCGGAGAAGCATCTGGTATAACAGATGAACTTGTCTCAACTCGAGTAGTACTCACAGCCATTTACAAACCACATAGTAGATTAATGCAAGAAGCCTGTTGATGTACAAGCAGAAACTTTATTTGCAATGAATAAAAACAAAAACAAAACAAAAAGATGCAATCTATGGTCCTCCCAGTCAATGACAAGTCTTGCAAGAAAGTATGCAACTCGCCATTGGGCTAATTAACTAGAATATTATAACAATGGTTAAGTATTGCTTCCACTGATTCATGCTCTTAACTAAACATATGAACTCAAATTCGTTGCCACATTTTCATGCTGCCGTAATTGATAAACCTTTAGCTTTCCACTGCCGGCGATCAAACGAGGTCGTTGTGTGCTTCCTACCACTAGACACAACAGTTCAAAGTTTTGCAACATTTTTTCACACCAAAAGTGGCTCAAATGCCCTTCTGTAAAGAAAGGACCAGAGTCGACTGCTCCGGGTGCCTGATTTTGACAGGTGGTACGACCTGTCGCACGTAGAAGCCTTTTTGACAGGCTAGTGGGTACGGATCGAATACAAAGGCCGAAGATGAGCGTGGGCTATCATGTCATTCAACCAACGTACATATGCCTCTTCCACACAAAAGGTATAATTGTGACGTCACCACATGAAATAATGCTTAGATTAATTATTCGTTGTCTTTTTTATTATTTCTTGTCATTCACCTTTAAGTATAAAATAAAATTTATACTAAACATGCAATATTAAATCTTAAATTTATTAATATTGAATTTGATGCAAATAAAATTAATTTAAATTTAATGACACTCAAATGGTAGCTACTCGAGTGATTAAATAAAAATGACAATGAATGAATCCTTGTTTCGGCCCAAAAATGTGTGACATACCAAGAATTATTTTTCTGGGTTAAAAAAAAACAAAATAAAAAAAATGTATAGTTGTGGCGTAAATCTAGTCGAGAAGGCTAACGTTCCAATCGGTGAATTGCGATTGGACAATCGGGTCGAAAAAGATTAGGGACCCACATAATAAGAATGAACAGTCCCAAATTTTATGGTCCGAAGTCCAGTAAAACAGGCCTCTGGCTGTGACCCAGTAATTCTCTTCGAGAAAAAGAGCCTAGGCCCACACTTGAAGAGCTTCCATTTTACTACACGTGATGGGAATCCACTATCCAAATCCAATCAAGGACATAAGGCTTTACGCAATGGGCTTCACCAGCAAGATAATAAGGCTTTTGGGTCTGGCTTATTTAACGAAGATAATCAACATCTGGGTGGCTCATTGGTGGGCAGAGTGAAATTTTGTTGCTAAGAACAAGAGCATTCGATGGAATCCCTTCGCTAGCAGGACCAACGAATTGGACACAAGTAATTAGCTGGATGTGGACTTTCAATAAATTTAATTCTTAACCACATACATATCTTTGTCAATTTTCCGCCATGTGTGGTCTTAATCCCAATCAGTCCTCTCAATTGATGAGGTTTGCTGGAGGGCCAGGACCATTGTTGAACATTAGGCAATAGGGGATTCCAGTTGAAATCTTGGTTTCGTTCATGTTGGTGCCTGCAGAACTGGTTTAGCACCATTCATTTTTTGTTTTTTTTTTTTTTTTTTTGTGGCTGATTTTCCATCTTTTGGTGAATCAAATCAACTGCCCTTCCTTGTAATTATGACAATAAGAATAAACCTAAGGATATTACAAACTATTTTAAGCCATAATTGGGAAGCTTTTAGTCTGACACGAATCCTAGCTTAATTGGTTAAAGGAAAACGGATGCAAGTTGGGAAGACAAAATTTAAGTGGCTAAAATATAACTGGAAAATAATACTTTCAAACCTAAAGAAGCAATCACTAATTCGTATTCACTATAAAAAGTTTTCAAAGTTCTTCATGGTATGTGGCAGAGTGCAAAAACAGAGCAGACTAGAATTTTTCTTCGCATTCCCCCCCCCCAAACCTCCTTTTTTTTTTTTTTTTTTTTGGTTAGTTATAATAATCCAAAACTTTCTCACCCTTCCCTTTCTTTTTAACGTTCTCTCACCAAATGCAATCAACCTTGCGGCATTTATTGAATCGGAATATGAGCATACCGCATTTTATTGGGATGAATATCAGAATATCGCATTGATATTAGTCACTGCCAACCATAGGTCCCCAATTTTTTGTTTTATTGTTCCTCCGCTTGAGAATGGCACGTAAGAGCCACATTTGTTTTCCCTTTCTTCAGATACGTGCCATATGAATGAAAAAGACTCTTCAGAACCATATTTTGCAAATCAGATTCGATTGTCGCTTGACATACAGATTGATTAATTTACGCATACTTGAGCCTTCTACTATTGTCAAGAATAATACAAGGGTGAGTTTTGTTGTAATGCTAAAGATTATATAGCATTTTGACTTAAAAATTTATGTTTAATGTACAAATACAACTTTTAGAATTTACAGTATAAAAGTTTTGTGCACTGAAACTAGAGGTTCGGTCTTAATTTTTCAGACCACTTATTGAAACAAGATATTGTGGCCATTTTGTAGGTTGTACAGTGTACTACCAATGTAAGCGATACAACCAGTGGTGCCGTGTACTCAGCAAATCAGCACCATATATGAACCCAAAGTTAATAGAAAGGCGACACTGAGCAACCAATAAAAAGTTGCCAGGTTTCTGCTATTTCATATAGGCTATGGACCAGCACTTCCACTCCCACATGTTTTCAATCCAACCTATTCTAATTTGCAAGCAATTATTTAGAGAGAGAAGAGACTATACTTCTCCTACGTAAGCCAGGATGCGACTGAGGAAATCTCCTATTTATACCTGCCAAAGCATGACATTGTAGAGCATGAGTTCTTCGTTCTCACATTAATGATTTGATGCTGGTCTTTCCAATATTTAACAAAACCTTCGAAAGGCAAACTGCCCAACAACAGTCCTCCTGAACATCCATGGGGAATGAGGAAGAACAAGCTACAGAAACCAATGACAATATCCTCCATTATAGGGGAATTAAAGCCATGCCATTTATCATTGGTACGGTAGTAGATGCGTATATTCATACCCATAGAGAGCTTTTTACAAATGATTTGCACTATATTCTTGTTTTTGGGAAGCCTGTGAATTGCTCTGCTGACATGCAGGAAATGAGACCTTCGAGAAGTTGGGGACGATTGGCACTCTATCAAACATGGTGGTGTATCTCACTACTGTCTTTAACTTGGAGAGCATTACAGCCACCACTCTAATTAATGTCTTTAATGGCACCTCAAACATGGCACCTTTGCTCGGTGCTTTCCTGTCAGATTCATATTTTGGACGTTACAAGACGTTATTCTTTGCTTCCATCTGCTCTCTTTTGGTACTCTAATTATTTTTCTAACATTGTCAATGGATTTCTGTCTCTCTCTCTCTCTCTCTCTTTTCTTTTGGGTATATATATGAATTTTCAAGCTTTTTTCCTTGCAAAGGGAATGGCAATACTTTCGATCACCGCAGCAATCTCTAAATTGCACCCCCCAAAATGCGCACCTGGTGGAAGTGCATGTGCTGGACCCGAAACTTGGCAGTCGGCAGTTTTGCTAAGTGGGTTCGGTTTTCTTGTCATTGGAGCTGGAGGCATCCGGCCCTGTAACCTTGCCTTCGGAGCTGACCAGTTCAATCCGGCCACTGAATCCGGCAAGCAGGGTATCAACAGCTTCTTCAATTGGTATTACTTTACCTTTACATTTGCCATGATGGTATCGGTAACCTTCATCGTCTATTTGCAATCAAATGTGAGCTGGGCTATTGGTTTGGCCATTCCTGCATGCTTAATGCTCTTGTCATGCGCTGTTTTCTTCTTGGGTTCAAATCTTTATGTTAAAGTGAAACCTGAGGGCAGCCCTATAACCAGAGTGGCTCAGGTATTAGTGGCTGCAACTAAGAAGAGAAGGCTAAATCTGCCTGACAACCCAGCTGTTCAGCTTTTCAATTACCTGCCAAAAAATTCTATCAATTCCAGGCTTCCCTACACAGATCAATTCAGGAAAGTGCAGTCTATTTCTCTATTCCTTTCAAAAAGCTACTAATTGTTAGTTTCAATAATCACAAACCAATTGCAAGCAGGTTTCTCGACAAGTCTGCAATTATAACTAGCCAAGACAAAATCAGCTTCAATGGTTCAGCTGAAGATAAATGGAAACTTTGCAGCATGCAACAAGTAGAGGAAGTAAAATGTGTACTGAGAGTGATCCCCGTATGGGCCTCAGCCAGTATCTATTTTGTTGCAATAATTCAACAACAAACTTATGCTGTTCTGCAAGCGCTTCAATTGGACAGAAGACTCGGAACTGGTGGCTTTGAGATGCCTGCTGCATCATTTGTGATCTTTGCCATGCTTAGCCTTACCCTTTGGATCCCTATATATGACCGGATTCTGGTTCCTGCTCTTCGAAAACTCAACGGAAAAGAAGGTGGAATAACACTTCTGCAAAGAATGGGAATTGGGCTGGTTCTCTCGATCCTTACAATGCTTGTTGCTGCTTTGGTCGAATCACAGCGAAAGCATGTGGCTCTTACAAGGCCTACGCTAGGCATTGCACCCAAAGGTGGGGCTATAGCTTCCATGTCTGCCTTCTGGCTGGCCCCTCAACAAGTGCTTTCAGGACTAACTGAGGCTTTCAATTCCATAGGCCAGATTGAGTTTTACTACAAGCAGTTCCCTGAAAACATGAGAAGCATTGCTGGTTCTTTCTTGTTTTGGGGATAGCAACATCAAGCTACCTAAGTAGTTTTCTTATTTCAACAGTGCACCGTATCACAGTGAGGTCCCAGGGTGGGGATTGGTTGTCAGAGGACCTTAACAAGGGGAAATTGGACTATTTCTATTACCTGATTGCTACTTTGGGGGTTCTTAATCTTGGGTATTTCTTGGTTTGTGCGAGTTGGTATCGATATAAACTCACTGGGGCAAGCACATTGGAGTTGAGCACCGAAGCAAATCAATCAGAGAAGCACTTTGCTTAAGGGAAATATACTGATTAGTTTTTCATTTTTTTTTCATTAGTACTAGCTTACACTCCTCATTCTTGATTAGCCTATGGGATTGGGAGGTTAGTAAGTAAGCATTCTCAATGAGTACGCCCAATTGTTACTCATGGTTAGGGTCCTATTTAGTTTAGTTCTTGGGACATGGACAAGCTAAATAGCTAATATATTCACAAAATTGCAAGCAAACATATTTGGCTCATCAAACTTTAATTGGGTGACAATTCTTTTTTTTTTTTTTTTGTTTAACTAATATTGAGTGAGATTCGAATTCAAAATCTTTAATTTAAAAAATAATTCTAATATTGTCAAATTACATTTCATTAGTTGTTAGCGGCAATTGTCGTGACAATTGGGGCTGACTTTCATTTTCCAATCCACTTACTATAAGTTTATATATAATGTAGCTATAAGTTTCCGAGTCTTTGCTTCCTGAAATCCAAAAATGCGCAAGCAACCCATCGATTGCAAAGGTGTCCATGAAGATGGCCGGACGGTACCGAAGTGCACAGTGTGCTTGGTCCGATTGCCCAATGGGCAAAACCTCCTGTCCTGGGCCTCAGGCTCAGTGGCTGGCTTGTGGACTACGTGATTCAGGCCCACACCATTGGAACCTATTCATTATTTTATTTGTCAGGGTTAATTTTTCGTATCGGAAAATTGTACTTTAAATCCTAACATCTTTCAAACGCTTAAATTTCAGGAGTCTCTAAATTGTTTGAAAAATCTCTTGAGGCTGGCAATGGCATAGAGAATAATTTTCTATTTAAATAAAAATAAAAAATTATTGTTACAAAATTTTACCTCAAATAAGAAAAAATATTTAAAATTTATAAATATAAAAATGATACAACTTAATAAAATTATGACAGCACACTATTTTGGCCTAACAACTATTCTTCCCCAGGTCTCATCAGCCTACAATTTCCCTCCCCCAAGTGGGGGCCTCAATCTAAATGTGAGTGATAGAATATTATTAGCATGTGATACACGGAAGCTGTAGATATGCATCACCAATCACCGCTAGACATGTAGTCTAATGCGTTTATTTTCTCGTATTTATTAAAATTTTTATTTTATTTTAATTTAATTAGATATTTATTAGGTAGATACATTGTTTTTACATCACATTAAATAATTTTAATATTATATATATATATATATATTTGTTTTTATATAACTCTAGTATATGATATCCGCTATTTACGTGTTATCAAATATTATATATAGATAGATATGATATAATTAAATTGTATTTGATTGTTGATATTTGTCTTTTTTTTATTAATATAATACATATATGATTTTTTATTATATAAATTTATTTAATTTTTTTATTTGAACTTAATTTTATGTATTTTTTACTTACAATTAAAATCAATTTAATTTGATTTCAAATCAAATTAAAATTTTTAATGTTTTTAAAATTTGTGTCTATCAGAGTATTTACTTAATATTTTTCTTTGTTTAATATATGAAAGCCGAAAAAATAAACCAAAACCAAAGCCAAGCCAAGGCAACGCCACCAAGGTAGAGAGAGAACGCGAGTCGAGAGCAACGAAGGGAATGGGATCTGCACTATCTTTCCTTTTCGGAGGCGCAGCCTCCGCCACCGCCGGAGATTACTCGGAGGACCACTCCGGCATCACCGCCTTCCACTCCGCCGCCCGTTGGCAACTTCACTACAATTCCTCCAAACAGTCCCCACAACTGGTATATCTTCTCTCTCTCTCTCGATAAAGTTTCTGTCTTTGACTTGGGGATTTGAAATTAACCACTTAGACTCAGCGGTTGGGGTTATTTATTTTCTTCTGTTTGGAGTGAAGATGGTGATAGACTTCACGGCGTCGTGGTGCGGGCCCTGCAGGTTCATGGAACCAGCCCTACACGCTATGGCTGCCAGGTTCACGGACGTCCAATTCGTCCAGATCGACGTCGATCAATTGCCTGTGAGTTTTTTCTTTTTTGTTCTCTCTTTAATTATCTATTTTGTTGTCAAGCTTTCCATCCAATTCTAATTCAATTTGACATCCCACCTTACAAGAAAGTTAATTTCTTTATGGAAAATTCGAGTGCTTAACAAGAATTGGTAAATAAAGTTGATTTCTTTGTGGCAATAATTTCATGCTCTTGTTGAGAATTGCTCTTAACTTGGACTAGCTACCTTAAGTTGTGTGCTTGGAGCTTGTTTTCTTTCCAAGTTACTGACTGAAGTTACTGGGTGAGTGAGTGAGTCACTTGGGGTGTCTGGTGTTAAGCCTGATTGATGATTTTGCGGTAATTTCTTTCCTTTGTTTTCGGGATGAATGCTTCCCCCTAAAAATGTGAAATTGCCTATTGGTAGGATGTGGCCAGAGATTTTGGAGTGCAGGCAATGCCAACATTTGTGTTGGTGAAGAGAGGGAAGGAAGTGGGGAGGGTGATTGGAGTTAAGAAGGATGAGCTTGAGAGGAAAATTGAGAAGAACAAGGCTGTTGAAGCTGCTACTGATGCTACTTGATTCCTCAATCTTTTCTGTATTCAGTATTCATGTTCAGAACAAGAAAAGAGAAGTGGGCAGGCAGCATTCTTTTATAAAGAATGTTGTTGTATAACAATTCAAGTAACTGATGATGATTATGATTGTATAAGTTTGATTTCATACATTGTACCTTTATGCATATTGTTGTAAGAGTGATATTTGCCGTCCATACTGATATTTTCATCTGCAGATCAACTACTTCACTGGCATGCACAATATAATATGGATCATTTAGTTAGTCTAGTCATCAGCCATGCGATCATTTCTTTTCCTGCATTAAAGGCGGGACTGGAAGTGCTATCAAATCATTGTAGCGTTTCACATATGCTTGTGATCCCAAGTAGGCTTAAATCGGGAAAGTTTTGTACTCCCCAATCAGAATATGCCTTCTTTATCCAAACACTGGGGGTGATACAAGGAGGAAGATGGACTGACGAAGCTAATCTCAAAATCCAAAGAATTGTTAGTTTTAACTTCTACAATTTGGTTATCAGTGCACAGATATTGTAATATCATGTTGAAGGTCACAATGGAAAATTTTGGCACAGAATTTCATCTGCTTTTAGGCTTGTTGCCTTCCTGATGGTAGAAAATGAAAAGGTGTCTCAAAAAAGTGGGCAAAACTAGGAGAAAATCCAGAAAACTAATGGATAAGCAAGCTTAAGAAGAGTTCTCTGAGATAATCAAAATTAGTGATGGTCCTCAGCGACATGATTATTAATATAAAATAAATAGATGATAGCAATGGTTTCACTGAGGTTCATACAATATGCGATGTCTGAAGGTGTCATATGTAAGATTAGTACTCCACACCAATATAGAGTACTATATTTAAATCACATGTAAGCTTGCTTGGGGATTTAAATCACATGTTAGAAAGCAATCTATAACTTGAAAGGAAAAAAAAAAAAAAGACACAATTTACAATATTTAACCACCAAATAAGATTCTTATCAACAATCAGTTTGTTCAAAGTAAGTGTCCCAGTTTTATCACTGCATAGGACATCCATGCCTGCCATTTCTTCTATGGCTGTCATTCTTTTTGTAATAGCTCCCTGCAACAATTGATGAAGTATAGTTTACATGGACCAGTAACCATCAAATGGGTAAACAATGGAATCTGCACAAAAATGCCTTCACCTTCTGATATTCCACTTGTTTTACCAAAGAAATTTGCATTTGCATCTCTAACCTTTAGGAAGTGCCCCTCTTGTTTCGTGCTATCCACAAGGTGAGCAGCCTTGCCAAAAAATGTGTGAACACCTGTGGCAACGACCACTGCCTCAATTTCTCCTTGTTTGCACGTAGAGCAGAGTAGACTGTGCCACCAGGATCCTTTGTTACAGGAAGGGACTCGCCGATATTAAGACAGTTCAGATCAACCAAACGAAGCCAAACTTACCTAATAGGAAGAAAAATTCGAAAGCACCTAATCAATCTTCAATGGATCACCCTCAAGTAGATGTGAATCTGCAGGAATGATGTCCCCATGCTTAACACTGATTATATCACCCGGAACGAGGACAGATGCATCCTCTTCTATCTACTTTCGATCTCGAAGGACCTGACATAGTGGAAATAATATATATATATATATATATCTTTTAAAAAAAGGCGACATATCAATAGGTAACAAATAGAGGTGATAAATTATGGCAAACAAAAAGTGCAAGAAGTTTTTCCACCAAAAAATACCTTTGCTTTTGGTGCAAGACGTGCCATCAGAGAAGCAGCAGCAGCATTACCAGCATTGTTCTCCTTTATAAAACTTATTGTAGAATTGATAAGAAGCAGAACAGTAATGCTAACAAAATCTTGCCAGCCAGGCATTTTCCCTTGTAAAATTTGAGGGTGAAATGATTTTTTTCCTCCAAAATATTTGACAACCGATGACGCACTAAATATATGAATGAAAACATAATGATTAAGGCTGGTTATATCTTACTTAATGATGTTTTAAGAGCTAAATATATGAATGAAAAATTAATCTCTGTCCTGTATGTTTTCTGGTTTTGTGAAGTTACTGCAAACCGTTTTTTTGCTTCCTTATCAAACTCTGATTCTTTCAGAAACACCTCTTCAATTAGCACATGCTCATGCAATCTTAAGTCAAAATTCGTCACAAATTTATAAGCAAAACAACCACCTCAGAAAGTAAAAACACCTGAAACTCATGAACAAGAAGAAAAGAAAAACAAAAACAAAAACCAGCAAACGAACTATATTATCAAATAAGTGAGAAACACAGAAATAGAGACATGGTTATTCTGTTTTTTGTTTGGTTTACCAAATCCACAACTTCGTTCATTACAGCGTCCAAATCTTCAGCCTTTTCCTCCATCCCAACAAATCTTCAACTCCACAAAACCAGGTAAATGTTTTTATAAAACAAGAACACAAATAACAAACAGAAAGTCGAGAACAAGAAGAAGAAACATATGGCAGGCGACCATTTCAGTTTCACCTCTCTGTGTACTAGTAGTACTACCAAAAACAGAAGACTCTTGTTTCAGTTTCACCTCTCTGTGTACTACTAGTACACTGGGATTCTAATTGAGAGAGAGAGAGAGAGAGAGAGGCCACACTGGAAACAGCGAAAAATAGATCCTCTACTTGGCGGGTACACTTGTTTCCTTCTGTTGTGTTCCCCCAAGTCCCACGTAAGCACTTTGCTGTTTCTCCTGTCCAGGGCTCCTCCCAGTGCTTCACACTCCCACCGCATTTTCCTTCTTGTCTCGATGGAGGCACCCACATCACACAGCATCAGAACTAGCCAAGAACCGCAATCAAGAATTAAATTTTAATATCGACGAATAAATACAGAAAATATAATTTAAAAATATTTTATAGAATAAAAAAAAAACCCTTCTTACTCTCAAATTTGCTATTTTTGGACCATGCTTATTTTTAATCTAATCAAAGAAACATACTTCCTCTTGGGTACAATAACAAAAATTATTCACGTCAATATTAAAAAATTTTGCCAAAAAATTCTCTCTTTAATTTTCCAAAACTTAACTATTTTAATCAACAGAGTATAAAATTATACTCTTGCCGTTGTCAAACAGTCAAAGTCAGTACTTAAAATTCTTAGTCTCGGGAGCATTCTAATTCCTTTTACTTCCGTCGTGGAGTTTGAATACGTATAGAATTAAGGACCAAGATGGTCCCGTCTAATTTCTCTTTACAACGAAAAGGACAAAGGCCCATGTTGCCGAAATACATGATAAATAAATAAATTTAAATACAAAATAAATATCAATTTATCATATTATTAATTATAAGTATAAAGTATGACATTTTAATTGTAATTAATAATTATAATAAATTAATATTTACTTTGTTTTTAAATTTTATATTTTTCTAATCAAACTTGATTAATTAATTGGACACAAAATATTCTTCGATGGGTTTCAATGTTTGAAGAGCTGGGTGTCTTAACACCATGCGAATGGAGTTCTGCAATAATTGAATGCCCATTGTATTCCCCCCTTTTTTCTTTTTTTTTTTTAAATGGTAAATAGAATTCTACAACATCACGGTCTACTTAAAATGAATTTCTTTTTCGGTAAAATCAGAAAATTATACCATGTGAATTTGAGAACAACCAAAACATTCTAACTTGGAAAATGGCCTGCCTTCTCTCCGTCTCTCTCTCTCTCTCCTTTTCTTTTATTTTATTAAGAGTCCTGCGGGTGCATGATAAGTGTTGTGCGGATTATGTGTTGGCGAAAATTCATTGGCTGAGATGATTCGTCGTTCATCTTTTAGCCAAATTGCTCGGACCACCCTACAGGCTCTCTAGTCTACTCACATGATCCAAACCTTGCATGGCGGCGCCGCCACCAGCTGTAGCCTCCGGGCATGGAAGCGTTGCATGTACTTGGCGGGACGCTGTGAAACCATGCGCCAAGTCAAGGCCCTTCACGGCACATTCATTGTCCATGGCATCCACAAGAACAACTACGCCATTAGCAAAGTTCTTGACTTGATCGCTCTGTCTAACAATGACGGTCTCTCTTACGCGTCTCTTTTGTTCGATCGTATTGAAACACCCAATTCTTTCATTTATAATACTCTTATTAGAGCCTATTCTCGTAGCTCAAAGCCTCAATTCGGTATTGGTTATTTTCACTTGATGGTGAAAGATGGAAACTTGAGACCCGATAAGTGCACGTTTCATTGTGCTCGTGGCGTGTGCAAATGCTTGTTGGGTGCGTTTGGGGAAGCAAATTCAGAATTGGGTAGTTAAAAATGGGTTGGTTTTGATAGATGGGCATGTGCAAACTGGAGTTGTGAGGCTGTACCTTCAGTGCAGACTAATGGATGATGCACGGAAGTCGTTTGATGAAATTCCCCAACCAGACGTTGTTCAATGGAATGTGCTCATAAATGGGTTTGTTCGATGTAGTTTGCTGAGGGATGCTTTGGGGGTTTTTAGAGATATGTTGGTTTTGGGGGTTGAACCCGATGAGTTTTGTGTTACTACGGCTTTAGCAGCTTGTGCTCAGTCTGGGGCGCTTATGGAGGGGAAGTGGATTCATGAGTACTTTGAGAAGAGGAAATGTTTGCAACTGGATATTTTTGTTGGTACGGCACTTGTTGATATGTATGCAAAGTGTGGTTGTATAGATATGGCCGTGAAAGTCTTTGAAGAGATGCCCAGAAGGAATGTATTCTCCTGGGCCGCCATGATTGGAGGATTTGCTCTACATGGGGATGCTAGGGAAGCAATTCATTGCTTGGAGAGGATGCAAGTGGAAGAAGGGCTCAGGCCTGATGGAGTTGTGTTGCTTGGAGTATTAATGGCCTGTACCCACGCAGGGTTGCAGGTTGAGGGCCAATTTTTGCTGGAGAATATGGAAACGAATTATGGGGTTGTACCTAGACATGAGCACTATAGTTGTACGGTTGATTTGCTATGCAGAGCAGGCCGATTAGAGGAGGCGATTCTGCTAATAAATAAAATGCCCATGAAGCCGCTCGCTTCAGTTTGGGGTGCTGTACTAAGTAGTTGCCGAACCCACAAGAATGTTGAGGTTGCAGAACTTGCTGTTCAGGAGCTTTTACAGGTAGAAAATGGCAATGAAGCAGAGGAAGATGCAGCCTTTGTTCAGTTGTCAAACATTTATTCGAGTGCCAAGAGGAGTGAAGATGCATGTAGGATACGTAGGATCATAAGCGATAGAAAGTTGAAGAAAACACCCGGATGTAGCATGATTGAGGTGGATGGAACAGTTAATGAATTTGTCTCGGGAGATGCAACACATAGGCATATAACTCAAATACAAGAAATGCTGGAACTGCTCTTTGCTGACTTAAATCGACTTGCGTCACCTTAGTTGATCTATTAGATTGCATGCTCTGACATTTTTATGGCTGGCCATGGCCATGGTCTGTGTAATCTCCGATGGAATGCTAGCTAGCTGCTATATGGGGTTTCACAAACTGCTTTATGTCAACCCTGCCAATATGATGAGTGTCTGCATTCAGCACGCCTTTATTGTCTAGAGAGGATTGGTAACATATTTCTTCCCTTCACATTTAGCCCGCAAGATTCCCTGTTGAACAACACAAATGAAACACTCTCTCTCTCTCTCTCTAGCACGCAACTACGCAACAGCTGATTACAAAAAAGCCCTAAAATCAGGAACCTCCAGAGTCTATTATTAAACTCATGAGATGAAGCATTGAAAACAACATGCTCTTTGTCCCCACTGTTGGCCTTTAACCGTAATCATCGTTAATCGAGTTTTTTTTTTTTTTAAGGTTACAAGGTAGCATTAATAATTAGTTCATAAAAAAAGAAGAAGGTTAGTATTGATATTAAGTGTGAAAAATTTGTGTTGGAACTCTGAAGAAAAGTGAAATTTCCCAAATCCAATTGATAGAAATAAAAGAAAGAAAAAACGAAGATGAAAAGAGGAAATTGAAAAGTTATCAAATTGGCCTACTGCATTTTTATATTAGTCTTAATTTTATTGGTCTGTTATTTGTGAGTAATTATCTATTACACTAATGATTATCCATTAATTAAACAGATAGTTTATGGATTCTAATTCTAACCTTCCAGCCTGGAAAAAGAAAAAAAAAAAAGAAAAGAAGCTATTTTGTTATCTTCTTGTGATGTACAAAGCAGATAGCACAAAAACAAAAATGCTAGCACAGAGCAGATAGTACAGATAGTTTATCTTCATTTCTTTGAGCCTAATTTTCTCTCCCTCTAAAGCAAAGCAAAGTCCACGTCCACCACCACCACCACCTCCATCGTCAACAATTTAAGAACATGCCAAAGAAGAAAAACTCGTCAACTCCATCCCACAAGCCGCCACCCTCGCCTTCATCAACTCCACCATCTCCCTTGTCAACTGTCAATCAAGACCCACAACTAAAATTTTCTGATTCTGACCCTCCTTCAGTCACTGAAGATTGCCAGCGAGCCTCTACTTATCTCCGTCACAAAAAAATCAAGAAATCCCTCAACGTTATTCAAGACTCTCTTTCCCGCCATCCCAACTCCATCACACTTCACCGACATGCAGCCTTTATACATTACAGTCTATCACTTGGAAACATCTTGCACTCTCCGACCTCCCTACACCACCTAGAAGCCGCTGCAGAACACGCAGAAAAGGGCCAACTTCTTGCCCCAGATTCCATAGGTCTTGCTCATCTTCGCGTCAACGTCCTCTTTAAATTGGCCCAAGACCCAGATGGTTATACGCGAGTCATCGAAGAGTGTGAACGGGCTTTGTCCATTCAAGACCCCGTTGATCCCGTGGACGACGTCTTCTCTGACTTAATCCGGAATAAAAAAAAAGCTTGCACAACTAAAGAAGCAAGAATTGAATGTGTGAAGGAAAATATCCAAGCTTTGAAAGACAGGGCGAAACTGGCTTGCATGATGAAGAAGAAAGGGGTAAAAGATGGTGAAGATATGGTGATTGAATATCAGAGAGCAGAGGGCGTGTTGTCTTTTATTGAGACGAGAAAGAGTCAGCAACAGAAAAGAAAACAAATTGAAGAGGGAATGAATGTTCTGATGAATTGTCAAAAGAAACTGCATTTTGATGGTAGATGGGCTGTTGATAATGATCAGAGAAGAAAGATGGCGCGTTCAAAGAGACGGGTACCACAATTCGATAAGCAATCCCGGATTTTGGAATATTTGAAAACAATGAGCGCCAAAGAGAAAAAAGTGTTTCTTGACCTGAAAATTGAAGAGATCAGACATCATTTAAGTCACAGAAAATTGTATGACATGATTTTCATGGAGGCAGTGAATTTTGGCAAGAAGACGAGGAGTTGGAAGTATTGGGATTGTTGTTGTTGTGGAGAGACGTTCTTGGACGGGAATTTGTGGAGAAATCATCTGATTTCTGAGCATATTGGACTATTATCATCGCAGCAGGAGATGGTTATGCCTGAAGAACCTGATGCTCTGTGGGTTAAGGAGATTGTAAGCGGCGTTTGGAAGCCAGTGGATTTGGATAGAGTGGTGAAAGATATTGTAGGACAGTCGAAAGAGGATGGTACCAGAATGGCTGGTGCTCTTGTGTATGGCCGCGATGCTGCTAGTGAAAGCAAGGAGAACTTGCTTACTAGGATATACGGTCATGAAAAGAAGTGGCCTATTTGTGAAGATGTTCAACGGGAAACCATGCTTGAGAAAATTCGTTTGGTGTTTGAACTATTTTTGAGTCACAAGTGTCTTGCAACTAGTAGTATAAAAATGATTGTCCAATATACAATGGAACAGTTACTGGATCTAAATCCACATTTGGAGGAACTGATTCCTGGCGTCGACAAAACACCTTTGTGCATTTGCTTCTTACCAGCTGAACAACTTCAGAAGGTTTCCAGACTGTTGGATGATCTGTACAATGATTGCCAATTAATTGGGCGTGGTGACAAAGATAACTGCTCCTATGGTGAAGTTTCTGTTGAAGAAGAATATAAAGAGAAAGTTGTTTTCACTGCTGATTTCACATGTCTGTTTTTGGATGAGCAGTCACTGAGAGAAGATTTTGATGGACCCAAAAATAGTAGTGCTGTCATAGACCAAGGAAATGGAGTAATTACTCTTCAGAATTCTCAAGATAAGGTGCTATCTGATGACAGTCCCTTTGTGAATTGGTTGTTTACGGGTGACAGTACTGAGAATCTGATAATGTCATGGTTAAATCTAAGACGTTACAAACACGAGAAAGCAATGCAAGCATTTGATTTTTTGGAAACAGAGTTTCACCATCTGCAACGTCTATGTCTGAAAAAATTCTTGGCGCTGGGCTATGAAAAAGATCTATGTGCAGTTGAGAATATCTGTCTTGAAGAAGATAAAAGAAGGGAGGAGCTTTCCGGGCACCATCCGCAAAGTTACAAACATTTATTGCTTAAGCGGAAAAATGAGATACCTGGCGAGGGGGACAGCAATTGTGAGGTCTATGTCATATCACACGTTATAGGACTTTCGCGAGATGTGGCATTAGCTTCTGGGAATATGCCAGTATCTGATTTGGAAGCCAGGATACATGAAGAGAAGAGCAACAAATACATGCTGCAGCAGGAAGAGACTTGTATTCGAAAAGCAATAGGACAGATAAGGATGAATGCAGCTGAACACGTGAGTGTGTATATTCTGACTTATAGATCAATTAAATTAGTCATAGCTTGCGCTATTTTAAAATATGATTTGGACTATCAATGTTAGCTTTAAATCATACCTATTTTCTCTCAAATTGTTGATTCGTCATGTGACATTCACACAGGATAATATCCTGCACTCTGATTAAAAAAGGAATGGGTAATGTGTCTCCTACAGCATTTTCTTGCTGTTCTTTGAAGCTCTTGAAACTGACATTTTTTTTTTCTCTAGTGGCTTTGCTTTTCTCAAGTTTTTGTCGTCCCGCTTTGCTTCAATCCTTTATGACAAGTTCCTTATTAATTTTTGGGGTGCAAGTTACTAGAATTTACAACCGGATGGAGATTGCTTATTATTCTCCTTTGTTTGTCTTTCAGTGTTGCTTGGTTGATGTTTTGATCATGAATAGCATGGCTGAAATGAAGCAAATGGAGCAGAGCTGTGGTTGGCTATCAGCTTTTGATTATCGGACAATTTTATTGCATCTGATGAAGGGCTATGCGAGGGTCTGCGCCAAATCCTCTTTTCAGCTTATTATATTTTCTCCACAAGAAATTACTTCTGATTTTATTATTATTATTATTATTTTCAGGAACAATTGGTGCTTTCTGCTGACGAGGATGCCAAAGAGAAAGCTGATGCTGCGAAAGATGCTTTATTAGCTGAGCTTGCTAATGATTCTGGCAAGAATATAGGCAAAGGAGGTGAAGTTCCCAAAAAGGCACAAAAAAAATCAAAGGAAAAGCACAAACATCAGAGAAAATCTAAGAATAAGGTTTAATTTGCTCTTGTTAGTAGTATCACTTTATATGGCAGGAAACTTGTGGAAGTGACAAGCACCATCAGCTGGACGAGGAAATTGCAGAAGTGTAAGCTGGACCTGTTCTGATTTCATCTGTGAATGTATGATTTGGATCAGGATTTCTCCTTTGTTGAGTTTGGATCTAGCCAAGTGTACTTTTGCTTTTGTACTGTACTGTTTGTGCAGTTTCCCTCCTATGCCATCTTTTTGTAATCACTTAAGATTTGATGAACTGAAAGAGCAGGTAAAGAAATTTGGGTGTTTGATTGAGAATGAAGAAATGCAAATTAAGCATGCTGATATGCTGATCCAGAAAGCGCTTTGCTTTCCTTAACCCATTTTGAATTTTGAAAGTTCCCTCCAAAGCTAACGAACCAATCCACGAAAATGCCATCAAGAAGGAAGCGCCCCCGCCACCTCTCAACGCCGCAATCCACAGCCATACCATGCACCGCCACCGCCATCCCCACCCTCAACATCATCACCACCCGTCGACTCTGGCTCCTCCGCCGCCACCGGCACCTATAACCTCACAGCTTATCAGAGTCCGCTACGTGACTCCGACACTGAATCTCCCATCAAGCAACACTGCTACCGAGCCTTGGACGCTCTCCACCGAGGAAACACCAAGGAATCCCTCAAGATCATTAAAAGATCCCTTTCTCGACACCCAAATTCGGCCGGTGTCCACCATACCTTTGCCTTTAAGACCCATCGATCCCAAGAAGAAATATCATTGTGACTCGAAAAGAGACTGAAGATGAAGATGTCGCCACAAAGGATTCCAGAATTGAGAGTGCGAGATGGGAATTGCAGCAATTGGTGGAGAGAGTGAATAAGATCTTGGCCCCCAATAATGAAAGAACAGAAGAGAGAGCGGCAGAGAAGAAGGATGCTGCAGCGGAGAAGAAAGATGCTGCAGGGGAGGAGAGGAACATGGAGGATGAGAGTATGACTGATCTGAATTCAGGCAAGTCACTGGCTTCTTTTGTCGAAACAAGAAGGTTCAAGAACAAGTAAGACAATCGATTGAAAGCACTCTCGAGAGAATAAGGGACTTCGAAAAAATATATTATCTTGGTTATGGTGATGCTAGTGGTACAGAAGAAAAAGAAGGGAGACAGAAATTGGGGAGGGAATATCAGGTTTTGGATTACTGGGAGAGAACGAGCGGTCAAGAGCGGAGAAGATTCCTCAGAGTGAACGTTGGTGAAATCATGGATTACTATATTAACAACGAGTCCGCAATCACATTGTTGATGCAAGCAATAGACTTTTGGAAGAAGTGGGGAAGATGGAAAATTTGGAGGTGTTGTTGCTGTGAAGAAATGGATGTAGGGAGGGTTTGCTGGACTAGTCATCATCGCTGGAGAAGGATGAAATTGCTTGTGCCCCCAAAAGCTGATCCTGCATGGGCTGACAAGTTGATCCGAGCACCACCAACGAAACTGAAAAGTTATATCAAAGTATTTATATATTTCACTATAACAAATTGCACATTTTTAATTTTTTTTTACTTGTAAACACGATTAATAATAAAATCATAAATATATATTTATCTGTTAATAATAATAAAATATACTTTTACGTCTAATATTGGGTTAAGTTCACAGCCTCCACTTAAAAAATGTTATTCCGGAATAGCTTGTGCCGCCACATACTATAATATAATAATTAATATTTGCAGCAATTATATTTATATAATATTTATTAGATAGCCTTCTTAATAATAAAACCTAATAACCTGCTTGCCCCGCGGCGCGAAGCCAACAGCGTCGTTTTTTCCTCACGAGATTCACTGAACGCATGGCTGCAATGGCTTCTTTCAACAAATTACTGCCACTGCTGCTTCAGAGGACGACAGCAGCCAGAGCTCTATCACCCTTCTCTTCCTCTTTGTCTAAACGCTATTCTTCTTCCCTTTCACTTCCATGCTCCGTCCCCTCATCATCGCTGCCTTTGCTGTTGCTTCCTTCGGCCGATGGTGACAAGCAGGAACGGAATTTCAAATCCTTCTTCACCCTTGGAAACGGAAAAGTTACAAGTTTTGAATAAGAATTACCGGAGGAAATCGCTGACGCTCACTGTGCGGGATCGTCCAATGGGTGGCTGGCCTTTGTTAACCGCCGTGACTGTCAAATCTACTTGGCCGATCTATTTTCCCTCCCGAGTTCACCCAAAATCGTTCCGCTCCCTTCGTTGATGACGTTACCTAGTGATAGTGATGTAGGTATCGTCTACAAAGACGAAGATAACTCTTCTGTAGAGCACTTCGTGGAGTACGATCTGTACTCTGGCAAAACTCATCACACCTAAACCCCTGATCTCATAAGCAGGTATCTTATAGGGAGGCTTGCAATGTCTTCGACGCCAATCTTTGGTGACGATTTAAACCGGAATTGCGTGGTGATGATTTCTCATTATCTGAATCGCCGGCTTGCGTTTTGCAGAATTGGACTCCATTATTGGCTTGGCTTGGACGGGGCACGGGGGTTGGATGTTGTGTATTCTAAAAAGGACAGGCTTTTCTACAGCCTCACTTCTCGTGACGGGGATATCAAATCTTGGGACTTCTACTGGGGCGGACATTGATATTACATACGCTAAAATGGATCCCGCTCCGGAGTTTTTTACTGAAGAAATTGTTGGATCAAATCACCGTACTTCCCGTTATTTGGTGGAGTCACCTAAGGGGGATATTCTTCTGCTTGTGAGGTATTCCGTTTCTATTGATGAAGAAGACGAGTCCTTTGTTGATGTGGATAATTATCCTGATGATGTCCTTCATCCTTATAGAACTGTCTGGTTCGATATTTACAAGTTAGATTTTGAAAAGAAAACTGGAGAACCTGTTAGAAGCTTGGGCGAGACTTCATTGTTTGTGGGTTTCAATGAATCTTTTTCTCTATCAGCTCGTGACCATCCAGAGATGAGGCCTAATTGTATTCATTTTGCCGCCGATGATTATGCTAGTGGAATTTTCAGCAACGTTTTTCGTTACGGGGGTGATGACATGGGCATTTATGATCTAGAGGATCACAGCGTTTCACCACTTCATCATCCTGTTGAGTTCAAGAAGATCCTGCCTCCGATTTGGGTTGCCACAGCATAGTCCATTAACTCAAGCTCTTCTAGTTTTCTTTTTTTTTTTTTTTTTTTTTTTGAGTGTGCATTTCTAATCTTCTAGCTTGAACTTTGCGTTTTCAATTTTCATCGAAGGTGTTGTGAGTACTTTTGTCCGATGAGTACATTTCGATCCCAAGGATACTTTTGTCCAATGGATCACAGATTCTTGTTTACGAACACTAAACTGTCAATGGACATGGACAATTGGGTCGAAGGGAATTTAACTTCAAACAGTTTTATGTATTTTTTTATTTAGTTTGATCAATAAATAATAAATTTAGGTTGGCCAACTAGACGAAAATGAAATGAATTAAATTTATGTTTAAATCCATAAAAGGAGTTAACAGAATAGCTAGTGCGATCATATGAAGAACAAGTACTTGAATCAAATTTAAATTCTAGCTGACAAAGACTTTTTTAATTGCCGATCCAATTGATTATTTATTTATTTATTAGTTAGGTGATTATAGTTACTAATTGAACGGCTCATCGTAACAACAATATAATTAATGAACGGCCGGATTTTTCTTGATTGGTGCCTGAATTGTACCGTATTAAACGCTGCTATGCTAGCTAGGCCTAGATAGTCAAAATATCAATTCAGTTGACTGGTTGGGAGCCAAGTTAAAGTCTCTGGGGTCCATGCTCAAAGATCCTTATTTCCCGAGTTGTTTAGTTTTTGTCTATTAAACCTATTTGGTCTTTGCTGATAGCTAGTAGCTATTTGCGGCGCTGCATGGCTCACCTCGCGGCGGCCATGGCATGTAACGGATTAAGGTTGCTTCAAAGGACGATACCAGCGAGAAGAGGGACGCCTAAGGTACCGACGTTCGATTTCTCTAACTATTGTTCTTGGCCACGAACGAATCGCAGCTCTCTTTCTCGTCCTGTATCATCGTCGTCGTCGTTGCTGTTAGGTATCCTAATAGAACCTTTGAAATAAAAAAAGTAAGTTTAGTTAAAATTAGATTTTTTTGGGAGAGAGAGAAAGTGAGAGAGTAGGAGGGAAAAAAAAAAGAGGGAGAAAAAGTGTGAGAGGCTGACCGGAGGAAAGAGAGAAAAAAAAAAAAAAGTGAATATCGAAAGAGTAGGAATAAAAAGAAGAGTTAAGGGTTATAATGAATTGTTTTTTGACCTTTACGTTTTAAAAAAAATATCGATACCTAATCAATTTAAAAGTTAAATAGTTAATAAAAATTATTTAATTATTATTTTTGAATGATAAAAATTAATTTTCTATAAATTTAATTTTTTATCAATTTTTATAATTGTATTTTTTAAATAATTATTTATGTATAAAATTATTTAATTATATAATTAAATAATTATTTATAATTCGATTGAACTAATTTTTTCTTAATAGTTAGAGGACACGTATCGAATTTATAAGAACTACAATGACAAGTATTACATTTAAATTAAAAAATTTTAATTCTAATAATTTTTTATTTTTTTATATGTGATAAAATTAATAAATTATATAAATAAGTATTAATTTATAGTTTAATTAAATTAAAATTTAGATAATTAGTAAAAAAAATATATGAATTTTAATTATTATATTATTATTGATAAAAAATATTTTTTAAATTAGTTAATTTATTTAATTTTTTACTTGATTTAAATTAAATTTATTTTATTTATTTTATTTATTTATATTTACTTGTTACTTATAATAAAATTAATTTTTAAATTAATATATTTTGTATTTTTTATTTTAAAATAATTTTTATATAAAAAATTAGTATATTTTTTATAATTATTTAAATTATTATATTTATTATTATTGACTAATTTTCTTACAAATTCAAAGAAGTATCACATTAATTTATATTTATATTCTGCTGCCCTTCACTGATCCTTCCTTTGAACGACCAGAAGGAAGTGAATTCTAAAGCCCTTTTCGGCCTAGGAAACGCCAAAGCGAAGAATGCTTCGTTGCCGGAGGAAATCTCAGGCGCTCACTGTGCGGGATCGTCCAAAGGGTGGCTTGCCTTTGTTAACCGCCGTGACTGTCAAATCTACATGGCCCATCTATCGTGCTCCTCCTCTTCGGTTTCTTCTAAAATCGTAACGCTGCCTTCCATCACGACGTTAACTGGTTCGGCGGGTGTGTCTCTCGACAAGTACTCTTCTCCTTCGTTGCAGCACTTCTTGGAGTTTGGCGAAGTTACGGAACTCCCAACTGAGAAATCCCCCAAGCGCATGTGCGGGAGCATCATTCGCAGACTTGCTATGTCCTCCCCTCCAATGCTTAATGACGGTGATGACTTTGACCGTAACTGCGTGCTTATGATTTCTCGATGCAAGTCGTCAGCTTGCTTTTTGCAGAATTGGAAACTCGAGCTGGATGACCATAGATGGGGCACAGGCGATGGATATTGCCTATTCTAAAAAGGACAAGCTTTTTTACACTCTCAACACTTGTACTAATAATTTGGAAATCAAAGCTTGGGACTTCAAGAACGCAACTTTTCCTACAATGGTTGATGTTTTAATTTTGCCTACGACGACATTCCTCGTCAAGAATTCACCCAACAAAAGATTTCAACTTGCCCGTTTTCTTCGCATCATCTGGTGGAGTCACCAGAAGGGGATATCCTGTTGCTTCGAAGATACGTTAATTCCACTGATGAAAGAAAAGAAGAAAGCCCCATTACCAGCCCCCATGATTTCCGTGGCGCCGCAGGCCAACTAGTTAATTAGGTTTTGATCTTAACCTTAAAAGAATATATAATTTCGAGAAATACATAATGTAAAAAATAAAATAAAAATACATGAAAATCTTAAAATAAATAATAAAAAAAATAAATGGGTTGCAAATCTAGGCTGTCAATTATATTCTAATTATCATAATAACTATTTATAATTAACGATTTAAATGGTATGCGACATATTATTCATAATTTTCGTGTCCTCAAAGTAAACTTCTAATATAAATATAATTGCTGTAAATATTAATTATATTATATTATATGTGGTGCAAGAACAACTTATTTGGGAAGTGCATAAAAAAAAGGGGGACCCACTAAATTACCATGGTGCCCACACACGGAGCTTTCTTTGACTTCCATAACAGTGCCCTGGCAGCCATCAGTCTGGCAGGATCCCAGACTCTATTAACTTTGACCAAAAGAAGTTGTTGCGGCCGCTGCGATCGCTGAATTCACCTTTTCTTTATATATATAAAAAAAAAAAAATTCCTGAACTGAATAAGCGTAAATATCATTAAATGATATGTTAAAAATTATAAACCTAAACCGAAAGTTTCAGAATATTGTGAACAGGACTTCGTTCTTCGGATTACACCTAGCAAAATAAAAGTTAGGCTTTGAATTTGATTTAAGTACAGTTATTTATGTCTAAGTTTAAATATTTTTTAACTGTTATACTTCTAAATATAAGTAATTACTTAAATTTCTAAAATTAGTTAAGTACAACCCTTTAATTTTTGTACATCTGAAAATAACCCCTTGCACTATTAACTCGCCTGAAGTCCAACTTAAGTTTTTTTTTCTTCTTTTTCTTTCTTTTTAACTTTTATTCGAATTGTACTTGAAATCATGTGACTATATTCTTTACTTTTATGTTATTACTTTTAAAAGGTATTGGGTTTAGTTCTAGACATGTCATAACTATTATTCAATCATTATACTATTAAATCTATTAAACGATCACTCAAAATGTATTAATCACCAGCGATCGATTGAATTGAAGGTATCCTAATCTCATTTTTAATTTGGTTTTTGATAGATCTACATGGTTATGCACTTATCCGCTTTATAATTTGATTCCTGTTCCAACAATAATTCTGTGACCCAAACGAAGTCCACCAGACTTTTTACCTAAAATAAAGAGTTCAGAAAACTCAAACGACTAAACCTTGTGCCAAATGGCGCATACAAAAAGATTTATTGATCATTTGAAACTTATTCCACCGTCAGAAGCAACTCTAGACCAGGTCTCTTGTGACGCCAACAAATAGCTTTTGGCAGTGTTTTCGTTTGCAACCTTTTAAACTCGCAGGTATTGTCTCCAATGAGCGTTAAAACAGAAGGTCTGACTATTGCAGACTTTGCCGTCTAACAGTTTTCCCAATCCTTGCATGTCTAATCAACCATTGTGACGTGCCTTCAGAAGTAATCACCAGAAACATTTTCTTCTCATTCCCAATGGGTTGCGCGCTTCTACTTACATGACTTCCCTTCTCTTTTCAGCATTTCAGAAGTGCTTCGCACGTATATGCACACATACATGTAGACGGGAAAGTGCAGTGCTGTCCAGTAAAAAGATCATTCGGATGGTAAAAGAACTTGCTCTTATTACAAAATTAATTGAAACATTTACAGGGTAACTCCAGATATATTCCAAAGTCTCCCAGAAGAAAAGAAGACGCTGCCTCAATTATAGTTACCTACGTACGCGATAAAAATAAGGACCCTTCAAGCTGTCAATCATGCAAATGGTAATTTCCAAAAGCTACAAAATTTCTCTACTGTTTTGTTATGCTATTACTTCAATAAGCAAACTCGTAGAACATCCCGTGGCAGGCGTGCATAATGGTGCTTCAAACGAGGAACCCGGTCCCCATAGATTTGGGCAAGAATAATCTGTACTTTGTTACTCTTCTCAAGAATTCTGCCGGTACACTCAAGTCGCAGATGGACTCCCAGGCTTTCCGATATTTGATGCCTCTGGTAAATGCAAAAACAAAATATAAAAAAGGAAGAATCAAGAAATCAAGTGTAAAACATCAAAGAAACAAACCCAAAAATCTGGTTTAGCACGACAATAAAGCCAAACGCCAGCATGTTGGTTCGATGAGGGCATTTCAATATTGATTGCAGACCAGTCGCCAGATTAACGGGAACAAGCAAGAAAATTTCTACAGAGCCGTTGTGTAGAAGTTACTTCTCTATCAGACTCTTGAGAGACATGAGACTACTTTTTGTGGACAGACGAATTCAAACAACTAACATGCAGCATAGTAAACATCGCAATGGCCTTGCATTTTGAGTGATCTATCTTCAAATTTTGATCTTGCCAGGCAGTTGGAAAAAGATTTTATGCCAAATTCATGAAATATATAAGATCGTTTGTCGACAAAGAATGAAATTGAAGATTGGAGGGAAAAGAAAAGCCTAGAACTCACCTTTCCCTGATGAGGAAACCACAACAACATGCATATCAGCATTGTTCGGAGGAAGATGGAGCCGGAGGGGATAAAGTTTCCCATTCAATGGATTAGGAGAACACACGAAGATATCTTCAAGCCCTGTTTCTTCTTCCAATCTTTGCCTCAATTCCTCCACCATAGTTCCCTTAAAGTTGAAGGACATCTCTTCGTTTATATCAACTTCACCATTTTGATCGGCCACCCTATAATATATTACCCTGCCTTCATGTTTCGCCGGTGTACCAACATACGAGTCATCAGACTGCCCACACGAAACACAAAGAAAATGAAAACCTCACTTAGATTAGGCTGCATTGGATTAAATAAACATTATTCGCCTGCTAAAATGAATCTCCTAATGTATGGGGCTATTACACAAACCTCTTGTCTTGAAAATCTAGGGGACTTGAGCGATATTGATGAAGGTGAATCAGGCTGCGATGATGAAGCCTCAACTTGATTAACGGCTTCCGCTGCTTCTAGCGGTGGTTTAGGATCTTTCCTTCTTATCTCCACAATATCCACTTCCCACAGAATCCAATCCTGGGTCACTGTTCTATGAGGGATGTCATGTGTAATGCTGTTCCTCCAAGGCGGCAAGCCTCCATTTGCACGCAAGTATTGTCCGTAACGTGTCCTGAGCTTTACCTGCACGCCTTCCCTGATAGGCTCCCATTCCAGGGAAGAATCCAATCGACTAGGCAGGGTCTGCAGCACCTTCTTGCCTGTCATTCCTAGCAGGAATGGCATGTTGGAAGCTGTCAGGTATTTACCATAACAGCTTTTCAGGCGTATTACATTGGCATGATCTGCAAATTCCACCGTCCATTTCGCATTCCTGATTGTGCCTTGGCGATCCTGGCTGACATTTTCCTGATCATCGTCAGCCAGCAAGTACTTGTCATGGTGGCTTCGTAGGCGAATTGATTGTGCTGTCTGGAAAAGTTCCATGGCACTCTGGATCAAGCCAAACAACCCATCATTAGAGATGAAATAAGAAAATTAACCAGAGATCTATTTACACATTGATGGTTAGTGATTGAAAACCATAATTTATAAAGTTATCACATTTTTCTTTTCCAATTTTTGCTGTTTTCCAATCTGGTTTATACCTTTCCTGAAACCGTAGGAGTAATGGCCTGTGCGGTCGATGAGGAAAAGAAAATTCTGACGTCCTACCTTTTAGATGGAAGAGGAAGGAGCAAGACAGGGGGGCTTTCACGTGTAATGATTTTATGTTTCAGGTCCGTTCTAAGTAACTAAAAAAGGTTGTAGAATGGTTATAAATTTCTTCGTTTTAGCTGAAATTAGCAAACAATGTTGATGTATTGCATCATAATTGTTTTCATTTTTTATCAATCCACATGGTTTGTTATCATCAAAGTCAAAATTATTCTGACATGAAACAGTGGACCCCCGTTGGGGGATCATCGACCAATGCCCCCATGATTAGATTTCCATTCTCTGGTATTAGGGGTTACATCACTACTTTGCTCTTCCCGTCCCTTCCGTCAGTGATGTACAGTTGGCAGGAATTAGACTTCAACAATCTCTGGCTATTAATGGCTAAAGGTCATTTTTTTCCTTTTTTGTTTCTTGTTGGGAAAAGATCTATCAATTCAGGCTTGCAAACTTCCTTTATTAATATATAAAAAATGAGAAAGAAATAATTACTAGCGACGGGGATGAATATATCCAATAATTAGGCAAAGAATGAAGAGCATGCAATTAAAAAATCCCCCGATTGAATACAAAAAAGGGGATCAAGAAAAAGCAAAGGACTCGAACTTGAACGCCCAAAATATGACTTTTCAAGTTGTTTGGAAATGACTGTCCTGTTGCTCTTAATGAATTTTCTAATCAATCTAAAAAAAATAAGAAAAATAAAAAAAAATAAAAAAGTCTTTCATACCACAAGTGAATTAATGAACTTGGGTAATGAATCAAGTTATAGTATGTCCAACACATCAACCCACCAAAGAACCCAATCTTGTGAAGCAGTCCTATGAGTAACGCCGTGAGTGACCGAGTTCCTCCACGGCGGGACGCCCCCGTTGGCCCGCAAGAACTTGCCTTTTCTTGTCCTCAACTTCACGTAGAAACCATCAGTCCTTGGCTCCCAATTGATGGACGTGTACTCCTGTCTTGATGCTGGCATGTCTTGCACAACCTTCTTGCCCATCATGCCTGCCAGGAATGTCTCGTCTATTGCAGTAAGGTATTTGCCATAGCAACTTTTAAGCCTGATGAGGTGGCTGTTACCTTCGACAAACTCCACAGTCCACCGAGCCCTGGGCGAGGAGCCGTTCCTGCCTTGCGCCACGGTTTCTTCGTCCTCTTCGGCGACTAGATACTTGTTATGGTAGCTTCTAAGCCTCACTTGCTTGGCTTTGTTGAAGAACTCCATGGTCAATAACGTAATAAGAATTTCTAGCTTATAAAATTATTAGTCCTCTTGATGGCACCCTCAAGAAAATGGGAGATTTCTATAGTTGATTATGATCATATATACATAAATATATATGTGTGTATATGTATATATATATATATATATATATATATATATATATATATATATATATATATATATGATGGTACCTGGCTTTGCATGATAGATTTGAAATTTCCAAGCAAGACACGGTAGGAAATTGAGGGGAAGGAAAAATAAGAGCTGACGTCGAGAAATTTGACTAAGAATTTTAATTGGATTGAAATGGTCCACTTCTTACAGCGATGCTGACCCAGCTACATGATATTTATACATCTATAGGACATATAGAGATTGGGTTTGGTTGGATTGATTTTTTTTTTAAACAGGGCATAATTAATATTTAATTTCCCATTTACTGTTGGGTTAGCCACTTTCCTTGAATGATGACCGAGTCAATCCACCTGCATGATATCTTGAATTTAACTCATGTTGACCCGATCCCATTTATGACCAAACGTGTCCAGGTACGAAGAACACTTGCATCATACTACTAGCATAGTGGGATTTATTATTCTTATTATTATTCACTTAAAATCATGTTAGCATAGTGAAATTCTTTCTTTCTTTGTTTTTTCTTTTTGTTTTTTGTTTTTTCAATAAGTGATGACTTTGCGTGTTTTTCAAAATTTTGCAGGATATTCAATACATCACAAAATTCCTTAACAGAATTGGAATGAATTCCATTAATTTGTACATTTCACAAACTTATCTATTATAAAACTAAATTTAACTTAACAAATTTCGTATGAAAAAAAAAAAACTAAAAGTGCAATAAATAGGGTGGAAAAAATTATTTTTGGCGAAACATCCTCCGTTTTGTTTCACTCACTCCATCTCTCCTCTTCTACTTCAAGGAAATTGTCGTAGCAAACGATAATTCAATGAAGAAAATAACACCAGAATATTACGTGGTTCGGTCTATGTAACCTACGTCCACGAGAAAGACAGAGGGAATACTCTTATTAGTAGAGAAAGTGTGTTACAGAATACAAAGAGTGTGGCTCACCTCTCAAATCTCTCTTTTTTCTCATAACCCTATTATGCCTATATATATAGGGATATAAGAAGGGTAAAAGGGTAATTTGGAATACAAGGCATATTCCAACAAATCTCCACCTTGCATTGTATTCTCTAAACACACAACAAAATAAAATTCTTCTATCTTTCCTCCAAATAGCTTCTTAGAGCCAATCAATTAAAACGAACACCAATCAAGTCCAAGCAATGCTTGAACTTACTACGAAAAATTGGTTTCGTCAACATGTCAGCTGGATTGTCTGCAGTAGCAACCTTTTTCACTGAAATCAAATCTTGAGATATAACATCTCGCAAGAAATGATATCTGACATCAATGTGTTTGGTCCTCTCATGATACACTTGATTTTTGGTCAAATGTATAGCACTTTGACTGTCACAGAATACAGTGGTAGTTTCTTGTAATAAACCCAAATTAGTGACCAAACCTTTCAACCAAATAGCTTCCTTGACTGCTTCTGCTATTGCCATGTACTCAGCTTCAGTAGTGGAAAGAGCAACTGTTGATTGCAATGTTGCCTTCCAACAAATGGCACTGCCTGAAAGAGTGAAAACATAACCAGTTGTTGATCTTCTTCTGTCAAGGTCACCTGCATAGTCAGAATCCACAAAATCAGTAATTAACCTACTGCCTCTGCTGAACATCAGTCCTACCTCTGTAGTGCCTCTAAGATACCGAAGTATCCATTTAACTGCTTGCCAATGTGATTTCCCAGGATTAGCCATATATCTACTGACCACACTGACTGCCTGTGAAATATCTGGACGAGTGCAAACCATAGCATACATAATACTACCCACTGCACTAGAGTATGGAACACGTAACATATATTCCTCCTCCTCTAGGTTATTGGGTGACAAAGAGGCTGAAAGTCTGAAGTGTGATGCTAAAGGAGTACTTACCGGTTTGCAACTCATCATCCCAAAACGATCAAGAACCTTCTCGATGTATTTTTTCTGTAAAAGGCGCAACTCTCCTGCTTGTCTGTCTCTGATGATCTCCATGCCCAAAATCCTCTTTGCAGCTCCCAAATCTTTCATCTCAAAATCTCTACCAAGTAGTTTCTTCAAACTGTTGATCTCAGATATACTTGTAGAGGCAATAAGGATATCATCTACATATAGTAGCAGATAGACAAATGATCCATCACGCAGCTTCCTATGGTAGACACAACTGTCATACTCATTCTTTGAGTAACCATGACTTACCATAAAGCTGTCAAACTTCTTATACCATTGTCTAGGAGACTGCTTTAAACCATATAGAGATTTCTTCAACCTGCAAACATGATCCTCCTTGCTTTCACTCTGGAAACCCTCAGGTTGATCCATATAAATGACTTCCTCAAGATCACCATGTAGAAAAGCAGTCTTCACATCAAGCTGCTCCAGTTCCATATCATACATAGCAACCATAGCTAGAAGCACACGAATGGAAGTGTGCTTAACAACTGGAGAAAATACCTCATTGAAGTCAATCCCTTCTTTCTGGCTATAACCCTTTGCAACCAGACGTGCCTTGTACCTTGCATCCTCAACCCCTGGAATTCCCTCCTTCTTCTTGAAGATCCATTTGCAGCCAACAGTCTTCTTATCTTTGGGAAGTTTCACTAAGTCCCAAGTCTGATTCTTATGCAGGGACTCAATTTCCTCAGTCATAGCAATGCTCCACTGAGAAGATTCAGTACAAGTGACAGCCTCTGAATAGTTGCTAGGTTCATTGTACTCCACCTCTTCTGCTACTGCCAAACAATAAGCAAAATCTGAATTTAAAAAAACCTAGCTGGTGGCTTGATAGTCCTTCTGGGTCTGTCTCTGGCGATACTGTACGGTTGTACCTGTTGAGTATCTAGAGCACCCTCATCTATTTCTGAAGTGTCAACTCGAATCTGTTGACCTGACTTAGAAGGAATATCACTTTCAAACTCCACCTGCTGTGTGGAACTCCCACTCTCTTCATCTGTTGGCCTTAAGACTTCCTCTTTTGGATGCAGCATAGCGGATTCATCAAATGTCACATCTCTGCTAATGAGGAATTTTGGAAACTTAGGGTCTGGACACCACAACCTATAACCTTTCACTCCAGAAGCATAACCAAGAAAAATACATTTCTTAGCCCTCGGTTCAAGCTTTCCTTCATTAACATGAGCATAAGCAGGACAGCCAAATATCTTCAAATCAGAATAATCTGCAGGTTTGCTTGACCACACCTCTTCAGGTGTCTTACACTCAATAGAAGTACAAGGAGATCGATTCACCAACCAAGAAGCTGTATTAACAGCTTCTGCCCAAAACTCCTTGCCCAAACCTGCATTGGATAACAGACATCTAGCTTTCTCTATCAAAGTCCTGTTCATGCGTTCTGCAACTCCATTTTGTTGTGGAGTTTTTACAACTGTGTGGTGTCGTACAATACCTTCAATTTTGCAAAACTCATTGAATTCGTTATTACAAAATTTAAGGCCATTATCTGTTCTCAGCCTCTTAATCTGCTTTCCAGTCTGCTTTTCAAGTAAAGTTTTCCACTGCTTGAAGGTTTCAAACACTTGACTTTTATGTTTCAAGAAATAAACCCAAACTTTACGAGAAAAATCATCAATGAAAGTGAGCATATAAGCAGCACCCATACCTTTAGAGAGAACCTGAGAAGGACCCCAAAGATCTGAATGGATATAGTCCAATGTTCCCTTTGTTTTATAGATGGCTGTACTGAAACTCAACCTCTTCTGCTTCCCAAAAACACAATGCTCACAAAATTCTAATTTTCCAGTGTTCTGACCACATAAAAGACCTCTCTTACTCAAGGCAGTCATACCTCTTTCACTCATGTGTCCCAGCCGCATGTGCCACAACTTCGTCACGTCAGAATCTGAAACTGAAGTTGAAACTGCAGTTGAGTCTGTGACTGTTGAACCATGCAAGAAATACAATGTGCCAATTTTGGCAGCCTTCATCAATACAAGAGCACCTCTGGAAACCTTTAGAACTCCACCTTCACACCCAATCTTGCAGCCATTCTTCTCAAGAGTGCCCAAAGAAATAAGATTCTTCGTCAAATCTGGAATGTGTTTGACCTCAGACAAAGTCCTAATGACACCGTCGTGCATCTTGATCTGCACTGTACCAATCCCAGCAACCTTACAGACATGATCATTTCCTAACAGAACACCACCATTAATTGACTTGTAGGTGGTAAACCATTCCCTGTTAGGAGTCATATGTTGCGAGGCTCCAGTGTCCATGATCCAGGTATCCTGAAATCTGCCTTGGCCTTGTGTAACACAAAGCAGATCATCACTCTCATTTGCTGCCATATGAGCTTCTCCTGGTGGATGGTTCTTCTGATTACCGTCGTTTCCTTTCTGCTTGTTTTTCAACTTGTAACAATCAGACTTAATGTGCCCTTTCTTTTTGCAATAATTGCAAGTCAAATTCTTATGCCTTAATTTTGATCTTGATTTACTTGAATTCTGACCTCTATCCTTTGATCTTCCTCGATCAATAATCAAACCAACACTCTGATTTGATGTTTCAGAAAATGTCAAACTACTATCAATTTTCTCCTTAACTTGCAAATTAGTCTTGACATTCTCAAGAGAAATATCTTCTCTACTATAAATCATAGTATCTCTAAAGTGCTTGTATGAAGGAGGCAAAGAGCACAACAACAATAAAGCTTGATCCTCATCGTTAATATGAACGTCAATTTTACTCAGATCAGTAACAATTGAATTAAACTCTCCAATATGTGATTTCAAAGAAGTACCTTCTGACATACGAAGAGTGTAAAGGCGTTGCTTTAATCGAAGTCTGTTGGTCAAAGATTTCGTCATGTACAGACTTTCCAATTTTAGCCATGCACCAGCTGCTGTTCTCTCACTGAGGATTTCTCTCAAAACTTCATTTCCCAAACTGAGTTGAATCGAGGATAGAGCTCTTTCATCCATGTCATCCCAATCTGCATCAGACATTGACTTTGGTTTCTTCTCCTTGCCATGTAAAGCCCTTTTTGTACCTTCTCGTGTCAGAATTGCCATCATTCTAACTTGCCACAGTGCAAAATTAGTATTTCCATCGAACTTCTCAATTTCAGACTTCACCGTTGATGAAGATGCAGAAGTCATTGCAACAAAACACTCACCACGAAAATTTAAAAAAAAAATACAAATCTGCCTCCAAGCTACAGTGCCACCCGATGCTACAGTGTCTCTTCGGTCTACAGTGTCACCGAAGCTATAGTACACACGGTCTACAGTGTCGCCAATCGATCTACAGTACCTCCGACCCGTTAAACTCTATCTGTTCGTTTTTCCGTCAGATCCGCTCCGTTTCAACGCCAAATCACTAAAATCTGCTCCGATGAAATTGAATTTGAGTGTCGAAGGCCTCCCCCTCGATGTCCCAAATAGTGCAGGTGGTGGACGTCTACGTCCGAGTCACTAGCAGCGAGGTGGGTACAGCTTCTTCCCTCACTCCCAAGATCGGTCCGTTGGATCTGTCTCCCAAGGAGTCTGAGCACGACCACAAGAAGACCAAGAAAAAATTCAGTGGGATGCTGGTGGGCGGCCGAAGAGGAGGAGAGAGAAATTTTTTTTTTTTTTTTTTTGGATCGTCGTAGTAGTGGTGTGGGTGGCCAGAGGAGAGAGAAGAGAAAAAAAAATTTGTTTTCTTCAGATGGTCGAGCTGATGGGTGGCAGAAGGAGAGAAAAAAAAATTTTTTTTCTTTTTTCTTCAGATCGTCGTGGTGGTGGGTGGCCGGAGGAAAGAGAGGAGAAAAAAAAATAATTTTTGGCTCTGATACCAATTTGTTGTAGCAAACAAGTAAAAAAAATGTGTTACAGAATACAAAAAGTGTTACTCACCTCTCAAATCTCTCTTTTTTCTCATAATCTTATTATGTTTATATATATAAAAATATAAAAAAGATAAAAAAATAATTTAGAATATAAAGCATATTCAAACGTAACTCTATTTCTAATCATATTACGAGACAAAAGTCGGACTTGGGCTGTGAAGATGCCGACTGTGGATGGGGGCGTGATGTGGAGCGGCGGACGGATCTTGTCACCTAATTTCCGTGGGTTCCAGAAAATCTATTTGCATACTTGACTGCAGGCGGCGGATGTGCCGCCACGAGAAGTCAGAAAAATGTTTATGTACATTTAATGAAGCAAACGTATAATTGTGCCACGTCAGGCGGAGTTAGATCCTCAATTGGGTCTCTTTCAGACGTGGTAATGTTAAATTCTATTAAAATTAATTTATAATAAATTATTATTTTTATTTAAATGAATAAATAAAAAATATAAAAAAAAAAAAAAAAAAACGAAACGACAAGCAGCAATACATGCGACTGCCGACCTTAGGGAGGCTAAAACCCACGGGAAATGTGGGAACTTGCACAACTCACGGAAGCCAAGTCACTGATTCGTTCTCTGTCATTGCCTGCCACTTCCATGCAAAATGCAGGTACTAGATCCTAGCCAATCTTCTATATTTTGTCTTCCTCAATCAACCCTAACCAAAGCCCTAATTTACACCGCCATACACTCCAAAGCCACCACACAAAAACCCAGAAGAACCCATTGCCTCCTGGTTTTAGCAATAAAAAAGGATGTCTGGACGAGAACGTCCACAACCAACGAAAAAACCCTTCTGTCTTACCCAAGAAAACATAAGCAAGAACCTGTTTTTTTAGACCACAGCGTAGATATGGACGAGCTTTTGTCCTCAATTTGCCAAACCCAGAACGAGCAAGAATTGTTTTGCTTATTATCGCCTTACAAGGACAGGCAGCTCTCAATCCGCTTCATGGTCTCGCTTCTCTCCCGGGAAGCCGACTGGCAACGATCCCTCGCTCTCCTCGATTGGATCAATGATGTTGCTCGCTACACCCCCTCTGTGTTTGCATACAACGTCGTACTGAGGAATGTGTTAAGGGCTAGGCAGTGGGAGGTAGCCCACGGCCTGTTTGTTGAAATGCGTGAGAGGGCTCTCGCCCCGGATAGGTACACTTACTCGACGCTCATCACCAATTTTGGGAAAGCGGGTATGTTTGATTCTTCGTTGTATTGGCTTCAACAAATGGAGCAAGACCGAGTTTCGGGTGATCTTGTTTTGTATAGTAACTTAATTGAGTTTGCCCGCAAGTTGCGTGATTATTCCAAGGCTATTTCGATATTTATGAGGTTGAAGAGAAGTGGGATTACCCCTGATTTGGTAGCTTATAATTCAATGATCAATGTATTTGGGAAAGCTAAGTACTTTAGGGAGGCGAGAATGTTGATAAAGGAGATGAGGGATATGGGAGTTATGCCTGACACAGTTAGTTATTCCACTCTTTTGAGTGTTTATGTTGAGAATGAGAAGTTTGTTGAGGCATTATCTCTCTTTGCAGAGATGAATGAAGTTAAATGTTCACTTGATCTCATAACTTGTAACATTATGATTGATGTTTATGGGCAGCTTGATATGGCTAAGGAAGCAGACAGGTTGTTCTGGAGCATGAGGAAGATCGGCATTGAACCAAATGTTGTTAGCTATAATACCCTTCTGAGGGTTTATGGTGAGGCTGAGCTTTTTGGGGAGGCTATCCATTTGTTTAGGTTGATGCAGAGAAAGGATATTGAGCAGAATGTCATCACATATAACACTATGATTAAGATTTATGGGAAGTCGCTTGAGCATGAGAAGGCAACAAACCTTGTGCAAGAGATGCAGAAGAGGGGAATTGAGCCAAATGCCATCACATATTCCACAATCATCTCTATATGGGGAAAGGCAGGGAAATTGGATAGGGCAGCAAAATTGTTTCATAAGCTGAGGAGTGCAGGTGTTGAGATTGATGAAGTCTTGTATCAAACAATGATTGTTGCTTATGAGAGGGCAGGCTTGGTTGGTCATGCTAAGCGTCTGCTTCATGAGCTGAGACTGCCAGACAATATACCTAGGGAGACTGCCATTAGAATTCTAGCCAGAGCTGGTCGGGTAGAGGAGGCCACTGGTGTTTTCCGTCAGGCTTTTGATGCTGGGGAGGTAAAGGATATATCAGTTTTTGGATGCATGATTGATCTTTTCTCAAGGAACAAAAAGCATGCAAATGTAGTTGAGATTTTCGAGAAGATGCGAGGAGCTGGCTACTTCCCCAACTCTAACGTAATTGCTCATGTCTTGAATGCATATGGTAAGCTACGGGAATTTGGGAGGGCAGATGGCCTATATAGGGAAATGCAAGAAGAAGGATGTGTGTTTCCAGATGAAGTTCACTTCCAGATGTTGTCTATTTACGGAGCAAAGAAAGATTTCAAAATGGTAGAGTCCCAGTTTGAGAGGCTTGATTGTGATCCAAACATTAATAAAAAGGAATTGCATCTTGTCGTTGCCAGCATATATGAACGAGCAAATAGATTAAATGACGCATCGCAAATCATGAATAGGATAGGTAAAGAAAGAATGCAGAGATCATGACCATGTTTACATAAACCCTTTGTCCAGGATCCTTTTGCCAGCCATTTTAGATTGAATTTTGTTGCGCGGATTATTCTGTGAATGGATTATTTGGACCTTTGGTGCTCAAATCTTTACTATAGGAATGATGATGGCACCATTTAAACTGTAAACATGGCTCAACCTTGGAGCGAAGAGGAGCTCCATACAATCGCTACAAGTAAAGCTTTTGAATTTGCCCCAGTTGTAGCTTTTGTAGCTGACCATTTAAATGTCATATAATGTCAGAAAATGCAGTATCATCAACATTTATTCATACTCCTTAGATTATAATTTCGAGTTTTTTTTTTTTTTTACCTCAACTACTTACATTCTTTTCATTTGTCCAAATTAAATTGGTTTCTTCATTCAAGGTATTGAATGTCCTCTATATTTGAGTGCGGCAGTGAATCTTGTGCAGTAATCTTCATTCAAGAGCACATGTTGCCATGTCACACGCATTACCTTTTCTTCAAGTGTTCACATTTATATGACCAAAATCCTCTTCTTTTCTTTTTATCTAACATGGAAGTCGGATATTTACTCATTGTTACGGTGCACCTGTCACGTTAAGTTGGGTTATTTTTGTTTTTTGGGAACGAGCAAAAAGGCGGATACTGGTAATATGGATTATTGGAAGCATCGGTGGCTTAAGTTGCTTTTCTTAGAGCTTTTTAAGCTAGTGATGGGAGTTGGAGTGAAGGCAAAGCATTTCCCATGTAAAAATTATTAGAAATACCTTTCTTTTGGTTTGGCTTTCCAATATGATTAGGTTTAATTAGATTCGCCGTAAAACTTGGAAGGCATAATTAACTGGTGCATGCAAAGGGTCCAAATCTATTTAATTGTTTCTACCTTCCACTTTATCTAGATGATGTAAAAATTCAAGGGGACTTACAGGTGGATAATGGATATGCATTCCAAAGCTGGCACACATTTTAGTTGCCTGGAAATGCTTGACATCGGCTGTTTCTGTAGCCATTTAAACTATCTAAGGAAAATGGGCAGCATGGGCGACCTCACAATCATTAATACAACCCTTTTTATCCCATTTAATAAACAAAAATATTTGCATAAGAAAATCTTAATAAATAGAATATGGTAAGCAGTAGCTTGCCTCTGCTTCAACAGCAGTCGATCAAAAGAGTATTTTCGGTGATCAGAAAAGCAAGTTGTGCGATTTTTAATCGTAAATACTAAATGTACCAAAAAAAACATCAATGCTAAAGATTAGGCCAACTACAAAGTGGTAGGTGCGGTTGATTACTAGTTTTGAAAATAAATTTGATTAATTAGGTTTTTCTTTTTCTTACTTTCTTTTTTGTGTCATGTCACGCCCCGTTTACTACCACTTTCCTAGAAAAAATAAAACATAAATGTGCACTTTTATGGTAATTTCATGTGTTTCCTCCTTTGTTTTTTTTTTTTCTTTTCTTTTCTTTTTCGTTTCATGGAAAACTAACTAGGTAATGGGTCACAACACATACAAGAGAGAAATACCCTTCTTTCCCCTCTCTCTCTCTCTCTCTCTGTATAAGAAACCCCATCTCTCATACTTAAACAATTTCCAATTCATCCGCAAAAAGAGTGATTAGTTTATCCCAATGACCCCTAGTTTAGAGGATAGTTTTTGGTCAATTCTCCCTAAAAGTCAACTTTCATAGTCATTCAATTAAATTAAAAGTAAAGTAATTTGGTATTAATATAAATTACATGACTTTACATGGTTAATCAGGTCAAACATTATACTTACTATAGATCTAATGTGGAAAAAAAATCCATTAAATCGGGAACATTGGATGTTTAATGAAATTTATAGATGAACGCAACGCGCACGCCTTGTCGCTAAAATAATAATAATCATAGGACAACAGGATTGTTTTTTTAATTACGCAAAATAAAAATGGCCTGCTACGTTCAAATAAAGTCTTCAATGATTCCTGTGAGTTCAGCAAACTATGGCGACTCTCTTTCAGCATGATCATCCCTGGTTATTTACAAAATGCTCTTTTAATTATTAACTTTTTTTTTTACCGTCAATTACAGAACATATATATATAATAATAATAAAATTAGCTATTATCTTCTTATAAAAGACTTACTTATTAATATGTACAATACATATATTTATATAATATCAATAATTTTATTTTTCATTTTAATGTAAAATTTTGTCACATTTTTTCTTACCAGGTTCATTTACGTCTTTGTTATAAATTGACCCACTCTTTCCTACTTCCGAATTTAAGTACTTAGCGGTAGGGATAAAATTTAATCGGACTAATTCTAATACCATTTATTTAAAAGTCTAACGTATAGAGTGTAAGGTCAGATACCTCCTTTTCTTTCGGTCGGATTCCGTCACAGAACGCCGTAGTGGGACGGGAGTTTGGAGAATCGGGGCATCAAAATTACGTGAAGAATAAGAGGAGATCTTTATAATTATTAACTGATATTATATTATTAGTTTGACCAGTCATTAACTCATTATGCATTTATTGCATTATTTAACACACACACACACACACACTCTCTCTCTCTCTTTTTAACAAAATAAATAAATAAATACCCTTGCTCAAGACCCGAAATGCAGACTTCTCAATTGATTCATTTGGCAATATAAAAAATGGGGTCGAAAGTAGATATACGATTAGACTTTCCCATTAAATGAAAATTTTTATTCTGTCCTTGTTATTTTAAGAAGGCTTTCCAATTAGAACATCAATTGACTCAAAAAAAAAAAAAAAAAAATGCATGCAAACATTCAATATAGAGAGAGGGCTTCAAAGAAAGCGGCGTGATGCGTGGTGACTTAGTATTTTTCACAACAATAATAGACTTAATTAAAATTTTATTGTAAAGGAAAAAGTTACTCTTTCTCGATGAACAAAAACAAGATATATCTATATACCCTATATTTGAAGTTAATTGAGTTTTTGTTACTTCAAGATGGAAGTTTAATTCATTTTTTACTAAAACAGAGCAACGTTACCAATACCAGCAAAGTATATATATATATATATATAAGTTTCACTTAAATTCATAAATAAATTCTCATGAAATTTTATAAAAATAAGAAAAAAAATTATTTTATTTATTATGTTTAAAATTTTTATAATTATATTTATTTTATTCTTAAAATTTATTATCAATATTAATTAATTATTTATTAAATACAATCATATAATAATTACTCACACATTAGGGACGGACATGTCCTTATCTTATTTGAATTACAATATAAATTTTAATTTTTTAAAATTATAATTTAAATTATATTAACAAATTTAATAACAAGAAGAAGAAAAAAATACATTTTATAAAAATTATATGAGTTATCATTATATGGTTATATTAAATAAAATTTTTAATATAAATAAATTTAATTAAACATAATAAAATAAACGTAATTTTTAATAATTTTTTAATATAATAAGTATAATTAATAAATTCGGGTTAAAAATGACGCTTCTTTTTTTTCGGTTCGTTAAATCAATTTCTGCCCCCACCCCCACCCCGGACCACCAATTTAACGGACAAAAAGAAGAAAAAACCTTAAAAATCAAGAGGACAAAACCAACAAACTACCCACATTTACTCCAACCCCCAACGCCCTCGGTCCCACGTCACTGCCTTCCCCATCTGAACATCAGCTACAGTTAATTTCCATTTATTTCTTGCAATTTTGGCCCTTTTTCAATCAGTGTCCATTTACAGGTCCTTCACACCCACCAATTTTCCCCCTTGTGTCACGGCGATCGATCCAGCTCACAGCTACACCAGAAAGCTTTATCCTTTTCAGTCACCCACCTCACCTACAGGTAAAATAACCGCATTTCTAGCACTTTGGGGCCATTTTCTCATCTGGGTATCGACGCTTTTTGGTTAAAATGAAGAGACTGAAGAGTTATTACATGCACTTGCGCCACCAGCAGGCAATCGAGCGGCGGAGGTGGATCTTTCCGCTGGCGATTGGGTCGGTTGTATCCCTTTTTCTGCTCTTTCTTACAATTCTCACGTCCTCGGACGGTGTGTCGTTTTGGGCTTTTTCTCGGCCCTTTTCTGCCTTAGGTTCTAAATTTGTTGAATCTAAGCTTCATGTAATTCCCGTATCTACTATACCTCCGCCGCCGCGATTCGCGTACCTGATCTCTGGGTCTGCCGGCGACGGCAACATGCTGAAGCGGACGCTGCTGGCGCTTTACCATCCACGCAACCAGTACGTTGTGCATTTGGACGGGGAGTCTTCGGCGGAAGAGAGACTGGATCTCAGTGAGTTCGTGAAGAGCCATCCGGTTTTCACCAGGTTTGGGAATGTAAAGATGGTCACAAAAGCCAATCTTGTCACTTACAGGGGACCCACTATGGTTGCTAATACGCTGCACGCGGCGGCGATTCTGTTGAGAGAGGGTGGAGATTGGGATTGGTTCATAAATCTTAGTGCTGCTGATTATCCACTTGTCACCCAAGATGGTAAGTGTGTCTGCTGTTGCCTCTCTCGTTTTGTTCTTTCTAACTTATATTTTTGTTTGTTTGTGTTCTTATATAGCCTTTTTATTGATGGGGTTTCTTTGTTTGCTTTGATTAGATCTGTTGCACACGTTTTCCTACTTGCCACGGGATCTTAACTTTATTGATCACACGAGCAATATTGGTTGGAAAGAGTAAGTGGGAAATTGTTCTGTTGATACCTTCTTGTTGGTTTGTTAAGCTGTGGGATCAATTTGGTTTATGTGATATCTTTAGGTTTCAAAGGGCAAAGCCGATAATCATAGATCCTGGTTTGTATATGACAAAGAAAACTGATGTCTTTTGGGTCACACAGAGGAGAAGTGTGCCAACAGCATTCAAACTCTTTACAGGTGCTAATTTGGATCATGCTTGTAGGATATTTTTCGTTTGTTATTTAGATAGCAATTTTTTATTTTCTTTTCTTCCTTGTTGGTAGTACCTCTGCTTAACGGCTTGGTGCTGAATTCAGAAAGTTTGATTGCTTCATGTGTCAATGCATTTTTGATTGCATTCTTTTTGGCGCTGATGAGTTGAGTGAGCTTGCTTTTGTATTTTTAATGTCGTTATTTTTTCTTAAATGGGACGAGGAACTTGTGTTTCCCTTCTTCCAAAATCAAAACAGAGGCAAAATTTATGTAGCCAATACAGCAATGTTGAGGTTCTCTGATATCTACAAATTTCAACAGGGTATGCTATATAGGATTCAAAAGTTTGCTTTTATTCTGCTGCCTTTTGATTTTCCATTTCGGAAATCTAGTTGGTTTAACTAGCTAACATAACATGTGACTCTTCTGCCTACTGTCTTGTACCTCCTCACTGTGTCTGCTTTGAGATACAGATGCATCTTTCATAAGAATGTTGTTGCTATGTGCAATCCATCACATAGGAAGCAAGTCTAGGGGGAAGGCTAACCCTGGTTTAATGATTGACCCCTTGCACACATGTTTGAGCAAGTCTTTTTGTCAGGTTGGAAGAACATGCAAGTAGGATCTGATGTGCATTTAGCCTCTTAATGTTGGTCTAACAACCTAGTGAGCTAACTCTCAGTTGGCCCCAGTTTGAGGGTTTATGTTATCCCTATACCACCAAAATAAGTTTTTCAATATTGCTGATTCGGAATGTGCAACCTGTTGTAGCTTGTATGACAACATGGTCAGATTTGCAAACATGGCCAGTTGTTGTAGGAAGAATTCCTTTTTAATTTGTTGACCTCTATGGCTGAAAACGTGGGTTATAACTGCATATTGAATTTGAAAGGCATCACCCTGCAGAAGACTGTCGGTTAGAAAGGGTATATGGAAATGCAGTTTTGGGTTTCAGTGCTTCTTGCCAAGAAATAACTGCTTCTCTTTCGAAAATGGCCAATCTTTTTCTTAGAAAGATAAATCATGCTTGCAATTTTACTGCTGGCAATCTATTGTTTAAGAATGATACCATCTCAACAGACACCTTTTTCTTATTGTCTTATCTTTTGTTCAAATTTGAGAAATGTCACTGAGGGTGAGTTTGTTTTGATGACATCTAATTGTTTTGGAAATAATTCAATATGCCAATTTATTTCATACAGCTAAATTTTCTGCTGTGATTTTTAAGGTCTTTATTTTAATTTTGTGCTTTCATATATAGGTTCTGCCTGGATGGCTCTTTCTCGGCCATTTATGGATTACACCATATGGGGATGGGACAACTTACCTCGAATAGTACTCATGTACTATGCAAACTTTCTCTCTTCCCCAGAAGGTTACTTCCACACTGTCATTTGCAACGCCCAAGAGTTTCGCAACACTACTGTGAATGGTGACCTCCATTTCATTTCGTGGGATAATCCTCCTAAGCAGCATCCACACTTCCTCAACCTAGCTGACATGCAAAGGATGATTGACAGTAGTGCTCCTTTTGCTAGGAAGTTCCCCCGCAATGATCCAGTGCTCGACAAAATTGATTCTGAGCTCTTGTCTCGGGGTCCAGGCATGGTTACTCCTGGTGGTTGGTGCATAGGCAGTAGAGAAAATGGCACTGATCCATGTTCTGCCATTGGTAATACCACAGTCCTCAGACCTGGTCCTGGAGCCAAAAGGTTGGAGACTTTGATAAGCTCTCTGTTATCGAAGGGAAATTTCCGACCAAGGCAGTGCAAATAACATCACATGAAGCAGACAGGTGATATGTGATCCCAGCAGTTCTAGTTTATATCAGAGGAACAGAGACTGCAGGAAATCTGTAGTCCTTCCAGTAGAAGAGAAGATTAATTTGATCGAAAAGTATCAATCACAGAGCTTAAATTCATTTGCCACTGATACGGTATAAGAAGACTGAAACGTAATTGTGACCATGCAGCCTGGACTTCTTAGCCTTTTTTTTTAATGTTTTTTTTGTATTTTTGTAACTGTTTTTGTCACAGTGTCCCCAATCCTCGTTGTCCCTGAATTCTTTGTAGCGGACTAACGGTGAGTTGGAAGGAAAGTATTATTATATGATGCTTTGTATCATATTGTTTTATTTGCCTCAAATTCAATGCGACTCAGGATTGATGGCTATCATGATTCGAGAAAGAAAATGGTTGAATTCATTTTGATGCCTCAAGTCGTGGTCAGTCCTGTGCTTTGAATGTGCATTTGCTCGTTGAAGCTTCTGTAGGGGAAAATGACCATTTCGTGCGGACGACTCCTTTTCAATTACTACTTCCCCTTTTCTTTAGGGGTGTATGTTGGTGTTACTGAGTCTGATGTGGGAATTCTTGCCATCCCGATTTCCAGTAAGGCCACGACTTGTTATTAAGTCCACGACTTCTTAGTCCAGGGGGTCACGTCTTGTTCCCTTGGCGCTGGAGACATGAGGCTTGAATTCAACGCGGGTAGCCGTAGCCCATCACACATAAAATATCAAAAGAAGTGAAAAAAAAAAAATCTCAAGGACATTTTAATAATTTAAAATTTAAAATTTTATTTTTGAGTTGTCGATCTAATCTTGAGACAGGGGAAATAAGATTTATGACAATAAAAAAATAATTTTATTATATAATTTACTGTACAATAGGCCTTTCAGTGAATAAAGAAAAAAAAAAAAAAAAAAACAAAAGATGATCCGGCCTTTCTTTGTAAGATGGTGGGACTCATGCCATATATAATATTGTTGAAAATGGGTTCATATGGCCCTGATCGGCTGGCCGGCGTGGAAGTTTGTTCATGGCCCACTTGAAATGTCTGCTCCAATTGCTCCGAATCCCTGGTTGGGCTTTAGGTTAGAAAGGACGCATCGTGTCTGCTAAGAAGCACTAAATGAGTTATGTCGGAATGTCCAAGTTTTTAGTCAAGGTAGCCCAAAACCATTCCAGGACCGTGTCTGTTAACGCAATTTTATTTTTGTCTCTTTATATTTTATTAATCAAAAATTTAATTTTATATTTTCAAAATTTTGATTTTAATTTAAAAAAATGAGGGTAATATTTAAATATATATAATTTGAGAGAGAGATAGAGAGAGAGAGAGAGAGAGAGAGAAAGTTTTATTTAAAAAAATTTACAATATTTATGACAACGTGTTAAATGTTGTATATTAATCAAGACTTCCGATGCTTATTGTCACGGAATTGGCCTTGATTATCAGTACTAGCAATTCAGCGCGTGTGACATCATACTCGTGATTCGCATCTAGAGGCTCCGTCCGCAATTAATTAATTGACAATGGGCCCAGGGACTCGAAACCAAAACCTAATAATAAGCTTGGAATCTAGCAAAGGCCCTCTATTTTTCTCTTTTTTCTCTCGTCACAACCCCGCCACCCTTTTTTTTTTTTTTTTTTAATGTTTTGTTTTGGGGTCCGACTCTTTATTTTTATTCTTTTTCATCTAAAGGCAGAGAATTAAAATACATTAGCAATACGTTTTACAGTGCAACGATCATACAGGATTGGTTCCGGCCAGCTAGGCAACATCATAGGACTGGCAAAGGCAAATCGTTTTAATAAAAACAAAATGAAAAAAAAAACAAAAACTCATCACTTTAGATTCCCACACATCTTTTTTCTGGTGAGAAGCAGTGGTATATTATAATCAAAACCCATGTATGTTTATACCTCTGTGTGCAATGATCTAATGGTTAAAAGCTAAGCCCACCTTCTGCACGACCACCCCACCAGGAGCAAGCAACAACTCAATGGGTCATTGACTTCACTTGTTTCCTAAAACCTCGATTATCGAGTTAAACTTGTACAGGTTGCTTGCTCTTGACTCTCATTATCAATGTAAGAATTTTGCCTTTGCCTAGACTCACACTCGCAACTTCACAAAAACATAAGAATCCGCCAATTACGTTCTTGACCCAGGATTTTAGCTCTTGTTTTTGGTCCCAATATTTCCGCCGACAACGTTAAAATTCACTTTTCTGATTGTAATAGCAACTAGGAAGGAAGTTATATTAACCGAAGGGCGGAACTGGAAAAGTAGTTATGTACTAAGCAAATAACTATCATTAACGCTTGATTATTTTCAGTTTCTTGATAGTCAGAACCACAAGTCAATTGTTTGGCCTCACAATCATGGGATATAGGTTGCATATGCAGGGAAGTGAACATAGACCCATGCTTTTTGGAGTCGTTGGAATCAAATTTATTTGTTATTTTTGGTCTAGGATTCATTGACATAGAATAATGTGAGAAAATTACGAGATGGGGAAGAATTAAACTCCACCGTGGACTTCCCAACAACAAAATGTAAAGAAATAGGCAAAAACCAGTTGAAGGGAATGTCTTAATTCTCGTGAAAGCCAGCCTTCCAATACTCCCGCCTGGGACGATGAGCTCATTCAGATGAGAAGTTCGACATTTATTTTCCGCTACGACCCTCAATTTGTATGTAGACACATTTACTATTAATTGACGAGATTTGAGAGCTGAGACGGAAGTGGGAGATGAAAGCCTTGCTATCTTCATCTGGCCGTTCATTTGGGTAAGGAAAATGATTGCATTTCCTTCTAGATTCGAGGTATCACAGGTCCGATCAAACCTACTCAAAGAATCACCAATATATCAAAAAGCAAGACCATAAAACTGATGACTGCAACAGCAATATTTCTCGCAAAGTGATATAATGAATGACTTGTAAAACCTAAGATGATGATGACGATAATCTTTGATAGGTCAATTGGTAGGGGGAAGAAAAGAAAAGAAAAGAAAAGTGGAGTGCATCATTTTGCTGATTTGCTGCTAAGACACACGGATCAGACATCGAAAGTAAATAACTATTACTTCCCTTTGTCATAGTGCTCATTAAGCCGGCTGCATATCAGATGGGGGGGGGGGGAAGTGGCATGATCATGATGATCATAATCATGATCGTAAAACACGATGCCATCAAGTGAGCAAAACAATATGCTAACAGAATAGGCTGTCAAAGCAAAGATCCAATGAGGCGAGAAGGGTAAGACAAAAGAAGTTGGAGGTTTCCTGTCGCAGGAGGATGGTGTTGGCTGTTGCCTTGCAAGCTAAAACAGCAAGCAAAATGTTGCCAGCAATACCATCTCTCCAGCGACAAGAAACCCCCAACTCCTCCATTTTCTTCCTCTCTTCTCCTCCTCCTTGTCTGACTTAGCAAGAAGAACGCAAGTATTTATAGAGCCAAGGTGTTGGGCTGCGTCCCTGTTTCCTAGGACTCGCGTTTTCCCTGATAAAAGGTACGCATGCAAAGAAGTTCCCTATATGTTTTATTATAATAAGGCCAGTTTTTAATCATCTTCCAAACTTCAACATATGAAAATCAATTTCAATCTTGCGTTCACACTACTTGCTAAAATAATTTACTAATGTCACATTTCTGTTCGGATGAATGTGCAAAATTAATTATAAGTTAACTTATTGTTACTTTTTATTTATCAAGTGGTTTCCGCAGTGGGGGCATATGCTGGTCGGCAATGTTGCAACTCCTAACCAATTTTTATTATTTCATTTTTCTCAACCCCGTTCATCTTTTCATTCCCTGTTACCGTCACCAGAAAAGAATGTGATTATATAATTACACTGTCTGGTGAAAATTAAGAATGTGATAACAAGCCTATTTTTGTTTATTTCGATGAGTAGGTGTTGAATGGAAAACTTTTTGGTCTTATGTTTAAACTTTGACCACTAGCTAAAACTTTGGCCCCTTTACAATATTATATATGAAAATTAACTTAGGAGATTGATTTCTTATAAGACTACAAAAAAATAAATTAAAAAAAAAATGACATTGCACATTTTTCTTTCTTTCTCTTTCTCGTAAAGATTGATTGTGCCTGGAAAAGTTGCAACGCAAACACGTTTTTCACAGGAAAACCTGCTCCTTAAGAAATTAGCAAAAAGTGATGCCCAAAGGCTCGTGCCTTTTGGTATCCCTCCTGCAGGGTAATATTCTACAAGGAATGAATTATTTTATGTCACATGTTTACATGACAGGCGGAGCTCTCGGTTCGCATTTCATTTGATGGGTTGGAAGACTGGAAGTTAGATCAATTCCATTTTAATTCACCGGTGATTAGGTCAACAACAACAATAATAATACTACAAGTGGTTATTCTTAATAGCTTACAATGACCCAAGGTCAACCCTCCGGGAAAACTATCGAAGAAGAAGATACTCGGAATGAGCAGCAAAGACCAAAAGAAAGCCGCCAGACTTTACTGTAGAAATGTGGACTTGTTTAAAGATCCAATGACAATAACTGGGCAACCTAGTCAACCGGACCCAGTCCATCTAGAACTAAGACTATTACACCTTCACTTACATGTTTGTTTTTAGAATTTTATTTCTGTGCGAACTTAAATAGATATATATATATAAAGGACAATTAATGTATTTAGTAACAATCTCATTAATTGTTGTTAAAATGTACAGTTACAATTATTCGGCAGCAAGATACAGTAATCGAATTATTATCATAAATTTATAATAAAGAAATTAATATTAACCAAAAAAAAGTTTGTCGCCCAAAGTCTAGTTTCTTATAGTGTCACAAGAAATGAAACCTGAAGTGTCGCCGTTGCATAGAAATCTACAGGAAGCAACTTCTTTGAAACGTCTCGTAGACAATTTCCTCGTTAGTGAGACTTTGCTTGGGGATTTTCTAATTTGGAGCACGTCATGCTGTTTCCTTGCATCTGTTGCTTCGTGGGTGTGCTAGTCAATGGCACAATTAATGTTGCCCAAGTCTTTACCATGTAGAAACAAATCGTGCGATTGCACACAGTGCATAAAATAACGACATAAAGCCAGCATCCCCCCAACCCAAATGTGAAAATGTTGATTATTGACTTAGAAACAGACTGAATTCCAAGTTAATCTAATTAATCATGACTTATTTATCATATCGAAACTTGCGAGAATTAGGTGAAGAAAGAGCTTTGAGACATTAATTAGCTGCAGAAGTACCTAACATCCAACACTGTTCACACATGTGCTAACCCTTTCAAAAAGTTCTAATGCACGAGGACAGTAAAATACATTTTTCGCGATTGAGTAACCCCTCAATACTAATGATAGTCAATTACTCTGGTCGTTCAATTAAGTATTGTTCCTGCTTCCATTCTAGGTTGCTTCGTGGTTTCACACATGGGAGACATTTGTTGCTGCTTGCAAGAAAATCAAGCATTTCATTTGACGCTTCAAAGGTGGCTGGTAATCCGCATGGGATTTCCGATCGATGCTTGCCGGGGTCATGGAGAAAAGAACTTTCAAATGCTTACTTACGTGTTGGTAACATGGCATGGATACCCCAAGGAAACTTGGGCCAATCGGCAATTTTCGTCACCCTTAGCCATTAGCTGCTTATTCTCACAATTAAACATTATAACCAATAAATGAAGGGAAGCGTCTTCTCTTTTTTTTTTTTTTTTTTTTTTGTTTTTTGGGGTTCCTTTTCCCCTTGTTTGTGATTGATCTTTTCCAAGAATATCCGTACATATTTTAATATATGACACAAGCACGAGAAAGAGAGATAGGGGAAATTCCCCAGGTGAAAGAAATATTATATCATAGTTTTATTTTCACAATTATATGATATATCAAGTATCTGAAAAAATTGTCAGGCTCCTTGGCAATCACACAGGAACAAGAGGCTTAGATTCTTTTTTTTTTTTTTTTTTTTTTGTGGGATGGATATTTCTGCCATCTAACAGAAATACAGTCGATTCTATCAGGCCCAAGAAGGGTTCATCTCGTCATCATCAGGAACGAACTGTCAAGATGCAAGACCATTCCATGACAAGCCCCAAAACACAAATACCCTAAGGCTCAAGTTTTCAATTGAAACAAAACCCAAAAGCTTTCATGAGGCTCAAGTTCACAAAACATTGCTTGCACGGCCCAAAACGGATATATTCAGTTATTATTCCCATAACGCAACTCTAAGTCTAACTCGGCCGCCCCCACCCCCCGGCTTTTTTTTGGGTCGATCGATTATCAATGTCAATATTGTTGAAGTCCAGTTACATCTCGCAGCTTCATCTGTGCGGCATTTTGTCGACCGTTGGCAAATCAAACCTTGATTCCCAGATGGTAATTCTAGTTAAAAATGATGGTCCGGAATAGGCTTCTAGTGCATTTTAACTAGTCGCCAAGTGCCAACGTATGTTCTCCAATTTCAATTTTACTGGCAGACAAACAGAGCTCAGAAATCAGAATAAAAATTTTTTAAAAAAGTGAACCACCAACCCATCAAGGGATGGGTGGCAAACTATCCTAAACAAAGTAAAATTTCCTACACCCTGCATAAGCCTCAATGATATATATGACTCTGCTTTTGACTTCAAACTCAAGTCACACAAAGTATACCATTGAAACTTAGCAGAGTGTCTTAATAGCTCAATCTTCCCCCAACAAATATTTTTATAAATACCGAAATTTGCAGATTCCTCTGCCGTACACATCTTTAGAAAATGAGCAATCAAAAGATAAATGGTCCCTGGCCCTGGGTTTTTCGACAGCTCATCTAACATGTTTTTATTTAAATGCGCCGTAACTTTTGCAACGTCTCTCCAGACACCATATTTTGAGCGTGGCATTTCAACTTAGAAACATTAAACTACATGGCATTTGTACGCCAATGGAAGCATAAGGTTACTTTAGACAATTTCCTGTCACAAAAAGACTAGGTCTTTCTTGCTTTTTGCTAGCTAATCTTCGCAGGTATCCATATTGCCACTATCTCAATTCTCTGTTACTTCATCTTTGTCCACTGGCTCCTCCTTTTCCGCTTCTCCGTCCTCTTTTTTCATTTCAAGAGCTTCAATAAGACTCTTCAGGCTAGCCTCGGCATTCGCTGGAATGGTCTTCGGCATCAAATGCTCCGCCACATCAGCAGGAGTGATTTGGAGTTCTCCCAATAAATTGCCAATGTCGGTGAACAGTTCGTGTGATTCGAGCTCCAAATAGTTCTTAGCCAACACCTTGAATGCTTCAAATCCACAGTAAGACAATTCCACATGTTTATCCATCCTGCCTTTCCTGGTGAGTGCAGGATCAAGCTTTTCCAAAAAATTGGTTGTAAACACGATCAATCTTTCTCCTTTGCAAGCTGACCACAGGCCATCAATAAAATTCAGCAGCCCTGAAAGGGTAACCTGACTGCTCCTGTTATCTTCTTTTTGAGCCTTCGGCTTTCCCACTGTCTCTTCTCCCTCTTGCTCTTTTTCCTTCTTACTTCTTTGGCCAGTAAGATCAAGAGAACAATCTATGTCCTCTATCACAATAATGGACTTGCTGGATGTCTTCATTAGCAACATTCTCAGCTCAGTGTTGTCCCTTACAGCAGTTAACTCAAGATCATATATATCATAGTTCAAAAGATTCGCCATGGCTGCAATCATGCTGGACTTGCCAGTCCCTGGAGGACCATAAAGAAGATAACCCCTCTTCCAGGCCCTGCCAATTCTTGCATAAAACTCTTCAGATTTGCTGAAAGCTAGCAAATCATCCACAATTCCCTTCTTCTTCTCTGCTTCTATTGCTAATGTCTCAAATGTTGCCGGATGCTCAAAAACTACATGGCTCCAGTATGATCCACTGTTAGTATAAAGCTTCCTCCGCCGGTTTCTCACCTTAATTGCCATACCCTCTTTCAGAACATGATGCAGGTATGATCGCAAAATAAGATGTCTGTGTTTTTGGTGGAAGGTGAGCTTATAGTATCTTTCCTCATCGCTGACCCCATAGAATCGACTTGACTGGTTATTGACCTGGTGTTTTCCCGAAGCCCACAAAAGTTTCACACCATCGAATTCATCGGCAACCTCCTCAGAATCGTCCATGCTGAGGACAAGCGACTCAGTGCTCTTAACTGAATCAGTCGCCTTGAGCCGCTTGGCTTGCATTGAAGCAGTGGGGCTGAGGTAGTTTTCAATGGAAGAGAAGACTTCACTGCGCGTTAGGCGGTTTCCCCAGTACTCATAGAAGGTGATTTGGATACGAGGGTTCAGAAAAGTGAAGATGCTTTGGGAGTATTTCTCCACGTGGCGTCTGAGTTCTGGAGGGCAGTATTTTTCAAACATTGCCCAGATGCACATTAGAACTACAACCACGGAACCCATCCGGGGAAACATGTCCCAGATGATCATTGGACCTGCAACCATTGAAGCCATCTGAGTAAACATGTGACTTAACTTCATAATCTCAAGAAATTGCCTCTTTTCTCTTGTTTGTTTATGGAGAAAATAGAGTGTGGCCTAAATGGTGGTGGGTGGGTTTTATCGACGAGATCAGGCTGAGAGATCCTGGACGAGGAAAGTAGGCACAAAAATACAAGGCAATGAAAAGGATGTGTGAGGGAGATGGAGAGTGATGTAAAATATGTGCGCTGGACAATCAAATCGTCATGGAAGGAAAGCGGTGCCCGTGTGCACTTTTGAAAAGATAAAATTTTATATTTTTTAATTTTAAGATTTTAAATTTAAATGTTAAAAAATAATATATAAAATTTGTATAAATATAAACGACCATTAGATCTTATCATATAATTTTTGGATGGATAAATTAATTGATAAAAAATAATGATTTAATTTAATAAATATGGAGAACTAATAATTTAGTAATATTTTTCATTCTTACGATCATAGGTTTGCTGATGTGAATTGATTGGCGTTTTACCTCGGGGAGATTGGGAGAGTGTGAACGGAGGGTCTTCAATTATTAACCTAAGTCGGGCAAATAGTACTAATAAAGATTTTCCAAAATTATCACTATTAATAGGTAATTTTGGAGTTTAATTTATTAAACCATCGTTCGTACGATATTCCAGCAATAAAAAAATCCCGACGCTTCACGGACATGCTTTTTTTTTATTTCTGTTATGTGAATGACACGTGGAAAAGAAATGAACAATCTGGCGCTCCGATCTTTGATCGGCACCTTTTTCACTTTAGTCGCAAAGGGTGGGCAGTGATGGATAAGACGTGCCTTGATGATGATGATGTTGTAATAGCTGTCAATCTGATCAGGAGAAAATTGCAGGCGACGACAAGGCTGTTGCGGTGGCCATGACATGGCCACCATCATCGTTGTGTGGAGAAAATTGCCGGCGATGACGAGGGTGTCGTCTGGTACTGCCTTGACGGCGGCAGATGGCAATTATTGGGTGAGAGAGCAACTCGTAAATTTAATTACAACTTTTTATTTTATTTTATTCAGTTTTGGATGGCATTGAGCCGTGAAAAGCTTGAGATTAAAATTGAGATTCAAACCACCTCTCTCTCTCTCTCTCTCTCTCTCTCTATCCATCTCTGTGTTTTCCGCAAGTGACCATTGAAGAAACACATGGTGGTTTGTTTTGTTAGAATTTTATCGGCAAGTGACATTCAGACGATTAATAGGACCTGGGAAATGCAATAACCACGTAAAATAATGATTCCTCTGGGACTTAATTTGGGGTTACACAATTTAAAAGATTGATTATGTCAGTTCCCCAGTTAAGGCCCCAATATGTGTGTGACTATGACCAACCAAGTGCCTAAAACGCCCGTGAATATTATAAGCCCCCCCCCCCCCCCCCGGGCATTTCATTCGCTGTGACCAGAAAATAGGCACCAACAAATTCATCAGAGCAGAGTCTAAGCACAAATTTCACCTATGAATCCAACAACCGTGTGGGATTTGTTGGCCGGATCAATGTCGGTGGCTGTCCAATATATTTTGCATAGAATTTTTATTTTTATTTTTTTTCTCTCTTTTGCTACCGAGAAGGGAGTTCCCAAAGTAAATAATTGGAAAGAGATTAGATGGGCATAGAAGAATTGACATGGCGTGTTCTTGATTTCTTTTTTTGAAAAATATAGTGTTGTGCATGTAAAAGGCAATAAAAAATATACACCCAAATAATAATAATAATTATTATTATATATGATTTATATATTATTATTATTGTCTATATATATATATATAAACAGTATGTGGGACTCACGCAGCCTCCTCCCCACGTTTGGACCCGGGAGGACACCCCCACTACCGTAGTGGGTCCATGATAATAGTATTGTGTGTTGATAAAGTCTACTTTGGACGGCAAGTGAATACGCAGCATGACGTGGCTTGACCCATGTCATCGATTGCAAGCCATCAGCTGGGACCCTTTCATCCTCTCTAATCCAGCAAGTTTCGCCCATTAGAAAATTAAGTTGTGTTCACGCTTCCTCAATATTATCCCTGCAATTCGAATTCATTCACGTTAATTTTAAAATAAATAAATAAAATTATTTTTAAAAGGTAAAATGAATAACTTTTATTTCTGATTATTTTTTATAAAAAAATATTTCAAACAAATTAATTTTGTAGCATACTTTATTTAAAATTAAATTTCACACGCTGTTATTTTTGTTATCAAATAAAAATAAATTATTTTAAATATAAAATTTAAATTATTATTTTTATATTTAAAAATATATATATCTCTTCCTATAAAAAGAATTTATTATTATGATTATTCAATTTTTTCTTATAAAAAATTTATTATTAAAATGTTATTAAATACAAAACTATATTTTTTACATTCAATTATAATAACTTAAAATTTTATTATTTTACATTTAAAATAAGTGTCAGTATAAATATTGTATTATAATTTTATTTTTATAATTATATTGTAGATCAAGTATGTCAAAATTTTTTGAAATTTATAAAAATAATATAAAATTTATATAAATATAAACAACTATTACATCTTATCATATAATTTTTGGATAAATAAATTTATTAATAAAGGACAATAATTTAATTTAGTAAGTAAAAGCTAATAATTTAGTAAGATTATTCATTCCTACAATAATAGGTTTGCTGATGTGAATTGATTGGCTTTTATCACGAAGAGAATGAGAGAGTGTGAGTGAAAGTCTTCAATTATTAACCTAAGTCTGGCAAATAATACTAATAAAGGTTTTTTAAAATTCTTGCTAATAAGTAATTTTGGAATTTATTTTATTAAACCATTATTCGTACGATATTCCAGCAATCCAATAATCCCGAAACCTCACGGGCTAACTTTTATTTATTTATTTTATGTGAATGACACGTGGAAAAGAAATGAACAATCTGGGAGCTCTGAGTCTTGAGTGGCAGCCTTTTCCATAGTCGCAAAGCGTAGGCGGAGGCAGAAAAGTTTTATAGACGGGTCTTGACGTGACACATGGTCTATTCTGTAAATTGTGTGGTGCTGATAAAGCCTACTTTGGACGGCAATACCCATATCATCTCTTGGAACTCATCAGATCGGGTGCTTTCATCTTCTCTTTCTAGGAAGTTTCGCGGCTTTTAACCAAATGTAAGATCGTTTTTTTAAATGGTGATTTAAAGATTATTTTTTTTAATGATAATTTTAAAAAAGTATATATAAATTAATTTAAAGATTTTATTATTATCAAATAAAAAAATTTAATATATAAATTAAAAAAATTAATATATAAACTGAAATAAAAATTTTAATAATAATATATTAAATTTAATAATATTATTACATGATACGATTTTATAAAAGATATCTTTAATTAGTATATTTATATAAAATTCAGTAAGAACAAATTAATTATATTAGTCAGTGATTATTTTTTAATTATTAATAACATAAATTTGTTATATGATATAAAAAATTTCTCTTTAAAATTTTTAAAATGAAAAATATAAATGACATATTTTATATAAATAAAAGAAAAGATTACAATAAATAAAATTATTATTAAAAGGTAAAAAGAATAACTTTTATTTCTGATTATTGTTTGTAAAAAAAATGTTTCAAACAAATTTATTTTGTATCATACTTTATTTAAATTTATTTTTCACTCACTCTTATCTTTTTTATCAAATAAAAATAAATTATTTTTAATATAAAATTTAAATTATTATTTTTTAAATTATATATATATATATATATCTATATAAAAGAATTCATTATTATTTTCATTCAATTTTTTCTTATAAAAAATTTACTATTCAAATATTATCTAATACAAACCTATATTTTTTTACGTCAGTTATAATAACTTAAAATTTTTATTACCTTACATTTAAAATAAGTGTTAGTACAAACATTGTATTATAATTTTATTTTCACAATTATATTGTAGATGAAGTATCTAAAAAGATTGTTGGAACTCATGAAAATCATACGAGGAGCAAGTGACTTAGGTTTTTTTTTTTCTTGGCTTTTAAGGAGGTTAAACCATAACGGGATAGATACTTATAACCATAAAAATATTAAGAAAATATTTTAACTATTAGCATATAAATTAATTTTTTAAATTTATTGAAAAACTTTTTGTACTGTCAAGTAGCCTTTTTATTTTCAAAGATCTATATCTCTTTTATAAAAATTAAAATTAAAGAATTTAAAGATAAAAATTTAAATTATTAATTTTTAAGGTCTTCAAAGAAGAAGATAAAGTGAATTTATTAAATGAAACCATAGCGCTCTCTAAAAGGAATTTATCATTAGAACTATGGAACGGTGTCATCCAGCAGAAATACAGTCGATTCTATCAGGCCCAAGAAGGGTTCATCTCGTCATCATCAGGAACGAACTGTCAAGATGCAAGACCATTCCATGACAAGCCCCAAAACACAAATACCCTAAGGCTCAAGTTTTCATTGAAATCAAACCCAAAAGCTTTCATGAGGCTCATGTTCACAAAACATTGCTTGCACGGCCCAAAACGGATATATTCAGTTATTGTTCCCGTAACGCAACTCTAAGTCTAACTCGGCCGCCCCGACCCCCGGCCTTTTTTTTGGGTCGATCGATTATCAATGTCAATATTGTTGAAGTCCATTTACATCTCGCAGCTTCATCTGTGCGGCATTTTGTCGACCGTTGGCAAATCAAACCTTGTTTCCCAGATGGTAATTCTAGTTAAAAATGATGGTCCGGAATAGGCTTCTAGTGCATTTTAACTAGTCGCCAAGTGCCAACGTATGTTCTCCAATTTCAATTTTACTAGCAGACAAACAGAGTTCGGAAATCAGAATAAAAATTTTTTAAAAAGGTGAACCACCAACCCATCAAGCGATCGGTGGCAAACTATCCTAAACAAAGCAAAATTTCCGACACCCTGCATAAGCCTCAATGATATTTATGACTCTGCTTTTGACTTCAAACTCAAGTAACACAGTATACCATTGAGACATAGAAGAGTGTCTTAATAGCTCAACCTTCCCCCAACAAATATTTTTATAAATATCGAAACTTGCAGATTCCGCTGCCGTACACAGCTTTAGAAAATGAGCAATCAAAAGATCAATGGTCCCTGGGTTCTTCGGCAGCTCATCTAACATGTTTTTCTTTAAATGCGCTGTAACTTTTGCAATGTCTCTCCAGACACCATATTTTGAGCGTGGCATTTCAACTTAGAAACATTAAACTACATGGCATTTGTACGCAAATGGAAGCATAAGGTTACTGTAGACAATTTCCTGTCACAAAAAGACTAGGTCTTTCTTGCTTTTTGCTAGCTAATCTTCGCAGGTATCCATATTGCCACGATCTCAATTCTCTGTTGCTTCATCTTTGTCCACTGGCTCCTTCTTTTCCGCTTCTCCGTCCTCTTTTTTCATTTCAAGAGCTTCAATAAGACTCTTCAGGCAAGCCTCGGCATTCGCTGGAATGGTCTTCGGCATCAAATGCTCCGCCACATCAGCAGGAGTGATTTGGAATTCTCCCAATAAATTGCCAATGTCGGTGAACAGTTCGTGTGATTCGAGCTCCAAATAGTTCTTAGCCAACACCTTGAATGCTTCAAATCCACAATAAAACAATTCCACGTGTTTATCCATCCTGCCTTTCCTGGTGAGTGCAGGATCAAGCTTTTCCACAAAATTGGTTGTAAACACGATCAATCTTTCTCCTTTGCAAGCTGACCACAGGCCATCAATAAAACTCAGCAGCCCTGAAAGGGTAACCTGACTGCTCCTGTTATCTTCTTTTTGAGCCTTTGGCTTTCCCCCATTCTTTTGTACCTCTTCCTCTTCCTCTCTTTCCTTCTTCCTTCTTTGGCCATTAAGATCAAGAGAACAATCTATGTCCTCTATCACAATAATGGACTTGCTGGATGTCTTCATTAGCAACATTCTCAGCTCAGTGTTGTCCCTTACAGCAGTTAACTCAAGATCATATATATCATAGTTCAAAAGATTCGCCTTGGCTGCAATCATGCTGGACTTGCCTGTCCCTGGAGGACCATAAAGAAGAAAACTCCTCTTCCAGGCCCTGCCAATTCTTGCATAAAACTCTTCAGCTTTGCTGAAAGCTAGCAAATCATCCACAATTTCCTTCTTCTTCTCTGCCTCTATTGCTAATGTCTCAAATGTTGCCGGATGCTCAAAAACTACATGGCTCCAGTATGATCCACTGTTAGTAAAAAGCTTCCTCTGCCGGTTTCTCACCTTAATTGCCATACCCTCTTTCTGAACATGTTTCAGGTATGATCGCAAAATAAGATCTCTGTGTTTTTGGTGGAAGTTGAGCTTATAGTATCTTTCCTCATCGCTGACCCCATAGAATCGACTTGACTGGTTATTGACATGGTGTTTTCCCGAAGCCCACAAAAGTTTCACACCATCGAATTCATCGGCAACCTCCTCAGAATCGTCCATGCTGAGGACAAGCGACTCAGTGCTCTTAACTGAATCAATCGCCTTGAGCCGCTTGGCTTGCATTGAAGCAGTGGGGCTGAGGTTGTTTTCAATGGAAGAGAAGACTTCACTGCGCGTTAGGCGGTTCCCGCAGTACTCATCGAAGGTGATTTGGATACGAGGGTTCACAAAATTGAGTATTCTTTGGGAGTATTTCTGCATGTGGTGTCTGAGTTCTAAAGGGCAATATTGTTTAAACATTGCCCAGATTCACATTAGAACTACAACCATGGAACCCATCCGGGGTAACATGTCCATGATTAACATTGGACCTGCAACCATGGAAGCCATCTGCGTAAACATGCCACCTGAATTCATAATCTCTAAAAATTGCTTCTTTTCTCTTTCTTTCTGGAGAAAATAGTGTGTGGGCTAAATGGTGGTGGGTGGGTTTTATTGACGAGCGCAGGCTGAGTGATCTGGACAAGAAAAGTAGGCAAAAATACAAGGAAATGAAGAGCCGTTGCTCTGGGAGTGGCCGACAAATAACCAAAGCTGTAAGAGATACTCAGGGACGACTGCCAGTGACGTAAAAACTATGTGCGATGTACGACCCAATTCGTCGGAGAAGCAAATGGTGCCCTTGTACAAATTTGAAAAGATAAAATTTTATATTTTTTAATTTTAAGATTTTAAATTTAAATTTTAAAAAATAATATATAAAATTTATGTAAATATAAACAACCGTTACATTTTATTATCTAACTTTTAGATGGATAAATTTATTGATAAAGGATAATAATTTAATTTAGTAAGTAAGAGTTAATAATTTAGTAAGATTATTTGATGATGTGAATTGATTGGCTTTTACTTTGGAGAGATTGGGAGAGTGTGAGTGAGGTTCTTCAATTATTAACCCAAGTCAGGCAAGTAATACTAATAAAGATTTTCTAAAATTTTCACTACTAATAGGTAATTTTGGAGTTTATTTTATTAAACCATTGTTCATCCGATATTCCAGCAATCCAATAATCCCCAAACCTCACGGGGTAAATTTTATTTATTTATTTTATGCGAATGACACGTGGAAAAGAAATGAATAATCTGGGGGCGAGGGTAGGCGGTGATGGAAAAGTTTATTAGACGGCTCTTGATGCGACACATGGTCTACGCAGTAAATCGTGTGGTGCTGATAAAGCCTACTTTGGACGGCAACTGAATACGTAGCATGACCCATGTCATCACTTGGAAGTCATCAGATCGGGTACTTTCATCTTCTCTATCCAGGAAGTTTCGTCCATTAGAAACCGTAGCCATACTTCTTGCAAATCCCTTGAATTTGTGTATATATATGTCGCTAATATAATACCCTTTTGATCCTCAAGCTGGAATAAAACAAATTCAGCTATCTTTCTTCCCAAATCACTTTTACATACATTTCTTGCCAAAATAACCTTGTGAGAACATAATGTGGGCTCATCTCTCTTCAGCAATCACTGGCATAATGATTGCTTGGGCGATGCTTCAGCAATATATCCCACTTCAGATTCGTGGCTACGTTGAGAGGTATAGTCAAAAATGGGTGAGCTTCGTGTACCCATACATACAAATCACATTCCATGAGTTCGCCGGCGCGCGAATGGAGAGAAGCGAGCCCTTCTCCGCCATTCAAAACTACCTCAGCGCCAACTCCTCCTCCCGAGCAAGAAAGCTGAAAGCTGATTTTGTCAAAGATAGCAGCAAATCTCTTCTCCTCACCATGGATGACCACGAGGAAGTTACTGATACTTTCAATGGGATTCAGGTCTGGTGGGCCGCAAGAAAAACGATCACCATGACACAGTCTTTTTCTGTCTATCCGGCTGCCGATGAGAGGCGGCTTTTCACGCTCACGTTCCACAAGAGGCATAGGGAAACCATCACGGGGACTTACATAGACCGTGTTGTCAAAGAAGGGAAGGCGATCACAGTCAGTAACCGTCAGAGAAAGCTCTACACCAACAATCCAAGTCAGGATTGGTACCCATGGAAATCCAATAAATGGAGTCATGTAGTCTTTCAGCACCCGGCAACATTTGATACTTTGGCAATGGACACAAAGATGAAAGAAGAGATAAAAAATGATCTCATCAAGTTCAGTAACGGGAAAGACTACTATGCAAGAATTGGGAAACCCTGGAAGCGAGGCTATCTCCTCCATGGTCCTCCAGGAACTGGGAAATCCACCATGATCTCTGCCATGGCGAATTTCTTGAATTACGATATCTATGATCTTGAGTTGACTACTGTCAAGGACAACAGCGAACTCAGGAGGCTATTGATTGAGACAACGAATAAGTCCATACTTGTGATCGAGGATATGGATTGCTCTCTTGATCTTACAGGTCAGAGGAAGAAAAAGCAGAAGGACGAGAACGAGGAGAAAGATCCAGTATCAAAAATGAAAATGGAAGAAAATGGAAGCGAAGGCAGTAAAGTTACCTTATCAGGGCTATTGAATTTTATTGATGGAATTTGGTCAGCTTGTGGGGAAGAAAGGATCATGGTGTTTACTACTAATTATGTTGATAAACTTGATCCGGCTTTAATTAGGAAGGGAAGGATGGATAAGCACATAGAGATGTCCTATTGTCGCTTTGAAGCATTCAAGGTGCTGGCCAAGAACTATTTGGACATTGATTCACATGAATTGTTCCCGAAAATTTGCAGCATGCTGGAGGAAAACAACATGACCCCAGCTGACGTTGCTGATAATCTGATGCCGAAGTCGGATGAGGAAGATGGGGAGATTTGCTTGAAGAATCTGATTGAAGCTATTGAGGCTGCAAAGGAGGAAGCAAGGAAGAGGTCAGAGGAAGAAGCCAAGTCAAAGGCAGAGCAAGAATCCAAGTTAAAGGCAGAGGAAGAAGCCAAGTTAAGGGCGGAGCAAGAAGAGAAAGAGAAGGACAAAACTCCAGACGAGGTTAATTCCTAAGTCAACGAAAATGTTGTTGCATAAATGGCTTCGTATGAGTGAAAATAAGACTGTCTTTGCAGCTAGTAGATACTTGTTTGTATTCAGGTTCTTGTTGCACCTGAATAATTGCACAGATATTTTTAGGGAAGTAAATTAATCAAGTATCAAAATTACTGTCGGTTTCCGTACAAGTTTGTGACGCAATCCTTCAAAAGTGTCATGACTTCGTCAACGCTAATGATAAGATCCTTGGGACTTTTCTCGAGATTTTGGTATAAGTGGCTCATGTGCCTCCACGTAAACTTACTTTGATTGTTGAAACACTTCCCCTTAGCCTACATTTGAGCTTGCGGCCACATCTTACAGTCTTTATTTTTTGACATACCGACATCAATTGCCACGACACCACTTTTGATTGACCGTGTGACCTTTGCCACATGTCATTACTTGTATTGATTATGAAAACTTATAGAATGCAAAATGAGTACACCCCTTCCTATTTATTTCTACTTTACTTCCTTAAAAAGTTTTTAGAAATTTCTTAAATAACATTTAGATGTCTAAAAAGTGTAAGAAGTACCCAATACGCTATAAAACATCCTAAAACTATTCTAAAAAGTTAAAAATAATGTCTTATATACATAAAAATATTTTTTAAAATAAAAAAGAATAAAAATTAAATATCTGTAACATAATACTCCATATCCAAGAAGCAAAAAATTACTCGAGCATCTTCATAACCAGCCAGGCTTCAATTATTTAAATGAGCTAAAGGTAGTCTTCTTGTCTCGTCTCTAAGTATAGACTTGTTATGGTCCACTTGCCATTTTTTGACAAAAATGTTCAAACGAAAGTTCCAGAATACGGTAGTTTGTACATTACCCAAATTTGAAAGTGGGGTTAATCTTTTTAAATCAAGATTTGACCTTTCAGCCAAGGAAATTAGATCTACTGCTCACAGAATATGAATTTTCTTCTCATTGATCGAAAATCTCTGAAGTCTGACATGTGAAATTTTCACGAATTCATCACTGCAGTAGTAGCATTATAGAAAGTTCTGAGAGGAAATTTTTTATTAAAAAAAAAAGATAAAAATATTCATCAATGGAGAATCTAGTTTTTCTAATAAAAAGAAAATCCAGAAGAAAAAAAAAATATAAAACCTCATATTGAGGGGAAGTAAAAGCTCTCATATGCAAAGACTGTCCGCTCATATTAAGAATCAGAATAGCGTATACTGCCCAAATCAAATCAGGCACATAATCACAGAGCTATTAATTAAAACCCACAGAAAAAAAAGAAAAAAAATCAAGAAGAAAGTTAAAAAATACATTCAAAAAATACAAACAAATTCATTAAAAACAAAATTAAAAAGATGGTGGAAAGGATAAAGAGAGGAGAATGAGATCAGAGAGTGAATGGTAAAAAGGAAGTTATCGGTCACGGATAAATCAGAAACACGGACCAATTCCAACTACTCATCATCTCTCCCAATTCCCAAATAATCATATAATCATAGTAATAATAATAATAATAATAATAATAATAATAATAATAATAATAATAATAATAAAAGAAACTATCAGAAAATTAAATACGAAAGAATCATGGATCGCAATCCATCATATTGTTGCAGTTTTTTTCTCATCACCTGATTCAACTTTACACACCAACACACACTCACACACACACACACACACACACGAGCAAGCAAATTGAGAGAGAATAACAGAGCAAATTGAGAGGTAAAAACAGAGAGTGTGTGTGAGAGAGAGAGAGAGAGACAGAGACTAAGAGGTTCGGCGCCTACCTTCCTGTTTGGACGCGACGGCTTCCGTAAGAGTTACGTGAGAAGGGCATTCATGTAGAGATGAGGTTGAAAAGACTCCAAACCCTAGATTGTCCAGTGCAGCGCGCCTTCGAGGGGTTTGGTGGGTCATTTTAATACTTTTGATTTGGGACGAGCCCATTGTATGGTTAGTCCAAGGAACCGGTTGGGCTGGCTTGAAACATTTGAGCCTACAAACTAAGACCTATGTTCCTCTCTTTGCATTCAGTGGGCTCCGTTTTATGAGAGTTTAATTAAGCAAAATGTTCATTGTTTCAAGAGAATTTTATGCCCTAGCCAACCCCTCTTCCACTGTTACATATTCCATGAAAAGGGAATAAATAGATCCCACAGTTAGTCTTTAAATCTTCTGTTAAAAGAGATAGGAGGATTCAAATTCTATCTCTTCCATCCCCTTCTTTCTCTAGGAGTATAGTTTATGTAATGCCGTATCCGGAAGAGCAGAATTTGATTCGGGCGGCTTCATTTTCGATGCAATTTGCTGAAAGAAATGCTACGGCTTGTAGGATGCAATTTACGTATAGTCGAAGGAAATGCGAAGGGCTTGGGCTTCTGGGATTATTAGTAATGCTATTGAGGCTGCAAAGGAGGAAGCAAGGAAGAGGTCAGAGGAAGAAGCCAAGTCAATGGCAGAGCAAGATGCCAAGTTAAAAGCAGAGGAAGAAGCCAAGTTGAGGGAGGAGCAAGAAGAGAAAGAGAAGGAGAAAACTCCAGACAAGGTTAAGGCCTAGGTCAACGAAAATGGTGTTGCATAAATGGCTTCGTATCAGTGAAAATAAGACTTGAAGACCTATGTTGCTCTCTTTGCATTGAGTGGGCTCCTTTGTATGAGAACTCAATTGAGCAAAATGTTCATTGTTTCAAGAGAATTTAAAGCCCTCTCCGGCCCCTTTCTACTATTATATATTCTATAAAAAAGAAGAAAAAAAAAGAAAATTAATAGATGTCTCTCTGGATCATCCTGTTGGTGTATGAATTTTATATTTAATAAAAAAAAATATTCAAATCATGTGTCTTTCTCTATTCAAGAAGTCTCGCCCATTGGAAAATTATCTCTTGTTCACGCTTCTTCAAAATTATCCCTGAAAAATTAGAACAATGGCTATTTAGTTCCCATCAATAATTCAATGAAAAGAAACGGTCTTTCATGGGCAGCAATCAGCAAAGAAACAATAAAAGCTTCCTTTATGAAAGAAAAATAAAATTATGTTAACAGAATCTCAAATTTTATTCATGTGCTTGTCTATATTAATTTTAAAATAACTTAAAAAACAAAGAGTAAACAACGTTAACAACATCAAAATATTGTTTTTTATTTTTATATTTTAAGTTTAGAAAACATTAAGAATATAAATTATATATATATTAAAAAATTATGATAAATGAAATAATTATTGTCTGGTAAAAGAAATTATTTTTATTTGTATTTATAATTTATAGAAAGTGTTTCAAAAAGTTTGATTTTGTAACATGTTTTATTTAGATTTATTTTTTCCTCCTTATTTTTCTTTATCAAATGAAAATATTTTTTTAAATATTAAATTTAAATCATTTTTTAAAATTATAAAATATATAGTATAAATCATCACATGTGTAATCACTATTGTCATTCAATTTTTTATAAAAAATTATTAATTAAATATTATATATGTATATATATATATGTCTACTTCATGTTCAATTTTAATATAATAAAATCTTATTAATATACATATAAATACTTTATTTTTAATTAAAATAATATCGATACAAATATTTAAATTTAGATTAATACAAAAATACATTTCATATTATCAGTCATCAATCAGACTCATTAATTTACGCTTCATGTCCCAATGGAGTCGACCCCTGTTCCATTCTACAGGCAATACCGTGTCCGTCGACTATGATAAAAATAAATAAGAAAGACCAAAATAAGAGAAAAAATTGTCAATTGACGAAAGGCGGGTCTTGTCTTTGCCCAGAACACTAGAAAGTAATACAGTGTGGTTAGCAAGCAAAGAGGAATGATTTCACTTGATATGCATATTCTTATTTATCATAGTTTAATCACTCAATTAATTTAATACTACACATTCTTAGTATAGAATAAAATCTTTTCTTACCAAATAATATTCTTATACTCTCAAAACTCTCAGCACAGCATAGAATTCCTTATCACAAGTCAACTAATTCATAATGACTTGACACAATTTTTCATTATAAAATGCTATTGGTCTCTTCTCCTGTGATAATATTATATCAATCCCTACCCTATTAACATTACAATTAATTTTAAATAACTTATTAAAATTAGGTAGTACTAATATAGAGATCCTACATAACCTTTTCTTTAAATTTATAAAGCTTGTTTCAGTCTCTTCGCTCCATTGAAATTTCTGTTTCTTCAAATACTCAGTCAATAGAATAATAATTGTACTGAAATATCTTATAAATTACTTATAAAAATTGATTAATCTTAAAAAACTTCTCAATTCAGTAACATTTCTAGGAATAGGTCATTCCCTGATTGCCCTCACCTTTTCATCATCTACCATGATACCCTCACAATTAATTACAAATTGTAGAAATAACAATTAACTTGACATGAAGACATACTTTATCAAATTGTAACAGAGGCTCTACCTTTTAATCTGCAGCCACAAATTTAATTCGGTGAGCTTTTGGTATCTCAATATAATTGAAGAACCTATCAACTTCTATTAACTAATTTAAGAACTCTTCCATATTAAGGTTACTATTAAAATATGAAATATCAACTTTCAAACAATAATCACCCTCATCTTCTTGATCATACTTATAGTAGTTCTTTCGATATCTTATGTTATCACTCCGTCTCTATAGTTATCTTGATTCATACATAAACCCATTCTCCTCGTCAAATTCATTGTCTGAGATTTGTATAATCTTATTAATAACTTAGTATCTATTAATTAGATTAACATATTTATCTCTTTTTCTATACCTATTATCACTAATATTTATCAAATCAAAATATTCAATCAAATTTTTAAAATATTGTTCTAAATATTAAATTTTTTATCTAAAACATTGATATTGATGGTGGTGGGTGGGTTTTATCGACGAGATCAGGCTGAGAGATCCTGGACGAGGAAAGTAGGCACAAAAATACAAGAACATGAAAAGGATTTGTGAGGGAGACAAAGACGACTAACAGTGATGTAAAAAATATGCGTGCCGTGTAATCAAATCGTCAAAGTGGTGCCCATGTGCACTTTTGAATAGATAAAATTTTATATTTTTTAATTTTAAGATTTTAAATTTAAATTTTTAAAAATAATATAAAAAATTTATATAAATATAAACGACCATTACATTTTATCATATAATTTTTGGATAAATAAATTAATTAATAAAAGATAATAATTTAATTTAATAAATGTGGAGAATTAATAATTTAATAATATTTTTATTTTTGCAATCATAAGTTTACTGATGTGAAATTGATTGGCTTTTACCCTGGGGAGACTGGGAGAGTGTGAACGAGGGTCTTCAATTATTAATCCAAGTCAGGCAAATAGTACTAATAAAGATTTTCCAAGATTTTCACTATGAATAGGAAATTTTGAAGTTTAATTTATTAATTCATGGTTCGTACGATATTCCAGCAATCAAAAAAATCCCGACACTTCACGGGCTAGCTTTAATTTATTTATGTTATGTGAATGACACGTGGAAAAGAAATGAACAATCTGGGCACTCTGATCTTTGATCGGTGACCTTTTTTCCTTTAGTCGCAAAGGGTGGGCAGTGATGGATAAGACGTGCGTTGACGTTTCACACATTGTTGATGATGGTGTTGTAAATTCAATCGTCTTGAGGAAGTTGTGTCGGTCGGTATCTGTCAATCTGATGCACGAAACAGCTGGAGAAAATTGCAGGCGACGACAAGGCTGTTGCGGTGGCCATGTGAAGGCCACCACAACGTTGTGTGGAGAAAATTGCAGGCGATGACGAGGCTGTGTCCTCTGGTACTGCCTCGACGGCGGCAGATGACAATTATTGGGTGAGAGAGCAACTCGTAAATTTAATTACAACTTTTTTTATTTTATTCAATTATAATAACTTAAAATTTTATTATTTTACATTTATAATAAGTATCAGCATAAATATTATATTATAATTTTATTTTATATAATTATATTGTAGATCAAGAATATCAAAATATCGTGGAACCATGAAAATCATACTAAAAGCAAGAGACTTAGGTTATTAGAGCCGTTGCCCTGGGAGTGGCATACAAATAACCAAAAGCTGTCAGAGATACTCAGGGACGACTGCCAGCGACGTAAAAAATATGTGCGATGTACGACCCAATTCGTCGGAGAACGAAACGGTGTCCTTGTACAATTTTGAATAGATAAAATTTTATAATTTTTGATTTTAAGATTTTAAATTTAAATTTTTAAAAATAATATATAAAATTTATGTAAATATAAACAACCATTACATCTTATCATATAACTTTCGGATGAATATATTTATTGATAAAGGATAATAATTTAATTTAATAAGTGAAAGTTAATAATTTAGTAATATTTTTTATTCTTACAATTATAAGTTTGCTGACGTGAACTAATTGGCTTTTACCTTGGAGAGATTGGGAGAGTGTGAACGAGGGTCTTCAATTATTAACCCAAGTCAGGAAAATAATACTAATAAAGATTTTCCAAAATTTTCACAACTAATGGGTAATTTTGGAGTTTATTTTATTAAACCCTTGTTCGTACGATATTCCACCAATCCAATAATCCCGAAACATCACGGGCTGACTTTTATTTATTTATTTATTTTATGTGAATGACACGTGGAAAAGAAATCAACAATCTGGGGGCTCAAAGTCTTGAGCAGCCTTTTCGATAGCCGCAAAGCGAAAGCGGTGATGGAAAAGTTTAATAGACGGGTCTTGATGTGACACATGCTCTACAACTGAATACGTAGCATGACCCATGTCATCACTTGGAAGTCATCAGATCGGGTGCTTTCATCTTCTCTATCCAGGAAGTTTCGCCCATTAGAAACTGTAGCCATACTTCTTCCACTCCCATGAATTTGTGTATATATATCTCGTTAATATGATAACCTTTTGATACTCAAGCTGGAATAAAACAAATTCAGCTATCTTTCTTCCCAAATCAATTCTACATGCATTTCTTGCAAAAATAACCTCGTGAGAACAAAATGGGGGCTCATCTATCAAAAACAGTCCCTGGCATAATGATTGCTTGGGCAATGCTTCAGCAATATATCCCATATCAGCTTCGTGCGTACGTTAAGAGATATATCCAAAAATGGGTGAGCTTCGTGTACCCATACCTGCATATCACCTTCAATGAGTTCGACGGCGATCGAATGGGGAGATGCGAGAACTTCTCCGCCATTCAAAACTACCTCGGGGCCAACTCTTCCTCCCAAGCAAGAAAGCTGAAAGCTCATTGGGTCAAAGGTAGCAGCAAATCTCTTCTCCTCACCATGGGTCATCTATCTAAAACAGTCACTGGCATAATGATTTCTTGGGCAATGCTTCAGCAATATATCCCATATCAGCTTCGTGGGTACGTTAAGAGGCATATCCAAAAATGGGTGAGCTTCGTGTACCCATACCTGCATATCACCTTCAATGAGTTCGACGGCGATCGAATGGGGAGATGCGAGCACTTCTCCGCCATTCAAAACTACCTCAGGGCCAACTCTTCCTCCCAAGCAAGAAAGCTGAAAGCTCATTGGGTCAAAGGTAGCAGCAAATCTCTTCTCCTCACAATGGGTGATCACGAGGAAGTTACTGATACCTTCAATGGGATTCAGGTCTGGTGGACTGCAGGAAAAACGAGACACATGAAACAGCCTTTTTCTGTCTATCCGGCTGCCGATGAGAGGCGGTTTCTCACGCTCAAGTTCCACGAGAGGCATAGGGAAACCATCACGGGGGCTTACATAGACCGTGTTGTCAAAGAAGGGAAGGCGATCAGAGTCAGTAACCGGCAAAGAAAGCTCTACACCAACAATCCAAGTCAGGATTGGTACCGAGGGAAATCCATTAAATGGAGTTCTGTAGCCTTTCAGCACCCGGCATCATTTGATGCTTTGGCAATGGACACAAGGAATAAAGAAGCGATCAAAAATGATCTCATCAAGTTCAGTAATGGGAAAGGCTACTATGAAAGAATTGGGAAACCCTGGAAGCGAGGCTATCTTCTCTATGGTCCTCCAGGAACAGGGAAATCCACCATGATCTCTGCCATTGCAAATTTCTTGAATTACGATATCTATGATCTTGAGTTGACTGCGGTCAAGGACAACAGCGAGCTGAGGAGGCTATTGATTGAGACGAGGAGTAAGTCCATAATTGTGATCGAGGATATTGATTGCTCTCTTGATCTTACAGGTCAGAGGAAGAAAAAGCAGGAGGACGAAAATGAGCCGAAGGATCCAGTATCAAAAATGAAAAAGAAAGAAAATGGAAGCGAGGGCAGTAGAGTTACCTTATCAGGGCTATTGAATTTTATCGATGGAATTTGGTCAGCTTGTGGGGAAGAAAGGATCATTGTGTTTACTACTAATTATGTAGATAAACTTGATCCGGCTTTAATTAGGAAGGGAAGGATGGATAAGCACATAGAGATGTCCTATTGTCGCTTTGAAGCATTCAAGGTGCTGGCCAAGAACTATTTGGACATTGATTCACATGAATTGTTCCCGAAAATTTGCAGCATGCTGGAGGAAAACAACATGACCCCAGCTGACGTTGCTGATAATCTGATGCCGAAGTCGGATGAGGAAGATGGGGAGATTTGCTTGAAGAATCTGATTGAAGCTATTGAGGCTGCAAAGGAGGAAGCAAGGAAGAGGTCAGAGGAAGAATCCAAGTCAAAGGCAGAGCAAGAATCCAAGTTAAAGGCAGAGGAAGAAGCCAAGTTAAGGGCGGAGCAAGAAGAGAAAGAGAAGGACAAAACTCCAGACGAGGTTAATTCCTAAGTCAACGAAAATGTTGTTGCAGAAATGGCTTCGTATGAGTGAAAATAAGACTTGTCTTTGCAGCTAGTAGATACTTGTTTGTATTCAGGTTGTTATTGTACCTGAATAATTGCACACATATTATGACAGAAGTCAATTAATCAAGTATCAAAATTACTTTCAGTTTCCGTACAATTTAGTGACGTAATCCTTCAAAGGAGTCATGCCTTGGTTAAGGCAATTGATAAGATCCTTGGGACTTTTCTCGAGATTTTGGTATAAGTGGCTCATGTGCCTCCACGTAAACTTACTTTGATTGTTGAAACACTTCCCCTTAGCCTACATTTGAGCTTGCGGCCACATCTTATAGTCTTTATTTTTTGACATACCGACATCAATTGCCACGACACCACTTTTGATTGACCGTGTGACCTTTGCCACATGTCATTACTTGTATTGATTATGAAAACTTATAGAATGCAAAATGAGTACACCCCTTCCTATTTATTTCTACTTTAATTCCTTAAAAAGTTTTTAAAATTTCTTAAATAACATTTAGACGTCTAAAAAGTGTAAGAAGTACCCAATACGCTATAAAACATCCTAAAAGTATGCTAAAAAGTTATAAATAATGTCTTATATACATAAAAATATTTTTAAAAATAAAAAATAATAAAAATTAAATATCTGTAACATAATACTCCATATCCAAGAAGCCAAAAATTACTCGAGCATCTTCCTAACCAGCCAGGCCTCAATTATTTAAATGAGCTAAAGGTAGTCTTCTTGTCTCGTCTCGAGGTATAGACTTGTTATGGTCCACTTGCCATTTTTGACAAAAATGTTCAAACGAAAGTTCCAGAATACGGTAGTTTGTACATTACCCCAATATGAAAGTGGGATTAATCTTTTTAAATCAAGATTTGACCTTTCAGCCAAGGAAATTAGATCTACTGCTCACAGAATATGAATTTTCTTCTCATTGATCGAAAATCTCTGAAGTCTGACATGTGAAATTTTCACGAATTCATCACTGCAGTAGTAGCATTATAGAAAGTTCTGAGAGGAAATTTTTTATTAAAAAAAAAGATAAAAATATTCATCAATGGAGAATCTAGTTTTTCTAAAAAAAAAACAAAAATCCAGAAGAAAAAAAAAATATATAAAACCTCATATTGAGGGGAAGTAAAAGCTCTCATATGCAAAGACTGTCCGCTCATATTAAGAATCAGAATAGCGTATACTGCCCAAATCAAATCAGGCACATAATCACAGAGCTATTAATTAAAACCCACAGAAAAAAAAGAAAAAAAATCAAGAAGAAAGTTAAATAATACATTCAGAAAATACAAACAAATTCATTAAAAACATAATTAAAGAAATGGGTGAAAGGAAGAAGAGAGGAGAATGAGATCAGAGAGTAAATGGTACAAAGGAAGTTATCGGTCACGGATAAATCAGAAACACGGACCAATTCCAACAACTCATCATCTCTCCCAATTCCCAAATAATCATAGCAATAATAATAATAAAAATAATAATAATAAAAAAGAGAAACCATCAGAGAATTAAATACGAAAGAATCATGGATCGCAATCCATCATATTGTTGCAGTTTTTCTCTCATCACCTAATTCAACTTTACACACCAACACACACACATACGAACAAGCAAATTGAGAGAGAAAAACGGAGAGTGTGAGAAAGAGAGAGAGATAGAGAGACAAGACAGACAGAGTGGCTCGGCGGCTAGCTTCGTTTTTGGACGCAACGGCATCTGTAAGAGTGACTTGAGAATGGCATTTATGGAGAGCTACGGCTGAAAAGACTCCAAACCCTAGATTATCCGGTGCAGCGCCTTCGACGGCTCGGTGGGTCATTTTAATACTTTTTATTTGGGACTGGCCCAATTTTCGGCCAGTCCAAGAAATCGGTTGGGCTGGATTGAGAAATGTCGGCCTACAAACTAAGACCTATGTTGCTCTCTTTGCATTCAGTGGGCTCCTTTGTATGAGAACTCAATTGAGCAAAAAATGTTCATTGTTTCAAGAGAATTTAAAGCCCTCGCCAGCCTCTTTCTACTGTTATATATTCTATAAAAGGGAGGAAAGAAAAAAGAAAATTAATAGATGTCTGTCTGGATCATCTGATTGGTGTATGAATTTTATATTTAATAATAATAAAAGATTCAAATCATGTGTCTTCCTCTATCCAAGAAGTCTCGCCCATTAGAAAATTATCTCTTGTTCACGCTCCTTCAAAATTATCCCTGAAAAATTAGAACAATGGCTATCAATAATTCAATGAAAAGAAACGATCTTTCATGGGCAGTAATCAGCAAAGAAACAATAAAACGTTTCTTTACAACAGAAAAATAAATTTATATTAACTGAACCACAAATTTTATTCATATGTTTGTTTATATTAATTTTAAAATAACTTAAAAAGCAAAGAGTAAGTGATGTACACAATATCAAAATATTGTTTTTTATTTTTATATTTTAAGTTTAAAAAATATTAAGAATATAAAATATATATATATATATTTATTGATTAAAAAATTATGATAAATGAAATGATTATTACATAGTAAAAAAAATTATTTGCATTTGCATTTATAATTTATAGACAGTGTCTCAAAAATTTTGATTTTATAACATATTTTATTTAGATTTATTTTTTCCTCCTTATCTTTCCTTATCAAATGAAAATAAAATTTTTAATATGAAATTGATTTTTTTTAAATTAAAAAATATATAATATGAATCATCACATGTGTAATTACTATTGTCGTTCAATTTTTTTATAAAAAATTATTAATTAAATAATATATATATATCTTTCCTTCATGTTCAATTTTAATACAATAAAATCTTATTAATATACATATAAATACTTTATTCTTAATTAAAATAATATCAATACAAATATTTAAATCTAAATCAATAAAAAATACATATCAAATTATCGATCATCAATCAGACTCATTAATTTACTCTTCATGTCTCAATGGAGTTGACACCTACTTCATTCTACAGGCAATACCGTGTCCGTCCACTGTGATAAAAATAAATAAGAAAGACCAAAACAAGAGAAAAAATTGTAAATGGAGGCGGGTCTAGACTTTGCACAGAAAATTAGAAAGCAATAGTGTGTGGTCAGCAAGCAAACATTAAAGGAGTTGGAAACTGTAGGCATACTCCTTACAACTCCCTTGAATTTGTGTATATATATCTGGTTAATATGATACCCTTCTGATCTTCAAGCTGGAATATAACAAATTCAGCTATCTTTCTTCTCAAATCAATTCTAAATACATTTCTTGCTAAAATAACCTTGTGAGAACAAAATGTGGGCTCATCTCTCTTTAGCAATCATTGGCATAATGATTGTTTCGGCGATGCTTCAGCAATATATCCCATATCAGCTTCGTGGGTACGTTGAGAGGTATAGCCAAAAATGGATGTTCTTCGTGTACCCATACATACAAACCACCGAGCTACATTATCTTTTCATTCATCAACATGCATGTATATCATTTACTTCCTCTCGTGGAGGCCTGGCATTTGCTAAAACTTTAAAGTCTGTTTTTTTAATGTTGTTTGTTTTAGGAAATCTGAATGGGCTTTTCTTTTCTTCGTAGACTGCGATCCCCCCCCCCCCCCACACCTTCATCTCTATCTCTGACCAAATATTGCAGCTTGGAGACAAAATAAGAGAGTGAGGGTAGGGAATGTAGTATTCATAATTTTTTATTAAATTTATTTACGTTCTTATTATTGTGAATTGAAATTTTTTTACTTATTTTTAAATTTAAAATATTTAGTAATAATTATCAGATTCAAATCAAATCTGACTCTAATAGTATTTGTTACGAATTCACTTCTTCTAAAAAAAAAAAAAACTGTTAGAATATATATTACGCATTTTTATAAGTCCACGATCCCCATTTTACTTTTCGAAATAAGACTCCGTCGCAGTAAGCACAAATTTCACCTATGAATCCGACAACCGTGTGGGATTTTTTGGCCGAATCAATGTCGGCGGCTGTCCAATTTATTTTGCAGAGAATTTTTATTTTTATTTATTTTTCTCTCTTTTGCCACCGAGAAGGGAGTTCCCAAAGTAAATAATTGGAAAGAGATTAGATGGGCATAGAATAATTGACATGGCGTGTTCTTGATTTCTTTTTTTTGAAAAATATAGTGTTGTGTATGTAAAAGGCAATAAAAAATATACACCCAAATAATAATAATAATTATTATTATATATGATTTATATATTATTATTATTGTCTCTATATATATATAAACAGTATGTGGGACTCACCCAACCTCCTCCCCACTACCGTAGTGGGTCCATGATAATAGTATTGTGTGTTGATAAAATCTACGTTGGACGGCAATTGAATACGTAGCATGACGTGGCTTGACCCATGTCATCGGCTGGGGCCCTTTCATCTCTCTAATCCAGCAAGTTTCGCCCATTAGAAAATTACGTTCTGCTCGCGCTTCCTCAGTATTATCCCTGCAATTCGAATGATATGGCCCCTTTTAGTTACAAAAAATAAAAAATAACAAATTTCATTCGCGAATTTATTCTCATTAATTTTAAAATAAATAAATAAAATTTAAAAATTACAATAAATAAAATTATTTTTTGAAAGGTCAAAAAAAATTATTTCTGATTATTGTTTGTAAAAAAATGTTTCAAATAAATTCATGTTGTGGATATTTTATTTAAAATTAAATTTCACTCACTCTTATTTTTTATCAAATAATAATAAATTATTTTTAATATAAAATTCAAATTATTATTTTTTAAATTAAAAAAATATATATCTCTCGTCAAAAAAATAATTCATTACTATTCTTATTAAATTTTTTCTTATAAAAAATTTATTATTCAAATATTATTAAATACAAACCTATATTTTTTATGTTCAAGTACAATAATTTAAAATTTAATTACCTTACATTTAGAATATGTGTCAGTACAAATATTGTATTATAATTTTATTTTTATAATTATATTGTAGAATAAGTATTTCAAAAGATTGTCGGAACTATGAAAATAATATATAAAATTTATGTAAATATAAATAACCATAAAATCTTATCGTATAATTTTCAGATGAATAAATTTATTGATAAAGGATAATAATTTAATTTAATAAGTAAGAACTAATAATTTAGTAAAATTATTCATTCCTAGGTTTGCTGATGTGAATTGATTGACTTTTACCTTGGAGAGATTGGGAGAGTGTGAGTGAGGGTCTTCAATTATTAACCCAAGTCAGGCAATAATACTAATCAAGGTTTTCTAAATTTTCACTACTTATAAGTAATTTTGGAGTTTATTTTATTAAACCATTGTTCGTACGATATTCCACCAATCCAATAATCCCGAAACTTCAAGGGCTAACTTTGATTTATTTTTTTTATGTGAATGACACGTGGAAAAGAAATAAACAATCTGGGGGCTCTGAGTCTTGAGTGGCAGCCTTTTCCACAGTCGCAAAAGGTTGGCGGTGATGGAAAAGTTTAATAGACGGGTCTCGATGTGACACATGCTCTATGCTGTAAATTGTGTGGTGCTGATAAAGCCTACTTTGGACGGCAATTGAATACGTAGCACGACCCTTGTCATCACTTGGAAGTCATCGGATCGGGTGCTTTCATCTTCTCTATCCAGGAAGTTTCGCCCATTAAAAACTGTAGCCATTCTTCTTGCAAATCCCTTGAATTTGTGTATATATATATGTCGTTAATATGATACCCTTTTGATCCTCAAGATGGAATATAACAAATTCAGCTATCTTTCTTCCCAAATCAAATCTACATACATTTCTTGCTAAAATAACCTTGTGAGACCAAAATGTGGGCTCATCTCACTTCAGCAATCACTGGCATAATGATTGCTTGGGCGATGCTACAGCAATGTATCCCATCTCAGCTTCGTGGGTACGTTGAGAGGTATAGCCAAAAATGGGTGAGCTTCGTGTACCCATACATACAAATCACCTTCGATGAGTTCGCCGGCGCCCGAATGGAGAGAAGCGAGCCCTTCTCCGCCATTCAAAACTACCTCAGCGCCAACTCCTCCTCCCGAGCAAGAAAGCTGAAAGCTGATTTTGTCAAAGATAGCAGCAAATCTCTTCTCCTCACCATGGATGATCACGAGGAAGTTACTGATACCTTCAATGGGATTCAGGTCTGGTGGGCCGCAGGAAAAACGAACCCCAAGACACAGTCTTTATCTTTCTATCCGGCTGCCGATGATAGGCGGTTTTTCACGCTCAGGTTCCACAAGAGGCATAGGGAAACCATCACGGGGACTTACATTGACCGTGTTGTCAAAGAAGGGAAGGCAATCACAGTCAGTAACCGGCAAAGAAAGCTCTACACCAACAATCGAAGTCGGGATTGGTACGGAAGTAAATCCAATAAATGGAGTCATGTAGTCTTCCAGCACCCGGCATCATTTGATACTTTGGCAATGGACACAAAGAATAAAGAAGCGATCAAAAAAGATCTCATTAAGTTCAGTAATGGGAAAGGCTACTATGAAAGAATTGGGAAACCCTGGAAGCGAGGCTATCTCCTCTATGGTCCTCCAGGAACAGGGAAATCAACAATGATCTCTGTCATTGCAAATTTCTTGAATTACGATATCTATGATCTTGAGTTGACTACGGTCAAGGACAACAGCGAGCTGAGGAGGTTATTGATTGAGACAACGAGTAAGTCCATAATTGTGATCGAGGATATTGATTGCTCTCTCGATCTTACAGGTCAGAGGAAGAAAAGCAGGAGGACGAAAACGAGCCGAAGGATCCAGTAATGAAAGAAAAAGAAAATGGAAGCAAAGGCAGTGAAGTTACCTTATCAGGGCTATTGAATTTTATCGACGGAATTTGGTCAGCTTGTGGGGAAGAAAGGATCATTGTGTTTACTACTAATTATGTAGATAAACTTGATCCGGCTTTAATCAGGAAGGGAAGGATGGATAAGCACATAGAGATGTCCTATTGTCGCTTTGAAGCATTCAAGGTGCTGGCCAAGAACTATTTGGACATTGATTCACATGAATTGTTCCCGAAAATTTGCAGCATGCTGGAGGAAAACAATATGACCACAGCTGATGTTGCTGATAATCTGATGCCGAAGTCGGATGAGGAAGATGGGGAGATTTGTTTGAAGAATCTGATTGAAGCTATTGAGGCTGCAAAGGACGAAGCAAGGAAGAGGTCAGAGGAAGAATCCAAGTTAAAGGCAGAGGAGGAAGCCAAGTTAAGGGCGGAGCAAGAAGAGAAAGAGAAGGACAAAACTCCAGACGAGGTTAATTCCGAAGTCAACGAAAATGTTGTTGCATAAATGGCTTCGTATGAGTGAAAATAAGACTTGTCTTTGCAGCTAGTAGATACTTGATTGTATTCAGGTTCTTGTTGCACCTGAATAATTGCAGACATATATTTTTAGAGAAGTCAATTAATCAAGTATCAAAATTACTTTCGGTTTCCGTACAAGTTTGTGACGCAATCCTTCAAAAGAGTCATGCCTTCGTTAAGGCTAATGATAATATCCTTGGGACTTTCCTCGAGATTTTGGTACAAGTGGCTCATGTGCCTCCAATACACTATAAAACATCCTAAAAGTATTCTGAAAAGTTAAAAATAATGTCTTATATACATAAAAATGTTTTTAAAAATAAAAAATAATAAAAATTAAATATCTGTAACATAATACTCCATATCCAAGAAGCAAAAAATTACTCGAGCATCTTCGTAACCAGCCAGGCTTCAGTTATTTAAATGAGCTAAAGGTAGTCTTCTTGTCTCGCCTCGAGGTATAGACTTGTTATGGTCCATTGCCATTTTTGACAAAAATGTCCAAACGAAACTTCCAGAATAGGGTAGTTTGTACATTACCCAAATTTGAAAGTGGGGTTAATCTTTTTAAATCAAGATTTGACCTTTCAGCCAAGGAAATTAGATCTACTGCTCACAGAATATGAATTTTCTTCTCATTGATCGAAATCTCTGAAGTCTGACATGTGAAATTTTCACGAATTCATCACTGCAGTAGTAGCATTATAGAAAGTTCTGAGAGGAAATTTTTTATTAAAAAAAAAAAGATAAAAATATTCACCAATAGTGAAACTCGTTTTTCCAAAAAAAAAAAATCCAGAAGAAAAAAAAAATATTAAACCTGAAGTAAAAGCTCTCATATGCAAAGACTGTCCGCTCATATCAAGAATCAGAATAGCGTATACTGCCCAAATCAAATCAGGCACATAATCACAGAGCTATTAATTAAAACCCACGGAAAAAAAAAGAAAAAAAATCAAGAAGAAAGTTAAAAAATACATTCAAAAAATATAAACAAATTCATTATAAACATAATTAAAAAAAATGGGGGAAAGGAAGAAGAGAGGAGAATGAGATCAGAGAGTGAATGGTAAAAAGGAAGCTATCGGTCACGGATAAATCAGAAACACGGACCAATTCCAACAACTCATCATCTCTCCCACTTCCCAAATAATCATAGCAATAATAATAACAATATCAATAATAATAATAATAATAAAGAGAAACCATCAGAGACTTAAATACGAAAGAATCATGGATCGCAATCCATCATATTGTTGCAGTTTTTTTCTCATCACCTGATTCAACTTTACACACAAACACACACTCACACACACACACACACACACACGAACAAGCAAATTGAGAGAGAAAAACGGAGAGTGTGAGAAAGAGAGAGAGAGAGAGACTGAGTGGCTCGGCGGCTAGCTTCGTGTTTGGACGCAACGGCTTCTGTAAGAGTGACTTGAGATTGGCATTTATGGAGAGCTACGGCCGAAAAGACTCCAAACCCTAGATTATCCAGTGCAGCGCCTTCGAGGGCTGGATTGAGAAATGTGGGCCTACGAACTAAGACCTATGTTGCTCTCTTTGCATTCAGTGGGCTCTTTTGTATGAGAACTCACTCAATTGAGCAAAATGTTCATTGTTTCAAGAGAATTTAAAGCCCTCGCCGGCCCCTTTCTATTGTTATATATTCTATAAAAATGAAAAAAAAAAAAAGAAAATTAATAGATGTCTGTCTGGATCATTTGGTTGGTGTATGAATTTTATATTTAATAATAATAAAAAAGATTCAAATCATGTGTCTTTCTGTATCCAAGACGTCTCGCCCATTAGAAAATTATCTCTTAATCACGCTCCTTCAAAATTATCCCTGAAAAATTAGAACAATGGCTATTTAGTTCCCATCAATAATTCAATGAAAAGAAACAATCTTTCATGGGCAGGAATCAACAAAGAAACAATAAAAGGTTCCTTTATGAAAGAAAAATAAATTTATGTTAACATAACCTCAAATTTTATTCACGTATTTATTTATATTAATTTTAAAATAACTTAAAAAGTATAGAGTAACCAACGTTAACAACATTAAAATATTATTTTTTATTTTTATATTTTAAGTTTAGAAAACATTAAGAATATAAATTATATATATATATAGATTTATGATAAATAAAATGATTATTACTTGGTAAAAAAAATTATTTATATTTGTATTTATAATTTATAGAAAGTGTTTCAAAAAGTTTAATTTTGTAACATGTTTTATTTAGATTTATTTTTTCCACCTTATCTTTCTTTATCAAATAAAAATAAATTTTTTAATATTAAATTTAAATTATTTTTTAAATTAAAAATATATAGAATAAATCATCACATGTATAATTACTATTGTCATTCAAATTTTTTATAAAAAATTATTAATTAAATATTGTATATATATGTCTACTTCATGTTTAATTTTAATACAATAAAATCTTATTAATATACATATAAATATTTTATTTTTAATTAAAATAATATTAATACAAATATTTAAATTTAAATTAATAAAAAAATGCATTTCGTATTATCAATCATCAATCAGACTCATTAATTTACGCTTCATGTCCCAATAGAGTCAACCTCTATTGCATTCTACAGGTAATACCGTGTCCGTCGACTATGATAAAAATAAATAAGAAAGACCAAAACAAGAGAAACAATTGTCAATTGACGCAAGGCGGGTCTAGTCTTTGCGCAGAACGCTAGAAAGCAATAGAGTGAGGTCAGCAAGCAAAGAGGAAAGGAGTTGGAAACTGTAGCCATACTTCTTGCAACTCCCTTGAATTTGTGTATATATATCTGGTTAATATGATACCCTTTTGATCCTCAAGATGGAATATAACAAATTCAGCTATCTTTCTTCCCAAATCAATTCTACATACATTTCTTGCTAAAATAACCGTGTGAGACCAAAATGTGGGCTCATCTCACTTCAGCAATCACTGGCATAATGATTGCTTGGGCGATGCTTCAGCAATATATCCCATATCAGCTTCGTGGGTACGTTGAGAGGTATAGCCAAAAATGGGTGAGCTTCGTGTACCCATACATACAAATCACCTTCCATGAGTTCGCCGGCGAGCGAATGAAGAGAAGCGAGCCCTTCTCCGCCATTCAAAACTACCTCAGCGCCAAGTCCTCCTCCCGAGCAAGAAAGCTGAAAGCTGATTTTGTCAAAGATAGCAGCAAATCTCTTCTCCTCACCATGGATGATCACGAGGAAGTTACTGATACCTTCAATGGGATTCAGGTCTGGTGGACTGCAGAAAAACGATCCCCATGACACAGTCTTTTTCTGTCTATCCGGCTGCCGATGAGAGGCGGTTTTTCACGCTCACGTTCCACAAGAGGCATAGGGAAACCATCACGGGGACTTACATAGACCGTGTTGTCAAAGAAGGGAAGGCGATCACAGTCAGTAACCGGCAAAGAAAGCTCTACACCAACAATCCAAGTCGGGATTGGTACCCATGGAAATCCAATAAATGGAGTCATGTAGTCTTCCAGCACCCGGCATCATTTGATACTTTGGCAATGGACACAAAGAATAAAGAAGCGATCAAAAAAGATCTCATTAAGTTCAGTAATGGGAAAGGCTACTATGAAAGAATTGGGAAACCCTGGAAGCGAGGCTATCTCCTCTATGGTCCTCCAGGAACAGGGAAATCAACCATGATCTCTGTCATTGCAAATTTCTTGAATTACGATATCTATGATCTTGAGTTGACTACGGTCAAGGACAACAGCGAGCTGAGGAGGTTATTGATTGAGACAACGAGTAAGTCCATACTTGTGATTGAGGATATTGATTGCTCTCTTGATCTTACAGGTCAGAGGAAGAAAAAGCAGGAGGACGAAAACGACCAGAAAGATCCAGTATCAAAAATGAAAATGAAAGAAAAAGGAAGCGAAGATAGTAAAGTTACCTTATCAGGGCTACTGAATTTTATCGATGGAATTTGGTCAGCTTGTGGGGAAGAAAGGATCATTGTGTTTACTACTAATTATGTAGATAAACTTGATCCGGCTTTAATCAGGAAGGGAAGGATGGATAAGCACATAGAGATGTCCTATTGTCGCTTTGAAGCATTCAAGGTGCTAGCCAAGAACTATTTGGACATTGATTCACATGAATTGTTCCCGAACATTTGCAACATGCTGGAGGAAACCAATATTACACCAGCTGATGTTGCTGAAAATCTGATGCCGAAGTCGGATGAGGAAGATGGGGAGACTTGTTTGAAGAATCTGATTGAAGCTATTGAGGCTGCAAAGGAGGAAGAAAGGAAGAGGTCAGAGGAAGAAGCCAAGTTAAGGGCGGAGCAAGAAGAGAAAGAGAGGAGAAAACTCCAGACGAGGATAACGCCTAAGTCAACGAAAATGGTGTTGCATAAATGACTTCCTATCAGTGAAAATAATACTGCCTTTGCAGCTGGTGGATACTTGTTTGTATTCGGGTTTTAGTTGTACCTGAAAATAATTGCTGACATATATTTTGAGAGAAGTCGATTAATCAAGAATCAAAATTACTTTCGGTTTGCGATTTATCATTTCGATCTTGTCGATGAATACTTCCAATCTATGACACTTGACAAAAAGCAAGGTTGACGGATTTGTTAGAAGGTTTTGGACCGGGTCATGTCTAATGCTCTAATGCTCCAAATCCAAGATGCAAAAATTACTGGAGCGTAACACTGTCCTAACCCTAGAAGAGGATTTTTAATTATATAAACATAAATACTGTTCATCTAACAACTTGTTGCTAGGCGGCCTTTTAGAAGATAATGGACCGTGACATAATACTAGTCTGTCTTGTCTCCATGGTCCACTTACCATTTTTGATAAAAATGTTCAAACGAAAAATCCAGAATACGGTAGTTTGTACATTACCCAAATATGAAAGTGGGGTTAATCTTTTTAAATCAAAATTTGTTCTTTTAGACAAGAAAAAATTAGATGTAATGCTTAGAGAATATGAATTTTCTTCTCATTGATCGAAAATCTCTGAAGTCGGACATGTGAAATATTCATGAATTCATCACTGCAGTGGTAGTATGAGACATTTCTGAGAGGAAAAATTAATTAAAAAATAAAAATAAAAATAAAATGATCATTAGAGAAACTAGTTTTTCCAAAAAAAAAAAAAAGAAAAGAATATAAACAAATTAAAAAAAAAAAAGCTCTAATGCAAAGATAGTCCGCTCGTATCAAGAATCAGAATAGCCTATATTGCCCCAATCAAATCAGGCACATAATCACGGAGCTTTTAATTAAAACCCATAGAAGAAAAAAAGAAAGAAAAAAAACCTCAAAAAGAAAGTTAAAAAATACATTAAAAAAATATAAACAAATTCATAAAAAACATAATTTAAAAAAAGGGGGGGGGGGAAGGAAGAAGAGAGGAGAATGAGATCAGAGAGTGAAATGAAAGGTAAAAAGGATGTTATCGGTCACGGTTAAATCAGAAACACGGACCAATTCCAACTGCTCATCATCTCTCCCAATTCCCAAATAATCATAGCAATAATAATAATAATAATAATAATAATAATAATAATAATAATAATAATAATAATAATAAAGAGAAACCATCAGAGACTTAAATACGAAAGAATCATGGACCGCAATCCATCATATTGTTGCAGTTTTTTTCTCATCACCTGATTCAACTTTACACACAAACACACACTCACACACACACAGACGAACAAGCAAATTTAGAGAGAAAAACAGAGAGTGTGAGAGAGAGAAAGAGACTGAGAGGTTCGGCTGCTAGCTTTGTGTTTGGACGCAACGGCTTCCGTTAGAGTTACATGAGAAGGGCATTTATGGAGAGATAAGGTTGCCCTAGATTATCCAGTGCAGCGCCTTCGTGGGCTCTGGTGGGTCATTTTAATACTTTTGATTTGGGACTGGCCCAATTTTCTGCTAGTCCAAGAAACCGGTTGGGCTGGATTGAAACATTTGAGCCTACAAACTAAGACCTATGTTGCTCTCTTTGCATTCAGTGGGCTCCGTTGCATGAGAGTTTAATTAAGCAAAATGTTCGTGGTTACAAGAGAATTTTATGTCCTAGCCAACCCCTCTTCCATTGTTAGATATTCCATGCAAAGGGAATAAATAGATCCAACATTTAGTCTGTAAATCTTCTGTTAAAAGAGATAGCAGGATGAAAAGGGAATAAATAGATCCAACAGTTAGTCTGTAAATCTTCTGTTAAAAGAGATAGCAGGATTCAAATTGTATCTCTTCCATCCCCTTCTTTCTCTAGGATGTAATGGCGTATCCGGAATAGCGGCACTTGATTCCGGCGGCTTCATTTTCGATGCAATTTTGCTGAAAGAAATGCTACGGCTTGTAGGATGCAATTTACGTATAGCCGAAGGAAATGCGAAGGGCTTGGCCTTCTGGGATTGTTAGTAATGATTTGAGACAGACAGTCTTTACATCCGAGAAGCTTTTTGTGGCTCGACGCCCGCCTTTCCAATCATATTAATTTCCTTAAAAAGAGAACTAATCAACTTTATATAAAATCTAGGAGTCAACGCCTTGACCCTAGACACTGCTTTCTCTTTCTCAATTGAGAACAACAACATAGGCACAAATTGTGATATGCTTGAGACTAGACGCGACAAGATAACGTTGAATGTCTCTACAATACTCTTCTTCCCGCTTGTTCGTTTGAGCTCTAAAATGATGATGGCACTCATTTAACGAACACAGCAATATGATATGATATGTTGACCAAAACAGTCTTATTTATTAGACACAAACTTCAAAACGTTGCACAATTTTATCCTTTTTTTGGGGGGGGGGGGGGGGGGGGTGGGTTGTAAAATGCAACTGGAACTCACAGATGAGGTGCTTCAACTACACTGAACACCGGTTACAGAGATTCAAAAACAGTTATATTTTATGTTGAGTGCATATATAAATAAATGGCTGAGGTGCACCTCTGCTCTTCCCATTATATTTTTATTCTGAAAATATCCAATGGAATCTATACTCTCTTCCCATTTAATCAATGGCCATGATCTTTCATCCATCAACATGCATGTATATCATTTACTTCCTCTCGTGGAGGCCTGGCTAAGGGCATTAGCTAATACTTAAAAAGTCTGTTTTTTAATGTTGTTTGTTTTAGGAAATCTGAATGGGCTTTTCTTTTCCTCGTAGACTGCGATCCCCCCCCCCCAACCTCTCTCTCTCTCTCTCTCTCTCTCTCTCTATCTATCTCTGACCAAATATTACAGCTTGGAGACAAAATAACAGAGTGAGGGTGTCTTGCAGTAACCAAGAAATGTTACAGCTTACAGACAAAACTCAAAGCCCAGTTCACACTTATCATCACATTTCAAATTTGAATGCCGTTTTAACCTTCCAAGTAAAGCCCGCGTCCTGCCCTCGCACCCTTTGACTGCCTCGGTCACGCTCCACCCCTCCACCAATTTGACCACCAACCACCACTTTTAACCAGCCAACAAAAAACTAAAAAAGATCCTTCTCTCACGCAGTCCATCAAAGACATCTCCACATTCTCTCAGCCATGAGCAAGCAAGCACAAAAGGCTGAAAGTGGCGACAATGAGTCTTCCGCGGGCAGCTTTCAAGGTCTTAGCTTCACCAACAGCGTCAGTATCAGCTTATGCAGCAGTACCATTTCTGGGTCGGATCACAGTGTTAGTAGCAATGTGAGTAATTGTGGTAGTGAAGCTAAAGAGAGTGAAAAGAGCAATTTGAGCTTTGACCCAAATGAGTCTTGCTTTAGAAGCTTTTTCCCATCAAAACCCCACAAAGGAAATGACATTAGATGGGAGGCGATACAGCGTGTTAAGGCTAAAGGTGGGGACTTTGGGTTGGGATTGGGACACTTTAGGCTGTTGAAGAAACTTGGGGGTGGGGACATTGGCAGTGTTTACTTAGCTGAGTTGAGAGGGATGGGTTGTTTATTTGCTATGAAGGTGATGGATAAAGGAATGTTAGCCGGGAGAAACAAGTTGCTGAGAGCTCAAACGGAGAGGGAGATTTTGGGTCTGTTGGATCATCCATGCCTACTCTCTATTCCCATTTCGAGACAGAGAAGTTCTCTTGCTTGTTGATGGAGTTTTGCAGGGGTGGAGATCTTCACATTCTACGGCAACGCCAGCTAGGCAAGCATTTCACGGACCAGGCAGCTAGGTCAGTGCCTAATTATGTATTTTCATAGTAATTTTGTTTTTAATTTGGTCCATCTTGGCCCGTTATTCAAGAATGTTAGCCAGATTATATGTCATTATCGTTGTTTTTATTGATGCATCTTGAAAATTCAGATGCCTAAGTCATTATTTCGTTTTCACCGCTCATCATATAAATGAGGTTGAGTAAGTGCATCTTACATGTGGAGAGAGCAGAAACGAGGAAGTGATTTCTGCTTGCCAAATTTTCTGCAACCTTGTACTTGATCATAGTGATAGATTTATTCTCTTGCTAAACAAGATAAACCTGTCCAGTCACAAGCTCATTCATAAGAAGACGAGGATCCAATGGCTCTGAAGAAATTGAAAAAAGAAGCCTTGGGAATCGAAAGTCACATCTCTAGTCGCATTGATTGATTGTTGTATGGTAACACGATAAACAGGTGTAATGACCATTTTGGGGAGCATTCAAAGCGAGCTTCTCGTTACCTCAAATATGGCAAAAGTAATTTAATTCTGTGCTTGACTTTAGTGATAATGTTAATGTTTTGGGTATTATCTCACTGTAGTAATAGGGTACCATAAAATCACTTTTTAACTGTTGTCATCAACCCAAACATGTACCGGTTCGCTGTGCTTCGTGGACTGACGTGATTTTTCCCTAGTGTTATAACGGTCAAAGACTATATATTTCCCAATTTTGCTCCTTCAGGTTCTATGCTTCGGAAGTCCTGCTTGCACTAGAGTATCTACACATGATGGGGGTCGTGTATAGGGACTTAAAGCCTGAGAACGTAATGGTGAGGGAGGATGGCCATATCATGCTCTCTGACTTTGATTTATCATTAAGGTGCTGTGTCAATCCTACCCTTGTTCAGTCCAGCTCAGAGCCATCCTGTAGGATCACTTCTTACTGTATCCAGCCATCGTGTATTGATCCAACCTGCAAATTACCTGTTTGTGTGCAACCCTCATGCTTGCAACCATCTTGCTTTAAGCCTCGTTTTTTCAACCCCAAAACAGCAGAGGTTAAAGTTGGAAGGCCAAATCTATCAAATTCAGATTCACTTCCTGTACTTATAGCAGAGCCAACTGCAGCTCGCTCTATGTCATTTGTTGGTACTCATGAATATTTAGCACCTGAGATTATAAGAGGGGATGGCCATGGGAGTCCCGTTGATTGGTGGACATTTGGCATCTTCTTGTATGAGTTGCTCTTTGGGAGGACACCATTTAAAGGCAGTGGAAACCGAGAGACACTATTCAATGTAGTTGGCCAGCCCCTAAAATTTCCTGAAGGAACTTCGGTCAGTTTTGCTGCAAAGGATTTGATCCGTGGTCTGCTTGTAAAGGATCCACAAAAAAGATTTGGATTCAAAAGAGGTGCTACAGAGATTAAACAGCATCCTTTCTTTGCAAATGTTAATTGGGCACTTGTTCGCAGTACTCAACCCCCAGAAATTCCCAAGCGAACAGATCTTTCATTTTTGGATCACACATTCAAGTCATCCTTGGCTCTTAATGACAATGGACGTACAGATTCAGACAGATCATCAGGTCCTTATTTAGATTTTGAATTTTTTTGATGAATTTTGCCTTGTACTTGAGGTGGCCAGGCCACATTGTTGTTCTGTATTCGTGTCCTCAATGGATCTTATCTCCTTTACGCGACTCTTCCTTCTCTTGCATAGAATTGCTTATCTTTGAATAATTGTTCTTATCATTAATGTTGCTGCTCCGTAGCAAGTACCTCATAAAATACGGGGTTTGAGCCCACTTGAAATATGCTTTACCTTTGGAGTACATAAAAAAGAGGACAAAAAATGAACCAACTTTTCCTGCAAAAATTTGTCTTTCGCTCTCATCTTGTTGTGAGCCTCGGCATGGGAGTCTTCTAAGGTGGCCCTTTAATGGTGGGTCTCAATTCCTTTTCATGTTTTAGCTTTTACAAAGTAGCCATCTGTCCGAACTCTGCACTGACCCAGTTATTCTCAAAGACTTTATATATCCACAGATGAACTTTTGTCAAAGAGATCTAAAGTGGACAACTCCTACACATTGCCATTTGATCTGTGGTTGCATCTGCCAAAGAGACCATGAGGTGTCCATGTCATACAGATATTTGGCTCCATAAACTTTCTTTTGAACCATGTCATGAGATTCTGCTTCTCTCAAACAGTTATTCGGCCGTGCTTTTTCGTACGAAATTCTTGCTCTTGGCCTTTTTCTTTTGCAGACTTCAGCCTTTTCTCCAGAAAGAGCATCCCAACTTTAATCAAAAGCCTTTCTTTAACAAACGCAGCCTTTGTAATGGTATCCAAATATGAGTATCAAAAAACTGAAACCATTTCTTTTTGACCATTGTCGAGCTGCGTGTTATTATGTTCATCACCATAGCTGCATAAGCTTCAAGTCGCTACAAGATACACAAGAGTCAAAATTCAGCAAGGGCACTTCTGGCACGTTTAGATGTTAGTTTCTGAAGCCCTTCACATTTCTCACCTACTTCAATTGACAGCCACCAATTGATAAACGGATGACGGTAGGAGTTTTAATTCTTTAAGTTAAAACTTTCCTGCCTAGTGATCATCAAAGTTTACTAGTTTAGGCTTTGTAGTGATATTCAAACGTCAGCATTGTGCCTGTATTTATCAGGATCAAACCGGTACTCTCTCTTTGATAGTTTCTGCCAACTTCATTTTGTTGTCTTCGTCGCAATTACTGCATCAACCGTCGTGATCATATATGACACCAGTTAAAAATTCAGCTACAGCGTGCACTTCTGATACTGACACTTGTGAAAAAACAGTTTTTGACATTTTAACTATTAAAACTATTGGACAATCTAAGATGAATATACCAATTACAGAAACGAATGACGCATGCTTTAGTAAGAGCATTGATTCAAGCCGTACTCTAATCTTAAGAGTTTTCCCTCACTGTTATGTTGATTCCAACCTCTTCTTAGGCCATCCTCCAATAGAACATTCAAGCAACATTGCAACACTTAAGATCGCTCAAACAGGAATTTAGTTTCGATCCGACTCAAAAAATTATCGTTGCAATACAAGGTGACAACTAAAACCCACTTTGGAATGAACTCAATGCCCACATTCCTCGGCTAATTGAAGAACATGCTCGCCTCTTAGTCATCACCGATCTAACCATTGCCCCAGATGGTATTCTCAAATTTGTCATACGTAAGACCGAGACAAGACATGGACGCATCGACTTCTAGGTCTGGGGAACGTTGTACATTATGCCGTTAGGCCCATCGAGCTGGAAGAATGAACGGAAGGGAGTTAGGATCCATGAGACGAGGAATCTAACTTTGTTCTGCGGAGCTGGGCCTTCAGGCGAAACCGAATGTTTGGAAGTTGGAACTCTTAGTTGACATTTTTCTTGCCATTTTGATTTTCTTGCTCGGTTGCCGAACGACCTATAGGCAAGAAAAACTGGGGGCCCGTCAATTACGAGGAACAACAATGACAAGAAGTGGCGGAATCAACAATTGTGCTTTAGTAATGCTGACCCAAGAAATTATGAGTTCAGTTTATCAATTATTTCTGTTATGCACTTGTCATTTGGTTTATCAACCGTAAATGTCATTATTTTTAGTTACTAATTGTCAATCATGAATTATCATACACCTTTAATTAGTTCGTCGTATTAATAGCAAAAGCATCACATGGAACTGACACTTGATAAATTCGCTAGGGTTCTATTGATAAAAGTAGTTGAGTCGCAAAACAATAGTTTTTTTTTTTTTTTATCCTCCATGCCAAACCCGCACATGATATTTTACAATACGACCTTGAAATCTAAGGAAAAACACTAACAGACACAAGAAATGAAGACGCTCATCTCATGGATTCAAGGAAACAAAAATATTAAATAAAATTAAATTGATATTGGATTTTGATGTATGTTTCCCATAATTCAATTATATTTTCATAACTTTTTTTCATGATTGTTTCTTTCACCATATCATTTTTCCGGGGCTACATACTTGGACTCAGGTTCAAGTGGCAGATCGATGATCCATCTTGAGAAGGCCATAATTGACTGCAATAAGTGAACTAGATTAGTGCCTTCATGGTAAATGAGCAATATGTACTTGAGAGAGTTGAGGGCAATCGGAAGGGGGAACAAAAAGCACAAGGCAATAGACTTCTGGAGCAAAATCATTTTTTGGTCATTAATTAACTTTTTGATTCGTGCATTTAAGAATTACGTAAAATTACGGACGATCCAAGAAATGCAACTCATTTGCACATTCTAAGTAATATTTTAACGTACGTGTACACTAAAAAAAAAATGTAACATGCAAATCTTATAAATACACGACGTTTTATAGAATTCATCACACTGTTATATGACAAAATCAAGTTGATTCTGAAAGTGTAGATTATCGACAAAGAGCTCGAATTCTAAATTGCAGACAAGCATGTCGATGACTCCAAAGGGCTTGTGTTCAATTTCCCACGCCTGTATCGGAAATCTCGGCGCTACGCTGCATAGTTCTCATAAGCCCGAACATTTGTCTTCGTTGAACCGTCTCTTGGCTCATGCAATAACCCATTTAAGGCTATATATACGTAACCTCGTTAGTAAACAAAGCCACGAATCACCAAAAGCACAATAATTACCGAATAAGCAATATGGCAAAACCGACCGAGGCCACTCCTCCTCCTCGTGCTTTCCCCACCGTTGACAAGTGCGCATCCGCCCGCCGCGAAAATGACACGGTGGTCGCCGACATGGACGGAACTCTACTATGTGGGCGTACCTCATTTCCATACTTTTCCCTTGTGGCCTACGAAGTGGGTGGCATATTAAGGCTTCTTTTCTTGCTCCTTGCCTCCCCAATTGCCGGAGTTCTCTACTACTTCATATCGGAATCCGCCGGAATCCGGGTGCTTATATTTGCAACGTGTGCTGGCATGAAGGTGTCCGATATTGAGTCGGTGGCACGTGCCGTCTTGCCTAAGTTTTATTCGAGTGACTTGCACCCGGAGACCTGGAGAGTGTTCTCTTCGTGTGGGAAGAGGTGCGTGATTACAGCCAATCCAAGAATTATGGCTGAGACATTCTTGAAGGACTACCTTGGGACTGACATGGTTCTTGGGACTGAGATTGGTGTCTATAAAGGGAGAGCAACTGGTCTATTAAAGAGTCCGGGGATCCTTGTGGGCAAGAATAAGGCTGATGCATTGAAAAAGCCTTTGGCGATGGAGTGGTACCAGAGATTGGGCTCGGTGACAGGAAGACCGATTATCCATTCATGGAGTTATGCAAGGTTTGTTAGTAGAATTCCGGACCTTGATCTTAGTCTCAATTCAATCTTCCGCGTTAGCTCTAATTTCAAGCGTCAAACTGTCTGTGAATTTGTTTTTGACACTTTGACATTAGTTTGAATATGAGCAAAGGAAATTTCTAGCAGGTTTCTTAGCCGATCCAGCTATTCGTAACGTCCCAAATTCCCCGTTTGTTTTAATAAGGTTGAGCCTTCCAGCTTATCTCATGCACCCATTTTCACCCGTACTTATTCCTTTAATATAGATATTTCTTTTTTAGAAAATGGGATTTTTGCATAAATATCAATAACTTTTTCTTTTTTTTAACATAAAATTCACACTCGCGTATGTGAAATTTTGATGGTAAAACAGGAGGCCTACATGGTTCCGTCCAAGTCTCAAGTGGAGCCAATTAGCATTGACAAGCTACAAAAGCCCGTCGTCTTCCACGACGGGCGTCTCGTCCAAAAACCTTCTCCATTCACTGCCCTCCTCATCATTCTTTGGATTCCGGTGGGTTTCATTCTTGCCTGCCTACGCATCGCCGCCGGATCTCTACTCCCGATGCCCTGGGTCTACTATGCCTTTTGGGCACTCGGTGTCCGGGTTCACGTCAAAGGAAACCCGCCGCCACCGGCAAAGAAGTCCGCCGGACAGACCGGAGTCCTCTTCATATGCTCTCACAGAACCTTACTTGACCCTATCTTCCTCTCCACCGCTCTCGGCCGCCCGATCCCCGCCGTTACATACTCCATCTCGCGTCTCTCTGAGTTTATATCCCCGATCAAGACCGTCCGCCTTAGCCGGGACCGCGTCACTGACGCTAAAATGATCAGCAACCTCCTGGAAAATGGTGACCTAGTTATCTGCCCCGAAGGAACAACTTGCAGGGAACCATTTTTGCTACGGTTTTCAGCATTGTTCGCAGAGCTGACGGACAAACTTGTCCCGGTGGCCATGTCCAACCGGATGAGCATGTTTCATGGAACAACTGCAAGAGGTTGGAAAGGGATGGACCCATTCTACTTCTTCATGAACCCTAGCCCTGCATACGAAGTCACATTCTTGAACAAGCTTCCCTGCGAGCTCACTTGTGGTGGAGGAAAATCCAGCCATGACGTTGCCAATTACATACAAAGGATGATTGCTGCGAGCTTGTCTTACGAATGCACTTGCTTCACCAGGAAGGATAAATACCGAGCATTGGCCGGAAATGATGGCACGGGGGAGAAACCAAAGCTTTCCGACAATAAGGTTATGAGCTGCTAGCATGGTAAGTATTATTAGTATTGGAATGGACCATGATAGACTCATCAGGAATCAAATTCCTGTCCCCTAGGCTTCCTTTAGAAGTTAAAAAAAAAAAAATAAGAAAAGGCCCATGCCAATCTGGGAGAAAGAAAGTCAGAGCTCTTAGTGGGAAAATGCGCTGCAAAGCACCCATTGCCTCTTTTGTCATGTTACTTTTATGATTGTTACCATTTGCTGGTTGCTTATTACTATATACGGAATAAAAGTGTCTATGTAATGCAAATTCTGAAGTGAAATTTAAGGAATGGGTTACCCATGATAAAGCGTATGATATTTGATCCACTCGTTATTTATATGGCACCTGGCTGTTTTTTCACTTCTCTACTGTGCAGAATTTTAAGCCATCGAATGCGTGTTTTGAGCAATCTGATAATGTATATAACCTTTTAGTAATCTCTTACTCTTTTTTTTTTTTTTTTTTTTTTTTGAGTCTGGGAAAGTGTATTGCCATCGGGATGTGTGTTCTGACATTAATAATCCAATAAATGACACAAAAAAAAAAAAAAAAAGAGAGTCCAGACCAGACACGTTCTGTACGAATTCGGAAATCTTAACATTTAGAACTGACACCCAATCCACCGCCTGGTCGCCCTCATTTAATGTCGTCTGAGGTGAGGAGGGTATTTTATCCCAAGGAGGCGAACCTCAATCAAAAAAAATCTGGGGACCCAAGTTTAAATATAGAGGAAAGGATAGGCTTCCATGTTTCCCAGTTTTCTCCATTAGATTCCCAGTAACCAAACAGAAAATTTTCTTCTTTTGTTTTTGTGTTTTTTCTTTTATTTTGGATGATTCTTAATGGAGCTTCGCAATTTTCTCGCGCTTTCTCTCCATTCCCTTGTTCTTCTCCTCATCTTCCCTTGCCTTTCCTATTCTTCCACTCGAATCCCTCGTTGGCTTGGCGCAAACGAAATGTGCCTCTCTCTCTCTCTCTCTCTCTCTCTCTCTCTCTGTGAATTCAATATTATTTAATTATACGTTTTACATGTTATGGTTTTGATTTTTTTTATTATTGTTTTATGAATAGAAAAGGAGTGAAAAAAGGTGTTTTCTCGAAGGCTTTTGACCCCACTCCCGTCACTCAGCTCTCTTGGCGTCCCAGGTACCATATATTTAGACCTATATATACGCTCCTATTGCTCTTTTTCAAAATTTTGTCGTTGAATGTGATTTTCATTAAAGCTTGATTTTTTTTAAAAAAAATGTAAATAGGGCTTTTCTTTACAAGGGTTTTTTATCAGATGAGGAGTGTGACCATCTCATTAGCCTGGTAAAGTTTTTTTTTTCCTTCTTTTTTTTTGGTATTTTATTTGTATTTCTAATAATTTATTGCTAAACTCAGAGTGGGTTTATTTGTTTGTGTTTTTCGGTTGCCTTAATTTTCTCGGATCAGGCGAGGGATAAGCTTGAGAAATCATTGGTTGAGGATGATGAATCGGGGATGAGTGTAGAAAGCGAAATCAGAACGAGCACCGGCATGTTTCTGGCCAAAGCTCAGGTGTGTTGCCAATGTCCTATCCGTCTTAAATTTGGGATTCATCTGAATTATTTTTATCGTTCAAAACTATGTTGCCCAAAAGATAGAGCGATAGCTCTGAGTCCCTTTTCGCAAGTGATCTTGGTGTTCACATGCTGAATATAGGTATCCAGTGTTGATACTGATCCTGGGAATTTGAGGAATGTAGTAGTTGTTTGTAGAATCGATTAACTTGGGGAAGAATGTTGAGTCCATTAGCTGTTCCCTGTTACATGGACTGGATACTTAGACCTGAGGCATGCTTTGTAATACTGGAAACTTGCAAGTTGATGCACATCTTAGATGCCAAAAGTAGATAGTCTGTGTAACAGTTCTTTAATAGGCATCGAGCTGCAAGAGAGCAACTTTTCCTGTCAGCATTTCATCAAAATGAATTTTTATTAGACTTAGATAACAGTTTTCCTTTGTTATCTGTGTCTCAGTTAAGCAAATATTTTTATAAGATTTTCACTTACAAATATTGCTTTAATAGATTTTTAGAGCTGCAGTTTATGCTGGTAGGTAGGTCACTATCGGCAATTTCATTGTACATTTACATCTAAGCTTTTGTAATGCATTCAGTTCACTAATGTCATTGTGTGCCTATTATTCAAGGATGACATTCTTTTGGAAATGAATATTTTTTTGAGTCAACCTATTTAAGGTATGAAAAATTGATTATTGACCCTTTAAGAAATACCAATATAAACAAAAAGAGGCTTCGTTCACTTTTTACTCCCTATTCTTGGCTGCTGTCATGCTTTGGATCTCATTATATCTTCATAGGAGGAGTGATCTTTTTGTTTACGACATAGGATTGCTCAAGTTCTTTTATTTTTGAGGAAAATTTCCATGCAAAGGTGCTGTATTTTTCTTGATTTATGGGAGAGATGCTTTATTTATGAACCATGTAATAGTCTGCCACTACGATTGAGAAACAAAAAAATTGATGTTCCAAATGTTACTATGTTGACTGTCTTTTTGGTTGTGGAATTTGGAATGTTTAAATGGTGTGTTTTGACTTTCAAGGATGAAATAGTTGCTGATATCGAGGATAGAATTGCTGCATGGACTTTCCTTCCAGTAGGTACATCATTAACATGGTTATTGCTTCTATGTTGCTTCTAATTTGCATGGAAGAATTTTGCTTCATCTTTCCTTGAACTTGCCCTTGTAATCAGAAAATGGGGAGTCAATTCAGATGCTGCACTACGAGCACGGTCAGAAGTATGAACCACATTTGGATTATTTTCTTGACAAGTACAATTTAGAGTTGGGTGGCCACAGGATTGCCACGGTATTGATGTATTTGTCCAACGTTGAGAAGGGTGGGGAAACTGTTTTTCCAGTGGTAAACATCTACTAATGACAATGACTGCAGTCATCTTTCCATCCATCATGGTTTCTGTTCTATCTGATAACGTCATATATAATGTGCTGCTTTAGGCTCAGATGTCTCAACCGAAGGATGAAAGCTGGTCTGATTGCGCTAAAAAGGGCTATGCAGGTGTTGCTTCTGGATGTAGTCCTGTGGCTTGGATTTTGTGTCTAATATATCTTCTCATATATTCTGTTGTGTGGGCATATCATTCTCTTCATACCCCGTTTAAATTGCATTAAGTGGTGAAATGTTGAAGGACATGAATATAATGCCCTCTTATCAAGTCTACAACTCATAATGATAAGAGTTGGACACAAGAAAATGTGCAGTAGGATTAGAGACTTGGAGATATGGTGATATCCTGATTCTTTCTGGCCGATTTCGTTCTTCTTCCTCCTCCAGTTAACATTGGTATGTTCGGCAAAAGAAATTCAGCGCTATAGTGTGTAAAGTTGCAATAAACTTTACTTGTGCCTCCCGATTGGCCAATGTGCATACTTCCATGGAATGCATCATTTGAAGTCTTCTTCATTTGGCATTGCGTCCATCTTTTTGTTGAATGTACCATATGGTAAACTTTCAGCTGTGTTTCTCGGTATATCTTTGGCCAGCCGGAACTACTGAATTTGCAAGTTTCCTTTGCACTGCAAAATCTCCCCTTAAGTCTATTATTCCCAGATAAATGCCTAGCACTGAGTATTTCCCGCATTGGTTTTTTTTCAAGTGTCTGATAAGAGCTTGGCGTGTGTATTTGTAGTGAAACCCCAAAAGGGTGATGCCTTGCTATTCTACAGTCTCCATCCGGATGCAACTACAGATCCCGAGAGCTTGCACGGTAGCTGCCCGGTTATTGAGGGTGAGAAGTGGTCTGCAACCAAGTGGATCCATGTCAGGTCGTTTGGAAGATACGAGGATCAATCGGAAAACGAAGGTTGCATGGATCAAAATGAGAACTGCCCTCTGTGGGCGAAGGCCGGGGAGTGCGAGAAGAACCCTGCTTACATGGTGGGGACTGAAAATTCTCATGGTAGCTGTAGGAAGAGCTGTCACGTATGCTCCTTCTAGGGACCTCCTGGTCTTAAACGTTCTTGCCTCTTTTTTCTGTATGGAGCGACGTCCGTTAGATACCCCCAGATGCCGTGTACCCCAAGCAATCAGGCGCCACAATTCAAATTCCCAAATCAGGTCTATCTTGGGTATCGTTTTCTCCTGTTACCATTCTTTTTCTCCTTGTTTTTGCCTAATGTGTTAGAAAATAATTTATCTATAAAAATATTTATTAAGAAAAATTTTTACAAACAATAGATTATATTTTGCTTTATTGTTTATATATATATACACTTTTGTGTGACAAAATAAAATCAGATTAATTTTTAACACAAAAAGATAAAAGTAGATTTTTGGTATTCAATGATAAAAGAATAATAATAAAAAAATTTACTGCAATGGTAATGAAATTAAAGTATGAACGGTTATTAATTACTGGCGAGAGTAACTTGTTGAGCAGAAAATAATTTTTTTCTCTCTCTGATTAGCGTTTTTATTTTCTGTTTTTTCTCTTTCAGTCATCATAATTTTTAGAGACAATTATTTTGCATTGATTATACCTTTTCAGTTTTTTATAAGCAAATATTTTACGGAAAACATTTGTACCCTAAGATTTATTCCATTTGCATTCTTCACACATATATGGATGGAACTTTAGGTCTTTTTCTAAAGAGTTGTAAGATGGAGAAAAAAAAATATTTTTAAGACAATCTATATGTATATTATAATAGGGTTTATTTTTTGAAAAAATTAAAATGAATCTCTGGAAAATGTTATTTTCAAAAAAATTATTTTGAAAAAGATAAGTGAGCCTTGCACAAGTGGGTGCGGTGGGATTTTTAAAATCATTAGAATAATGTATAGTTGAAGTAAAGTGAAGTGAGCGCGGAAGCTTGCCCTCGATGCTCGTAATCCCATATCGATAGCGTAAACATTCTTACAATTTGGGGGGCTTGCGGGCCCACACGAGAGCTTTGGAAAACCCGCTCCACCGAATCCCTCGCGCGCGCCCGGATGTCTGGGGGGCTGTGTGTATCATCATCACTCTTTTTCAGAAGTGGGTTCGAAGCAAAAAGCTTGGGGTTGGCACACCCGCAGTCCGCCTTAAGTATATATATGATGACGAAAAGATCGGGGAGAAAAGAGACCCTATTAGTTAAAAAAAAAAAAAAAAAAGGTTAGCCCGCCCAGAGAAAGATGCCAATAATAATAATAATAATAGTAATATCCCAAATCGGGTCAACCCACCCGAAGAAAGAGGCCGAAAATTGTGAAAAAAAAAAATTAAAAAAATCGGGTTGGCTCACCTGAACCGGAAAGAGGCTTGAAAAAAGGGATGAAAAGAGGCGTAAACAGAAAAGAAAATGGCCCAGCCAACTCCTGCTTAAAAATTCTACAGAGCCCAAATCCGGGATTCTTTATTTATTTTTTTTAATAAAAACAATCAGCCGTGATAGCAAATAAACAGTAAACACAATTGGTTCCAGATAACCTTCAAAATCTCTAATCAATTTGTTTGATTCCCATCCTCAATCTTTATCTTGCCCATCTGGATAGAATTTCTCTCTCTTTCCCAGCTTTTCTTTCCTTGGATTCCCAGTAAAGAAAAGCTCATCTTTTCTTATTAACCCTAGTTTTTTTTTTTTTGGGGGGGGGGTGTATATTCTTAATGGGTCTCCCAATGTTGAAGATGATGAGGCAAAAGTGGAGGACTAAATAAGCCCATTTAACTTAAACACAGAAACTTATAATGTCACTTAAGTTGATACTGTTGTAGTTGATGGAAAGATTTAAATAGGGAGAACTGGATTTGGGAATTCATTAATTTGATTAAAAGTTGGCTGGTCCTCTATTTATTTATTTATTTATTTATTATTTGTTGGGGTTTTTTTGAGACCGCAAAAATAGAAGTGCATTGTTACCCTCCAAACCAAAAACAGTTTTGTTGGTTGAGAACCCAAAAAACAAATAATAATAATAATAATAATAATAATAAATGATAAATGATAAATAAACGTATCGACGACGGCAATGGATAGATATAAACCAAAACGAGGAAATGGGAGAAAAAAATAGAGATAGCAGCATGAACACGTTCCAAAGATCGGCTGTTTCCTTCCGCCGGCAGGGCTCCTCCGGCCGAGTCTGGGATGATCTTCACATAGCATCCAAGAATGGACCGCTGGTGGGATTCAGCGGCCCACTTTACTCCAGCAGCACCGCAGCCCCCACGACCACCACCACCGGCAGAAGGCAGGAATTACAACCCAGATGCACAAACAGATTCAGAAACGGAGACGAAAGGCTTATTCAAGAAAAGGGGATCACACTTTCTAGTAGAAGAAGAAACAAGGATAAAAGGTGTGGCATCTTTGCTTTTCTCAGGGGTTGTACGAGACCTCCTCCAAGTGCCTAGTTTTCCTTTTTGTATTCTGGCAAATCCACTTCTTTTCCTTTCTGCATCTTCTGTAGGGATTCTGTCATCTTACATTTTCTATACGTTTATTGAAGACGCCCCCGTACGTGTTGTCGTAGTGAGGATTTATGTTCATTGAAATGGCCATAGACACCACCAAAAAAAAACAAAACAAAACAAAAATGAAGGGCATGATGGAGTTAATGGCCAATTTGAGAAAACAATGGGGTTGTTTCAAAAGGGGATGAAGAGAATGCATATTTTCAAGGTTGCTAATTTCTTAATTCCCAGACAAGACAAGAAATAAAAGATTCAAGCTTTTGCCTTTTCTTTTTTTCTTTTTTAATCCCATTTTGTTTTGCCACGAGACAAGCAACGGCAGATCAACCGTAGCTTCTTGGCTATCCTGTTTCTTTCCCAAGAAGTATTTTATGCGCGGTCGAGGCTTCAGAACTTGTGCCCAAATATATATATATATATATATAAAAATCATGCACTGCATTCTTTCGAAAAATTTTTTAGTTCTCAGATGAATTCCTTGGTTGGGGGATTTCTGAGACTATGAAGACGGGTCTAACATCCAAATAAGTGGTGTGTAGAGCAGTCCAATCCAATTCATTCTCGTTCAGAGGCCTCCAGCACAAACAAGTGCTCTGGCAATGGCAATTATTCAGCCTTGTTTCTCTGATCAAAATTACAAAACAGCATTAAGCTTATTGTGTAAACAATTTGCATGGTGATCCTGCTAGGAAGCTCGACAAAGACGCCAACGCGAACGAACGAACGAATGGTCTAAAGATTGCAATGCTTTTTAATTTGCTGTGAAATGGCTTCACAACATTGGCCACCGTATGAAATAACATTCAATATCATCTCACGTATTTAAACCACATAAAAATTTATCAATCAAGGAGCTCTCATCTTTCTGTAAAGAACAAAACGATACGTCGGTTCGGTTAAACGTCCGACGCAACGTCAAACGGCACGCGGATGATGCCTGCCGAGGTCCTTTTTTTTTTTTTTTGGGCATTTCAGTCTTAAGATTTAACAAAATAAAATTATGAAAATTCATAAACCGGATGGATAAACTGAAGCTAAAGTGAAAGCCTTTGGGAGCAATAGTCTATCGATGGCGGTTTCACCCTCTCCATTTCTCTCTCCGCCGGGCATCAACTTCGCCGCCGCCGCGAGCCCCACCACCACCACCAAACTATTGCCTGGTTCGTGTCCAACTCTGCCTCTGTTAGCCGCTGCCTTCAAACCCACCTGCCGCCAATCAGTCATTATCCTCTGCTCCTGCAGTAACCTTACTGGGTTCTTTCCCTATTTGTTTATCCATTCATTTCAATTCAGCTCTTAGTTGATGTGTAAGTGTGTGTGTGTGTGGTTTTCGCAGAATCGGAGGGCGGATTAACGAGTGGAGATAAGAAGGTGTTGATCGAACGATACGGCTTCAATCCCAATCAGATTTTATCTGACAATTTTCTTAAGGTTCACCCCATTAGTAATACACTTTTGTTTTTCTAGTGTGTGTTTGGCCGCTGAGAATAGGGAAGAAAATTTAGGGCTTTGACATATGTTTGTCTTTTATGCTTGAAAGAATGAGCACTGACTTTAAATGATACGGAAAAAAGTTTGTAAAACTTTTTTTATGCAGTCGAGGAGGAGAAAGAATGTGGAAAGGGAGAGAACGGGAAGAGGAAAGCCGGTTCCTGAGGAGGAGAATAAGCCGGAGAGGGAGACTCATAGGTTGCTACAGGTTTGCATACGTTTGAATTCCTCATTCTTTTCTCTTTTATGTATTCTTCATAAAGGGACAGAAAGAAAGGAGAAAAAAATCTATGGTGTAGAATGGAGCCATTGCTGCTTTCGTTTGGTGAAAAGGAATGGGCAAATTACAGGATCATTTAGCAGTTTTGGTAGTTCTTGCATCGATTTTACGTGTATTTGCAGGATGCCGTGGATATGGGATGATTTGTACAAGAGAATAATCAGAATAATGTGGTAGCCATTTCAGGAATTAGACCTTTGAAATTAGGAGATGTGCAGTTGATTGCTTGAAATGTGTACAATTAAGTGGGGATTATCCTTTTTGATGGCAGGCTCATGAGAGATATTAGTTTAGGGCCTGCTTTTTTAAGTCTGATGGAAGCCAAATTGATCATGAATGAGTGGTTATATTTCTGTAACTGTTAACAGAATGACAAAAACCATTGTTGAGCTACTTGGTTCATATAGGGCTTTTATCATGATGGGTTAAACATTGTGTTTCTTTTTATCAGTTGTTCAATATGGTAGTTACTGCAAACCAATTATTTGAACATTGTAGGTTCTTGGTGGAACGGCTAAAAGAAAGAAATTGCTCTCACCAAAGGGAATGGATGTACGCCCCATGATGGAAGTTGTAAAAGGTTCAGCTTTCGATATATTGCAGGTTTAGAAAATTCTCCATCAATAAGTTGCCATCATTGTGTTATATCAGTCTTATAGCGGTTCAGTTTGTGCTGGTTTCTGACATTTGCTGCACTTTTTCTTTCCTTCTTACACTATTATATATTAAACATAGTTTACTTTTGTATTTATAGGCAGCTGGTGGTTGTCCTGCATCCTTAAGGCCTGGTCGCTGGTTAGACTTGTATAGTGGTACTGGATCTGTTGGCATTGAAGCTATCAGCCGAGGATGTTCTGAGGTATTCTTATTAACTTGCCATTATCTATTGTAACAGCATGAAGCTAGATCTCCATGTTTACTGTGATCTCCAATAAGACTTTCAATCGGTTTCGACTACCATCTTTGGGATTGGCCTTGTCTATCTATCCTTATATTTAATTATCACCCATTTTGTTGAGAAGACCCTCATCTGGTTACCTTGATATTTGTGGTGACCTTGAAATTTGTCAATTCTCAGGCGCATTTCGTTGAGATGGATCCTTGGGTTGTTTCAAATGTTCTACAACCAAACTTGGAGTGCACCGGCTTTCTTGGTGCATCAGTTATACATACTATTTCTGTGGAAAATTTTTTGGAACAGGCAGAGCAGTTTTTAGGTGCCTCCTTTTCTTCCTTTTCTCTATTGGTCCCTCCCACACCTTCTCTCTCTCTCTCTCTTTCACTCTCTCTCAGCATCTATGACTAGTAATTGCCCCATCAATAACAAGAAAGATTGTATCAACTTTGACCCATTGACAAGTGTCAAATATTATACCTTTGGAAGAAGCAACTTCTCCATTTATCTCACTGTTATGAATGGAGGTTTGTTGTTGTAGGTGACAAGAAGGTATTTGATTTCATTAGCATCACACCTCCATATGCCGAAGTTGATTATGCGATATTGATGGATCAAATTTCAAAGTCAGCCATTGCTGGGGAAGATACATTTATTGTAATCGTTTGTTCAATTCTGATTGGCTTGATTTTCAAACTTGGTTTTGATGGGCATTATCTTTTTAATCTCCTCTTTGGTTATTGGGTTTAACAAATTTTGCCAACTTGGTCCTAATCATAAAAAATGTTCTTATCCAGGTGGTGGAGTATCCCCTAAGAACTAACATGCTTGATTCATGTGGATGCCTTGGAAAGGTATCTCATAATAATGTCTCCTTGCATTAAACTTCATGAGCTTTTTTGCTTTTTCTTTTTCTGTTTCATATTTAATTTTATGTTTTAATTCATCGTTTGCTGGCCTGCCATCCCAATTTCACATTTACTTTTCCCCCCTTCCACATCCCCCTCAGTCTCAAATCCTTAGCTGCCATCAGTAAGGATTAAGCACAATATCGCAACCCATCCAAATTGGTTAAACATTCTAAAGCATGAGTTAATATCTACACTGCATAGCACCATGATTTGGCAGGTAAATGTTATCTATTTAGTTCAGGCAAGGTTGCTGCCCGATTCTCTACATACTGAAGACTGCATATCTTATATGGATTAATAGCAGTATATATTCCTTTTTACCAAAATTATTGACCACTTTTCAAACATCTAGATATATGGTATTAGGTGACATATGATCCAATTCTCAGCAGTAGACTGGTATATAATGGTTCTGTTGTTATGAATGCGAAACTGCAGATAACTGCTCGACGATTTGGTCGAACACATTTGGTAATATATGGACCTAAATGGGCCCAAAAGAAGAGAAGGTCAGAAAAGGTCACTTCAAAGGGTGGAGTTTGACCACTGGTGTACAAGTGGAAGGTGCTGCATAATGCAAGCCCATAATCATGAGCATTACATATCTTTAAATTGTCTGAGTAGTTGTGGCAATATTCATCCTTATTAACTTCAGGCCATGAGAAACCAGATTTGGTAAATAATGGCAAGTATCCGTTATCTTGAATACTACCGAATTCATGATGATATTTGTGCTTCTAAAATTAGCATTGGTTTTGCTTTAACAAACTTGAGAACATTGAGACAGAACCCTGATGCGCCAGCAGATTGATCATATTTTTAAGGACTTTGTATGCTAGTTGACAAACTCTTATGGATAATAAATGGTGCTATCCAACTGATGGTGCATAAGTGCGCCACTTGCTGAAGTTGAATGTGGATATTAGATTTCAGTGAAGATGTCCTTTCTCTTGCCTAGAGACCCCATATCAGGCTTGCTGTTCAGGAAATATCTACTATTACTCTTGTATCATGCTGGATATTAAGAACAAAATTTTCCTGCAGCCAATGTGTGGCAGCGTGGTATTGGGAAAAATTTGTTCAACTTTAATTTTGTCATGTATTCTAAAATTTTACCGTGCTTCCTTTTTTTTTTTTTTTAACTATAGTTCTTCAAGCTTTATATTATGTATGACAATTCCCAGCCAAGGATCTCTGTACTTAAGAGTTTTCTCCGTCTGATGGGGCTGGTGGCTTTGAATGTTGGGCACTGGGCATTTTCTTGACCTGCTGAATCCTTGTTTATATTTGTTCAAAAATAAAACTCTGCAATCATTTTGATCGTAGGGATGATTGAGGCGTCACTTTTATGTACTTCTACAGCGACGGCTGATTTGCATTTGTAAGTACAAGGCACGTAGGAAAGTGCCCCACTATTGTTCCTTGTACTTCAATCGGAATGAACATGCTTGAACAGCAAGTTCTAGCACCTAGAATCTCTTTGTCAGTTTAGAGTAGAATCCAAAACCAGGCCTGTATTGCCCAATACAAATCTGGCTTATCCCTATAGTGCCTTTCTGAAACTGCTTGGAAAACAAACATTTTAAGATGCTTGCCTAGTAGAGCAATATTATTTGCCAGAATATGCTGTTGTCCATATGCTGGCAGTCCCTATGGAAGCCAATATGAAGGTTGCCAACAAACAGGGAAAGCGGGGGCTTAGAACACTCTAACTAAAAGAAATCTTGGTACTTTGGTACTTTCTTATCTTCTAACTCTGATTACGGGAAAGGTGAGGTGGTGTTTCTGTCGATATTTCATCATGGTTGCCATATTATGAGTGCAGTCGGGAGCCCCTCACCGTGAGTTTTGCTCTGTCCCATTGCATCTTCCTTCCGATATAAAAAGCTATAGATCACCATGGAACTTGGGACCACGACTTACTAAGGGAAAAGGAAGTTCACCTTGTTGGGATTTAAACAGTTGGCGTACACGAAATTAGGCAAAGTACGAGTTTATGACCCTCTGCTGGGCCTTTCATTTTTCTCATGATTAAATGTATTGCCCCACCAAGTAATGATTGAATTAATGCCTTTTTAAACTGAGGATCTAGACATGTACACGCAAATGTTGCTTACTTTTTATGCCGCTCCACTTTATGCCAATGAGGTGGCAATCACATTGACAAGTTGATCAGGACATAATCTGATGAGGAACAGGTCTAATGTCATTGGAACTGCATTTTACCAATTTTAATGACTAGTAGGTTGTGCAGAAGAAAAAAAATTAAACAAGATAAAAGTTGTGCTGGTGGGCGTGTCACAGATTAAGATCATGAAATTTGGCTGGAAGATTGTAATTTCTTCCCAAGGATTAGATTTTAGCCAAAAATTGCTGAATGAAATGTCTGAAATGATACGCTTCCCTGCCCCATTTTCAGCGCGTGGTGACATGGAGAATCTGAGAGTTACCAAATTCAGAAACTGTTATTTGTGTTGGCCTTTTGTAACTTTCATTCTGTCTTGAATCTACTCGTGTCTCTTTGAAAGATTCCAAGTTTCCAAGATTCATTGCGTAGCGTAGGGATGGAACTCATTCCATCTTCTCCGAAGGGGTATGCGCGTGAAGTGCTTTTGTGAGGAATGATTCGTTCTGTTTTTTGTGGGGCTTGTATCTTGTGCGACAGTAACTAAAGCTTGGATAATCTCAGAATTGTTGCTTTGATTTCTTGAAAGACAGCCCTTTCTCTCATTGTTCTTCTCAAGTAGTTAAGATCTTCTCATTGGTTGGACCAGTTATGGGCACTGCCTCCTATTTTTGTCTAGGGGCACATTCCCCTATGCCCGAAACGAATAACCATATACATATATAATAGTCAAGGGAGGGAGCGGGGTGCCCCTTGATTGCTACATGAAAATGCACAAACAAATGCATAGAAGGAGAGCTTGCTTGGACCCATTCAGTGCTTAAAGCGACATGGATAACCAACTTTTCTGTTTTTCTAGTTATGCTCGCTCTCATTGTTTCCTGTCTCGTTCTCTCTCTCAATGCACCCCATTTTTCTTCCACTTTTTCACATTTAAATAGTGCCAATACCCTTAGCTACCAAATTAGAAAGCACCAAAACAGTTGTCGAGTTCTTTTCTTCCTGTCCTTGCGTGCCTACTTGTTGGGGGCTTTGTACACATTTTCTTCCTCACAAAGCCAACATGATACTCTTGAGTCCTTTAGGGATCCCCATTTTGAATGCCAAGCCCTTTTCATCTATTGATTTGTAGGATCAAAGAGAGGCTAAAACATGGGCAGTAGAAGTAGAGTGTCCAGGGCTTTATTTGGAGCTGTCCTAATTGTGGTGTTTGTTTGGTTCTTATATGTTGGGATGCTAGCAAACAATGCAACTGAAAGGATGACAAGAATTATGGTTGCATCTGGTGAAACTAGGAAGGTGATTGGAAGAGAGAGGCATCATTTTCATCATGATCATGACTTCCATTATGTTAGCAAAAGAAGAGTGCCCGATGGACCTGATCCCATTCACAACAGGTACATATATCCTCCACTCGACATGTTGACTCTCTTGTCTGTTGTTAGTCTCGAGCAAAAGGGTATCGAAATTTGTATTGGGAAAAACAGGCAATCCAGGGGTGCATCCCCGGATCACGTGTCTCAATTTATACTTTGTAACCTGAATGTCAACTGAATGGTGTAAAAGCTTTGCTGTGCTTGAGGTTTTATGAAATAGAAGTTCAGATTATGAAATAAAAATTCAGTTTTCATTTCTTTTTGTTTTGGATTGTTGGACAAAGAGGGAAAGGGTTAAACTAAAGGATAAATGGAGAAATGTTTTTATTCATCCTCTTGAACGTAATATGCTATCTGGGGATGTGAAAGAAACGTTCATAAACTCATTTTGAATTCCTTGAAAGCTGATGATCATGTTACTCTTGAACAAAAGCTTCTTTAGGTTTTTATTTTTATAATAATAAAAAAAATTAAAACAAAGACACTGGGGGAAGACTAGACCACTTAGACGTGTGGAGCGAACGCCTCTGTCCCGTCAAAACTCAAATCAATTTTACTTTTTTTTGGCTCCAGCGTGACTCAAAACTCTAATTATTTTTGTTAAATATGCAAACTTTTCGTGGTCTATTCCATTGTATACTAACATTCAATTATTATTTATTATTATTATTATTTTTTTTTTTTGGAGGGACGGGTGGGGGTGGGGAGATTTCCTCTGTTTCTCATTTATATATTACCATCTCAGGTGGGTATCCAAGTCTAGAGAACCACCTGGACGAAGCTGAGTTGAAATGGGATTGGCAGAATACTCCCATGGAATGCATGCAATACAGGAGGCATAAGTTGGTTTCGGTGCTATATCGGCCGAATAGGCTCTTAATTGAGACACATCCCCGTCTATGGCTGGGGGTTGTGAGTTGATCTTCATTGCACATATATATCCTACCTATAGTTGGAATTGCTACAATTCTGATGGCTAGTTTCTCGTTTGTCGAGTGAATGATTAATTCTTATAATTGGCGAGCATCCCCTAATTCGTTGCATTGATGGTTGGTTTGCTTGATCGCAGTGAAGAAATTTTGACAAAAAGACTTTGAACTTTTGGAGTTGTATGGGGGTATTTTTACTGTTTTGACGATGGATATGGTTCGGGGCAAGAGGATCATTGGGATTGTTGTTGGGGGGGGGGGGGAGATGGGGGTTCGAATTTGCCTGAGAAAACAAAAACGACGCACTATCCAGAAAAGGCATACTTCCTGTCCGTACATGCTGATTGCGGGAATGTAGCGGCACACAAAATTAGCTACACATCTTATATGGGATTTGGCTTTTTCTCCCTTTAATCTAATCCTGAAGTTGGCTTCGTGTTTCCCATCTAAGCCATTGGCCAAATACTGGAAATGTTTTGAACTGCCCGCATGCATTTCGCACGATAACGCAAATAAAGAGTGCCTCAGTAACTGGGTCTCGGGAAGGTTCAGAAGAACCAGTATGATTACAGAATACAATGAATCAAATGAAATTACGGATGTTTTTTTTTTTTTGATATAATTTTTCGAACAAAAAGAAAACTTCACCAACACGTCTTCATCACATTTATAAACCGAAATAAAAATTATTATTTGAATATTATTAAATTTAAATATATCTCTTTACATTTAATTTTAATATTAATTTAACATTAATATATACACAAATCTTCTTTTATTCAAAGATAAATGATAATAAAAGAATTTTAATTTTAAATATCAGATCACTGTTAAGCTACTATCTCAAATGATAAATCCCAGGTGATTTTTAAATATGATAGTTATCATACAGGTGATATAAATGTCTTTACAGTATCTCATAATCGTACGTTGGCCCTTTTTTTGATTTTTTTTTAATTTAATTTTTTTCCTTCGCACTTTTTCCCTTCTTTTCTTTGCTTCTTTTCGTGGTTCGAGAATCTAAGGAGTCGGTCTAAAGCAATTGAGGCTCAAAATTAGAGCTTCCTTTTCTTTTCTTTTCTTTTCTTTTCTTTTGTTGCATGAGATGAGATGACAGGTTCCCATGTATTCTCGTGCGGGGTTCCTGGTTTTGAGCTTTGAGGGCCATGCCCCGCCGCATGGTTCCATTTAACACTTCCCTTTTAAAGCTATATTTAAGCATCTTTAATAGTTTTCACCACACATTATGCACTTTAAGCGAGAATCCAATTACAAAAAATTAGATCAAATGATCATATTCAAATCTGTCTATATATATATATATATACATATATATCAGATGGCTGTTTTGACAGAATCGTGTTTTAAAATATACCAAATAGCAGTATATGTTAATTCAATTTTGCTTCCTTCCCACCTCTCGCAAAACTGGGAATGTGTCCCGTCCAATGGAAACATCACCCTTTTTTTTTTTTTTTTTTGAAGTCTGTTCATTTTCGGTCTACCTCTGAGAGCCGCGAACTGAAACGCAAATGAAGCAGAAAATTGGAAATCAATCAAACAATTACACACCCATGGTAAGTAGTGACGACCCAATTTGACCCCCCCCCGTAAGATTCTAAATTTCATATAAATTATAAACATATTGTAATATTGCATAGGAACTTTTAGATTTTGAATATGAGACTTAACAATCACGTTTGTTGGTTACACTCTAACCAGGGACCAATGTTTTGCATGGCATAATAGTCATTTTGTTGGTAGGTTTTGCTAGTAAATAATTTTGAGATGAAAAAATAAATAAAAGGACGACAAAGAACGAGGAATTCAAGTGAGATATCATTGCACATCCATCCAATTTTGGGAGACACCCACTTGATTGAAGTTGTAAATGCACTTTGGACAGAAAAATCCCAACTTAAATGATTATGGTCCTCCAATGCTCGACAGAAACGAGACGTTAACGCCATAGCTAAATGGGCCCCGCTGCTCGTAACCCAACGGCCAACCCAATAACTCGGAACGAGAACAAACATTTTGTCCGCAAGCCCGTAATCTACGGGGAAATTGCGGGGGTAAATCTTACTGAACTCGAAAATTGGAAGCTCAAAAAGCTCCTTCGGAGGTTGGCACATAATTGCCGAACCTCCTTCGGCCACTCTGCCTCCGCCTGCCGCTTTGAGAAACTAGTTTGACACATATACACATACAGACTTACATATATGTGTGTGTATTTCGGGTTGGCAAATGAGCATAAAATGGATCCCTTGAAGAATTCTTTAGCCCATTATTCTATCGTATCATTATCATCATTATAAATTAATTGAGGGGTCATGAAGAAGTCCATGGCGGTCTACGGGGTCTCCTCTCAGGGTCCGCAGGATCCCTCAAAGTCTTACCAGAGACTTTGAAAAACTAATCCATCGATCCGCGGTTTTAGATGAGAGCGCTGGCCCACAGACATGACATGAAGGGGGTGTTTAAAATCTATCACTTCAACACTAAACCCCCCCCCCCCAACGCGCATACATAAATAGGTTAATTCGCACTCGTTTAAGGTAATAATTCTCTCTCTAGATATTCAAAAATGTTGGTATTTTTATTAATTTAATTGTCAGGAGTGTTACTGTCAATGCCCGCGTATGATTCTGAGTCGTGTATTTTTGGGCCGAAAATAACCCAAATTTGGCAACCAAACTCCCGAGCATATCACTGGTTGTTGCCACTTACCCTTCTTGATGAGCATCCTTCGTCAAGGAGTCACCAAGCTGTTAGTAGGATTCAACTGTCAAACCTATTATTTGCAAGAAAATTTGATTGAGAGGTCGAAAAAGACCTTCCATTTTAATACTCCAACATTCAAATCAGTGCAGAGAGCCCACGAGAGTAGAATAGAACGATGAACGCCAGGGGTGATCTTCGGCCTAATTATAGACCTGTGAGTGTGTGCCTTTCGCCAGTGACTCCTTGTGACGGTGTGACAGCCGTGAAAGTGGTGACGTATCCTTGGTTTCACCCTGGGCTTAGGGGTCCGGAAGGCTGGGACGAATTGGACCCGTGGGGGATTGAGTCTGAAGCTTCATCATGGTTCTGCTGGCCCAAATTTTGTAAACTCAAATTTAGTCCCGTTATGGAGGCGGGGGTGGGGGGCTGTGCGGGGGACCAAGGCGACTGAAGGATCATGTGTGTCTTGATGGCTGAGGGTGAAAGATACCTACAAAAGGCACAATCTCATCTAATACTCGTCAGAATCTCGCGACCCAATATAGCTACTGAAGTTATGGCTGTGTACTCGGTCAAGTTCCTATTGTCAATTACTTCGTCTTCACACTTTATTGGGCGTATTTAATTTTTCGAGCAATCAAGATTTCTTTGAAAAACATTCACATGGCCATTAAAATGAAAAATGGACTTCAGGGCCTGGCCATTATCATTATTAGACTTCCAAAATTCACATGTTCCTTTTAAAACTATTGGTTAAGTAACATATAGGATGTGTGGCTCGATTCTTTGAGATTTTAGTGTTTATAGGAGGGAGGGACACCGTGGCCTGGACAACAGAGGAGAGGAGAGGAGAGGAGAGTTCTATGTGGGTCATTCTACATTCTTTGCGAAATGGAAAATAATAGTATCCGAAAATGAATAATGGATTGTGAACGATCAAATTCGTAATCTTTAATGGCGACCGCTTCAAGCTCGTTAACATCAAGGAGGCATGATGGGGTTTCCGACTTCCATCCAAGGAGACAACTTTTGGAACTTGGAAGGAATATCAAGGAAAGGAAAAAATAGAAAGAAAGAACAAGAAAAAAAAAAAAGAAACAGACCTTTTTGTCAAGGAGAGTGACAAGGGCACCTCTATACCATGATCTGTATCAGAAATAATCCGCTTCGCCAGTTGGAGGCATCATTCATTGTTTTCAGCCACAATACTATTGCTGCATAAACCAACATGCTAAAATTAGAGGCACTTGCTGCCCCTGGGCCATTCATCTGCTCCTTCTATTTTTTTTTTTTTCTTTTTCTGGTAGTATATTAAAAACTAAAGGCTTACAATGAAGCCGGCCCCTGAGGGAAGAGACATTCCTATGAGCGTGCATTATCCAACGCGACAGTACTTTGTGGAGCTGGGTTCCATTAAACCATTAACGTAGCTCAAATCACCAAAGATAGGCAATTAATTGCTTGCCATGTAGAATGCAATATCCAGTCGCAATAACCGTAATAGACATTTTGCCATCCTGATTATTCTCAACAATATCCTCTGTGTGAGCTGCGTATCGAGAATTAATGCATGCAAATTTTCGCAACAATGACTAGGATGCAGGGATGGGACATATCCGATGGCTTTATGATGTTACATAAAAAATACCGCATGTTTACTAGGCTAACAACGTGTTAATAAGGTTCCAGCTTTAGTTGGTATGCCCCTGTCTTGCATTAAGCCGTTTGACTTGGAAATGTAATTATTAGAACTCGTACATGTAAAAAATCAACAAGAACAACATGACTAGCACCGCCACCATCCCCACCCAACAGCGCAAAAAATGGAGCAAATTTATGATTGAAGCCTGTGAGGCCCATACCTTTTTGGGTCCCTGCTTGCGATTCAGTGATTAAATAACCCCTACGGAAACGGGTGAGCAAGTTCTTCCTTCTCCTACAAGACCCCTGACTCCAAAAGGTGTTTTGCGTATTCTAGGTTTCTTTCTTTGGGATTATCGGAAATAATTAAAAACGCATCTGTCGATGTTTCTTGATGCTTTGTCTGCTTCGGTTGTTTCAATCTCACAATCCAGCTCAGGGAGATTGGCACAACACTTATTTACAATTGAATGCCACCTTTTGTGCTCGTACTGATCGAATTGGTGGGGGTTAGACAGCTTTCCTTTCGAGAAGCAAAGACAAGTTGCACGAAGCATATCGTTGTCATATATGGGTGGACTTGTGATATTCTTGCCGCGGGCACGAACTTCATCATTCTCATGAGCCATGGATAGCAAAAACCAGAAGTCAAAGTATAGGAGATTTCCTAAGTGGTTTAAGAGAAGGAACCAGAAAGACAAGGCATGTTCTGAATGAAGTTTCAGGTCAACTTCAATGCTTTCTCTTTAGTTTTCTCGTTTTTGTTCCAGAGTTGTTCTTGGTTTCAAGTACTACGTTGTTTTGCAGATGAGATTGAAGAAAATGAGGGCGATGATAAGATCGATAACAACAATGAAATTTTTTGCAGATCATTGGAAATGGAACCACACATGTCAGGCAGTGATCACGAGTTGAGGTCAAGTAATAATATCTATGTATATTTTTCCTTTCCAAAATATGAACCTAAAAAGAGCTACCGCGTTCACCTTTCAGTCTCTAAATGTGCTTAATTATGCCAGAATCTTTGTTGGAACATGGAATGTTGCCGGAAGGTCTCCTGTTGGGAGCCTAGCTGTAGATTTGGAAGAGTGGCTAGATATCAAGGAGACAGCTGACATATACGTTCTTGGGTATGCAGCAGTTGGAAATTCATTTGCAACAGTTAATTGTTATAATCGTGCGGGAAGTGCCATTTCCCTGTAATGCTTCTTTGAATTTGCAGATTTCAGGAGATTGTGCCTCTGAAAACCAGAAACGTGATAGGGACAGAAGACCCAACTAGAGCAACCAACTGGAACCTACTCATAGGGAAAACATTAAACAACAGAGATGGAAGCAGAAGGTTGACTCCCATGCTTACTCCAACCTCAGCTGACAACTACCAATATGTGAGGACTCGTGATTTAGCGAGGAAGAAAAGACTTAGCAGTCCGGGAATGTCACCCTCGATTAGAAATCAATCGAGGTCGCCACACAAGAAAGGATTGGGGGGGAGTGAGTACATGCTCATGGCAAGCAAGAAGATGGTTGGGGTCTTTATAAGCGTATGGGTGAAGAAGGAGTTGCCCAACAAGTATCGCCTTTCGAATGTAAGAGTTTGTTCTCTTGCTTGCGGCATCATGGGGTATTTGGGAAACAAAGGAGCGGTCTCGGTGAGTTTGTCCATTGAAGGAATCAATATTTGCTTCATTGCTGCCCACTTAGCTTCTGGTGAGAAGAAGGGCGATGAAGGCAGAAGGAATCACCAAGTATCAGAGATATTTAGGCGAACTTCTTTTACTCCGTCCCCTAAAGAAGATAGCCCTCTCACCATCTTAGGACATGAGTAAGTCTAACCACCTAACCAACGCAGTATAAAAATGCCTCACTGGTAATTCTCGTCGAATCCAAGCCTCATTAGAAATGCCTTCAAGATACTGATTTTAGAAGAGAGAGGAGGCAATTTTAAACACATTCTTGCCTGCTACCCATCCATTGTTGGGAACTTTCGATTCAACTTCCAAGCTAGAAGATTGAACTTAGTTAGACAGTAAGGTAAACTTTAAAATGTTTGTTCAAAGACGACAACAAAATTTTAATTAAAATCAACTACTTAAACTTTTTTTTTGTTTTTTAATTTTATTTTATAACACATGAATTACAAATAAAACTTAATTATTTCAAAATCTTTCTCAATTAATGATTTTCAAGCCCATTTAACTCTTTTTCTCGCTCTCTTCTAGTCATCCACCCAAATTTAATTCCTCCTCTTAATTGGAATATTTGCTAGTCTACGTGAAATATATCCAACCAGAATATTGACATTAGAGAATAATATAAACTTGAACTGTTTGTTTGAAGAAAGACCTCAAAATACTGATTCATTCATTCATTCATTGAGCAGTCGGATATTTTGGTTCGGGGATCTCAATTATAGGCTGTATTTGGAGGACAGTTTAGCCAGACATTTGATAAGCAAGCAAGATTGGAAAGCACTACAAGAGTTTGATCAGCTTCGAAAGGAACTGGAAATCGGAGGAGTGTTCGAAGGATGGAGAGAAGGTAACATAGAATTTGCACCAACATACAAGTATTCTTCAGCAAATGGTTACCGGTACTCGGGCGGCTTGCCAGGCAGATCGAAGGAAAAGCAAAGAACTCCGGCATGGTATGACCAGTCAACCACAGTTCTAGTTTGAGGTTGTTATCATACAATGACCACCACAAGGCCACCACGATTAAAAATTCTGTCTTTGCCATTTCCACTGCCAAATAACCCAAGTGTGAACAATGCATAAACTTGATGGCAGGTGTGATAGGATCCTATGGTATGGAAAAGAAGTGAAGCAAGTTTCCTACTTTCGTAGTGAAAGTAAGTTCTCCGACCATCGGCCAGTTTCTGCTCTATTTTCTATACCAATAGACGTTGGAAAGGCTAGAAATCCGAAGATTGTTCCCATCGACAGCATTCTTCCTATCCCAACACCTATGAGAAGAGTAAGTACACAGGATAATGTTCCCATCGACAGCATCCTTCCTATCCTAAAACCTACGAGAAGAGTAAGTACAGAGGATAATTTTTTGCTAATTCCAATGGTCAAACTTGGAAATACGAGTCAAATTTGACCAAAAAGTTCATTACAAATCAAAATGATTATTTCAGGGGCCAAGCGGCACTACTGAAAAGGAGAAATCTACCTTGCAATCACTGCTTGCAATGGATCGAGAGGCATCAGCAGCAAAAATGCCAAAATCGAAGCTAAACCGGAGCCGGAGACGTGCCGCTTCATAGCTCGTTGCTCCAGGATCCTCTTGGAAGCCCACCATTTTTTCATTCTTCTCCCTCGTATTTCTTCCTACAGCAAGGGTTTCAAAATGCATTATTAAGTAAAATGATATCGATGGAAATTAGCGAAATTTAACCCATGTAATTAGCATTGTTAATAACTATAATTTGTTCAAAAGATTCAATCAAGTGTAATAAAATACAGCTGCTACGCAGTTAGTACAATAATGGTTTTGCTCTAGCCTTTGGATCAAGTTTATGTGCCAAAACAGTGGAAAGTTCACACACTTCTAATTTTCCTATATTTTGAGCTTTCTTGAGTGCATGATAAAGAAATTAAACAGAACTTCAAGCCTCTGATCTAATTGTTGCCATAAAAAACAATTTAAGTGTCATAAATGTCAAGAGTCTAAGACTAAAAGTTCTAATTGGCCTTTTTTGTTTTCAAAATAAGAGATCTACCTGGCACGAATTTTTGGTTGAACTAAAAATTATAATGCCTCAACAGTAAATTACTTACAAAATATCACTTTGCCTCGTTTGTCTGGAGAATTCCACCCAGTGCCTCCACATTGTCCAGGTGACAACCAGGACATACGCATCTCTTCCGCAAATCCTCAGCGAGGGAAGCACAAGTTTGTTCCCATTCAGAAGTCTGCTTGTTTCCAGTCAAGGACAAATTCATGGCCATCTTTTGTTATTTGGAGCATTCAACGAAAATCAATCACAAAAGCTAGTGTGACAAACCAATGTAATCCATTTCTAGATCATAAATGAATATGAAATATTAAAATTTCAGGCCCCCCTTTCCTTTCTCTGATTTTAATTATTCTCCGCAATGCAAAAGATCCAACCATGATAATGGAAATTTCGCTGACTACTGGCCACGGTTCTAAATTTCAAAGAGCTTCCTCCTCTCTACTGCCCGGGAAAGGCTTCTTTAAGTATATGGTTTAAGCCTCCCAGTACTGCTCTCTAAGACTTAAGTTTGCAAGAGAAAGAACAGAACTCATCCCTATGAGGTGCTCAAATAAATATCATTCCTCTATTATCATTTTCCCTCCATTGTTAAAACCCCGAAGATGACCCCCTTCTACCTCTCCTTGGAAGATGATTTGCAGGAACTTTGTTAAACGAAGATCATTTAACTGGGAACAAATATAATGAGTAAATGGATATCATGTTAAATCCTGCAATGCTTTTGTTTCTCTCATTACCATCTCCACCAGAGACACCTTCCTGTCAAGCTCAACATAATCCTGCTCAACCTGCAGGGAGCCAAGATCTCAACCATGTTAGGCTATTGTTCAGAGAAAACTTTGATAGACTTCTAGACAAAAAAAAAAGCATCCAAGCAAAACACTCAGCAGCAGTTGAGCTTCCCTGCACAAAAACAGAAATCATTGACAGTTCTTTAAACATGCAGTATAACTCGTTTTGTCTATTAGGAGGCCCACTGGCATGTAGGCTACACAATAGGAGTAGCTCTACCCTATCCCACAAATCTTCTCATCTCCTAGTGGTTTGGACATCCACAAAATCTCATTTTCTAGCTGCAAACCTTAGAAGTAGTCAACTTTTTTCTCAGTTTGACATTATGAAAGATTGCACATTCATCCTTAAGAAATGGAATTGGATGGTTCCAACATGGAAGTTCAGGCTTTCACCATTGAGGTACCCTCTCACGGACTGAAATGCACACCACATTAGAAACTTTGATGAAAACAAAATTTTTTTACCTGCGTTCTAATGTTCTGCTCTGCCAAATACTCCTTTTCTTCCTTATGTATTTGAGAAACTATGCAGGCAAGCTTATCCTCAAGAGTCCCAGAATCAACCTTGGTAGCTACCTCCTTTGCAAATTTAATGCCTGCTTGCGAAATAAAAACATGACTTTCCCTCAGATCAGAACAACTTTTCTTGAGAACAAGATTATTTGTTTTTCTTTCCTGATTAGCAAGAACATAAATAATAAAATCAACAAATATTTCCAAACTGATTGCATAAAAAGAGAGGAGGGAGAGAAACAGAGTGCAGAACATGTAACCACATAGGTCAGTAAAAGACCTGGTGCAGCTTCTGCACTATTCTCTCTCTGAAATTTGCGCGTTGTCTCTTGAAAATGCCTATTTGAACAAAAAAATTGACAAACTAGTTCTTTGAAGTAGCTAATACCAAGTAGCACATTCAAGCAAAAACAACACTCTGTCATGACAATCACGTAATATCAATCTGGAAATGGGGCAAAGGAGAATATAGTACATGTACTGATCAGCTCTGCAAATTATATTTGCAAACCAAACATTCTACCAAAGGCGGTGGGAACAAGCACAAGGTCCTCACCATAATTTCATGTTTTCCCTAGGAAAAGGTAACAAGAGATATGGAAGGTAAAAAGCCACACATATCTATCAATACTGGTTAGTACCAACCAACAAGATCCCCCACTTAAAATGGTAGTGGAGACAGTATTTTGGGCCTTTGCCTACAATAGCTCTTTTTCTGATGAATGAACTTAAATCACTTTTGTTTGCCAGCAAGTCTTTTGTGTGCCCGTGCATTAATATTATCTTATTGATGAAGGCATGAAATGCTTACCAAGTGATACATGCACATCAGGGCTGCTTTGCACTTAACGGCTTGGTGAAGGTATAACAGTATTGAGATTTTAATAGCAAACTAAATTATTGAATGTAAAATTAAAAAGAATCATTGTTATGGCAAAGATATTAAGAGGATAGGCACGGTACAGTTCAATGTTAGCAATGATGTTTTCCCCCTTTTATAGAAACTAGATGAAGCATATCTGCATGGTGAACTAGAAATGTTAGCATAACAGATGACAAGCTCACAAGCTAGACATTACTCCTCTAGAAGACAAGTTTTGTACATCAATGAGAGGGAAGCACTGGAATCCAAATGGAGACAATAAATTGCCTCAAATCATCCCCCCCCCCTTTTTTTTTCAAACAGGTTAACGCTCCTACTAGCTGAAGATATTACCCCACATTTCATAATGCCCCATTCACCATGCTTGACTACTAGAACTTCCTGTGTGTTGATAGAAGTAGTTCAGCATCAAAGAAGAAACAATATGAATAGGGTAATTAAACTCAAACAGAACCTCAGAAAATGATACCAACCTTATCCGAGTATTGAGGTCAAACATCTGGCGTAAAAACTCTTCTCTGCACAACCAACAATATTTCATTGCAGGAACAGCAGTATCTAGGATAATGTTCCATGAAACAAATGGTGATTCACAGAGTAATAGAATGGCATCCCTTACCGTGAATCTCCTTCTTCATTCTTTGGATAACCCAACCACAGTATCCATGCAAGGAGTTGCAAAAGATGGATCAGAAACAGCAGCACAATATAATTACAGGAATTCATTTCACCTAAGATATAGTTGGAACTAGAAGAGGCCTTGACCATTACCTTAAGATGCTCAACTTCAGAACCAACGGATGTTATTTCATCTTGAATCAGAGAAATCCTTGTCTGCAAGCATTTTGCGATACTTAAATTTTCAAAAATCAATGAATAAATGATCACATTGAGACGAACACCAATTGAATCCATCATAGATTGAACAAAAATACAGATAACTCACTTCTATGGTATGAATTGAAGCATCGTTCAAAGCCAATGCAACTTCGTATCCTTTAAGATCTTGCTCAGCAGTTTCCCTGAGCCCCTTGGATTCTTCCAGCTCAGCATTTGCAGCATCCAGCTCAGATCGCAGCACTTCGATCCGCCTTTTCAGGTTAACCACTCTTCTCTCTGTAAGCCAGCAAGCAAAGAACATAATTTTAGCCACTGTTTGGCTGCCGAGAAAATCACTAAACAAAAAACTACAAAACGTAATTTTAGATCTCCGCTTACTACAAGTTCATAACATAATGAAACAGAAGTTCCTCAGTTTAATAGCTCTAATCCAAGCGTTTCGCCTTAATATTTCACGATCTATAGAACCAAAGAGCATTTTCAACTCATTTCTTGCACATTTTCTCAGAGAGCAAAACGCCGAAACCAAGAAGCTAGAGAAAACCAACCTCCACGACTCCTTTCTTAAGAAGAAAAAAGGAAAGTAGTTTCGGCCTGAACAGGCGGAATATAGTTTAACTAATTTTTCAATTTCAACTAACAAAGGCCGATTATATGTTACCTTATTTCCCACAGTTTCTCGGCAACCAAACACACAAACAAACATATAAGGGTACGGAAGCTAACCTCCTTGTGATTTTTCAGAGGCGAAGTCGCGAATCAGCGAGAGGAGTTGCTTCTGTGCCTGTGGAGCAACGTCGCTTCCCGCCATGACCAGCTCTCCCTCCCTCTTTTTTTTTTTTTTTTTTTTGTAATTTTCCCGCTTGGCCCTTCTCCCCTTTGCAACAGCGCTTTGTGTTTTTTGAAAACCAATGGGAACGGCTATTTTTGGCACCGGCCTTAGCATTTTTTTTTTGTCTTCATTTATTATTTTATTTTGTGTGCTTGTTTCCTAGGTGGAGCATGGGCCTTTGGTGCTTGTCGATATTAATCGGCGGGGCCCAATTAGGTTGACTCTACAATGGGCCACTTTAAGATCACTTTTATTTTGTCTACCCCAGCATTATCAGGTCCAATATTTGTGATCATCAATCATGGATCTACGCATTAATCAGCGCTATTCCATTTTCGAACTGTGAGCATTTTTTTCTTGTGCATGAGAAATATAGGAAAGGTTTTTTTCTTTTCTTTTCTTTTTTTTTTAAAAAAAAAAGAAAGAAAAATTCGACAAGGCAAGCAAGGTATCCAGCAACTAAGCAGCACTAAATGCTTCCAATAAAATTCTTGAACGATGGTTAAGGCATGCGCCCAACGATGTACATTCTTTATGCGACCTGGTGCCATAGGCCACCACTTGTGTTGGTTTAGCTGCTGCTTTTAGCTTCCCATTGTTGCTGGCTTTGCTGACTTCAACATCACACACAAAGGATGCTTTGATCAAGTATCCCATGGCTCTTCACATATTAATATCTAAGTATCGGTACCCGTTACTGCCTTTATCTCCAGGCCAATGTTTCTGCAAGTTTATCTTCTGCAATAATGTAAGTGGAAAGGAATACATATGCAGAGGCATGTTGGTTGGTATGTTTAATTTACCACGAAGTTAATGCAACATGGCAAGAACTTGTCAGTCACTTCCTCAGTGATCAGCTCCATGTGGCCTGGTCCCTTGTAATTGGGATTTGTGACTCGACAATTTGATCAGTGGTTCAACCCCCTCAAGACTGGCCGGCCATCCACTAATGCAGTTTCAATTGGGCCTAGTTGGTCTACGATTACCAGATCTTTTTTCAATGTTTGTGGACAACCTTGTGAAAGAAAGTGATGGGATGGTGGCATCTGTAGATGTTATCCCTATTTAAATTTACCCTTGTCGCGGTGGGTCCTTCTATTTCATCTGCAACACCAATTGGGGTCTATGCAGCGCGTAGGAATACATTTCAATAGAAGAACCTTTCGTTGTTTCTCTCCATGAAGCAAATTGTTTAGGAATATCTTTAAAAAACCTAGCTTGACTAGAACGAACCCATTTTGGGACAATCAGTATTCGCTCGAGAAGGGGTGCATGAAGTGCTAACCATGTCGTTCTTATTATATTTGGTTAGACTCCATTGATTCTCTCACCCTCTTTAACTACAACAATAATCTCTTATGTGGTCAACACTAAAGGAGTAATTAGGAAGAAATGGACTCCATGGAAACATAAGATGAAGTGGCACATTCAGCATAGAGAGATAAACTGATACTTGCAGTAAATTTCAACCCAAATGTTTTTGCTTAATACTTGAACGTGTTCTGGAAGTAAAAGAGGACCAAAGGCGCCCATTTAATGCATTGTCACATGCATAGTATTTCTGATCCTTCTAGACAAGAATCAATACTCTGCATATGATATGGGATGCAAGTAATCCGCACCACTCTTTTTCTGCATTTTAAGGTGCTTGAAAGATGCATTCTCCAAGTCCATATTGGACACTTGGAATGCCAATACCATGGGGCAAGATTGACAACCATGTCCCAAGTAGGTGTACTGATCGTACCAAATATTGTTCACGGGTATCTTTTGTTCCTCGCTTACCTGGTGAAAAGAGGCCGGGGAAATCGGATGCTGTTAGTTCAAGCAACAACATCCAAATGTCGGTCATGCGCATCTCTTGATCCCATTAATGGCTGTGAAAGAGAAACTTTCGTGTAAATTCGGCGGGGAAAATTCTCAAATAAGGGGTTAATAAACAGGGCACAAGTAACTCTAACCCTTGTGGGTGGCGTTAGTTAAGGATTAGGATGGTTGCCCGCCATCACTGACTTGTGGACCTAATCCGGGCACCCCAAGTAAACTTGCAGGAGTCCCTTGTTCTCTCTTTGAAACGTGTAGTTTTCCATGCTTCAGTTAAAACCGCACCTTGGCTAAGACTTGGCCATGTGTTTTAAATCTTGACCCTTGATTTTATCATTCCCAATCCACAGAAAAGGCATCCTGCAGCTTTGAGCAGAATCTTTATCAGCTATGAAAGCTGCAATTCCTTTTCTTGATGCTCAAAACATTTAAGGCGAACAAGTTCGTGTTTGAATCTCCTGTCCCGGTTTTGGCTCACGTTTCAAACTACCTGTGGGCTAAAAGAGCATTAACTTCTCATGGACCTGCAATTCACTCAGCCACCTGAGATTGCTCATCACAAAAAGGAAGTAAAAAAGAAAACTATCTCGTGACCCCACCACCTGCACATGCCAGGCTGCAACAACAATAGTTGCCATAAAAAAGCCTCGACGGCTAGAAACAGTTGCAGAAACTGCGCTTCTTTTTCGTGATATGCAAAAAAAAAAAAAAAAAAACTTATTAAGATCATCTCACAAAACCTAAATTCCAACCAGCTGTACCTCCACTACCAAACACATGGCTGGCAAGGCAACCAAATCAAGCAGATCCAACTGTTACAAAAGTTTCTTTTCCACGTGCTTCCGCAACTCCCTTAGAACTAGACCTCATAATTTTTCTATTAAGAGACAATGCCACCCATACTCGAAATTGATATGGATAAAAGAGTTAGTAGCATATGGCACCACCACCCCATAAATCAAGACTTATACTGTCAAGGAAGTACGGTTAAAAAGAACAAAGTTGTACGCTTTGCATACATCTCTTCACAAATTTAATTTCAACATGTCATGATTTTCTTCTTCATTTGTTGGAGCACTAGTCATTTTAAAATGACAAAATGAGCGAAGTAGCCTTAGTGGAGTGGCATTGCCATCAGCCAATTTGGCTATTGGGGTTCTGGCAATTAGCAACTAAAGTCCTGATGTATAAGAAACCACTATTTGCAGCTTACTTCCACAGAAGGGCAATCAATTCAACTAATTGGAGAGCTTAAGCAGTCCATTACTGTTAACATTGATGATGGAATAGATGAGAAGTCCACATCTTCCTGATGTAAAATGTGCTAATGATCAAAAGGTTGCTCCTACTTTTTAGTGTTGCCATTCCAGTAAGCTCCAATTAAACTGGATTAACCAAGCCAAACTGCTGATTTCATTGTTTACCTGCTAGACCTGGCGGGTAAAAGAACTTCAAATTAAGATTTCAGTGCATGCATATACATATATATATATAAGCACGGACATGGTTAACACCGCAACCTCCAAATGCTCATATCCTTTAGCAGCGTATCAATCCCAAGAACCTGCATCTTTAAGGGCATATATCTGTATCAGCATATAAAGAAGCAACTTATGAAGGACTGCATTAATGCTCCAATGTTCGGGGCCATACATTAGACTCCATAGATATTCGAGAACAGCTATAAACTTTAAATCTCAAGTTTAATTGGTTTCTTTTTTTTTTTTTCGTTTTCTTCCAATTATAAAATTACGTTTAGTGGGAGTTTAAAGATACACGCCAAGTATTTTTTTATGATTAAAATTTGAGAGAATTTGGCTGGTTTCAAATTTTATTATTGTAAAATATATTTCTGATAATTAATATATATATATGCATGTCAACAATTTTTTTGGAGTCATCATTCATTAATTGTTGAAAAAAAAAATCATAAGGCTTAGATTTTCTTTCTTTCTTTTTTTTTTCTGAAAGGAAATCTGGAAGAAAGAAAGAAAGAAAGAAACAGCCACATAATAATGAATTACAGCGCACAAAGCTATCTATCGACTTATAATATGTTATTATTATTATATTTAGTTTACATATATTTGTGCTCGTATCGCTTGCAAGTACATAATTTTCCTCCTCCAATTTCTCTCAGCCGCTGCTTTTAAGACCTCCTAAAAAAGGTTAACGGCTGGAAAGTTCCTATTTCTCCTTTTTTTTTTTTTTTTTTGCTTTGGTTATTTACGGAAAAGAAAATTTTTTTTTCCACACAGATATGCGCGTACCGACATACATCGGTATTTTTTTTATTAGAATTAGAACATATAAAAATAAAAATAATAAATAATTTTATGTCAATGGGCATAGACTTGTACACGAGACTATGGTTATGTAATAGTATCCTATTCAAAAACTCAATAATAATAAATTATAAAAATATAATTGAATTAATTATTAATTTAATTTTGTTTAATATTTTTTATTTCATAAATATTTGTTATCTTTTCACTGTTACCTTTTTTTTTTTTAATGAAGGAAGAGTTATATATATATATATACACACATCCAAGAACTAAAAAGTAAAAAAAAAAAACAGAATTTAAATTTATGTGTGTGTATGTATATAGTCCATATATATATATATATATATATAATATAAAAAGGCAAGCATTAACATTAGTGAATAAAGATTACACTAAATTAGATATATATAGAAATAACGTAAAATTAGAAAATTTATCTATTAGGTGACAAAATTTATTATCACGTGCATTTTTCATATTAGTTTTTGGCTGCACAAATTCATTCAAGAAAAATGAATTTAGGCAAATGCCGCAAATCTGGCATTTTCAAACAAGTTTGGCATCTCTTTCAGTGCGCCATTATGTCATGGCTCTTTTAGACATTTTATGCGAATGTTCCGGTTCTGGATACATATTGTCATCGAGTCTGCACTCCGCACTTGCGCCCCCCTGGCGATGCACAATGCCCACAGCGCATAGCCGCACGTTTTCGATGTGCTTAATAAGAGTATTAGATTCCCGTCATCGTTTTCTAGCAATTGGCGTCCTCCGCAAAAGATCAACGTTGATTTTGAATCAGCACGCGGCCGTGTGCAGTATACAAACTAATATTGAATCCTTTCAAAAACAGGATATTCCCCATTTTACTCTGTACTGCTAATTAATTGTGGCATATATGTATTCACCATATTCATACACTCTCGGATGTGCCCTAACTCTTGGAAATTATTTCTACAGTGCTTTCCTGCAGTAATGTTAAGGATTGAATACAAGCGGATACGGCGGAAATGAGAGAGGCAGGAGATTAAACAGACGCCACCCAAAAAAAAAAAAAAAAAAAAAAAAAGGTAAATTGTATCACCTTTTTATTCGTCCGATTTTGAAAACAAAAGGATCAAAATTGTTCTTTTTTACTGCAGAATTCAAGCGTGTGTTGCAATTTTATTAAATTTTTCTACGTTTGTTTTGTCTGTTTCTCATCTTAAGCATGGTCAAAATTTCCTACTCCAAAATTTGGTTCGTGCAGGGTGATTAATATAATAATTATGGCATAGCTTAAAGTGAAAGAAAATTAATTAAAAAATGTTTGGCATGCCACTTTTTTTTTTTTTTTCCTGTGGTGAGGGAATAGGGGATACGGTTTAATGATTAAAAACAATGGACAATATCATTTAAGGAGACAAAAATCCTTGTGAAAAATTCATCGTCAAAACTACTTTTGTTAATGAACCTTTTAATAGAAAAGAAAAATTCTATCAAAAAGGGTATGCCTTTCTTATTAATTATTTCATCTTTAACCGGTCAAAAAGAAGGTAAGAGAATAAGAATCAAAACATGACCCGTAAACAAATGCTTAATTAGAAGTCAAAGCATTGTAAATCATACATAGTCATACCTGCCGGCTAATGTAGTGATCAATCTTCCACTATTGTCCTAAAAGTCAGGAAGTGGACTTGAACCTGCTTTAAAGGTTTATGAGGAGATGCATGAATTTACGGAAGCGGAGCAATTTATAAGAGATGAATATGATTGCACAAAGATTTAAACAAGTATTTCTCAACTGGCAGAATTTTCCATTATTTGGTCTGTATGGTTGGTTGGAACTTGAAATTCTAAAGTTTTATTAAAGGGGAAAAAAAAAAAACAAAAACAAAACAGAACCCAATGATTATTCAGAAGTTAGGCTGCCTCCCAAATGCAAAATTCCATTTAGAGAAATAGAAACCATTAGGAGTCAACTTAAAGATCACACTATATGTCATGTATTATGATGGACTCCTCCGCATGCTATGCCAACAATATCCAACATTAAATGTTTAAAACCTACCCTATTAGGTAAAGGCACCCATCTTCCTAACTTCTCCAAGCATCTATATATATACACAAAAAATGTGAGTCGCTGCATGTTTCTGTTTCTTCTAGTTTACACACATTTGGAAGCAAACAGGCAGGAAATAGGTTATTAAGCATTGCTGTGACACTTTCTTGAGCAGTTGCTTTCGCAAGAATGGGTACTCAAAAAAAGAGCCCTGCAGGAGTGGACAAGAAGAGTAGTAATGTTTCCTTGAGGTCAATTTTCATGCATGCAGACCGTGTAGATTGGTTCCTGATGGTTCTTGGAATTATTGGGTCCATTGCTGATGGGTTCTCCAGCCCAGTTGTGCTGTTCGTGACCAGCCGATTGATGAACAATATTGGCGGTGCAGCTTCTGCTGCTGAAGCGCTCACTCGTAATGTTAACAAGGTCACTCTCTCACTCTTTCTTTCTGTTATGCTTACATACACATGTGGGCACTAAAGGTTTGAGTTTCTGTTTGTGGATGGCAGAATGCACTGGCGCTTTGTTACCTGGCTCTTGGGCAATGGATCGTTTGTTTTCTAGGTGGGTGACATTCATTATTCATAGTTCCTACGTCTTACCTATAATTTAGTGAAGTAAGTGGAGCAATTAAGCAGAGGTCATCGCTAACTCTTTTTTGGGTTCTCAGAGGGATACTGTTGGACGAGAACAGGTGAGAGACAAGCTACGAGAATGAGGGCAAGATACTTGAAGGCCGTGTTAAGACAAGATGTGGGTTACTTTGACTTGCATGTAACAAGTACAGCAGAGGTCATCACTAGTGTTTCTAATGATAGTCTTATGATCCAAGATGTTCTTGGTGAAAAGGTTATACCTTTATCTCAATAGCAGCACTTTTGTTAAATTGAAAGCCACATCCACTTCACCTAGGAAATTAACAAATTTTTTCCCTTTTAATTTTGATCAGGTACCAAATTTTTTAATGAATATTTCCATGTTCACTGGATCCTACATTGTGGGGCTCATAATGTTGTGGAGGCTAGCAATTGTGGGGTTTCCATTTGTTGTACTTTTGGTAATCCCTGGCCTAATGTACGGAAGGACGTTGATGGGATTGGCAAGAAAGATCAGAGAAGAGTACAACAAGGCAGGCACAATGGCAGAGCAGGCAATATCGTCAATCAGGACCGTTTATGCCTTTGTTGGCGAGAGCAAAACGGCAGCCGCATATTCTGCAGCTCTAGAATTCTCGGTGAAGTTGGGGCTAAGGCAGGGATTGGCCAAGGGCTTGGCCATTGGCAGCAACGGCGTTGTTTTTGCTATTTGGTCTTTCATGTCTTATTATGGTAGCAGAATGGTCATGTACCATGGCGCTGAAGGCGTACCGTTTTCGCTGTCGGCGCTGCCATTGCAGTGGGTGGATTGTAAGTTTCTCCACCGCTTTCTTTCTATATTCGCTTAATTATGTTTCCAACATGCAATACAAGAGGAAAATGAAATCCCATCTGGGTCCAACCAAAGTGTGTGGCTGGACAACATTTTATTCCATGGCGGGTGTTATTATATCAGTCAGACGATCAATCTTTTCATTTCTTTTTTTTTTTTCCCTTTTATCTTATTGACCAGATCACTTGGTGCTGGTTTATCCAACGTGAAGTATTTATCAGAAGCCGGCTCGGCTGGAGAACGCATGATTGAGGTGATAAAGAGAGTCCCCAAAATAGACTTGGAGAATATGGAAGGTGAAACTTTGGAAAATTTTAGAGGTGAAGTGGTTTTCAAGCATGTGGAATTTGCATACCCATCAAGGCCAGAAACCACAATCTTCAAAGATTTTTGCCTAAAAATTCCAGCAGGGAAGACAGTGGCCTTAGTGGGCGGCAGTGGGTCAGGAAAGTCTACAGTCATAGCACTACTGCAGAGATTTTATGACCCACTTGGCGGTGAGATTCTCCTTGACGATATCCCTCTTGAAAAATTGCAACTTAAATGGCTGAGGTCACAAATGGGTTTGGTGAGCCAGGAGCCTGCACTGTTTGCAACAACCATTAAGGAGAATGTACTGTTTGGCAAGGAAGATGCTTCATTGGAAGAGGTTATTGAGGCCGCTAGAGCTTCTAATGCTCATGATTTCATATGCCAATTGCCTCAGGGGTATGATACCCAGGTTAGTGCTGCTTCTTCCGTGGCCACACCCCCACCCACCTGACCTTGGGATATGACTTTGCTATCCATTTATGCATATATCACAAAATGAACTTTGAGGACTTTATAAGATATCCTTTTATCTTACTAGTATCGTAGTGCCACCTTTAAAGTCTTATGGTTCATAGTTTCCAAATGTGGCATGGTTCCCACAAAACTAAATGGCTTCATATCCTTAACTGTACTCGCAGTTGCCTCTTCGAGCAGTCCGGTCCTAAGAATGAGCACCCCATGTTTCATTCTTTCCATCATCTGGCAGTAGATGCTGTGTACTGTGCCTGTGTGTCAGTCGATAAGGCATTCATGCGATGAAGTTCTTAAATGATTACTTTTCAATTTAATATATAAACTGCACAACCACCATTAATCATTCAACTAAATAGTCAGCTCCCTTTAATAAAATAATATTTAGTTCCTCACCTAGTTTTTTTTTTTGGTTTTTTAAACAAAGTTTTACGACTTTTTTTTTTAAGGTGAGAATACATATGTGTGTGTGTGTGTGTGTAAAACTAAGAATAAGAAGCATGTAAATTTATATTTTATATTATTAACATGCTCAATAATAGGCTAAGTCATATTATCTGTCCAAGATTTGACCAGAAATGAAAATACATGATTAACAGGTTGGTGAGAAAGGAGTTCAAATGTCGGGAGGACAAAAACAAAGAATCGCAATCGCGCGAGCAATAATCAAAGCACCAAGAATCCTCCTCCTTGATGAGGCAACGAGTGCGTTGGACTCGGAATCCGAACGGATTGTCCAAGAGGCTCTAGACGAGGCTGCCGTTGGCCGCACCACAATCATCATTGCTCACCGCCTCTCCACCATCCGCAATGCCGATGCCATTGCCGTGGTCCAAAATGGTCGGGTCGTGGAAATGGGGTCTCACGAGGAACTAATCGAGAATGAAGGTGGTCTGTACACATCCCTTGCTCGTCTCCAACAAACAGAGAAAGAAAAAATGAGCGATGAAGATCATGACAATATAAACGTGCCCACCTCATCTTTTATGACAAATGAGGACAAAAACAATTATAGTAGCCGCAGACTGTCACCGGTGAGCAGGTCGAGCTCTGCAAATTCAATATCACCAAGCCGAGTATCGTTCACCACCGGAGAAGATGTAGTAACTGAGAAGCAAAAGTTTCCAGTACCATCATTTCGAAGATTGCTGGCTTTGAACTTACCGGAATGGAAACAAGCAAGCTTTGGATGTTTTGGTGCAATTGTATTTGGTGGGGTTCAACCAGCGTATGCTTTCGTAATGGGATCAATGATATCGATTTATTTCTTGACGGATCATAATGAGATTAAGGAGAAGACGAGGATTTATGCTTTGTGCTTTGTGGGATTGGCAGTGGTTGGGGGGGGGGGGTCCACAGGGGGGGGGGGGGGGGGGGGCCTGGGCCAGGGGTTGGGGGGTGAGCAGTTGACAAAGGGGTGGGGGAGGGGGATGGGGGGGGGGGGGGGGGGGGGGGGTATGGGTGGGGATTGAGGGTGGTGATGGGGTATTTGGGAGGATGGAGGGGGGGGGGGGGTTTTTGGGGGGGGGGGGATGGGGGGGGGGGGGGGGGGGGGGGGGGGACTTTGTGGGGGGGGTGGGGGGGGGGGTTAACTATTTTTTGTTGGTTGAGATTTTTGGTGGGGGACAGAATGGTTCTCCTTCTACAAACAGGGTCGGTGCTTCATGGGGGTTGGCAAGTTTTTTGGGAATTTGGGGGGAGGTTTTTTTTAGGGGATGGGGGGGGTGCAGCCCATGGGGGGTGGGGGGTTTTGATGGGGGGGTGGGGGGTAAAGCATGGGGGGGGGGGGGGGGGGTTGCTCAGTGGGGGGGGGGGGGGCTTGGGGGGAGGGCGGTGTTTGGGGTTTCGGTGGTGGTAGGGCCTGGATCCCAAGTTTGGGTTGGGGTTTGGGGGAGGAAGCTGGGTTGGGGGGGGGGGGGTCAGTATTGGGGGGGGTGTGTTTTTGGGGGTGGGGGGAAAAAAGGTTCTGGGGGGGGGGGGGGGTTGGGGGGGTGGGGGGTGGTGGATTGGTGGGGTGGGTGACTAATTTTTGGGGGGGGGGGTTTGGGGGGTTTTGGCGGGGTTATTCATTTTTGGGGGGGGTGGGGTGGGGGGGGGATAGAGGAATGGGGGGGGGGGGTTTGGGGGGGGGGGTTAGGGGGATGGGGTGGGGGTGTATGGGGGGGGGTGGGGTGTGGGGGTGTTTTGGTGTTTGGGGGGGGTTGGGGGGGTGGGGGGGGTTTTTTTTTAGGCCTTGGGCGGGGGGGGGATGGGATGTTGGTAGTGGGGGGTGTTGGGGGGGGGGGTGGTGTTGTGGGTGGTGGGGGTGTGGGGGGGGGGGAAGGGGTGGGGGGGGGGGTGGGTTTTGATGGGGGGGGGGTTGGTGGGAAGGGGGATTCCGGGGGGGGGGGGGGGGGGGGTGTAAAAATAGTGGGGGGGTTGGGGGGTGGGAGTGGGGGGGGGGAGGGGGGGGGGGGACATAGGGGGGGTGGGGGGGGGGGGGGGGGTTTTTTGTGGGGGGGGGGGGGGGGTTGGGGAGTGGGGGGGGGGGGGGGGGGGGGGTGGGGTGGGGGGGGGGGGATTGGGGGTTGTGGTTGTGAGGTGGCAGGGGTGGGTTGGGGGGGAGGGGGGGGGG